>BMAU01019417.1:350000-1081043 GCA_019973935.1 Trichonephila clavipes
CAATGGAATATATATATATATACATATCTTTGAATTTTACCATCAAAGCTTTGCTTCAATTTTTTTTTAAAAGTATAGCTTCAAATATTAATAAAACAGCATGTGTTACACACTCATGCATGCTAAGTGATTCAATTTATTTCCTTGGTAATTCATTACGATTATATGTCCTTTGTAAGGTTATTGTATTGGCGAACTCATCAAAAAATTATCGTTAAGTCTATTGTAAGCTTCATTGTCTTTTTCAAAACTTTTGAATAAAATAATTGTTTCATCCCAAAACATGCCAAGAAAAAGGCCAAGTTAAGAAGAAACAGTTCTTAATATAAAAATAAGTAGCCTCATATATTCAATTATAATTCAAATTTTTCTAAAATTTTTGCCTACGCCTGAGTTGCTACAATGCATCAATGTATTAATACAAAATTGCGTAATTTTTGTATGATATTTAATCCAAAGCATATGAAGGAAATACACTGGTGTGCAAAAATTAAGGACGAGACGGTTTTTTTCAATATAACTGTGAACAAAAGCTTTCCAAAACAACACATTTAATACCGTAAGATCCCCAATACGTAAGGACATGTGTAATATGTAAGCAACACTTACTAAAAGAGAAATCAGAGGGATAAAAAGAAGCTTGATTGAAAAAGTAGCATGGAGCGCAATGCGACTGAAGGCCTAAACATCCCTGTGATGGGTGTCCAGCAAGAAACATCCGGTCTTTAGTAGGGGATATGATCTCCCCTGACTGCTAGGCAGGTTTCACAGCGTCTGCCCATGCTGAGAATGAGGGTGTCAATGAGTTGTTGAGGCATTGCTGCCCATTCGTCTTGCAGCGCCAATCGAAGCTCCCGAATCGTTACTGGTGGTAAGGTACGAGCTGCCAAGCGTCTGCCTAGAAAATCCCATACATGCTCGATGGTATTGAAATCCGGAGATCGTGCCGGCCAATCCATACGTTCAATATCCTCACTCTCTAAGAGCTGTTCGGCAGCTACTGTGCGATGACATGGTGCATTGTCATCCATGAAAAGGAACTGCGAACCATAGCGCCTCTAAAAAGACGCACATATGGAAGAAGAATCTCGTTACAATAACGGGTCCCATTGACTGAACCTGCGTCGAAGATGTGAAGGTCTGTACGACTACCAAGCATGATGCCTCCCCAAACGAGAACACCGCGACCTCCATACTTGTCCCTTTCAATGATGTTCGAGGGATGATTGCGGCTTTCCCGCTCTTTCCAGATGAGTATGCGATGAGAATCGCTACTCAAACTGAATCTGCTCTCATCTGTAAAGAGTACTCGTCCCCATTCATTGTCTCTCCAATTCCGGTGTTCCCGGCACCACAGAGAACGCCTTCTCCGATGGGCAGGCGTTAAAGGTACACACCGTACAGGGCGTCGTGCAAACAGACCACCACCGTGCAGTCTTCTGGCCACGGTAAAACGCGATATCGGTCGTCCAGTCGCCTGTGTCTTGTGTCTAGCGATTTCTCCCGCTGTCTGCCGCCTGTTTCTTCTGGCCTGTAAGACATTGTACCGGTCATCTGTGGGTGTGGTTCCTCGTGGACGACCACTACTGAACCCCCGGATAGCTGTTCCTGTAGTTTGAAATTGTCTCCAAAGTCGTGAAACGATGCTGTGAGCAATTCCAAACTCTGCAGCCACACTTGTCACACTGCAGCCTTCCTCCAACTTCCCAATGATTCGACCTCGGGTAAAAGCATCCAGATGTCGTCTAACAGATTGATTATTCGCCATTTCTCGCTGAGGTAGCAACTCGGTGTGATTTTAACTGCTATACGGCGTGCAATCTCTTTGGCAGAAATACTGATCTTACACCGACAACATGCTTTATACTACTCAGACACCATTACGTCTACCTGCATATCTGCGCATGTGCTACCGTACATCACCTTACTTAATCTCCTGATTGGTCTTTCTGTCCGCTCTGCCTCTTCGTTCAGCTGATATGCTAATTTTTCGACTTCGTCCTTAATTTTTGCACACCAGTGTATATCGCTATTACAATACATTTTTGAAATTTTAGTTCTTTATATATAGATTGATGAAAGTAGTCACATTTGAAGTGCTTAGGTACAATAGATTGATAGCTAAAACAATAATACCCTAATGTTTATCATTTTTGAGTATTACATTTCCATTTTATTTACTTTTGAAGAGGAGGTTTTGTGCAAATTACATATTATAAATATTTTCTTAAGTTTTACATTTTATTTATTCATAAACAAACCTAAAAATAAATATAGAATATGATTTTTAAAATCAAAACTAGTTTTATTTTGAAATATTTTCTTCAGATTATCTCTCTCCCTCACCTCTCTCACTGTGTCTCTGTCACTCTCTATCACACACAAACTTTTCTAGATACGAACGTTATTTTTCTATTCCACGGTAAATTTTAACATGCAGGAACAAGAAAAATAACCGAATTCACATCCGAAAAATAAACTTTCTCATTAACTACTATTCATGTCAAACCTAACTGTCCCGTTGTAAATATTCAAGCAATGATCTCAAAGCCTCTCTTCATATTTTTTCTCGGTCGACAAATTTCCTTGGCATCACATTTTTGTTTCATGAGTGTTTGTTAAATATGATTTCGTGACAGAAATAGAACAGCAATGCAAATTATCTTTAGTTTAAATATATATATACATAACGAGTATTAAAGAATCTTTAACCCCATGACATGTCACTTTTTACACATTAATGAAAGAGGCTTGTATTCCGGTTTAAATAGGTTAGATTTAGTCAAGTAATTTGTGCAGAAAAATGAATGAGCTATCTGGTAACACAAATATCCTTTGTAGTAATATATTATCAATGGTTGACATAAGAAAACGTGCGATTCTAGAGATAATGGATGAATGGAATTGTCTAAAAATACAAACTCAATAAATTCTCCCCCCGAATAACATTTAATGTATTAAAAGAATGAATGAAACAAATATTTAGGAAACGCTTTCTTTTTGAAAAACGTTTTCTTTTGCTTTCAAGTAAGCTTTCTATAATTTTTGTAAAATGTATTTAGTTTGTGTGAATTATTAATCTTTTTGGTGCTAAAAATTTGAAACTTAAAATAAAAGCAATTTCTGCATTTTTAATTTTTAAATAAGTGTTTTTGTGCATAGATAGAAATAGAGCTCGGTGTTTTATTATTCAAAAATTTTTATAATCTTTGCAACATCATTAACAATGAAGATAAAATCATTTTTAAACAATATTATTTCAATGAAATAACTCATGCTGGAATTCATTTAAACCTTTTTTTTTAACTCCAAAGTAATTTTCTTTTAAAAAAAACAAATATGTTATGAGGTTAAAGGTAAATAAATCTGTCAAATTAATTATTTTTCAATTAGCTTACGCAATTCCTAGTACATTTATTTCAATCTGTTTTTTTATTTACAGTCCTGACAAATTTGATTTGGGATATTTTAACAAAAGGATTCCAATTTCAAAATTAAATAAATTTAATATAGTTAATTGAACAAATGTTACGCATAACATGGAAATGTTCTAAAAGCATTTCAATTATAAATAAACTATTTAAATTACACTATATTAAAAACCATTGAAATATAATTTTTTGACGGCAAAAATTTTCCTTAAAATTTATGTGCTTTAAAATCCCTTTTTATGGAAAAGTTTTATTCTGGGTTAAGAGTAATATCAAATTTACAAAAAAAAATCTTTTTTGTCTTTACATTTTTAGACCAGTCTTTTTGTTATTGTGCATATTTGGAGTAAATTATACCGAGAAATACCTATTTTGGTATATGTTAATTTAAATTCTTTTTTTCAAGAATACATCATAAATAAATTACAGTCAACTATATTAAAAAAATTACTATATTTATTTCGCAAATTTATAAATGTAAATGTTAAAAAATCGCAGAAAAAAATATATAATTTTTTGGAAGATTTTTTATTAAATGTTCATATTCAAATTGAATGCTTGATTTTTCTATACTGATCTTTAAAACCGTAGAAGGGCATTTAACTTTCAATTTTTCACAAAATTATTTTTATTTATAAGCGTTACAAGCATATATTCATTATATTTAAAAGTGTCAACTTTATAGTATTCAAATCAAAATTCACAGTAAACGTCTGCTGTCTTTGCGTGATATCATTTCAATATTCTTAACTCATAAGCATTTTTATAACTTTTAAGGAATGTAAAAATTCCATTGTCTAAGTTGCATTATGCGACAATCTAGCGTTACACTTTTTCAATCCTCCTTGAACTTGCAAAGCAATTGAACAGTATTAGTATTTTGTGTTAAAATAAAAACAAACGAAATGCAAGAATTTAAAAGATGATGGGAGAAACCGTGAGGAATTCGGTCTTGCTAGAAAGAAAGCAAATCACTTCCGTGTGCCTTTTTCCACCCATTCTCAAGACGTGTCTCAATTGTGAAAGGTGCTTCACAAGCAAACGGGAACAACGGCGAGAAAGGGAAAAATTCCTTTCACATAAATCCCGGACAATGCTCAGATAAACAGGTGTTGATCGCACGAGAACAAATAAACGTATCGCCCGTCAACTATTCAAGCAAACGAAGAAGACCAGATTAAAGTTTTTGTGTAACGGGTCACGGAGGTCTGTTACAGGGTGATGATAGAGTCGTGACGGAAATTTGGAACTCGTGGTTACAATGCAGTTGCGCCTTTTCAATGGAATGAATGTGTTCACTATCATTTTGGGCTCTATCTTTTATTTTAATTCCTTTTATTTGAGGTGAAAGCGAACGCAGTTCCAATATTCTTTTAGTCTGTGGTGTATATATGTAAGATGAATCAGGAAGAATTTTTTTTTCTTCACGTATTTTTCGGCTAGTTTTAAAATGAATATGATCAAAAGATTGCAGGCTAAAAAGTTCTCATTGCTTTGGAAATAACTTATCACTTAAGCTTTTCTTAGCTCATATTTCCTCTTTTACATAAATACGAGTAAAAATTAAACTTATAGGGAATTGTTTCATCTTTTTCTTCTCAAGAGAAACTCAAATAACGTACCTAGTTTTTGAAAAAAAATATTTTTAAACTATCCTGCAAAATATTTTTTATGTTATTTTTTACAAATATGCGTATTTCGTAATTACTCATAAAAATAATACCATCATTCATTTATTTTATTTTTTCCTCACATGACCTATATTCGGTTCCTTGATATAATATTATCATATATACTCCCTTCTGCTATACTCTATTGAATATCGTATTTATTGCTTTTTATTTAATATGTAAAATCCCAACTTGTGACTTTTACAAATTGTCCAGAAATCTTAAAAAAAGCGTGAAATGAAAGCTACTTTCTCATATTGTATAGTCAATAGACTTCTTATTTTTTACAACCTTATAAAAATAATATAATTATCAATATATTCACATTGGTAAAAAAAGGAATACGGATATTATCTGTGTAATTTTTAAATTATCTTTATTGAATAAACTTTGTATAAAAATAATAATAATCCCATAACAGTGAAAGCAGCAATTAATTTTCTCTTATAAATGCAATTTCTACGAATTTTAAAAGATATATATATATCAATGATAAGGTAAGGTTGTTTTAATATCTTTGTATGATCACTATAACTAACTATATTATTTATCGTAAGTATAATGAAATTAAATTCGTATACAAAATTGACTTGTAACCTTTTTTTATCAGGAAAATGGACCTTGTGTATATATATAGTTATTCTAGTTAGTCTTACTACATTTATTGACGTTTAGTTTTGTCTTTCTTTCCTTAATAATATGGGAAAAGGACTACAACCTTAGGATGGTATAAAGGATTTATTAAACAATGAATGATGAAATAGTTTATGATACATTAAACACCAAAAAAGAACGTCTTTCTCCTACGTCTAGTGTTTAGCGTCTTTAGGTGTCCGTCTAAGTGTTTTCCCGTGCAGTACTTTGTCGGGGTGCGGCGTCAGTGTGGATTGCACCACTCGACGTAACGGAGGAGGGGAAACGACAGAGCCCATATCCAATCCTACAATAATCTTATATTATCATTCGTTTTAATAAGATTTAATATACGGGAAGAGTTCTATTTATTTATTTTGTCCAAATCCCGTCTCCGGCCTTTCAATCGTAAGTCAACGAGCAACCCAATAGAATTAAGAACAGTAAAAAAAAAAGAATCAAAGGCACAGTCAACAGCATTTAAAGAAATATAGTTTAAAACAACAGGTGATCAACAATCATGGATATGCCATGCTCACAAAACGGGCAGGAATTTTAATCTGCCATACCCATTCAATACAGATCATCTTGCAAAAAGTCATGACCAGGAGCAAGTCTAAAACACAGTCAGCTATATTTATATAAGATATTATATTTAAAAAATCATTATTGCGTGCATTTTGAAATCATGTTTATTTATCATCATTCAAAATTGGATTCGCAATTTCCGAAGCATTGGGAAGTGACATAAAGACGAAAACAAGTCCCTAAACAAGTTTTCTTTATCTATATGATCTCTATATTGTTTTACATGTAGTTTATAGCGAGTGTTTATGTTTTTTCAAACCTTTGTGTCTCAACAACATCATTTTCATAAACAATAGCTGTGGACTTCTTAGCAAAAGAATCGTCTTATATTATATGCATCTCGAGTTAATTTTATTTATTGAAACTACGTACGAGAGATATTTATATTAGCACCGCTTCTCATTTTCATATATTTTTATAAATGCGTTTATTTCTAATTTTCTTGCATGCATTACAAGTAAAATATTTGATTTCATCATATTTTTACGTATAAAAAATATTTATATTTTGATAGCAATAATTAACATTATGTAGCTTGGAATTTATAAGAGTTTTCCCATTATCCCATTGCGTGTAATTATAATTCTAGCCATATGTAAAAACAAATCCAGATCTTGTTTAGATTTTTAGTCCTTGAATAGACAAATTCACTTTTTAATTTTCTTTAACTTTCAATCTCATATACATTTAGAAAAAAATAAAATAAAAATGAACTTCCCAACAAACAAAATCCCAATTATTGGTAAATTATTTGCTTAGTCATATTTGTAGAACTCAAATGATTTCGTGGGGTATACAAGCAGGCTGGAAGCAAAGCTTCGAAAGAGAACATGTAATACCAAAATTGTTTTTAAAAAATGATAATTAAAATGCTTAAATGAAAGTTCTGCCTGTATTTTAAACAAATTCAAAGATTAATTTATATGAAAGGGGTAACTTGAATAGTACCTAACTTTTTAATTATTAGTTACCATCGTAACATAAACTGCACAGTAAATAATATTGGAATAATTTACGATGGAATAGTATCTGCATTGTTGTTAAAATATTGTTGAAGATTCATATTTATCTTAACTTATGGCAGCGATTTTTAAGTAAACCAAATAATTTTGAGCGACATTTATTATTCTTCAAAGTAAAAGAATGAGAAAAATATTATAAGCATGTTAAACATGTTTGTACTAGACTGATGTTTCAGCATTTAATAAGAAAATAAAATAAGAAGACATAATTTAAAAGGGTCGAAAAAAATTTTTCAGAATAGAATTAAGTACAGTAGAGTCCCGAAAACACGGCACTCGATCACTCGGCAGTTCGGATAATTCAGCAACACCTTTGCAGGTAAAAAAGAGAAATCACACACAGACTCATTCAAGGTCTGTCACAGTTAAGGTATCCGACTACGTTCGGAACCGTGATTTTAAAAAAAAGGGCATTAAATGGATATTTTTCATGCTATTTAGTGTCACTCAGATTAGAAAAAAAGCATAAAATTGTTTTAAGGACATTTTGACAAAAAAAAAAGTTTATTTAAATATAATATTTTGGCAAAAAATTAACTTAGAATAATATTTTTTCCAAATGTTCTCCTTTTGTGAAAAATGCTTCTATTATAATAATATTTTGCCTGCATATAGCTCAGACCTCTCTACAGAGGCTTAACTAGAATTTTTGAAAAATTCACATTATTTTCAGAGTTACCACCAATTGAAGTAATTAGCGGCGGATTTTTTTCTTAAGGGGACTTGGCACCCTTTGAGCAAACTTCTTTATTTACGTATTTAAAAATTATATTTTAACATTTTATACAATGTTTCTATTCAAGAAAATGTTACCAGATGAAAATTTTCATATATTATTTACACAATTTTAAAAGTTTAAATTTTTTGAAGAAAATTGGGAAAATTTTAAAATCCTACTCCTTTTGTAAAAATTAATTTTTTGTCCTGAAATTTTTTTATGATATTCTTATTGATGTTCTTAACAACTTAAGGGATCTATTTTAGAATAACTTCATTCGTTTTTGAGAAAAAAATAAAATGTTGATATACAGGCTAAAAATCAACGAAAAAGCCAACATGTCTTACATTTTATTTTTTTTTAAAAAAAGTATTCAGTTTATAGCAAAACGGATCTCTAATTTTATTACATGCTTTATTTTCAACACGCAAGAAAAAAATGGAAGTGATTGGTAAATAATTGTCGAAGGAGTAGCATTTTGAATGCACTAAGGTTTCGAAAAACACAAACTGAGAAAAACCACTTTAAAGTTTATAATTCTGAAAAAATAATTATTATAAGCTTAATTAAACTTAAAATACCGCTTTATGATATTACTTATACGTTTTTCTTTAAAATAATTGCATTTTCATATGTTTTCAACTTACACATTTTTATAAATGATCAACTTTTAGAGAGTACTAATTGCACAAGAAAACTCAAGAAAAACTTTAAAAAAAAAAATTTCTGTCACGACAGAAATTTTAGCTGTTTTTCTTCTTATAATATTAAAGTATTACATTTGTATGAAAAATATATCAGGAATAAGAACTGAAATTATAAAATTATTAATATAAAATGCCTTAATTTAAAAATTTTACATGCACACATTTCACAAGGAAGAAAAATTACATTATTGTATAGCCTCGGAAATATTCTGCTTTTAATACTACACATTCTTTTTATAGTTATTATTTCTATTTATAAAATAGATTTTTTTTTATCATTACGCATTTTTTTAGCTTTTTTTTTTTCTAAAAGGGGGTGTGGCTGAATTGCCTAATTTGTTTTCAAATGAAGTTTTATTCAACTTCTAACTTTCCGACATGCACAAGTGATATATCAATCGAAAGATAATAATGCAAAGAATAAGATTAAATGAAAATAAAAAAAAACGATAGGTTTGTGATTTTTAGGGTACCAAGTCATCTTAAGATTGCTCCCCTCTGTTGTCGTAAAATATGAATAAACCCACTTCTAAGTTATATATTTCAAAAATTCTAGTTGAGCCTCTGTAAAGAAGTCTGAGCTATATACAGGCAAAATATTATTATAATAGAAGCATTTTTCTAAAAAGGAGAACATTTGGAAAAAAGATTATTCTAAGTTAATTGTTTGCCAAAATATTGTATTGAAATAAATTTTTTTGTCAAAATGTCTTTAAAATAATTTTATGCATATATTCTAATCTAAGTGACACTAAATATCATGGAAACTATCCATTTATGCGCTTTTGCAAAATCGCAGTTTCGAACGTAGTCGGATACCTTAATGAAAAAATGTCAAAAATAAACGAAGACGTCAGCGTTGAGGACACAGTACAAACTCAAAATATATCACATAGTGATGAACAAAAGATTGTGGAAACCTCCCTTCATATTTTTAGCACCAAGGTGCGTCGGTAATAGACTTACTGTTCCTTCATCATCTTTGTGATGAAGCAGAAAAACGCAGAATGAATACAAAAGACGCATTTTCTTAAAAAAAAAAAGTAGCCAGTTTTTGAAAAGACGGATACGTAATTTTCATTATAGACAGCTTTATGCATCCAAAAAGTATTTTTCTGGGTATGTGTCTAATTAAGCAAATCGGAGAATAGAGCTGTTACTATGTATTTTCGTGTATACATTTTTTCGTGTATGTATACGTTTTCGTGTATTAAATGCTCTATGCTTTTATACAGTACGTACTTATCTTTTGGGCAGCTTATTTTCTGTTGTATTCTCAAAAAAAAATACATAAAAGTGCAGTAAAATATTTTCTGAGAAAACACACATTCGTACTTATTCTTTTTTAATCTCATTTTCGCTAACTTGGCATTTTCACAAACGAACGAGTTTTCGGGGCTCTACTATACCTTCCAGTTGACTGGCATTAAATAATAGTCTTACTGGGTTTGATATATGTAAGCAGCTGATGTAAGATTTAAGCAAAGAATAATAGAAAAAATCTGAGAATTTATCATTTAGAGACATTGTATTCTGAAGGCTCGTTAAAATTAACAGTTAGATGAGAAGAGAGAAAAAAAGAAAAAAAAATTAAATAAAAAAGTATGTCTTAGAGATACGTTAAGAAGAAAGCTCGAGAACTAGTAGTCCAGATAGCTAGAAGTTATCGAGTACTCGCTAAATATTTAAAACACAATAAGAATAAATTACACTGCATTCAAATACATGATAAATTCTTCCAATAGAATATTAAACACCAGAATAAAAAAAAGTCATCTGAAAAAGGTTCAGTAAAATGTTTCCTTTCAGATGCAAATTTGGGAAAAGAAAATCCTGGCTTGAGTGGCATTTCAAATTATTCTATCATATCAGAATATCAAAATCTACAAAAGTTTCATCCGAAACCTATCTTGATGAATAGTCAACATCTATCAGCATTGGAAAAATAAAACCCTTCACATTATGCAAAAAAAAATGAAATTCATCCCACTCTAAAAATCAAAAAGCTCGGCTTCGGAAACAAAACTCGTTCATCATATTTTCAATTTGATGGTTTGCATTCGTTTTATATGCAAATACAGTAATCTAAATTTTTCAAAACGCACTGGAGCTAAAATTAATTTCAAGACGGATAAATTTAATGCGTGTTAAAAATAAATCTGATGTGTGTGTGATTAATCAAACTTTTTTCAAATGCTAACCAAATAACAATGAAATTGGTTAGTAGAAAATTTGTCTTTAGTAATTACATATCTTCACAAAACAAAAGGGATGATATCCTAAAGAAATGTTGACAGCTCGGTTTTGTTGCGAAATTTAAACAACCAATTTTTTAGAAAAGAATTACAGGAGAACTAAAGACAATTTCTTAGATTAAAACAGAATTTTTTTTATAAATGGATTTTAACAAAAAAAAATGATATAAATAATAAAACCAATAGATTTTATTACAAAAATATTTTAGAGCGCTTGAATGCATCATTACCATAATAGTCATAATAAATAAAAACTCTTATACGTGAAATAAACAGAACACTTAATTAAATAACCCAATCCCCATGCATACTTAACTACTAAATGCAATCACATGTCTTCAGCCTTAGTCAAAACTGGTGTCAGTCTTGTAATTGCTCCTAACTTAAATGGCAATGAACATAATTCTGAACCACGGTCAAGGGATGAAGATGACACTTAAGCTGGTATTCCAAACTTCCACATCATGTGAAGAATTTGAATCACGATAGATTTGATGTGTCTTAGCCCTTCAACACAGTGGGTTTTCAGTGATACTAGGGCTTGAACTTAGGACCATTTGGCTAACATGGCCACTGCATTATAGTACTTATTAATGTATTTGCAATGTTCTGTTGAGCAGCATGTGACTGTACAAATAAAAAAATTGAAATCTAGCAAAATTTCTGTGATCTAACAATTTTATGGTAGAAATGGCTTTATTTGAAGTATAAATTTGAATCCCATTATATATATTTTATTTGTTAAAAAAAGACACATTTTTTTAATTTTTCAATCCTTAATATGAGATTCCACATTTAAAATCAAGATTTCGTTTCGAAGAACTGACGTTAAAATATTTCAAAATACATATTAACAAATCCCTTACGGATTTCCGTTTAACGATTTTGAACATTAAATGAATTTGCTTTAATATTTTTATACCAGCGAAACGACACTATTGTGTATAATCTTCAATCCTAACATTAGTGATTATTATGTAATAATATATTTCAAATAAAGACATATTATTATTTATGTAATCTATTTCAAATAAAACTATTACTTATGTAATCTATTTCAAATAAAGACATTTGAAAAAGAATTTAAGATATGTCCATTACGTAAGAGAGAGAGAATAAGGAAAAAAGAATAATACTTTTAGACATTCTTAATTCTAGCATATGTTATCATTCGTGCAAATGTATTAAGTATTAAATCTGAAATCCTACATGAAAGTTGCATATATTTCTCTTTTTTTATTTTAAAGTTATCCCAAAGTTATTAAAAGTGTTGGAATCAGTTACTGTTATGACATCACTATTCATATATTTTCTTTTATCTTATTGTCTGGTGTTCACGTGTGATAGATACAGTCCTAATTTTTCAACATGGCTCTGCTTTTTCTATTATGTAGAAAATTTCTGCAGTGCAGGGAAGGTGGATTCCTAAAGTATTGCTTAACCCTACATTCACTGGCCTAATTCATCGATAGCTTTAGAAATCATAATAGGTCTCCGTTTTAGTCCAAAGACTCTTTTGGCATCTTCAGTTTTAATAGTTTACACTTCTGTCCCTTGTTTTGTAAGTTTTTATCCAATTTTTGTACAATATTCTTTTTGCATCATTTATTTCCTTGATATGTTTCTTAAAATCAAAATTTGTTTCTTTTTTTAGCCTTTTAGAAAGTACAATTTTGTCTCTTATTATTTTATTTCAATTTATTATAATATATATATATATATATATCATAACAAATTATCCTGGTCATTCGTCATCAGCCAGAAACCATTTCAGAAATGAAATCATTTCTGATTGTTGTCGTGGCACAATTGAGGAGGAAACATCTTGTTGATTAGAAATCCAGATTTATTTAGTTAGGTATAAAATACAACACAAAAGCAGCTACAAGAAAAAACCTTGCACATGTAGTTTACAGAACGCTCACAAAAGCATTCTTTGTTCGCTCCCGAGATCTCAACTTCTTACAATTTTGATCAACTGGAAGCCGTTAGGGTCATATAATTTCCAACAAGGACTTTTCTGATTGGTCCGAATACGAGGGTGAGGCAAGATTGTATCATTTTTTTAAACGCTAATCTTTCAGTTTTTTGGGAGATTAGTTTATGGTTAAATTAAATTAATTATCACTGGGTCTCAAGACCATTATGGATTTGAATCCCTCAAGAGAAATTTTAAGGGAATTATATATATGTATCGCTTTTTTACTTTCCTTTTTTGGGGCTTTATTATCTCATTATCGTAAAAATTTTGGATTTTACTTTAAAACATTAGGTTCGACTCATACGATTCTATAAAACAAAATAAAACCCTTTTATTATTCATAATTCTAAGATAAGGATTCCATCAATAGAAATATGAATCACTGTACACTCATAATAGTTCAATAACGTACCTTGACTAAAACAACGAAATATATTTTTTTAAAAAAAAATAATATGATAAAATGAGATACTGGGGAATAAATTGATATATTTGACTAAAGCAAAAGTTTTATAAAAAACAAATGCTAAAACTTTAATAATTGATTCTTGAAACCATTTTATAAAAGCAGTTAAACTTTAAGATATCACCAGCCTGCATATTAAGAATGTTGTATATTATCGCGTTGCACATATTGCTAGATATCTTGCAATTTTAACTAGGTAATGCTGCTGAGCCCGAGTAGTTATAATCGTGAATTCGTGGGCAGCGTTGCTTTTGTAGAATCGGGGATTCGAATAGTGCTGTCATAAAAGAACAGTCGTGTTAAAGTGCTGAAGCACGTTCAATCTATTGAAAATCAAAGACCTCATATTGATTAAATACTTTTCAGAGTGGAGAGTTAGTTCAGTTACCGTCGTCATCGTTTTACCATGGTTCAAAATTAGTAGGCCATTCCCAACAAAATCCACCATGAATCTTTTTTTTTCGAAAAAGTGATTCATTTATATAAAATAGAAAGAAAAAACTATTAACAGAAAGTAGCATTATTTAAATATGATTATTCTGAAATTGTATACTGTGATAAATTTTGTCATTTGTATTTGTTTATTTTGTATTATTTTATTATTTTTTCCTTTGTTTTTTGTTCTTTTTATCTGTATAGGGGATATCTGTTGTACATCTTATCTATGCAAAAAAAAAACTTGAATGTGATTTCTTTTTACTTTTTTATCCTGTAATTTTTTTATCGGTATTTGCTTTTTGTACCTTTTACATGCCTATGTGTTTTGGAACTATGTATAATTTCTGTTAAAACTCACTCTCTTTAAAAAATATTCATAAATTATGAGTGCAGGATTGGGTTTGATGCCGGTTTGTGACTCGAAACTTTCTAGGTGAGCTCGATCCCCTTGGGATTCAACCAATAACCATCGAGTTACTTCTTAGGGTGATGTTAATTAACAATCAGTCAATGATGTCATGGCTGATTTGTGAATTGAATTTAATAAGAATAAATATATTCAAAACTTAATTTGTGCCCTTCTATTACATTTAATAATATAATCAATAAGCATATTTAATAATAAATATAATAAGTATCTTGAGTATATTTTTTAGCTTTTTAACACTTTCCATCTTTTTTTAAAAAAATAATTTTTTTAAATGCATTACTTTATTTATCCTCCCGTTTTTCATTATATTTTCCTAATGTGTAACCATTGCGAAAAATTCAGCTTAGTTTTGTATGCCTTAAATTGTGCATAATGGTTACATGAAAAAGCAATTACTTTTTTAAGAAAAAAAATTTTCAAAGTGTAAAAATCAGCAATTTATAAAGACTTTTTTCCCCCCTAAGATGCATTAAAAAATATTTAACACTCTTGACACTACGGCGAAAGGTTCTCAAAAGGAGGAAAAATAAGAGAGAACAGGTCTTTGAATGACAACTCGCGTGAACGTAGAAAGTGTGTTTCAGTACGCTTATCAAAAAGGGTGCCCCGGTGACTTTTCTCAAAGATTTCAGGATTAAGAACGTACTTTTACTCACATCATACTGCTTTGCAACAACAACAAGATTGTAACCTAGAAATGCGCGCTAAATCACTAGAAAATTCTCCTTCAAAAACATTTTTTATCCTTTTTATTTATTCAAAATACTAAGCAAAATATTGTATTAGTAACGAATTCAATATATCACAGTTAAATAAAGCTTAATCTAGTGTCAGCTATTTTATGTACAATTACTGAAATTATAATCTACATTTAATATGTGATATTACACTTTGCTAAGGTTCAAGTAATTTTACATAACGTAAAATCCGACGTATATAACTCGCACTTTTAACACAAAAAATAAAATCTAAATTTAGGAGTGCACGTTAGGAGCGAGAGTTTTTAAAATAAAAAAAATAAGAGCATATAGAAAAAATTTGACTTCTGCATACATCGAAATACGGCTTATTTAAAAGAAATGACATTCCTTATGAATTTAAAGTGTTGTAGTTCTAGAATTTAATGGAATGCATATATTTCATCACGTACATTTCAGTTTTCAATGGAATTCGTGCATATATCACTATCAGTGCCGATTTAAGCTCATTTCGGGAACAGGGGACATATCTATAGGTCTTCTTGGCACTGGAGGATTGTAATTTATAACAAGAAAATCTGGTTAAATATAGCTTATCCGGGCCCCTGGGCACCCGCCCCAAGCCCTCAATGGTTAAAATGGCATTGATCTAAATGCGTACATTTCAAGTTTCTTCGTAAAAAAGGGAGTGTGCGTGATACGGAAAATATAACTAAAAATTAAAAACTGCAGCTTGAAAGTATAGGTGAGCGTTGTATGCCGTATTTTACTAAAATTCTTCCATTTTGGCATTCTATAACAGAAAGCGCGTCAATTAATTTGAAAGAGAATATATAGTATTTCATTTAAAAATGTTGGGCTCGTAAAATGTTTTAAATTGCTTTTTCAAATGTAAAACGAAAAAGAAAAATTGTATTTTGATAATTTTGATTCTTTTTAGACTTGTATAGTTCTTCGTTAAATGACAAACAAAAACAAAAAAGATTTATCCTCATATATTAGACGGTTTAATACATGGAGTAGTGAGTAAATCGTAGCCCGCGGGCTCCTTTGCGGCCCGCAAAGAGTTGGGTTTTTTTCAACCCACTAAGACAGCCAGAAAAACAAATATAGAGAAAATGTTTGCTATATTTGTGAGCCGTTTATTTTGAGTGTGGCCTAAGTCACTTTTTCAAAAAAATTCTAGTCAATGAAAACATCAAACACAATTTAATGGGTACATTTTCGTTTAAAAAAATTTGTAATCTCTATGTTGAGAAATATTGGGAGTTTGTCCGAGAGAAGTTTTGCTAGCTAGTTAATCAATATTTTTAAACATTTTAAAATGCTATATGACGATTTAAAAACAAAGTGACATGGGCCACTTTCAAAACAAACGGCTCATGTGTTTGTGAGTAAATTTTTCTTGTATGAAGATCAACAAGAGGAGTAAATATAAATGCAAGTGGGTTAACATTAACTTGCAGATTGTGATGAGAAATTCAACGAGCAATTTCATTCCTGGTTTCAAAACAATTGTAGAAAAGTGATAGGGTACAATTGTTTCTTTAAACTGATTCTAAAATTCAATGTGATCGCAGATATGAAAATGAAATTAGCACAGTAAATAAATATTGAATTAAACTAGACCACTGTTTTTATTTAACTAATATTTATTGATTTTTATGGTACAATTTATACCTTTTCTGAGATGCAAAGTTAACCCGCGGTCACTCGCGCCTGTTTTTGCTGCCGTCGTTACTCGCGGGGTGTAGAGAACATCCCGAACTTTTATCACGTGTATTTAATTATGAAAATAAAATTAAGTCATTATTATACATATTTATAAAGTACAAGATGTTTTTTGTATTATACAAATAAAATTATTAAGTTTATTGCATACAAATGAGACTAACATTAATTTAAACTAAACATACAAAATTTTCATTTTAAAACACATGATTTTATATTTTTTCATAAACCAGTAAAATGTATATACCAGTAATAAATATACTTTATAATTAATGAGATAATGATAGTAGAAAGTAGAAAAATAATATTTTAATTATGTTCCAAACATTCAGAGCAGACTGTATACGTATGCTCAACTTCTCGCAGGAGTTCTCAGCCCCCAGATAAACTTTTGAAGGTCATTACATTCCAATCATTCGAGAAAGAGGGATTGCATCAGGCCTGAAGGTTCAATGACATAAAATGTGCAGCTACAGAAAAAATCGTGGTTCTACGCATTCTTTTTAGAATCCTGGGAGGATTTTCTTGTTGTTGGGGTGTACAGAACACCCCGCGCGAGTGATCGCGGGTTAACTGATGAATTCAATCATTTTAAAAAGATGAAGCCCTCCGACAGTGGCGTAATGTACACCCACACACACCCTGCATTGCGGGGGGTGGCCCAGTGATTCTAGGGGTCCCAAAGCCTGAATGACACTAGGTACGTATATGGACTTTGGACCTTAAACCTGACTTTGAAAGGGGACCCTAATATTCTTCGTAACGTCACAGCCCTCCGAAATCCTCCACTTCCACAATAGAGCCCTCGCGCCCAAACAATCCCCCCTGTTTAACACGAGATTTAATTAAACACTCATGTAAAGAACATATTGAAATGTAATTAGAATGAATATATTATTTCGTTCGAAAAACATTTTATTATGGATTCACACAAATGTATTTGTAGAGTATTGTTATACTCTAATTGCATAAATAATTTTAGACGAGTTCTAAAAAATAATAATAAAATAAATCATCCATAAAAATAGTTAATTTTTCATTAAAAGTCGCCTCAACTGGATGTTTTAACATAAGGTCATTATCACTCGTACCTGTAAAACACGGCATCAATAATAGAATTCATGACCGAAATGTAAAATAAGTCAGATATCCTTTTTATTAATTAATCACTTTAAATGTTGATTGACCAGATAAAATTTTACGCTGGTAAGGAACCCAAAGTATACCCGGAAGTTCACATTGTGCTATTTTATCTCCATAAATCAATACATATTCATCACGTAATCTTTATAGGCTTGTTTCAGTTTTTTTTAATTCAAGGACATATTTTTCTTTTTGTGCTTCTTTTTATTTATTACTATTCCGTTTCGAAGGTGCATATTTATGATAGTTATTTGCCTAAGAGTTCAATGTGTGATGCGTGCTTACGGTTATTTCAAAATAATATGAAATTAATAGACAGTTAAAAAATTATGTAATAATTAAATGCACATTACACATTTTAAAATTAAAACTTTAATCCGAATAACCTCAAGAGACAGTTTTATAGTTTCTGCAAATCATAACTTATTTTATTGGGATGATGTTGTTAAAAGGAATTTTCTCCTCAAAATCTGGTGAATGTTTTCGAAATAACGGAATTTTTTAATAAAATTTGTTGAAGATGTGTTCATTGTTTATCTTTTCGAACAATCCGAATGCAATCCAGAATTTGCCGGAAACATAAATAATTCCGAAATGAATTATCTTAGATGGGCTTGGAACGTTATACTTGCTTTTCTTTATTTTAACTTTAACATCCCCAATCAGCCAAAATATTGTTTTCCGGAGTTTTATATTAACGTCAAACTATAAAGCAACACGAGCCCTTTAGGCGTCGGTCAATTTTAAAACTCAGTCAAATCACAAGGGCGACACCTGAACTGGCAACTCCGTCTCTTAACTACCACACCATGCCAACGGGCTGACATTAAGCAGCAACAAATTTAATGTGTATCGGCCCTTTTAATACGATGGGTCTTCAGTGGCATCAAGACTCGAACCCGTAACACGCCTACCACGAGTTCGTAACCATAATCACTAGCCTACACGGGTCACAAAATTCTGTTTGAAATACCATTGAAGCGTTTTGCTTAAAGATTACGCATATTTATATTTCTCTACTTATGCACCAATATTTCTTTTCAAACAATCCCTTTTGTTAGAAATTTTAAAAAATATGATCTAAATGCGACAATTTGTACAAATTGAAATTCAATCTAAGACCGTTCGTACAACATTTCGTCGACAGATTTTCATTTTTTATTTTACCATTGTAACAAAATTTTATTTCACGTTACTTTTTAGAAAAGGCAAGCCTTATCTTTTATATTGAAATTCCTTTTTTTAATACAGCAATTTTTTATAGAGATGGATTTGATTGAATTAAAATCACATTAGAGATGCTTCAAGTCATTGGGGATGGTCAGGATTAACTCCATGGGAAGCCAAAGAATGCTCTCACCGTCCCATTTTCCCATTGTAATAGAACTTAAACAATATCAGCACATTCTTCTTCAACCTACTTCGATGAGACTTAAAACACTTTCGAGGGAACTGGCGAATATTATAGACATTGAATAACTCGAGAACCACCCAAATCATTCCATGTAAGCATGTGACTTGTCTAACCTCTATTGAAAACATTCACAACTTGAAATAATTTTTGTTGTTTTTCGGTTTGAAATATCTTTTTTTCCTCTGCTGTATTTTACTTAGTGGAACGAATTTTAGCCCCTTAAGGTGTGAGTTCAAGTTAATTCGAGCGAGATAGGCAGGTCAAAATCTGAGCATTCGAAATAATTCAAGTGGGGTCGTATTTTATGCTGTTGTTATTTTCACACTTGAATGTAAAGGAACACCGTGGTTGTGGTCTCTCTACGTGTTTGAGACTGACTACGATCCGTCGTTGTGTTTTCATAAATTTAAATAAAGATAATTGTTTCCTATATTTTAAATTTTTTATATAGATATCAGCATTTGGAACGCATATGTTTTATATAAAAAAAATGGAGGTGAAAAAAAAATTAGAGTTCAGAAGCGAATTAGTAGAAAGACTTATACACAAAGTTATGACGATACGAATATAAAAAGTAGGGGTAGAGAGACCACAATATCTTGTGGAATTCTACGACTTACAAAACATTATTTTCCCAGTTTTACTCCACCAACACCAAAAAAAAGAAATTCCAACAAGATAATGCGCTGTGGGCTGTGGCGCACATAAGGGTGGAAACCCCGGGTCCGGACCCCCACACCCAAAGCCCTTGATTTTTTTTCGATTGATTATAATCCTATGAATATAGTACGTAAGATTTAATTAAGTATTTTTTATTAATAATTAATTTTATTAATTAATGCTAATTATTCATTCAATAAATAATTTCCCGAAAATCGACAAAATCAAAAGAATATGTTGGGCGGCGTATTGGAGCATGGTGCGAGAATAGTGCACTTTCGACACTGGTCATTGTCTCAAGCCACAAATTGTTATTGTTTGATCTTGTGACTTATTAATGGTCATCGCAAATGCCAAGCGAATTGGAAATTGCAAACATTTGAATGGGTAGGGGAGTCTGAAAGAATCATTGGCATCTGTGGTAGAAGTACAATTTCACCTTGAAGTTTGCCGCTCAAAATAGTGGCCTCAAGAATATTGCCCATGATTTTTTTATGAGCAATCGCACGCCCTTACATAATGTTGGGACATTTTTAACTAATTGCGATATCGGACCGAATTGTGAATCTAAGTCATTCTCGAATCCATTTGAACTCACACAAAAAATATCATCCAAATCGGTCCAGTCTCTTAGGAGGAGTTCAGTCACATACACACGTACAGAAGAATTATACAAATAAAAATATATGCGATAATGGCAAAATGAATAATCCTTCCGATTCTATAATTATTTTTTGTCTGATTTTGATAGAAAAATTAAATTACAATTTTAAAAACGGCGAAAATATCGGAAAAAATTCTTCCCTCATATTTTTTTTTCTTTCTCTTGCCGCGCATTAGCAGAATAAACAGCACACATGGGTAAAACAATTATGGGTTTAAAGTTTTTAATTAATATCTTTTTAACTAATTGCGATATTGGACCAAATCGTGAGTCTAAACCATTCTCGAATCCACTTGAACCCACACAAAAAATTTCATCAAAATCGGTCCAGCCACTTAGGAGGAGTTCATTCACATACATACGCACAGAAGAATTATACATATAAAGATTATTTGAACAGATATTAATTAAAAACTCTAAAACGCATGATTCGTCTGCAGTTTTGTAACAATGAAGACACGGTTTGGCCAGTTTGGCTAAAAATCGATTTTCGACGCCAACTTACTTCATTTTTATAACATTAACGTTGTTACAACAATGCAGGTGAATATTGAGTAGAATGTTTTTAATTATTATCTTTTTAACTAATAGCGATATCGGACCGAATTGTGAATCTAAACCATTTTCAAATCCACTTGAACCCACACAAAAAATTTTATCAAAATCGGTCCTGCCGTTTAGAAGAAGTTAAGTCACATACACACGCAAAGAAGATTTATATATATAAAGATGTACACACACACACACACACACACATATATATATATATATATATATATATATATATATATATATATATACAGGGTGGGCAAAAGTCCGTAAAAACTTTAAAAATTCATAAAATCCGGAGAAATGAACGAAAATAAAAAAACTGTTTGCAGGATCAGCATTAGTATGTCACGGGATTTTTTAAGCTAGAAAAAAACTAGTTCGAAAATCATCCGGTAGGTGGCGCTGTTGCAAGCGTCTGTGGTGTAAATATGCAAATTAGACGGCTATAAAAACCTTTGCTCTCAATGAATCCACATTCATTTCCCATTACATAAAGTGAATGTGAACAAGGATGCTCAGTGCGCCGGATAAAGCTTTGTTGGTGAAGTTATTTTACATGAACGAGGAATCAGCGACCATTGCCTTGCGTAAATCGAGTTCAGAAAAATGTGAAGAGTGGAAAAGGCCCTTTAAGACCTGCAGGTCTCTTAAAGATTTGTTAAACGTTTTTGAATAAACAGGAAAGTTGGAGGATCGAGCACGAGCCGGACGACCATGCTTGAAAGAAGCACGTGTACCCTGCATTGCTGTCGAAATGGAAGCGATTGCGTCCGAAACAGCTTCAGGGACCAACAGTGCTCGTGAAGCTGCCAGACGATTGGGCTTACCACCATCATCTGTCCGCAATATTCTTCGTCGAATCCTCAGCTGTGCCCATACAAATTGCAATCGGGCCATGAACTTTTTGCCAGCAGATACCGCACAGAGGGGAAGCATTTGCGAAGTGAGCCTTCTCTAAAATGGAACAGGACATTTCTCGCTTCATGGTGACGTTAACAACCATAACTGTCCTATTTGGGTGACCTCTAATCCCGTGAGTACACACAGAAGCCATTGCATTCACCAAAGGGACAGCATGGTGTGGTTACACGGGTTCATTTATCATAGGACCTTTCTTTGAAACGCAGTGCCCAGTAAATGGATGGATAACGGAAGCCGTAAATGCTCAGCGTTATCTAACGCTTCTGCGGGAGACTGTCGTGCCATGTTTAATTCAACGATGTCAGATTGCGAATGTCACGTTCATGCAGGATGGAGCAACCAGTCACACTGCTAACCCGGTTAAGGCATTCCTGATACAGACGTTCGGGGAAGACAGAATCGTTAGCAGGCGCTGGAGGTACCCATGGTCTCCTCGGTTTCCAGATTTAACACCGGTAGACTTCTGGTTGTGAGGATATTTGAAATCTCGCGTGTATCTATGCGGTCCATCAAGTCTGTCGGAACTGAAAGATGCGATCCGCACAGAAGTATCCTCCATACATCCGGACGTGTTGCACTCTGCCGTTGATGGATTTGTCACTCGCCTGGAATGTCTTCTCCCCTGTGGTGGTGGTCATGTGGTGTAATAAAGTTGTGAAAGTTTTCTGTTCATTATGTATGCATTGTTTCTTTCATTTGCGTACATCAGCGCCACCTACCGGATGATTTTCGAATTATTTTTTTCTAGCTTAAAAAAAATCCCGTGACATACTAATGCTGATCCTGCAAACAGTTTCTTTTTTTTCGTTCATTTCTCCGGATTTTATGAATTTTAAAATTTTTACGGACTTTTTGCCCACCCGGTATATATATATATATATATATATATATATATATATATATATATATATATATATAATCAAATATAAAAGAATTTTTTCAATATATAATCATATACATATACATACACATATATATAAATTTATATATACACACATATACATATACATATACAAAAATATAAAAATAATCATATAGTTATATACCTAAGATAATTAAAGTAGGAAGGAGACACATAGTATAACGACAAATTCCTGGCCTTAGGAACCAGGATTGCAGGTTTAAACAAGTTTTGAGGCGCCAACCTTCACCTGTAATTTGTCATACTATGTACCAAGAGGAAAGGAAAGAGTTATATATGTGTAGAATTTAAATATTAAATCATTAAACTAAAGAACATATGAACATAAACATAACCTACTAAAACGTATTTATAACGATGGCCAGAGGAGTGCAGTATCGTGTTCCCGCCAAATAGAGAGGGCAGAACCGCATAAAGTTAATTGCGATACGATACAAGAAATGATTAATTGCGATACGATATACGATAATAAGAAATATATATATATATATACTTTTAAAAAATCATAAAAATAAAAATAAATATAAAATTAGCGTAAAATATAAAGAAACTCAGAAAAATATATATATTAAGAATTTAAAAAAAAATGTGGCGCCATCTATATAATAATTGTAGGATAAATTAGATAATGTCTGAATTTAAAAAAACATTACAAAACATAATAACAGTAAATAATTACAATAATACAAATTGTGTGTGTGTGTGTCATAAAAAACTATTATAAATATAATTACAAAGAAAATTAGCAGGGTATCCATGTTCAATACAGTGATTAAAATTTTTTTTAAGATTTAAAAAAATATTAGCTTTATCGCTAACTAATACTTTATTGCGATAAATATAGTTAAAAATAATATTTCTATATATAGATATTGATAAATTAGAATTCCAGTAAGGCACTTTGATGATATTAAAATTAAAGGCATCTCTTTTCTCATAAATATTACTATATAGTTTCAAATCCTTAATATACAGTGATACATCTAGGTAATTTGTTTTGATTGGATTATTATTAATTTTAACTAAGTTTAAGTAGGACGGATAGAAATTAATAATAGGATTTAAATTATCATTTTTACCAAAAATAATTAAATCATCAATATATCTAAAAATGTAGTAGTGATTATTAATAACATAACTATATTCATAAAAATGTAAATAAAGATTAGCCAAACTATTACTAGCTGGGCCCCCTTGTGGGAGTCCTTTCTCTTGTTTATATAAAGAACCATTAAAAAAATTGATATAATTTTCTTTTAAGACAAAATCTATGAGAGTTTTAAATTTGTTAAAATTAATATTAAGATTATACATACTGTGGTTTTCTAAAATTACTTTAATAATATCATATAAATCAATGGAATTGAAAACATCTTCAAAGTCATAACTATGAACTGAATAAATATTTTTATCATTAAAGAAATCTATAATCTCTTTACTATTTTTAATTATAGCTTTATTACATTTCTGATTAATAAAGTTTTGTATAATATTATGAAGTAATTTGCCTGCAGTAGTAATATATGTTCTAAAACCATTTGTCACAGTTCTAAATTTAACCGGACTTTTATGGAATTTTGGAGTTAAAAAAATATATGGAAACTTTTTTAATTTTAGGAATACAATAACCTAATTTTTTATAAATAGCAATAATACGATTACTAATTTCATTATGTGACAAATCTAATTTTTTAAAAGAACCATTATTAAGAAAGTGATCATAAAGAATATTATAATAAAAATACTTACAAATCACAGCATATAGTTACCAGGTACTTTATCAATGTAAACTATGATAAAATTCTTTTGTAATTCATAAATTTTCTGTTTTTATATCTTTAAAAGTAATTTCATATTGAGAATGGTAGCTAAAATTCATAAGGTCTTTTAAAATATTGTACTTATACTCTTCAAATGCCTCAATAGGTAGTCCAAATTTAATTGCAGATTTTGTAATAAAATTATCTATATCTTTAAAAATTTGTTTTTTAACAGTATTGTTGTTATTAGAAACATTTAATCTAAAATTAGTGCCTTTACTCATTATATCTTTTAAAATATTATCATTGATTATATCTAAGTTGCCAGTAACTACATGTTTATGATGACCATCAATAAAATCATTATAGTTATTACATATCAATCTTCTATATTAATAGAGGGCGAACTATTGTTGTAATTAAAGATAAATCTGCCCATCGTTTTGTTATATTTAAAAAGCTTTCTTTATATTTATATATATATATATATATATATATATATATATATATATATATATCTTAATCAGTATTTAACTAGTGAGAGTAATCAGATTTGTGTATGACATACTACGTATAACAGAGCACTGAAAAGTTAAGTTCGGTAAACATTATTTATCGTGGTTCAGAACATCTGCTTATTTAAGGCCAATATTGCACGTAAACAGCTATTAATTATTCAGAACACAGCAAAAAGCTATCAATCATGTTCGAAGACAAGCCTGGTGCATTCCGTTTTGTTTTATGACCATTTTCTATTTCTAAAACAGAATTCAAATCCGGTTCGCTAAGTTGGATTAGATATGCATTGTTTTATACAGTTTTTGCGCACTAACAAATTCAAATGAGGACCATCTCCGTCCCGTGGGTATCAAGACTGTACTGGATATAAGCAAACAAAAATAATAATAACATTTTGCATAGCTGTCTCAAAATGTTATATTAGAAACAATAGTCCTCTGTTGAAATTGAAAAATTGGAAATTTTTTTGAAAAGGCAGATTCCAAGGTTATGTTACTGCTGATTGCTACAAGGACAAAACGGAGACGTGTGCAAAGATATAAACAGTTGGGAAAAAACATACATTTTAGGCAATATATTTTACGCATCAATGTTGTCTAAATGGAATACTTTACTCTGTAGGTGTTAATGCAAATTTTGGCCGTTTAAGTTTCTTTTAACTATAATTTTTATACGAAGTAAATTAATAAATTATAAACTTAAATCTAATATTCTATATAAATTATCAGTATTCCTCGCTCTTAATAATTATCCAAGAAATGCAATTTTGGTTATAAAAATTTGAAGAAACATAAATGTAGATTGACTAAACTACATTTAAATAATTCATTAAAAGTGTGATTAGTTTATATTTGTGCTCTATTCTTTCCAAAGAAATTTAATTTGTTAAAGTATTCCCCTTAATCATGTTGATTAATAGTATTTTTAATTGTATGGAATAAAACAAAAAATGTGATTAAATAGTTTTAAATAATAGAGTAACCAATTTTTTAAATTTAATGAACTTCGAAGTAAAATGGAAATTTTTACAATCCATGGCACTATAAGGGCTGTTACTTCCCCATTTTTTTTCTTCATACTTAATAATATTCAATTCGACGTTCATAGGCCAATGCATCGACCTTCTCTTTTTCCATAAAACAACTTTTTTTCAACGAAACAGCAAGCAAACACGAGTATTAAAAATACTCTGTAAAATAAAATGATCAGTATTAATAATATTGATCATCATACAATTACGTAAATAAAAAAAACTACTTTAAAGCTGAATTTCATTATAGGCTTATTTTTTTCATCTAATAGAATTTGAAATTCTCAGCAAAAATGCTCCAAAATGTTCTGCTTTCTTCTACATTTATATATTAATTTATTGGTAGTTATTTATAAAAATATTGTAACCAGAAAATTCTTACGTCTGTTCCTCGAAATCTATTCAAAAGAAGTGGCGCACACGCAATATTTTTGTGAGTTGTACTTCTTTCATTTCTCCAAAAACTTCGTGAAGATACGAATTTCATTGTGAAAAAGAGTAAAGATGTTATCTTTTTTGGACACGAGATGTCTATATTAAGAAAGATTCTCTATCTGGAAACTCCCAAACAGTAATGGGAAAAAAACCCAAAAAAGCCTAAATATAATTTTAATTCCAAAATTTCTCGCAATTATTTAACAGAATTGCAATTTATTGCTACCTTGCGGAAGAAGGGTAAAAAGAGTGAAATATGGACACACGCTGAAATAGGCCAAGACCTTTCTTTTAAAAGCTGTGAAAAATACAGGATAACTTTGAGGCCTTTTATACTGATGTTGTAATTAATCATATGGTACATAAACTGCTTTTATACTTAACCAAAGGAAATGTCTTCTTTTTACCTTTTTTCGAGAAGGGTGGGATAGGGAAGGTATGCATCTCTCTTTAAAGAGAAGTTTTATTTCCTTTTTGAACATTCCTTTTGTTATTTATATGATAGTATCTTGCCAGAATCTGATAAGGAAAGCTACTATTGCCAGAAAACATTGGGGTAATTTTCTGGACGAGATGAAGATAAATATTTTTATATTATACTCGTGAGAGAGTTTTAGCAAAAATAATCTCTAGCATCTTTCACAAATTCTAACAAGACAATTTTATGTTTGTTGCACAAATTATATTACTTACAGAAATACAAGTGAAGAAATATGCTAAAAAATATTCATTTATAAAGAAACAAAGAATATATAATTTCTAAGACATCATACTTCAACTAATTTGTAGAACAATATATTTTAATAGTTAGTGTAAATAATTTAAGTTGTGTGTGTGTTTGTGTGTGTCTTTTTTCATGAATTGAATTTACGCTTAATTACCGTAAGATATGGCGTGCAACGCGTACCTGTACTTTCCAGCTGCAATTTTTAATGTTTAGGTATATTCGCTGTTTAACGCTCACCCCCATTTATACGAAAAAAACCTGAAATGTAGTGCTCAATACTCTTATGGTTTGAAGTCATTTATTCGAGGTATTATTTCAAGCTTTAGAAAAAAATAGTATAGTTCTAGAACTATATAATCCTTTTTATGTTCGCACAAGAAATGCCATTTATTTTATGTGAACAGCATTTCGGTGTATGTAGAGGTCTCATTCTTTTTTTATACTTGTCTTTTCTTTATTTTTAAAGCTCTTATTTTTATACCAGGAATATAGCACGCGCCCGTAAATTTCGATGTTTTTTGTGTTAAAGTGCGCGTTATACGCCGGATTTTACGGTAGATAAAATTGTCTCAAATATTCACATTAGAAAAATTCATACGTTTTTATAACTTTAAATATTGAATACAAATTATAAAACAAATATCTTAGAATAATAAAAGTATATCTTGAAGGAAATGATTTAAATTTTAAATCTGAATGGAACATGATAATTAATTTTTAACAACTAGCAAAAATAAATTTCTTTACGAAATAAAATATGAATAAATCAGGGAATAACGCGAAATAAATATCTAATTGTCTTTGATTTCTAAAACATGGTACATATAATTCACACACTTTCCTTTCTTTTCCAACACCCTATTCTTTTCTATAACACTGGAACTCCGTAAATCAGCGTTTCTTAAACTGTGGGGTGCGACCCCCAAGGGAGGCACGATAACTCTAAGAAGGGGCGCGAGCATATTGATAAGTCAAAGACAAAATATTATTTAAAAGTGATTAGTTTACTGAAAACAAACAAACAAAATAAATTTTTACATAATAAAAAATAAAATACACTTTTACAAGGATATAATACATTTATAAATGTATCAGTACTGTACAATGTATTTTATAATTAATTTAGCAATACTAAATTAAGAACAAGTATAATAATATCAGTGACTCCATGGACTTGTTATATATAAAGCTGTATAAAAAAGTTAACATTTATCTTTATAACTTGTGTGTGTGTGTGTGTGTGTGTGTGTGTGTGTGTGTGTGTGTGTGTGTGTGTGTGTGTGTGTGTGTGTGTGTGTGTGTGTGTGTGTGTGTGTGTGTGTGTGTGTGTGTGTGTGTGTGTGTGTGTGTGTGTGTGTGTGTGTGTGTGTGTGTGTGTGTGTGTGTGTGTGTGTGTGTGTGTGTGTGTGTGTGTGTGTGTGTGTGTGTGTGTGTGTGTGTGTGTGTGTGTGTGTGTGTGTGTGTGTGTGTGTGTGTGTGTGTGTGTGTGTGTGTGTGTGTGTGTGTGTGTGTGTGTGTGTGTGTGTGTGTGTGTGTGTGTGTGTGTGTGTGTGTGTGTGTGTGTGTGTGTGTGTGTGTGTGTGTGTGTGTGTGTGTGTGTGTGTGTACGGTTTATAATTAATCACTAAACTACCATTTAAAAGTTATGCAATTCACTCCCCAATGTCACTGTTTTTCACGTATGTATGGGGGGAAGGGGAAAAGGAATAAATAAATAAATCTTCAGAAATCATTAAACACTTCGCAAACATTGTCGTCCTTTTATTACGTTCCAAAGCCTACCGAATAATTTTATGAATAGCAGTGCACAGAAAAGATCGTACTTCAAAAAAAGATGAATATATACCTCCGCGGCAATTAACACTTTGGCTGAGCGAGACGTTTATATTCGGCGTTGCACTTAAGAGGTTAAAGTCGTATTGTAGCTTTAGCGTCAAAGTATAGTATTATAGAATTCAGTGCATTGTTATTGGATGTGGAAATTTTACGATGAAAATTATGATTGAATTTTGGGTCATAAATACTAAAAGTTTGAGAAGCGTTGCTATAAATGCATATGTGCTCGTTTCTATCACCAAGCTTGGACAAAATAAATTTATCTAAGGTCCTTTTAATACATTCCAAAGCCTTCGGAATAATTTTATGGATAGCAGTGCACAGAAAAGTTCGTACTTCGGAAAGACGTATATATACGTTCACGGCAATTAACACTTTGGCTAATCGTGACGTTTATATACGCCGATGCCACTTAAGATTTTAAAGTTCTATTGTAGCTTTAGCGTCAAAGTATAGTATTATAGAATTCAGTTCATCGTTATTGTATGGGGGGTGGGATGAAAATTGTAATTGAATACTGAAAGCATGAGAGGCACTGCTGTAAATACATGTGCTCGTTTCTATTAGCAAGTTCAAGAGTTAAAATAAATTTATCTATAACAGAAAATATCAGAACATATCGATTCTACTGCGAAAAAAAATTTAAATCATTAATTATCGTAGAGTGTGAATAAAAAAAGTAAAGGTCGCAATCTTATTCATCTTATCACTAGCGGTTGCGACCACAGACGTGAGAGATTTATCACCCTATCGAGGCCACCTGATCAAAAGTCAAAAGGAAGCAATCTTTGCTACTGAACTCGAACTATTGTGATGGATGAAAATGTGATTGAATAACGGGTTTCTTTTATCTCTTCGGTAATTGCAAACCAATGCAGCTTTTGTCTTGAAAAGAAAAAAAACACAAAATAAACGGAAGAATGTAAAATTTATGATCTAAGGTATCACAAGAGTGCACTTTGTCATAGGAAAAGTATCTTCATCATTCACAATAATAATTTATTGGATGGAATCTAGAGTTCACAATGTAAAAATTTAATTGGAAACGTGAACGATCTCGGCAGAATTTTCTGCGCAATGAGTTATCTTTTTTAAAAATATCAATTTGATTGATTTCACTAATAAATTGCTTTCCCACATTAACTGCATTTTTTATATAATTTTCTCTTTACAATCCTTTAACAAGTTCTTATATGTTTTTTTTTTTAAATAATTCCTCCCCCCCCCCGCTTTGAATATAGTTGAATATCATATTTATCTTTGAAAACGCGTATTTTATATTTTTGTTTACATAATTTGAAAAGCAATTTTATTTGTTATAATTATCTCAATCTATTATATCGTGATTACTTGTTGATATTTTTTACATTTCCCTCTCATTTAACAGTATGAAAACTAAAGATATAAAATATGTTTAAATACTTGTACTACTTCAGCAATTTTCTTCAATTCATAAATTTTTTAACTGCGAAAAAAGACATAATTTTCGAGATTTCACAGAAAAGTTTTCAACATAAAGTACACTTTTATCCATTACCATGAGCTATATATATAAATGTAGGAGAATCAGTAGCAATAAAATAGCTTACGTACATCACTGATTCTCAAGATCAAACCCGTTGAAAAAAGCATCCAATAGACATAAAGTGTGCATCTTGTGCAGACCTGGATAAAAGTTCTACGTTATTAGAACTGTAGCGCAATGTTAATCATGTACCCTAATTAAACTACATACGAGCGTTAAATAAAGATGAAAAAGACGGGGCTGTTTTTTTAAGTATCGGAATTGTGTTAGAATCCTTCTGTGTGTGTATGCAGTGGCGTAACGTGCACCCCCGCAACCCCCGCATCGTGGGGTCCCAGGGTTCCAAAGGGGCCCAAAGCCTGACTGACGCAAGTGCCTACCCTTTGTAAAATTCAACGTGGGGGCCCAAAACCTGACTTTGCAGGGGGGCCCAAATGTTCTCCGTTACGCCACTGTGTGTATGTGTATCTATGCGTGAAAAGGGTAGGTGCAAAAGGAACCTATTGAGTGACAGAAAAGATTACAAAAGCCTCATCACAATCTTCCAGGAAAAAGGCATATTAGGTGGATAGCAATGATGCAATGCACTGCGGTATCATTAACTTTTGCGCAAAATCAGGGTCTGTAGCACAATAATCTCTAAAAGCAAGTACTATTCAGCCTCAGCTGCAAGGGGAAATCTAGAAAGATCATTCTTGCTGAATTACCTTTATTGCCTTTGATTGTACACCAAGATGTAAACAGCTTCAACGATGCTTTAAATACCTAACATGAGAAAAAATTAATGACTAGCTATTGTGTTTTTTCAGACTACTCAGCCTAAACATCGCGATGGTTTTATCCTAATCTGGTGGCACTGCGATGGATATAGCAAAGCTCTTGCGTTGTGCAACACAATGCCGGTCCTTACCCTTGAATTATAGTTTGGGATGTCATTAGATTTTACTACCCCACCCTCCCAATACGCGTTAACGGTATATTTAATAGCTATTTCCAAGTCTCAGAAATTATAAAGTCTGTGTTATCGTATCTTATTTTCTTTATCTAAATGCTGCCAAGTTCCAATAAAAAAACGCAGCAATACTAAGTAATTCCTCATTAACTAAGAGATTACACTTCTAACTTGGTCCGCTTAGTCTATCGCCCTTCGGACACCCAAAATCGTTGATTATTATTAAACATCAGCCTCTAGTTATACGCCATATGAATTCTAGAAATAAATAGAAGAAACCTGAATTGCTGTAACTCAAAATACATTCAAAGGCTCTTCCTTTCAATGTCAAGGCGTACTGAATAGTAATTGCCAAGCGTAGATTCCCCACAAAGTACAAATTTCTTCATATTCCACCAATCGAACAGGATTGTTATTTCCATCTCATTTCACCTTTATATTTTATGATAATTTTTGTACGTTATTATCCCGATACATATGATGTTAGTATCTATTATTCTTCGTGGTTTGTATTTTGGATGTGACCAGTCGTATTTTCTTCAGAATTTAAAAAAATTCATTGACTGTTTCAAATTGTATTAAAGAAATTATAGGCAAGTTCATGGCAACCTAATAATCAAAATCACGAGCTTTGCTGTCGGCTTATGTACAAGTCCAATTGCAGGTTCCAACTTTATTCTCAGAACAAAAATTGGAAAAAGGAAATGATGGCAACTATTCGATATATATAAAGGGTTTTTTTAGAGGTATAGAACTTTAAATTGCAATAAAACAACGATGTATTATTCGATTGACATGAATTTTTTTATTCGAAAGATAATCTTGTCGCATTACATTTTAAATATGATTTCTGGCATAGGACTGCCACGGCTGGCTCGGATGTAGTCCAATCTGGACGTCCAATTTTCGATGACTTTTTCCAACATTTGTGGCCGTATATCGGCAATAACACGGCGAATGTTGTCTTCCAAATGGTCACGCGTTTGTGGCTTACCCGCATAGACCAATGACTTTACATAGCCCCACAGAAAATAATCTAGCGGTGTTAAATCACAAGATCTTGGAGGCCAATTCAGAGGTCCCAAACGTGAAATTAGGTGGTCACCAAACGTGTCTTTCAATAAATCGATTGTGGCACGAGCTGTGTGACATGTTGCACCGTCTTGTTGGAACCACAGCTCCTGGACATCATGATTGTTCAATTCAGGAATGAAAAAGTTAGTAATCATGGCTCTATACCGATCACCATTGACTGTAAAGTTGTGGTCTTCATCATTTTTGAAGAAGTACGGACCAATGATTCCACCAGCCCATAAAGCGCACCAAACAGTCAGTTTTTCTGGATGTAACGGTGTTTCGACATACACTTGTGGATTAGCTTCACTCCAAATGCGGCAGTTTTGTTTGTTGACGTAGCCATTCAACCAGAAGTGCGCTTCATCGCTAAACAAAACCCGCTTATGAAAATCGGGAACAACGGCAATCTCGTTTTGGGCCCATTCGACGAATCTACGCCTTGCTTGATGATCGTTTTGATGAATTACCAAACCAAACTCAGAATAAATCACTTGACAGCTGTTAAATCGGTCGCCATCTTGGAAAGTAATGCCAACTTAAACTTCTATACCTGGAAAAAAAACACTCTTAATATATATAAATATATATAGACTATCACATACTAAATTAATCTTAACATATAGGTATTTATATAAAGTAGTGTTGAAATCCAAATAGTGAGGTTTCAGTAACGTGTGTTGTCTTTTGTCTCGTACTGCAAGTTAAAATTACAAGATTATACTTCAATAGCCGTAGTCATAGTGTGTAGTTCAGCTCTATATACATTCTTATCAAGCAAAATATTTGACACTGTTTGCCTAAATTCCTGGAAAATACCATCAAGTTATCCGACTACGTTCGGAGCCGTGATTTTGCATAAGCGTATCAATGCATAATATTTGTGATATTTAGTGTCACTTAGATTAGAAAATGTATATAAAAGTGTTTTAAGAATAGTATTACAATAAAAAAAATTATTTAAGTACAACATTTTGACAAAAAATGAACATAGAATGACCCATTTTCAAAATATTGTCCTTTTGAGAAAAATGCTTGTATCATAATAATATTTTGCCAGTATATAGCTCAGACCTCTGTACAGAGGCTCAACTAGAATTTTTGAAATACATAATTTAAAAGTGGGTTTATATCCATGTTTTACGACAACAGAGGGGAGAAATTTTAAGAAAAAAACGCCGATAATTATTTCAACTAGTTGTAACTCTGAAAATAATGTGAAATTTAAAAAAAAAAATAGATCATACTCTCTGGGGAAGTTTTTACATTATATAAGCAAAATATTATTATTTTAGAAGCCTTTTTTTTATAAAAGGAGAACTTTTTGAAAAAGGTTATTCTAAGTTAATTTTTTACCAAAATATTGTATTTAAATAATTTTTTTTTAAAATGTCCTTAAAACAATTTTATACATGTAATCTAATCTAAGTGGCACTAAATATCAAGAAAATTATCAATTTATACGCTTTTTTATAATCGCGGTTCCGAACGTAGTCGGATACCTTATAATTATATCAACTTAAGCATCATTTGACTTTGATCAATATTTCCTCCCTTTCTGAGATGTTCTAGATGAGATTTCTAATATTAGTAATTGTTTTGTTAAATATGTGCTTGAAAATTGCTTATTTTTCTTTAGTCATTGCAAAATATGTATTATTTCTGTAAAATTCATTAATAAAAAAGACAATTATTTTCACTGGGATGCATATATTTTCTTAATTAATTTTTTCTTCTTAACATATTGAATATTGAAACATACATAGTACTAGCAAATCCATAAGAGATATTATAAAGGACTTATATTTTTAAGGAAATGTCTTATATATTTGTACGCAGAACAGTCTAGATTTATTCATGAATATTTATATATTTGTACTTAGATTTCCATTAGGCATTATTATTTTTATTTTAATACTGCTGTTGAGAAACGTAACAATTGAATGTATCCTTCTTACTGACAATTTTAAACAGGATTTTTTAAATACTCTCAATGAAACTGTTATGATTACCTTGCCAGCACTTAGATTAAGTCTTAGTTTAAAATGAAAAATAATCCCTGAATTTTTAAATTTTTAAATATTTCATTACCACGCTTAATTTTGATACATAATTCATTATGCTTAACACAATAATTTTCATAAAAGAAAAACTCCAACAGTTATCTAAGCAATAAATTTTACATTAAATTAGCTTCAAGATGTTGGCAGTCATTTTACATAAACAGGATAATGACTCGGGAGGATTACATTCACAAAAAGTATTACTGGACTCATCATAAAAGAAATCATATTCATAATTCACTGAATGATGCCATTCATAGGCATATCACGATCACAAAATAAACCCAATGGCAGTCTTAAACAATCTTTGAAGGAAGAATTTTTTCCTATTAAAGGAAATAAGAAAGAGAGAGAACATGATTCTTTTTTGTTGTTGTTTCTAAAACAATAAAAAAGGATATTGTTAAGTAGACACACATTAGCATTTTATAAATTCAGCTCTGGTGAATTAGAGGTAGCGTGTCCGCTTCCTAAGACTAAGGTTGCAGGTTCGACCCCGGTTGGAGTCGATAGATTATCTGGTTGCGAAAATCGTAGGCACACATGCTATATGATTATGTGGCATGTAAGAGATCCCTTGAGTATCTATCATATAATAATAGTTTCTTATTGAAGAATTATTAGTCTATGGTTATGCACAAAAGAGTATAATAAATTATATTTCGATCCAGATAAAGTCGGCTGATTTCAATTCTCTTTCGAAATTGAATAGCGGCTGACACAGGCTTTTGATTTTCTCTTCTTAAATTTTTATATCTTATTTTATTTTTCATTTTATTAACCACTCCAGTAATTTTTCTTAATATCAGAGTGCAAACATTTTTAATTTTAATTCTAATAGTTATTTCTCTTCTAATTTTTTCAACTCTAAATTTAGTGTGTCAAGCTCTATCTGCCAATGTCAACCACATATTTTGAAGATAGGGGATTTAGACATCTTCGGAAATCATGTGCCCCGATGACCATTCTTCCCATTTTATAAATTGTAATAATTTCAATTCAGTTTTTTGCACCTCGTACCACCAAACTAAGGAAGTGAATGAGTTTTGAAAAAAAATACGAAAGTGTTATGATATTGTTCGGTGCAAAAGAAGACGCAAGTTAAAATTATAATATGAAAAATGAATAAATAGAAAACTTCATATTAACTTTTTCCATAACATGATATAGTTCAAATTTTAAAATAATAATTTTTATTTCATGCTTTTGAATACTCACTAAGTTTCTCAACTTAAAAAAGTTTAGAAAAATTTTAAAAATAGCAGGTTAAAAAAATATTTACGTTCATCCGATGATTTTATATAACTATTAACTTATTGAAATGTATTCATTTTTTAATATTATTTTTTTAATTCCCTTCAATTTCAGTATTAGTAAATTGTTCATGAATCGACTTGCATTATTTTAACTATTCACGTCTTAGGTGGACTTCATTTCATATTGTAGATACTATCGTAAGAAAATGGCGCCCTGAGTAAGTTGGGTGCAACACTGTGATGATACTATTAGGTAAATATCTATTCATATTATCACTTCCTTGTTTGTTTTCATACCTATTTATTCTTTATCCTTATGATAATAAGAGATGAACGCATGTCAGTTTAATATTATAAGTAGTTTTTTGAATAGTGGGAGTATTTGCTTTACAAGATGGATAACCTTCTCATGACAGATGTCTTTTTATCAAAGCAATGGTACTTTTTTGTTCTATAGTAAATACCACACACTATTAATTTTGAAGTGATATAAATGCATTTTCTGTTTTGAAAAAACGTAATAGAGTAGGGTGTTATACTTATTGTCAATCTTTTATTTTGTGTTTTTCGTAAGGAATTTATTTAGATTCTGAATTTCACACCATGTTTATCTTGGTACTTTATTATTTATTAATTAGAGTATAATGAATATTTCTTAAAATTTAAATAAATCTTTGTTAGCAGTAAATAAACTTTTTTCCTAATAAAAACTACCTTGTAAGAGAGAGAGATCAAAATGTATTAGAATCATATGTAATTTTAGAATAGTGCTATTTATTTTTATTCTTCAATGGTATAATTTATCGGCCTTGATTAAGTTTCTTTTCTGTTAAGGAGAGATGGTGCAATTTGTAAAATAATCTCTCTCTTTGTTCTGTTAATTGTTTTCGCAAATTTTTTCTTTGCCCCTAACGTATATATGTTATGTAAAATAGTTTTTATGCTCAAAATAACACAAAAAAACTAACCATTTAATTTTTTTTTAGGAAGAATTTTAAAAATCATGAAGTAATTGTTAAATGCTACCCTTCCTACAATAATACACAGGAAATTTGATTCATAAGTACGTCGAAGTATGTACAACAAAATTTGGTTAGGGTTTTGTGATAACATGATTGAGATTCACAGAACACATTTTTATGAAAGTATATTAAAAATTCCGTGGTAAAGTATTAATTCAAAATTCAATTACTTAAAAATTAAAAATGGATTTGATTTAAAAATTCATACCAGTTTTTATTGCATGTATTAATAACAATTGTTAGAGAAAAACATTAAAGCATTTGGCCAAATAGAAAAAAAGCCTTAACATTTGAAATGAAAAAACAACTAGTTATATTTTTTTCTGAAATAAATTAGTCTAAAATTTTTTATTTTCATTTGAAATGTGAATAAAAACAAACCGAAAAGTTATCATAGCTAAGTTTTTTTTAACTTAGAGCATTTCAAATTTTGTGATATTATAGAAAAATACATAAAGAATAATTTAGACTAAAAATTTGTTTTGTTTATTGACTGGGTTTTGACAAGTTAATCATACCGAGTCTTCTTAAATCTTTAATTATATGAAATAGAACTAAATAAAATCAAAAAGCTAAAAATAAAAAAAAATCAATACTACATCCAATCAAAATAAAAATATGTAATATCAAAAATAATTTTTAAATTTAAAACAAATATGATTTTGTAACTTATTTTATCAAAAGGAAAATATGTGAGTGTGACAGTATATATAACATAAGATCTAAATTCTAACTGGGTGAATACAATGTTTCTATTCAAAGAATTAAATTCTCAAGATTCATCAAATGAGGAACTTAAGTCTGGTATTAATGTCAGAAGTCATAATCGGTACACGTTGTGCCTTAAGGCTGTTTTTGGCTAATGTTTCAGAATAAGACTCAAATTTGGAATATTTTTTCAGATATAAAATTACTTAAACATTAATATTATATTATGGCTTCACTATCCAGTAGAAAATCACTTATTTTATCATACTACTCATTTTTATCCGAGTTGACACATTTTTTTCTTTTATAAAATGTGTTTCACATTTTTACTCCTATACCATAATGCTAAATGAGCTATCCTTTTACAAGTTAAAAAGAAAAACTCATTATTTACGAATTTTTTTTGAAATTTTAAAAACACTATAATATAAACAAATGCATGAGTTACGATGTCAAACATCTTTATAAAAATCGAGGCATTTTTTCTGTTCAAAAATGTGTTTATGCTCTCGTACATACGGCGAAAACAGCCTTAAGCAAAATGACAAATGAACAGTATTTTATTCTTATAGATTCGAACTATGCTCAAAGAGGTGAACATTTTTTTAATTATTTTTAATCCTTTTTAAAAATAAAATTAAAAATTTTCATTATTCTTATATTTCTTACATATTAGATAATTAATGTATTTTCAAAAATTATACTTTTTGGGATACCTGAAAATATACAGCTCAAGTCACATAAATACATCTTATTGATCTAATAGGACTCTTAAAAAAAGATTTTCAATTAATTTGGCTAAATAACAAAACTGAACGAAATTTCAAAATAAGATATTTTTTTCTATTACAGATAAAAAGGTGAATTTACGCAAGGCTTGTGTCTCAAATGCCACAAATATTTAACGCGAAAAAATTAATACTCTCTAAGCTACTATTTTAAATTATTTTCCTCATTATTCTACGTAACAGAAAATGTAAACACAAGGTGTTGCCCGTTTAAACCGTGTAGTTGAACTAGGTAACAGCAAAATCACTATTCTTTTCAAATTACTTTATCTACATGATTTATCACAACAAAGGTATGGAAATTTTTTTTTCTCTTTACCTTTATCATCCTCACTGGAAGGATTTACATCTTGTTTATGTCTAAACTGTCATTTTAATTTTCTTTGCGTATAATTCTTTTTGATAAACTTTTCCGCGGTATCTCTTTTGGGGCTCTTTTGCCTCCCTACTGTGCTTGTTCAACTACTTTGTCAATCGGCATAAAATTCTATTTTCTTTTTAACGACGTGCTTCCTTTTTCATTCAAAAATTCAAATTATGATCGATGATACAGAAGACAGAACTTGAAAAATGGAAGCAATAAAAGTTCTTTTTTCAATTTGTTCCGAATTTTCGAGAAAGCATCCATTTTTTAAGAAATTCAAAGAAAACTTTTTTTGTTTTTGTTTCAAAGGTAGTAAAAGTCAAATTTAACCGCGTAAAATTATGTGCAATAACACATTTTTGACTGATTTGTTGTCTAACATTTCTTCTGAATCTTAGGAATGTATTTTTTCTACCTAAAATCTCGGTATCTCAGCCGCTTTCTGTCAATGCATGAGGAAAATAATGAATTGCAATAAAATAGTCTAGAAATTACACAGATTTTTCCAATAATCAAAATATATTGTGAGATTATATTTATATTTTTTATTTACACAATTATAAAACATAAAATTAAATAAAAAGTAACAGTGCTTCCTTTTGGTGAGGGGGGAAGCCTTTTTTTATGTACAACTTAAACTACACTTACCACATCAATTTATTTTCTCAATTGTCAACATTTACTCACTGAATCTAGAATTGAATCATGTCTAACCATTTCAAACAATGAATCAAATAAAAACTTTCTGCAAAATCTTTAAAAATATTATTCACAAAAATTTATTCAAATCACTTTTAAGTGTTCATATTTAAAAGAGAAATAATATAAAACCTACGTCTCTAATAAATACACGAATTTAATAATCAAAGGAAATTGACTTTGTGAGATAATGTGTACATTTTTATGGATTAAATTCATATGATGTCATAGTCATGTGATAACTGCAATCACGTGTTTCCAGCTATTCAATTCATGAATTCCTGTGGCGTAAAAGTCGCATGACAAATATAATCGCGAATTTCCAGCCAATCAATTCATATGCTTCACTGTCGCCAATTTTTGCCTTTTGCAAAAACTTTCTTTTAAAAAGTACATATTTGTCAAACAAAAATAGCGTACATAGGTAAAAAAAAAGACAACTGATTTAAAAATACATGTGTAATGAAAGAATTGTTTATTTTTTAAACTTTGAAAAACAATTTGAAGAATCTTGTCATTTGTGTGTGAACATTTTTATCATAATTATCAGATTTGAAACTTTATCTAAATTTTACACGTAGAAGAAGTACAAGTGTAATATGAATTTAGAATTCAATGGAGAAGGCACGAGATTGCATTTATCATGTGACCATCATGAATTTAGCCCATTTAACGCGAGGATCTCGGTTCCTAAAAATCAAATCAAATATAATGAAAAGCAAGAGAATGGAAATTTATGAGTAATGAATTTTTCCAGTTTCAATATATTATTTATTTCACAGTTTCTTAATGCTAAACTCATTAATTCCTTCCAATTTTTTTGGAAAGGAATCAGAAATTAAAGTGGTACATTTCAGTTGCAGTGAAATATTTCTTTTCAAATGGGCGTATTGTTATACAGGGCAACAATAATTAGAAATAACAAAGGCATTTCATGAACTATGCAAATTCAGACTTCCTAAGAATGTATCATTTAAAAAGTACATATTGCAACTATGTCGCCAAACGCCTTTGAATATTTAACAGCCGTATATACAACAAAAACACTTCAAGATTTTAATGAAGCAAAGATATTTTTTCATTTAAACTCCGAAGGAAAATAATCATCCATTTCCCGCTTTTTCCAAAGAAACTTACAAATCAAATCTTCATTATTTAACTCTCTTTTGTAAGTTACTATTGATAATTATAGTGCTTACAAAAGGGTCAAGGAAGAAGATGAAGAACATGCCACACACTCACAAACAGTAAAACACCCAATATCTGAAAAGTACCATTGTCTGACCAAAAAAATAGTTGTGTTCTTAGCAATCATCAAAGTAAACTTCAAGTTTCCAGTATTCTTTCTAGTAGTAAATGGGCGTCTAGTATTACCATAGCGTAATCCGCTGCCTAGCAAACCAGAAAGGGTGGATTTTGAGGTCATGCATGTGGGAAAAGAATCTTTGGGCTTAAGTAGCCTTAGTATCATAGAGGAAAGTGTTCTTTAAAGTGCGGTGGTAGTTCAAAATCATAATGTGCATCAATTGAGGTCAAGTTCACAGCGATGGGCTTAATGGGTATTACTTTTGAATCAAAAGAGATTTTCTCACGCATTGTCTAAAGTGACATCACGGTATTGTGTGTCAATGTACTTTCACTGATAGAGCGACTTTTACGTAGAAGAATACCCAGACAAATTGTCTTTTGTTGAATTTTCAATTTCAAAAATTGCGTTAGGCAATGTTTTATTATCCACACAAAATTCATTATGAGAAAAATCCAGTTATCTCTTAAAAAATAAAAGTTATGAAAAGGGCCATTTGAAAAGGGCTTTTTATTACAGAGAGAGAGAGAGAAAAGGAAAACAGAACAAAAAACATATATTCGTACTTTTGATCGATTTATTTTAATAAAGTCATGATTTGCTACGCTTTAGATAGAGGGTCGGTAATAATCATAATTTGGAATACTTTTTAGACTATAATATTTTTTGTTTTGCTTTTATAATCATAGTAGAACAATTTGAGGAAATTGTTTCAAATTGTCTGATCTACAGGTCCTTACATATCTATGGATAATTTCAAAAAAAATGAATGCCATTTAATACCATTTTAATAGAATTACAAAGAAATTTTTCTTACATCTATTAAAATATTTTGTTATAAAAATATTTAAATGCTTACTTTTTCTTTCTTGTTTTACTATTAAATACAATATATAAAAAGATAATCCGGCAAATTCACCTGAACTATTTGTTGAAAAAAGCAGAACTGTCTTTAGAATATTTTTTTAATCTTTAATTAATAGCAATTTTTTTCAGAACAAGGAAACTAAAATATGCTTTACTTTTTTCAGCACCTAATTTCCTTTCAGCTGTACAATTTTTTCTATGTGTTATTAACTAACTTTATTAATTCAGTCTCAGATATATATATATATATATATATATATATATATATATATATATATATATATATATATATAGCTTGTTCAAATATTCAATCATTAATAAAAGTACTTTCTATTCATCCATTCAAGTTCAAATACATTTTTTAAACTTGTACTGGATGACACTTGGTGTTAGTACAGTTTTTTCAAATATTAATTAATTAATTAAGTTTTATTTTTTAATTTTAAATTTATTCTGCGTTATTTAGTTACAATTCGCTACAACAGATGGCGCTAGTACGTTTTTCTAACTACGTATAATAGTACTAATAAGTACTTTATAGTAATTGACTTTAAAAAAGAATTTTTTCTATTACTTGTTTAATAAGTATGTGTTGAATTGGTTTTAACTGTGAATTTGTAACTGTCTTTTAAAGCATCTCTATTGTGCTATGCTCCCGGCAGAGAAAGCTCAATGATGTTCTGAATTTTGTAATTACTTCCTAACTGGTATTCTTCAAAGTTTTATTTTTTTATGCACAGGGAATCTTTCTTTTAAGAGAAAAAAATGTCTCCGAAAATGACATTCAAAAATATTCAAAGCAGTTATAGAGACTATGAGTTTTTCATAGAAGACGTTGTGAGGTATATGTCAAAACCATATACATATACATACATATATATATATATATATATTATAAAATTTAGTTTCCTATTGAAACTATACTTTTAATATTTCCAGAATAAGATAATTCCTTATACATAGGAGTGAAAATTTAAGAAATGCAAGAACTTTCAAAGAAAAATAATAAAATGTAGCAAAACCGCATCCTTCTTAATAATAAATGGTTTTAACCTAAAGGAATGTCTTCAGCAAGGCATTTTTTTCATAACTAAGATTTGTAAGATCTGAAAACTACAATAATTATCAAACAAATAATCATTTAAGGGCTTTAAAAATAATTTCAAAATATTACACATCTAATGAAAATTTTTATTTTACATTTAAAAAAAATACTTTGGTGCAAAGGGCATGTTTAGCTTGTTATTATTTACAGAGAATTTTCTATAAGTACGAAAATTCTTGACACAAAAGTAATGACTTAAAACAATAATTAGCGCATCATATTACCACTGACATTAAAGTTCAAGGGAATCAAGAACAAAACAGAAAGTTCTGAAACCCTTAAACTTCAAATTTGCGAAAACAAATTTGGTACGCTCCACTATTAAAACCAATCGAAACGCGTCGCGTTTGACACTGTCTATTAGTCAACATCAAAGCGTAATACCGGTAGATTATTACGAAACTCGGTTATTGAAAATAAACAAGGAAACAAAAACGAGTTTTCTCAATCAAGGATGAGCCTTGATAGTCAATCATCTTTTTTTAAGACTTTCGCCTCGAAGAATGTTTGCAGAAATGTAATAAAATAATATGCTGCAGTTTTATTTGAAGCGTCATTTGTTATGGATTTTACGAGCTAAGACAAATAGTAAATACTTGACAAGAATATGTGTTTGTTGTTTTTAAAGAAAAACATAGAACACAACATGCAATGTAAAGGCACCTTAATTGCAAAAGTTCAGTGGGTCGTAGAAGTATATAATTACCTGAAGCATGAACATCTTAGGTGTTTTTCGGAGTATAACCTCTTGCAAGTACACAGACGTGAAACGAAAGTTTATTTAATTAGAGTCTGATAATATTCTAGAAATAATTTTCTTTATGTACGTTTGATTATCACGATAGCAACATAATAGGTAAATTAAAGATTTTTAATAGTTTTCTTATAGGAAACTAGAATGTGTGTGTTTTATAATAAAGAATCAAAAATAGAGTTAGCTGAAGAATGACTTACGGCAGCGTTTCTCAAACTGTGGAGCGTGCCCCTCTAGGGGGGAGTGATAATTCTGAAAATGGAGCGCGAGCATATTGAAAAGTCGAAAACAAAAGATTATTCAAAAAAAAACTATTAATTTACTGAAAATAAGTTAACAAAATATAACCTGACATAATAAAAAAAAATAAAATACACATTTACACTGATGTAATACACTTATAAATGTATCAGTACCGCACAATGTATTTTATAATTAATTTAACTATAGTAAGTTAAGGATCACAGTTTAAAAATTATCAGTGACCCCAAGGGCTTGTCATGTATAAATTTGTACGAATACAAAATTAACAGTTATCTTGATAGTTTGTACGATTTATAAATAATCCTTTAATTGCCGATAAAAAGGTACGCTATTCGATGTATTGGAGGGAATGGGTAGAAAAGGAATAAAAATGAGCAAATCCTCTGAAATAAGTAAATCCTTCACTAACACTGCCAAGTTCCTTTTATTCCGTTTTGAAGCTTTTGGAATAATTTTATGGAAAGCAATGCATAGAAAAGATCATACTTCGGAAAGGCGTATAGATACGTCCGGGTAAATTAACGCTTTGACTGAGCAAGACGTTCATATACGCCGGTGGCAGCTTTAGCGTCAAAGTATAGTATTATTGAATTCAATTCATTGTTATTGTATGGAGGGGGCGTGATGAGAAAATTATGATTAAATATTGGGACGCAATTATTGAAAGTTTGGGAAGCACTGAGCTACAGATACAATTTTTTTTCAGATCTATCCATTATTTTAAGGGGCTGTGGCAGCCTAGTAAATATGGTCACGAACTAGTGGCCTTCGTGCCCAGAGAGAATTCAAGCCCTGGTACCACTGAGAACACGTCGTGTAGAGAAAGCTGATGTATATTAAATCTGTCGAGAGCTCAAAGTTGTGTTGTCGGGGTATGGCAGTGTGGAGAGGGGATGTCAGCTCAGGTGTCGTCACTTGACCGAGGCTCACAATTACGTGGTCATCCTCCTATAGCCCTTGTGTCTATTTATATTGTGACGTTCTTATAACTATCACTCTTTTATTTTAACTTTTGCATTACTCTGCTGATACTGATACTAAAATAATTATATATTATTACCATCTAAAATTAAAACTTAAAAATAGCTTATTTTTAAGTTTTTATAGATTGTACTTTCCTTTTGCTGTCATTATGAATCAAAAAATAATTTTAAAAATTGAATTTGACTCAAATTTTAATGCAGTTACATAATTTGTAAGGGTTAATCCCTTCCCTCTCGCACTCGTCAAATTCACTTTTTGAAATTTCCCTCTCTATTTCTCGTGCCTGTGGTAATTCCGGGCTGGGGTGCTTGAAAAGATTAAAACTATGCGTTCTTATGCCTGAAATCATGTTTATTTCTCTTCCCAGATAGCAAAACATATTATTAGTAACGTGTTTAAAGATGGTTATTTTAGTTTAAACTAGATGTTAGCAAAATCAAATATATATATATATATATTGATAATATATATATATTGATAAAATATATATATATATTGAATACCACCTGAACTTATGTACTTATATATTGATAATATCTCACGAGAAAAAATACTATGTATTTTATTGATAAGTATATAATATATATTTTTAATATTTAAAACACGTGTTTTTTTTTAATTTTCCTCTCGCTAGAAAGCCAGCATCATATAATAGCCCCTAAATATCATTTTTTTAAATTAATTTTTGTACTGCTCAAAAAATTAGGGGAGCACATGATTTGTAACATCAGCTCATGTTACCAATAAGTAACATAAAAGAATTTCCGATCATCGTGAATGACGTGGGTTGAAACGTGTTTTTGTGATGAAAATATGCGCAGTATTTTTTTGATATTGTATATATTATGGAGTTAGTTTGGAAGTGAATTGGATTCTACTTTAAGTATAAAGATTTTAGAGTGATTCTGAAATAACTGATTGTTTTGAAAGTTTAGTTAGTGAATCTGATGGTCTGCAGTGATAAAGGATGGGCTGTGGTTATTGAAGCCAAGTGCTGCTTATGTCCCTATTCACTTGACACCCACCTGAGATATTGGCCTTTTTATCTCGTGCTTTGAAATTTATCTCACGAGAAAAAATTACTAATGTGTTTTCACGTTCCATAATTATGATAAAATTATCTTTTAATATTTAAAATACGTGCTCCGACGACATTGCTGCGCGACCAGGCCTCCTGCTACTTTTTTTTTAATTTTCCTCTCGCTGGAAATTAAAACTCAGCATTCAGTCATAATAGCCCTAAAAATGTTTTTTCCATATTTTTCAAAGAATTGCTTAATTCCAAATTTTTACGCCTCTTTTCTGTATTGCGCATTGATTTTTGCCAATACGTGGCAGTCTCACACGGTTTTCTTCATTTTTTGCTTGCTTAATTGTTTTTGTATTTCAAGCTAAAAAAAATTTACCTAAATTTACACAAAATTAAGAAATAAGTACATATATCGAGCATACACTTAGTTTCATATAATTTTCTTGAATAAAAAATAGGCACTTTTATGACCGTTTTCTTCAAAATGATGCGACCGTTAAGGTGTTAAAGAAGCTTTTGGGACTTACACTTTTTCTCTAATTGTTCCTATTGTAGATAGATAGATAGACATTTAGTATAAAAATGCAAAAATCAAAGAATTTTACAAACAATCATGAAATTATGGTCAGAAATAAATAACTAAATTCCCCCAATGAATATAAGAGAAAACGTATAAGAAGCATCAAAATATTTATAAATTCTAATAACAAGCAAATTCAAAATAATAGCAGGCAGTCCATCGTTGTTCAATTAATATATTTATTAATAAAAGTAGTGAATTTTTTGCTAGATAGCTTTTTGTTCTAATTACTCAAACCTTATTAACTGACGTACTATAAATGTCTATGTACAATTTTACGACTCGTATTATAGATCATATATTAAATAATAATATTTTGGATAAATAGATACTTTTAACTTGAACATATTATTTAAATTTATGGGAATATCATTCTTAACTATTTACACGGTAATTCATATTTAGTTAATAAAGATGTGATGAAATTAGTAAGATTAAAAAGTTTATAAAATACTCTGCAACTTTTTGCAATTTCAGTTGTAAACCTAAGTTTGTTAATGTACTCTTGGGGCTATTTTGCTTTATCTTATACTGACATCATTTTCTTACCTATTTAGTAACATTAAGTTAGAATTATAGTAATATTTAATATATATTGTTGAGGATCGTATAAAAGTATGTTTTTCGTTGTACATATGATAAAAATTTTTTACAAAAATGACATTTTGTAAAATATCAGAAACGCTGCACGAAAAAGTTTATGTATTAGCTCTTACGGTTAAAAAACAGTTTTGAGAAAACTAAAAAAAAATTTTATCAAATAAACATTTTTAAGAATTAATTCAAAAAATTTTAAAATAAAAAATGATTAGGAAGAAAATTTTTGATTACTTATTTCAGACGTGCTAATATAAAATTATCAAGTAAAATATTTTGATAATTGATAGAAATATGCGGACTAACGGCTATTTTAATCCCATTCATATCTACGTAAAGCAGTGCTTCACAAACTTTTAACATTTGCGACCCTATTTTAAGTAATAGTTTTCGTCGCCCCCCCTATTCAATAACAAGGTATTGAATGCAATAATTATGTACTTTGATGATGAAGCGATAAGACTTTAATTATAAACCGTACAAATTATCATGATAATATTAAATTTTGTATATAATTTTGTACATGACAAGTCCACATGGGAGTCACTAGTAATTATTAAACTTGCTTTTAATTTAATATTGATAAATTACTCGAAATTATGAAATGCATCGTGCAGTACTGTGATACATTTAAAATTATATCAGTATAAATGTATATTTAACTTTTAATTATGGGAGGATATATTTTGTTTTGATTCCTTTCAATAAATTAATAACTATTTTAAATCTCTTATTTTCGACTTTTTGATTTAGTCATGCCCCCTCCACGTAGAGTTATCACGCCGCCCCCTCCCTAGAGGGGTGCGGAAAAAGACAACTTTTGTTTAGCTGATTTCAAATAATTGGTTTTAAATCCATGGTTATAAAATGTGTGGTTTAAGAGGACTTGGTACCCTAAAAATCACAAACCTATCGTTTTTTTTTTATTTTCATTTAATCTTATTCTTTGCATTATTATCTTTCGATTGATATATCACTTGTGCATGTCAGAAAATTAGAACTTGACTAAAACTTCATTTGAAAACAAATTAGGCAATTCAGCCACACACCCTTTTTAGAAAAAAAAGCTAAAAAATGCGTTATGATAAAAAAAAATCTATTTTAGAAATAGAAATAATAACTATAAAAAAGAATGTGCAGTATTAAATACAGAATATTTCCGAGGCAATAAAATAATGTAATTTTTCTTCCTTGTGAAATGTGTGCATGTAAAATTTTTAAATTAAGGCATTTTATATTAAAAATTTTATATAATTTCAGTTCTTCTTCCTGATATATTTTTCATACAAATGTAATACTTTAATATTATAAGAAGAAAAACAGCTGAAATTTCTGTCGTGACAGAAAAAAAAAATTTAACATTTTTCTAGAATTTTCATGTGCAATTGGTACTCTCTAAAAGTTGATCATTTATAAAAATGTGTGAGTTGAAAACATATGAAAATGCAATTATTTTAAAGAAAAACGTATAACTAATGTCTTAAAGTGGTATTTTAAGTTTAATTAAGCTTATAATAATTATTTTTTCAGAATTATAAACTTTAAAGTGGTTTTTCTCAGTTTGTGTTTTTCGAAACCTTAATGCATTCAAAATGCTACTCCTTCGACAATTATTTACCAATAACTTCCATTTTTTTCCTGCGTGTTGAAAATAAAGCATGTAATAAAATTAGGGATCTGTTTTGCTATAAACTGAATACTTTTTTTAAAAAAAAATAAAATGTAAGACATGTTGACTTTTTCGTTGATTTTTTAGCCTGTATATCAACGTTTTTATTTTTCTCAAAAACGAATGAAGTTATTCTAAAATCGATCCCTAAAGTTGTTTAGAACATCCATAAGAGTATTATAAAAAATTTCAGGTCAAGAAATTAATTTTTACAAAAGGAGTAGTATTTTTAAAATTTTCCCAATTTTCTTCAAAAAATTTAAATTTTTAAAATTGTGTGAATAATATATGAAAATTTTCATCTGGTAACATTTTCTTGAATAGAAACATTGTATAAAATGCTAAAATATAATTTTTAAATACGTAAATAAAGAAGTTTGCTCAAAGGGTACCACAAGTCCTCTTAATTTATCACTTAATTTAAATGAAAAATGAGGAGTCTTTTATACTGATAATATTTTAAGTCTCTATAAATGTTCAAATAATTAATAAATTGAATTATTTTCACACACAATCAAATATTTGGGGAGTATAATTTTTACTGTTTTTGAATGAATATTAATATTAATTATTTTAAATAAATATTTTTAATATCATATGTGACATAATGAAACTTTTAATAGAGTCCTATAAGGATTTTACGATATTCCATTTAATATTTGTTTCTGCATTACGTATTTGTTGCAAAACTCGTAATAATTATTCCTATGTACCTACATAGTTATTAAAGTTTGTAAAACTTTCAGAATATCAAAAGAAAATTTTGATGACTATGATTATAACATGAACAGATGTACGTAACCAATGTCAGGAAACAAAGACATGAGCGGAAATTTTATTCATTTTTATGACCATTCTAATGTATATCAAATAGATACTTCTAAAGTAATCTGTTTCAACTTATAGTTAATTTTGTATGCACTTTGAAAAGAAATCGGAAAGTCTTTTCGATCTCCGTTTCCGAATACATACTTTTTTTTATATATTGCAAAACTTATTGTGAATTACTTCTACTATATAATAAGAGAAAAATTATAAATAGAAACAAAAGTAATTCTAAAACATTTTTTCTTAAATCTGTAGATAACTCTTTTAATCGAATTTATCTTGAAGTTCTTTTTAATGATATATTTTATGTATACCTTTTTTTTTCCTAAATCGACAATAATAATTTTACTACTAACTAAAGAATTAAAAGAGGACACATTTCGAAAGACAGCATCGCAAATTTAAATAAATTTTAAAACATTGCTAGTAAACAAGCGTAAGTTATATTAAATGAATATATTCCACTTTCTTTGAAAAAAAAAGTTGTTTAAACAATGACGTATTTATTCTAACCGAAATCAAATTTTTCCACCTGAAATAATCCTTTCTAATATGTAAATGAACGTTATTTAAGCTCTGTGACAACAAGACAGCATCAATAAAAGCAATTAAATTTTTAATTTCATTCAAAAATGTATACAAAAAATATTTAAAAACTAGTTTAGCAACTTTAATGAAAAAATAGCAACATGCACTCAACTTGTTCAGACACTACAAATTAAAATATTTTATGAAAATCAAATGATGCTTGTGTGTGTGAAACCCATTAAAGGCTTAAAACAATGGAAAAGAACGGAAAAATAAATCAAACAGCATTGTTTAAGTGACCTTTAATTAATAAAATAATTAGTGATTCCATGAGTATTGCCTACTTTCATTGACATAAATTTCAAAAAATATTAATGTCTTCATTAATTAGTATTTTACATAGTTGCATCTTTTATTGCGCAATGTTTTAATAGTGGTTGCAGTTACAAGCATATTCACTTTGTATTGTTTGCTTATATTTTAAAATTTAATATCTTGTACATAATTAATTGTAAAATGAAAAACAAAGGAGGTTCTTTTTTTCTGAATGAAAGTTTCATACAACAGGTTTACAAACAAGCTGAACATTTTATAGATCCACATTCCACTCAAATCAATAAAAAACACACATGTATTATTATGAAGTATTCATATTTAAAATTAAAATATTAAGGAAAAAAGCAAATTAATATTGACACCAAAATAATATTTGCTTTTTAATGCATGTTAAAGAAGTAATGTTTTAAAATTCATTACAATTCATTATATAATATCTAAAATCAAGAATGAATTCATAGTTCCCTCAAACAAAAGTTTTCTTCATTATCAAGAAACTATTTTTGTGTTTCATTCATGTCATCCTTAAAATGAAACATAAGATTCAATCAAAGGAAAGAATTTTGTATTTGTTAAAATATGTTAGTGTAAATTTTTTAGGAAATCATATTTTTACAAAAGAAAAAAATGTTTTAAAAAGAAGCAATAAATTATGAAACGACTTATACATGTTCACCAGTGGTCTTTAAATTATGTTTCATGGGACCTTGAGGTCCCAAGAGTTACATTAAAAAAATTTTTAATTGAAAATGTTTATGCAAAATGAATTAATTTACGTTTTTACGAAGTCAGTCTATCTACAAGTATATCTAAAGCCTTCCCAGTCATTAAAACGAAAAAAATTTTATACATAATATATAACTATATATATTTTGTTATACTTTTTAAACCTTTATTATTGTATAATAAATGAGTACCACTAAAATGTGTTTTTTATATGTACTTCTAACTAGATTGTGAATAATCTGTTGTTTACTATCCCTGGTTCCACGAAATAATTTTATACTCGTTAATACAATGTTTTGCAGAACTAGTAAATAGTTTTCTAATGGAAAAAAAACATTTTTTTCTATCTTTAAGGAATAAAACCCCTATAATAAAGGATAAGGAGTAACTTATCGACGTATCAACACATTTCATGTTAAAATCTAAATTTAAGTAAGAACAGGTCCTAAATTTATGCTGCAAATTCATGTAAAATACACAGGGTTTCTCATACAGCTATAAATATTTTAAGGTATCCGAGCACGTTCGGAGCATTTTTTAACAAAATAACATATTTAAACATTATAAAGGCTTTTTATAGGACTCAATACCAATAAATACTAATATTTAACTTACAATATTTAAATTAAATTGCCTAAATTTCACAGAAATCACAATTATAAGGGAAATTTTAGCAACATTTTTGTAAAACTTCAAAGCAATTAAAGAAAAAAGTAATAAACTTATATTAGTAAAACTATTACCAAAACAACCCAGATGCATTTATCTAGAAAATGTACTAAAATTTTAATGTTTTATTAAAATTTTCAAATTTTAGAGTTGATTGAGTAAACATTATAAGAAAAATCACGTTCTTTATGAGACCATTATTTAAATAACAAGCCCTAACTCAAAAAATATTCATACAATAAGAAATATTTTAGTACATTCTCTAGAAAATAGCATAAATATCAGGTTCAAAAAGTTTTATAGAAATACATTTGTAATATTTTGAGTACTCTGACTCGCCATGATAGATTTCGAGTTCACTTTGAGAACTATAATAATTAGGAGACGTAAAAGAACCAGTAGCCATTTTTATAAATAACTTTCTTTATTTGAATAACTTTCTCAATTAAAATCAAAGACTTATTAACAAATCCGAATAATAATATTATGAGGTTTTAAACATAATATCCTTAAATTTAACTCAATTAATTAATAATCTAATTAATTAATTCATTAAATAACGATCACGCAGAAATTACCACGATAAGAGATCCCAGAATTATATTTAATAATGTTCTTAATGAACATTTAACTTTAATCCGATTCTTAAAGTTTTAATGAGACTTTAAATACAATTTTATATTTACCACTCGTAGTCTCAATTCTTCTTGAGATTAAATTATCAACAATATTCCAATTCAAAATTACTATAACTCTATGTCACAATGTTTATCTCCTACTGTTCTAATTTTACTATTTCGTTTGACTTAAATACTGAATCTAATCTGCATAATAAGGAATCCTGTCCGCTTTTTGGAGTTGATTGGAAATAGGTAGGGAATTAAATTTCCCTAAAAGGTCGGTTCAGAAGGTTAGTGATAAAGTTCCGTATAGATTCGTCACAACCCCCTCCAAAAGAAAACGGGATTTATTCGAAGGACTCAAATGTCCTGAAAATAAATTACGTAAATCTTATCTTTGTCTTACAGTACCGACGATATTAATTTCTAACTGTATATTATTGAAACATCTTCCGTAATGAAAAAGGATAAAATTACGATTTAGAATTAATTGACAAACCTCATAATATTTTACAAGTTTAAATTAATCCCTGCACTCTATCCATTCGGCAAGGGGGCGTGGGAAAAACCACCCTAGTGGTGGCAAAAAAACCAGCCCCATAGAGTATGATTTATACACTATACAAAAAAATACAATACAATCTTCTTTGGCACTGGAACATCGAAGACTTCAGGGTCAGCTACCCTGAAAGATTGATATCCATTTGAGAAGTAGGTAAAAGTATACATGAAGTTATACATTTGTTACATGAATGTCATACAATAAATATCTGGTTCCTTTGCCTTCTCATTCGAAAAACTTGATGCGCTAGTTAGTGTTAATGGTTAATCCTATCTAACTTCGCCGCGCTCTAAGGCACCAGATGTGAAACAAAACATACATAGAAACATACATAGCATATAATAATAATCATTTTGTAATAAACAAATAACACAAACAACCAAATGAATTGTCGCATCTTAGCGAAGTCATACATCGAAGTAAACAAATGCAAAATTTACAGATGTTTTCTCCAAAATACAAAAAGTAACACAAAAGTCGTTTTTTTCTGTTATAGAAAAAAAAAAACACACACACAATGTAGTGTCCACTTTTGTCAGTCTTCTTAATTTTAGAGTCCGCCCGTGACTTGCTTTAATTGCAAAAATTCTTCATTTGTTCGTACCGCGAAGATAATGAAACAATACAACCTGGATTTTGTCTGTTAAATCCTATGGACTGGATCTCCATTCATCGCTTCCATACTGAGGCTTCTTCTGCGGAATATGCTGCCAGGTATGCCGTTGATTTCGATGTTGTTGAGGTTCTCATGGATTCTGTCTTTTTCTTGTATACGGCTCCGTAGATAGTATGGGCAAGGTCTTCTTGTATTGGTTTGATTTGACGGGACTGTTTTCTCCGCTTGTTCGTTGTGTCTTCTCGTTGTCGCTCTGGTTTGACGGGTCTGGTTATCACGTCCACTAACTTCCATTCGGGATCCACTTGTAGTCGTAGCATTCCTGCGATCAGGCAACTTTGATGGACCTGCAATGGACTGTATTCCTGGTGAAGAGGTATTAGGTCTCTTAAATTTGAAATTTCTGGACGAGATCGAGGAAGGGATCGATCTCTTGACTCCTTGCCTTTGTTCAGGAGCGTGTCTTTTCCGGTCCTGATGATCAGATCCTTGTCGTGATCTTTTCCTACATATCTTTGATCTTTTTATAGTTGGGTCCTTCGACGTAGTACTATTAATTTTACGTTTATTTCTGGGGATCTCCCGTGTGGTGTTACTCTGCCGTGATCTACACCTCTCACTTTCCTGACTAGAGGTTTTCCTATGCTCTTTAAACTGTCCTTGATTTGATCTATTTGACCCATGACTAACTTCTTGTTCGTCATATAGAGTTTCTATCGGACTATCTGAACTAATCGTGTCTGACTGACGAGGTCGGTACACTCGAACCTGATCAATATTAACAGTTATATTTCTTCCGTTTTTCCAAATAACTAAATTATTTCCTTTTATTTCTAAAACCTTATAGGGACCTTCAAACTTAGGCATAAATTTTCCCACTTGTTTCTTACCCGCAGCACTTAAGAAATGTGTTTGAAGTAAAACCAAATCGTTCACTTTGATGTGAACATCCCTCCTTCTGAGATTGTAATGTTTTTCCCAATATTTATGCTGTTTTTGCATATTTCGTCTTGCCTCATCGAATAATCTTTCGATGTTATTACCAACATATTTCGCATCCTCCTTAACATTTATGAGCTTGCTAAACGGAGTTATGATTTTCCTTCCTAAAAACAACTCAGCCGGAGTTTTATTTGTCGTCTCATTTACCGCCGTGCGTAATGCGAAAGCGAACTCGTGTAGAAATTGGTCCCAGTTTTCATGATTTTCTTCAACAAAAGAAGCTATCATTTGAACTAAATTTCTATTCACTCTCTCCGTGAGATTAGACTGTGGTCGGTACGTTACCGTTTTCATATGTTTGATGTCCAACCTGTGACTGAGATGTTCAAACACGTCAGAAATAAATTGGGGGCCGTTATCACTTATCAAAGAAATCGGAGCTCCGTAACGCGCTATATAGTTATTAAAAAAGGCATTAGCTATTGTCTGGGCTGAAGCTTTACGAAGAGGAATCAGCTCACACCACTTAGTGAAGTGGTCAGTTATAACTAATATGAATTTATATCTCTCGGGTCGGGATGCGGGGTAGGGGCCTACTAAGTCTAGCGTTACAATTTCATTTGGATATTTCGAAACTATAGGCATTAAACGACCAGCTGGTAGCGCGTTTTTATAATTAAACTTTTGACACCGGTCACAGGTTGAAACATATTCAAATATATATTTTCTCATAAATGGAAAATAGCACGTGTCACGAAGTTTAAGATATGTCTTCCTCTTTCCGAGATGTCCTGCTAATGGCAGATCATGAAATTCTTTCATTATATCTTTTCGAAGAGAACCAGGAATATAAACTCTTAGTTCTCCTAGATTAGAAAAATACTTCGCGTAAAAGAGGAGACCATTTATTAACTTGAAGTCCTGGGACCAACTCTCGCATATCGTCGCATTAACAGAACCGTCATCAGGGTTTTCTAAGTATCGATAAATATGTCCTAATTCAGGATCTTCCCTCTGTTCCTTAATGAATTGTTCACGGGAATTTATTGCGAGGGCTCTAAGAGCTGCGCACGAAATTTGCGATCCCTCGACACTGTCTACTGGATTTCTTGATAAAAGGTCTGCGACCACGTTTTGAACACCAGGTCTGTGCTCCCATTCTATGTTAAACTCTGACAATTTCAATGCCCATCGGATCATCCTACTTGATAAATTCTTACCATTGGTTAACTTCGTTAACGCTGCGTGATCTGTAATCACTTTCACAGGTAGGGGTCCAAAATAAGTTTTAAACTTATTTAGAGCCCAAATTACCGCCAAACATTCTCTTTCGGTAACCGTATAATTACGTTCTGCTTTATTAAGGGTTCGAGACGCGAAAGCAATAGGTTTTTGATTTTGTTGAAGCACAGCACCAATTCCGACCCCACTTGCATCAGTGAATAAATTGAACTGTTCAGAAAAATTTGGTAATTGCAAAATCGGTGCCTCCGTTAGTGTGCGTTTGATCTGATCAAAAGAATCCTGTGCTTCTCCCGACCAGTTAAACTTCGCCCCCTTTTTCTTTAATTGGTACAATGGTTCGCATATATCTGCGTATCGCGGAATAAATTTTTGGTACCAACCCGTCATCCCTAAAAATTTTGACACTTCTCTATTATTTTTGGGAGGTTTCATTTCCGTAATTGCCCGAATTTTCTTATTGTCAGTTTCGATTCCTTCTTTACTAATAATCAGGCCTAAATATTTGAGTTTGTCACGAGCGAAGTGACATTTTTCTTTATTTAATGTTAGCCCTGCGTCTCGTAATAAGGTAAAAACCTGAGTTAAATGATCTAGATGGTCTTTAAACGATGGAGATGTAATAATAACATCATCCATATAAACGGACACGAAACGCCCAATAACAGGTTGGAGGATTATATCGATAGCTCTTTTTAGGCGCCGCCCCAGAAAGACCAAAAGGCATGCGTAGGAATGCAAAAGTGCCATTGCGAGTGATAAACGCGGTTTTTTCTATGTCCTTTGGACTAATCGCCAACTGAAAATAGCCACTTCTGAGATCTAGAGTGGACATAACGTTGGTGTGAGGTATATTGGTGAGTAAGTCATCAATAACCGGTAATGGATATCGAGGATATTTGGTAATTGCATTTAGTTTCCGATAATCGATCGCGAAACGATACGCCTCGGGAGAATCTGGAGGAAGGTCATTGTTCTTTCGAGTTAATACGACTGGAGATGCATAGGGCGAATTAATAGGACAAATTGTACCATCCCGTAACATTTTATCTATGTGATAATCGATGATGCCTTGTTTGACCCGGTCGTACTTGTATGGTCTCGACACTACCGGTCCTTTATCTCCAGTATCTATCTCATGATATACAACATGCGTTAATCCCGGTTGATCGGAAAATAACCCTTTAAAATTATTAAATAAGGCTTTTAATTGCCTCTGTTGCTCGTCATCAAGTTTCGATTCTGTGAGATCAATATCAACGAGTTTCGGCTCTTTAGGCGTTTGTTTGATCAGATGATCGGGAATGATTAAGGATTTCTGATCAAAATCTAATGTTAATCGCGACGCCTTCATAAAATCAATCCCTAGAATGCACTGATACTGCATGTTATCAAGTATATGGAATTCCCAGGGTTTCTGAAATTCCCTGATTCTAATTTGTAATTCGACTCTACCCAAATGACTGCACGGGGCTCCTTGTGCTGTCACGACTCTGTCTTTCGTCTTTTGACGAGGTCGGTATGAAAAATAATTGCGGTATACCTCCTCCGAAATAAAAGATTTCTCTGCTCCCGTATCCCATAGTGCTGTAATAAAGGTTTCATTTAATAGAATAGGGACATACGGTAATTCGACTGGGGTCATTCTTATAGAGGATACTCTGATAGGCCGATGATCCCAAACTGGAGGATTTTCCGTACCCCGCGATCGATTACCTCCATATTCACATCGATCGCTTAAAAGTTTAAATTTCTACTTCGTTCATTTTGACCTCGAAATGAACTATTTCTCGATCCACTTTGTCGACCGCCTTGACTGTGGAATGGTTGATCCGATTGTCCACTTTGGCGTCTACCTTCGAATCTGCGATTATTTGTGAAACCTTGGTTTTCGAACCGATTAAATTCTCTTTGTGGTCGGCTATTATTGGCGTATCTCTCATTATTTCTGTTTTCCCTCCAATTTTCCTGTCTATGCCGGGTATTAAAACGATTGTTTTCATGAGGGCCTGAACTTCTAAATCCCTCACTCGAACCTCTGATTTGCCTATGCATAAAACGTTCTTCGTATTTATCAACGATTTGTAGGAGATTGGCAGTATTTCGTGGATGTCTAACTTCGACATAATCCAAAATTTGGGGTTCTAATCGACTGATGACGTGATCTATTAATTTTTCCTCCGACATTTCTAGTTTAAGTATTTTATGAATTTTCAACAATTCATAAATAAAGTCCGAAGGCTGTTGATCTCGTCTTTGTGATGAGGAATAAAATCGCGTTTCTAGTTCTGACCTGTTTCTGACCACGGGAAATTGTTCTGACAATGCCTGTTTTAAGTGCGCGTAGTCTGTTGTCTTATCTTCAATGACTCTATAACCTAGAACTTCGAACCAGTCGAGTGCTCGACCTTTGAGATGACCTTTCAAGTAAGCACATGCCAGTTGTGCAGGTATCTCATAATACGCGAGATTATGATCAATATTCTCCAAAAAATCATCTATGTTCTCAATTCCCGAAAAATATTGTTCCGGAATGATTCTAAAACTGGATCCGACTCTATTCTCGGGATTTATACGTTGGGCGCCATTGTAATGATCCCTAAGGACCTCACTTTGAGAACTATAATAATTAGGAGACGTAAAAGAACCAGTAGCCATTTTTATAAATAACTTTCTTTATTTGAATAACTTTCTCAATTAAAATCAAAGACTTATTAACAAATCCGAATAATAATATTATGAGGTTTTAAACATAATATCCTTAAATTTAACTCAATTAATTAATAATCTAATTAATTAATTCATTAAATAACGATCACGCAGAAATTACCACGATAAGAGATCCCAGAATTATATTTAATAATGTTCTTAATGAACATTTAACTTTAATCCGATTCTTAAAGTTTTAATGAGACTTTAAATACAATTTTATATTTACCACTCGTAGTCTCAATTCTTCTTGAGATTAAATTATCAACAATATTCCAATTCAAAATTACTATAACTCTATGTCACAATGTTTATCTCCTACTGTTCTAACTTTACTATTTCGTTTGACTTAAATACTGAATCTAATCTGCATAATAAGGAATCCTGTCCGCTCTTTGGAGTTGATTGGAAATAGGTAGGGAATTAAATTTCCCTAAAAGGTCGGTTCAGAAGGTTAGTGATAAAGTTCCGTATAGATTCGTCACAAAAAGCAAGGCGTAGATTCGTCGAATGGGCCCAAAACGAGATTATTGTTCCCGATTTTTCATAAGCGAATTTTGTTTAGCGATGAAGCGCACTTCTGGTTGAATGGCTACGTACAAAAAACTGCCGCTGCTAATCCACAAGTGTTTGGTGACTGTTTGGTGCGCTTTATGGGCTGGTGGAATCCTTCTTCAAAAACGATGAAGGCCACAACGTTACAGTCAATGGTGATTGGTATAGAGCCATGATTACTAACTTTTTTATTCCTGAATTGAACAATCATGATGTCCAGGAGCTGTGGTTCCAACAAGACGGCGCAACATGTCACAAAGCTCGTGCCGCAATCGATTTATTGAAAGACACGTTTGGTGACCGCCTAATTTTACGTTTTGGACCTGTGAATTGGCCTCCAAGATCTTGTGATTTAACACCGCTAGACTATTTTCTGTGGGGCTATGTAAAGTCATTGGTCTATGCGGATACGCCACAAACGCTTGACCATTTGGAAGACAACATTCGCCGTGTTATTGCCGATATACGGCCACAAATGTTGGAAAAAGTCATCGAAAGTTGGACGTCCAAATTGGACTACATCCGAGCCAGCCGTGGCAGTCCTATGCCAGAAATCATATTTAAAATGTAATGTCACAAGATTATCTTTCGAATAAAAAAAAATTCATGTCAATCGAATAATACATCGTTGTTTTATTGCAATTTAAAGTTCTATACCTCTAAAAAAACACCCTTTATTAATTCCTTTGTGTATGGATACTTTGAAAACACAGGCAAGGTTTAAAATTTAAAATTTTCAGTCCCAGATTATCTTAAATGACTACAAAACCACATCCTATTAAACTCTTTTCAATATCTCTGAAAATATAAATTAGTTATAAAATTAAATAAGGTTAACACTCAATTAAAATAGAATCACGACAAATGTTTTTAAATATTCACGCTCAAAATTTTTTTTTATTTTACACCAGTATATTTTCCCACGAACTTTCCACTTTGTGCGACCAAATTCCAACTAACATATTCATACGGACATCAAGTCATCAAATACAACCCTGACAAAAATTGATAGTTCTAGCAGCGTGAAAACTTCCTCAACTGAAGGTGTAAATACGTTTCTTAATTTTCTAATTAATTAACTCTCAACAGAAGTGCCACCAGAAGAGGTTGGCGTTTGATTAGCACTGAAGCCTAGTTTCCCTTTGATTACCACAACAGTAATAAACAGTTTTCCATATTCACCCGGTGACCTTTTCCATTTTTTTTATGAATGACTTTCTTCACTCCGGCAAAAAGGAAACGCACAAGTAGCTTCACCAGATACCAGAAATAAGGCCATGCTATCTGTCGATTGCATCTATCTTCCGCGAATTAGCATAAAAGGGAGAGTAGAATCTGGTTCTGGCGAGTTCGGACCTCCGACCTGACCCTAACATCGTCTGGGAACATCCCTCCCAAGGACCCAATTTTAAGAACACGGACTCATCTGCCGTTTTGGAATGCAAAAATAAAAAGATAAAGGATGAGGTTTATAAAAAAAACAGTTGGCAGAACTTTTCTTCAGAGCTTGAAGCATCGCCCTTCCGCAATGAAATTAATTTTTCCCACTAGCGTTTTTATTAGTGATGTGGTCGTAAAAAAAGACCATGTGATCGTAAAATGGTCGATACGGCTTTTATGCATCCCTGAAGGCTTTTGGTCAGTTGAAAACTAGCAGTTTTTTTTTATAACTGTAAACTATTATTTATTTTTTTCTCGATCTGTTCGGCTTCTCAAAACGCAAGGTTACATAATCTTACGGATAATTACGTGATATTTTTTGTAACGATATCTTAATATTTATATCGCGTGCGATTGGATAGATTAACGGTCTTTAAGTCGACCTACAGGGGTCAAATATATTTTTTAAGCTTGGAAGCTATATTTTAAAAATATCCAATCAGTTCTCTCAAAAAAAGTATATGTTATTTTTTAATACAATTCCTAATAATATATTATTTTTTTTAAAAAAAAAACTTGAATCGATTCATAGACATTTAAAATATTATGCAGAAAGAAACACTACATAGCATTCTAGCCACTAAAGAGCTGGATTGTGAGCATAGAACTAGTGTCAATATTAAAATAGATGTTCAAGGTTTGCTAAATTTTTATTGGATAAAAAAAAAGTGTTTAACTGATCAAAAACGAATAAAGGTGTATGGTTCGAAATGAGAGATAAATTTTAAAGAATGAAGACTCGTTCGCGGAAGGTCAAATTTTATGACCTTAGAAAACTTACAAGACATAAAAACACTGTTTTATATGACTTTAAAATTAAATTCAGAAAATGTTTATGTCGGAAAATATATACATTTATAAGAAGTAAAACAAATTTCGAAATATTCAAATTTTGTTTTCTTACATTATTATCACAACTAAGACTCTATAAATGTCTTTAACACACAAAATCTTTAAGAAAATCAAATTCAAGCTAAAAACTTTCTTTTCTTTCATACGGGGCTTCGGATTAAAAAAAAACATTGCAGACCTAGTATATTCCTCGTAGAGCAGGTATAACTTTTTTGTGTGGCACCATATAGGTGGATGCCAATTACCACAATGTAATTAATTTCCATATTTTGGAATTTGGAATATGTTAAAACATATTCATTCGGGCCAAAGCATACTATACCTATCTCAGTATATGTGACCTTAATCGCTGGGGTGCATTTGCAGATGTTTTGGTCAAGTGGTCAATCTGACGTGAAACACCCCAGTGTTCAGTTCCCAAGCAAGCTTAGTACTCATTTATCAACCCACTGAAGGGATGAAAGGCTGAGTCGACCTTACCCAGCCCAGGTTTTAAACCCCGGAACTGTGGTGTATAAGCGAGAAATATGTATTAATGCCAACATATATTTAACATGTTTTCCAAACCTATGTTTAAATAAGGTTTATAGTTCGTCATAGGATGGAAAGTTTTTAAATGTAAATTTACTGCTTCAGTATATACTGATTAACTTTGCCAAAGCAATAAATGTTAAAACTGATCATTATCAATTTTATTTTAGTCTGTTATTCCGTCGTTTTAATGTAATATTACAAGATCTATCCTTCTGCTATGTATTTCAAATGAGGAGTTCATTCAATCAACAAACATTAATTTTGAAGCATATACACGAACATTAAGCAACCGAAAGTTATATTCTTCAGTTCAGTGATCGTTTTTTTTTTAAGATAAAAGTTAAACATATAATTTATTAACTTTAATTGCAATTCCCTTAATTGTATTACTCCAAACAAAGGAATAAAAAACAAATAAGATTAACAAACAATTTCCCTTTTAAAAATATAGTAAAATTTCAACAAAAAGGATGTACTCGTAAGTAAAATTTTGTAATTTTAAATTAAAAAAAATTGCATTCCTTTTTTTTCGAAAATAATGCTATGAAATGGGATATGATAGACAGATACATGTTCTATTTAAGTTTTTTTATCTAATAATTTAGGTTCAATTAATGAAAAATAAGAGGAACGCTAACAAAATAAGGGGGGCGAAGGAGTACTGATATTAGAGCAATGAGAGATAAAGAAATAAAAACTTTTTTTTCATGTACAATACTGTCCATACGTGATGTAGAAAAAGTTTCATCAAAAACTGATTGGGTCATTTTACATATTTTTATAAATAGAAAAAAAATGCAAAACTTACAAATTTCTAAAATTACTGTATTTATACAATTATTTTTTTATAACTATTATACTATTCAGATTAATTTTACAAATTCTGAAATATACTTCACACACACTTTTTTTGTAATTCATTCAAATCATCTTTTACATGAAACGATTGTCAGTAAAAACATTTTTTCTTTAAAAAAAACTCATTTATAATACTGAGAGATACATTTAAAAAACGGTCTGCATTAGTGAACAAAACATTTTTATGTTCCACTATGATTTATCGACTTTAAACATGGAGGACAAGCTTCTAGTTTTAATAATTTAAATCTATATAGGCTTACTCTCTAAAAATAAGAAAAGTTATGAATGTGTTCAAAATGGTGTCGAAAGATTTAATTAAAACTAGTGAACGTATTGCGAAGTTTCAATCTGTATTTCCTTACTAAAATTCCATTTGTAACATGTGTGACGAATCTGTAGGGAACCTTTCCACTAATATTCTTAGGCGTCTTTTGGGGGATTATAAATTCGCGTATATTTCCAATCAACTCCAAAAAGTGAACGGGATATGCAAAGTAGATAGGGTATTTAAGTAGAGCATTGTAAGCTAGCAAGTATGAAGGCTATTGAGCCGGCAGCAGTAGCCTCAAATTTAGAGGATTCCATTGGATTACGTTAGTGAAGCCTTATTGCTGTTATTCTACGAAAGAATCTGGAAAGCTGATATACCAGGTGGTAACTATAATTTATTAACGCTTAAAATAAGCATTAGTTTAATAAAATTAGTTAAAGTTAATGAAAGCTAATAATTCGAGTTACGTGTATTTCTCGGACCTTCTATTTCGGTAGACTTTATTTGATCTTGCGCGTAATTATTAATTGATTTCATAATTCGTAATTTAATTTAATATTAAAGGTAAATCCCTTTTGTTTGACGTAACATAGAAATATTGTATGTTATTAGAGTTTCGGATATTTGAATTGATATAATAAATACAAGTTATTACTATACAAAATGGCTCTTAGTGATTCTTTGTCTCAAATTAATCTTGGTGTCCAGGGTGGAACCCAAGGGGGTCCGCACACATGGTAACATTTTCGAAATCGTCAGCTTGTAAACTTTTTACGCCTGCTCCACAATCAACTATGTTCCTGAATATAATTTAATTTTTAAACTTTTTTTTTTATTCAAAAGCAAACAAAAACTGTTTCTAGTGTTATCTATTTTTCTTTTCTTTTCTTTTTCATTTTTTCTATTATCAAAGTAAGAGTCAAAGGGAAAAATAGTTATTAAAAAGTTCAAGAATTCACGAGGAAACACTAACTATTTTTAAATCAATTTAAGTTTTTAATTCCTTTTTCAAGGACTCGTTCCCTGACAGTTAATCAATGCTAACTGTGTTGATCAAAGACCTACTTTAACAACCTTCATCTTTCAAAGATGATCTTCCTCTTCGATTCCAGACAATACCGGTTAAATGCACAGCATTTATTTCCGGAAACAAGAGTGATCGTGATTTGCAAAATACTCGGAGTAAGAAGTTCGAATCACCCTAAACCTTATTTTTGCATGACTTACTTTATTATTATTTTTTTCTTTTAATAATAACCACGCTGAAATAAGAGTTCTTCAACCAATTCGTTGACAACAAAATTACATTCATTGCATAGCTGTTCATTAATCAAAAGCTATTTTCTTTAAAAAACGGGCTCTTAAAAATTGGACGAGAACGTCTATGTGTAGATAAACGTTGTGTACGAAAAACGGGTTTCTGATGGTTTGTTTGCAGTGACACTTGAATTACTAGAATTATACTACTTTTGTTATCGAAATTATATACTCTAACCTTTGTTTCATTTTGTCATCAACTTTAACCTTTGATTAAATTTGACATCGGGAAACTTCCACACTCAAGAAACAAGACGATGGTTTTTTTTCTTCCTTGTATGAAAGTGTAAATTTGTATCATACTCGAAACGCTGTTTAATTCATCCATAAGCGTATATATGGAGTGTATGTCCTTTTTTTATCCTTTTTCTCTTCAGTTACGATTATACAAATACAGAAATTTATATTAAAAGGAATTTATTGAGACCTCCAATGTTAAATTATAACATGCTACCCCACAAACAGATTATAGTTAATGTGATTTCTAAGTTGAACACAAATAAATATTTATGTGATATTTTATTTTGATACTTTTTATTTGGCTTAAATACTCAGTTATATACTTACAATTCCAATCAATAATTTTAAGAAATTATTCTGTATATAAGAAATTACTTGAAATTTTGTGTGAGCAATTGCACTTTTTTTAAAATTATTTCATGCTTTTATTAAAAATAAATCTTACAAGCAAATTTTTGTGAGCATAGATATATAAATAGAAGTATAAGTTTGCTTTGTGAATAATTGAATAAAATAGAGGTTGAATATAGTTGAGTTGCATTCAAAATTTTTTTACAAAGCCAATAATTTTTAACTCTACAAATTTATTTCGAAGAACCTTCTAGATTTAGACGATTTTCTAATGTTTCCATAGCGGAAAGAGCTTATTAATTTCTTTTACTAAATCTTAATTAATGTTTTATTTGTTTCTCACTTAAATCGGTACTGAATTTTCAAATTTTAATAATCCAGTTAACTCCGTTATTCATGTAAACTCTATATGTTTTGTTCTTTTTCATTTGACCGTGAAATTCCTCTTGGATTTAGTTTTCCATTTACTGTTAATTAACTTGAAAGTGTGTTGACTTACAAGAGAAAAAGTAAATTTGATATCTGTTTAAAAATCCTTCTGAAAATGAGATGACACACTGTTTCATAAAAAAAATATGTTAAACTTTTTAAATATATGAAATATATTAAACATGTTTTAAAAAGCAACAAGAAAACTTACAAAATCAAGATTTTAATACGAGAAATTAATATAGCTAAAAGATTTTTCCCAGCAAAATTCAAAATCTAAGAATACACATGTTAAACTGTATGAAGTTAAAGGAATGCCACAGTTTTTATTTATTTGTATGGTTATCAGAATAATTAAAGAATTCAGGTTTCGAAGAAAGATTTCTGTGCAGAATTGCACGGATTAAAATAAAAAATTATTTGTGAATTTTTATATGTTGCAATTCTTTTCAAATCTTCCATTATATTAAAAAGCGCGATTTTCTTTGTAGGTTTTGCAGTTCATCATGTGTCTTATCGCCATTTTTATACTGTCTCTCTCTTTATAGTAATGAATGAAACTTTAAATTGATTACATAATGTGTTAAATATGACTTGGCTTAGCAATCATCTTAGACAGTGAATGATGGATGAAAAGTTGGATTCAAACAAAGAACATAAGGTGATATACTCCAACTAAAAAGGAATAGGATTTCTTACGTAATCTTTTTGATTCTCTAAAATTTCTTCAATAAACTTTGGCCTTTTTTAAAAAAATTTGTGAAGTCTACAGCTATTATGTTGCCAACTAGAAATTATTATTACTTTTTGTACGACAGTTTAAGCAATTCATGATAAACAAGTAACTCGGGACGATTGCCATAGGTATTCTGCCAATATGGTGAACTAATTAACTGATATGGCTTTCAATTACATGATCTATAATTTCTAATCGAAACCTTCTCCAATAAAGGACTCAGATTTTAAAGAAAAACTGTAGTGATACCAAAAGTATATATTAAATTTTATATTATTAATTTTTACAAGTGTTTTAAAATCAAGAGTGAAGAATATTAAAACTTACAAGTACCTGCTAAACCAGCATGGTAACATTCAAAACTTTTATTTAAAACTATTTCAATGTTTAGAGTTATTATTCTCAGCAGTTATTCATTTCCAATTAGAAAACAAGTCTTCTATCAAGTTCAAAATTATATTAATATTCACGTTGAATCAGTTCTTTAAATAATCAGTGAAAACAATGGTAGATAAAAAAGTAGCAAGGAAAATAGACGCAAAAAGATTTTTATAAATATATATTCTAGTGTTATTTAATGTTGTTGTTACTAATGCCACCTGATTGACAAAGGCCAGATCAACGCCCACAAATTCATCATGGCAAAAGGCTAAGTGACGCATGTTGTTAACCTTAGCTCTGAGTATCATACAGGTGACAGTACAATATCACTCGTTTCCACCCCAATTTTGAAAGAGAGCCCCCCTGGGGTGGTCAGGGGCCTCCCACCTATCTTCCCCTTCCATCAACCTCACAAGAGGACTTGCGACTCAACGGTTATTTAGATTATCCCCTTGCCGCGAAGGCACTATACACTTACAAATATCCATGCCTTTTCCGGATGTGTGTGTGTGTGTGTGTGTGAATTCGAGGATTCTCTAACTTATTTAGAATCATGTATGTTTTTATATAAAACACTTAATATTTAGAGAAAGAGATTAGAGTGCCCCAACCACAAGTATTTTTATTCAACAATTTCCTACGCTCTTTTATTAGAAACTGATCGATATTTGTTTGAGATAAATGAGATTGATAAGAAACGCTTGATAAAGAGATGATAAAATAAAGCAAGATACTGAGAAGAATGATATAACAGTTGTGAAATCCTAAGAGTCTAAAAAATAAACCACCCGATTTTGCTTAAAGCATACATAAAAAAAAAAGAAAAAGTATATATAAAGTTTTGTTTAACATATGTAAAGTGTTTCAGCTCGGTTCGAATACATTCAGGTATATTAAATGAAACGCACGTCGATATATACAGCAATGGTCTGAAAGATTTTATAATTGTATATTTTCAGTCATAAATTGTCTTCAGATGAGACACTACCTTCAAAATTTGCCTAAAACCTTATTGCATTTTAAGATCCTCCTAATCTCTTTTGCAAGAATAATTTCGCTCGTTATCTATATAGATTTGATACAACTCTTCATTACCGTAATCTTCTTCCACTGGCCTTTTTTGTAACTTAAAATCTTCATCTTTATTTGTTTTAACGAACTATCATGCGCATCTTCCTTCCCCATTGCTCATCAACAGCTAGATCGTGACAGGTCGGTGTGGGCAAGATAAACACAAGGAGGACGATCTCTTGTTTACCTTGAACTGAATGAGATATCGCATATCGCGCGTAACCCAGCCATGGTATTACCCACCAAAGAAATGTGACCCGCCCCTTATCAAACACCTGCAAATCGCTCTCGGGGTTGGAACCACAGACAGGATTTGCAGGCGACAAGCGATGAACAAACTGCTTAGCATTGGCCCTTAAGTTAACCTCGAGGTAAAAAAGCATAACGACTCTCTAAATCATCTTCGGTCGAAAAAAATTTAAATATAAATTTAATGATGTTTTGTAATAACCAGTCAAAAGTCAGAGAGTTAGTTGCGTTCACTTTAATCAGATTGGAAGGTCATTCGAAAAGGAAAAGAAAACTAATCATATATATTAGAGAGTATTAGATTTGCTTTGAATTTAAAGGGAGAGCCGTGATTTCAATAAATTATAGCAAGTGTATAATCTCTTACTCTCGTTATCAACGAAGATTAGCTCGATTATTCTTTTGTGGGTGTTCATCAATCCTAATGGCTGATGATCGGTATAATTTTGTAATTCACTTCTTTTCTTTTAATATTTAATTTTTAAAAATATGAAGTAAAAGGGAAACCTTTCGTATTCTAGATTTTAAATTCTTCATTAAAATACAGTTTATTTAGTTTCCTTTCTAAAATTGCCTGTGGTATATTTATTTTCTTTCTAATTACTGCAATCTGCATTTTGTGAAAGTGGATATTTAGTACTCAGCTGAACAATCTACATAAAAAAAAAGATATTCCCCTTGCGTTTTTCCCAAATTTAGCCTTGTTGATATGTATTATTTGGTAACAGAATTTTTTTCGACCAATATAAATACTAAAGAAAATAATAAGTGAAATTAATATTCTTTCTATTTTTTTTTAATTAAATGTCGGGTTCTCAAAATATCAGTTTCGAAAGTCAAGTAGAATACTAGTCATCTACACACATACAATACCTTCATCCCCTTGACAGCCCCGATGCACGTGAAAAAAAGTTGTGCCATTATAAATCTATTATTAAATTCGGCTTACCGACGTAGTTGCGATCTGCGGTTTCTTAGTATTTATTTCGGTTAATTATGCGAAATTTTCACAGGTAATTACAGACCAAAGCTTATTTCCAAATTCGAAAAGATACGAGCATAAATTCATAGCAAAAATTCAACAATACAATTAATTAGACACATGGCATCTTCGACATCCCTCCATCTGATACCTCTTCTGCTTGCTTCATTTTGATATTCTCGAGTTTTGCAAGAAGTGAAATTTCTCACTCCCTCTCATTCCGAAAATCGTGATTAATTATCCGTGATTAATTAGTCGTGTATTTATAAATGTTCTATTTCATCAAAACTTAAAAAAAACGCTCAATGCCTCAATAAAAAACTACATATAACACTTTAAGAACTTTGAATCTGTATATCCTTATCCGAATATATTTACATAGCAACATATTGGTATTAAGGATGAAGTTGCCGTTTTAAAAAAATAAAAGTCACCATAGCAAATAATAATTCATGAGTAATAATGTTTGGCTTTGCACAAAGTATAAATCTAGTATAACGATCACGAAGTATAAGTTTGAAGTATAAATCACGTACACCATCAAACTATGAATATATTTACAATATATTTCTAGTTAATTAACATGTTTATACATAAATATAAAGGTATGTGGTGTGTGTGTGTGAGGCTTTGAAATACTCAAGAATTAGTAATTTAGATATTTTTGTAATAATTTGAATACGTGATTTTATGCCCAAATTTTGAAATTGGAAATTATTGCACTAAGTCAAACTGTAGGGTGCACCCCAACATACACACACACATGAGCTTGTCATATACAAAACTTAATACTTACCTTGATAATTTGTACGATTTATAATTAAGTTCGTATTGTAGCTTTAGTGCCTAAATACATAATTAAAGGATTCAATACATTGTCGTATGGAGGGGGACGCGATGAAAATTATGATTGAAAAATGGGTCGCAAATATTGCAAGTTTGAGAAGCACTGCATTAAATCCAAACATGAGTTTTAAAAATAAGTACTTGGATAGAAAACTTACGCTTGTGGCTTAAAAATAAGCTCGATATAAAACTTTTTGACACATAATCATCATGTCTTTCGATTTAACTTCTTATATAGGAAGAATATACTAAATTATATCTTTAAAAACGAAAATAATACATTGAATTATAAATTAATGTTGCTTTCTCCATCATTGTTATAAATATTCCATTTAAATAAGATAAAGGCCGCGGTAGCCGAGTGGTATAGGTATCGGACCGTGGCTTGCCTTGTCACGAGTTCGAGCCCAGTACCACTAAAGACCCGCCGTGTAGGGCAGCGATGCACGTTAAATCTGACCATGGTTCAAAATTACGTGGTCCGTCGCCAAAAGCCCTCGTGTAGCTGAACAGTGCGACGTTAATATTAAATCAATCAATCAATTCAAAAAGATAAACTACTGAATTTTCTTAAATTTATAAAATGGATAATACTGAAAAGAAATGAGCATTTTTTTTAGATGCTTTCATGTTTTTCGGAATTAAATACTTCTCAAATTAAAATTTCAAAATAGTATACATAAAAATGTCAAGAGATTTTTTATACAAGCTGAATGTTGAATGTATATCTTCCAATTGGTTAATTGCAAAATAACATGAGAATAAATAGAAATCTGCAAGACTAAACTTTCTCAAGAAATACGTATGCATTTCTACTAAGTGTAAAGTCAGATATAAATAAAACTTTTTGTTTTTTGAAAATAATAGTCATTCCGGTTTAAAACTCACAACTCACATTTACAATGATTTCTTAAGATAACTCTAGTTAAAATATGTATGTCACGGACGCAAATTAAAATGAGATATAAGCATTTCAATGTAATCCTTTAATTTAGAATCTTTTCGTCTTACATTTCATTGCATACAGATTGCAATCTTGTTTATCCTTATTGTGGGATTTAATAAAATTTCGAATGCTTTACAGGATTATTTTGAAATCTATACCTCAAGTCACCAGTCACTGGTATAAATAGTGCATTAGTCTTAGAATTATAGAGAAAATGTGCATCATATGCAGATAATCTTGAAAACATTTTTTTCTAGTTGTTTCTGATGGTACCAAACTAAACAATGATTTCTGGAAGCATTATGATGTAGATAAAAATTTGTTGGAAAATATCTAAGAACATCCGCAGTTGACTCAAATACAAAGTACTCCAGGCTACAATCTAGGGACAGAAAATTACTGCCCATCGATAATCTTTACTCGTCATTTCTTTAAAATTTGGTTATTCAAAGCTGAAAAAGATAGTAGTTAAGATCCTCAAAGCATTTTATTTCACTATCAGTTGGATCCGAAGCTCTGCAAAAAGGGCCATCCGCTTTGCTTAACAGGATTCATAAATATTATTAATGGAATAATATGATAAGCTTCGAGGTTTTTTCCTTGATATTTGATTCCTTGTCTAATAATTTGAATGTACAGGGTGTCCAGGTTTAAAGTATCCAAAAGTTATGGCTTATTATTACGGAACTATCCATCAGAATGTAATAAACTGTTTATCAGGATTGGAAAACCCTCCAATAGTTTTTGGGTCTAGTCCAATCGGCCGCACAAGCGTGCATTATTCGGCAATCGCAGACGATACACTTTTTACACTGACTTCATTAGTAAAGATGCGGACGCCACAGCAAAAGGTGCAGTGCGTACATTGGTTAATGTAATTTAAATCAGTCACAGCGACAAATACAGTGACGTGTTCGAACAGAATGGAATGTCGATCCTCCAATATCAAAATCTATCCACCAATGGGAAAAAAAACTTTAAAAGAGACGGGAACTTTGTATCTCAAACTGGCAAGTATCCTTAAGTTTTCGTGATAAAGAACACTGTTGATCGTATCATTTTGTAGAAGTCCTGATAAGTCTTTTAGGCAAGCCAGTAATGACACTTTATTCTGTTCGAACACCGATTTAAATTTCGTTAATCAAAGTAAACCCTGCACCTTTTGCTATGGCGTCTCGGCATCTTTACTAATAAAGTACTGTAAAAAATAGATCATCTGCGATTGTTAAATAATGCACGCTTGTGCGGCCGATTGAACTAGACCCAAAAATTCTTGGAGGATTTTCCAGTCCACGGATGAACAGTTTATTACATTCGTATGGATAGTTCCAAAAAATAAGCCACAACTTTTAGACACTTTAAGCCCATTCACCCTGTATTTTCCACTATATTTCTTTAACTCTTAACTATAGCAAAATTAAAATAATTCCACATTGGTTTATTATTGAATTTTTTTAGTGATTTTTAATTTTGTTTTGATAAATTTCAGAGATTTTTTTTACTGCTACAATCTATATTTTTTGAAAATTTAAATTTCATGTTAGTGATGACAGGCATGACTGAGGATTTAAACAAATGTCTCACACAAATTTACGTTTCTACATTTTAGATTGAAAGTTTTTATGTTTTTGAAAATTTCATTTAATTCTTTTGAACTGAATTTGTGCTTGTTTTCACTATTTTCGTGCTATTTATATTTTTAAGCAAATTTTGGAAATTCTGAACATTTGGAGGGGAAAAAACCGTAAAAGTTGTATAATCACAACAACTTGCAGAACTTCAACTTCTCACTAACAAGAGCTCAAAGTAAACAAATTTTCTTTTACAGAGAAATGAGCACATTTGTAAATGCATCAAAGATTACAAAATAAAATCTAAAAAACAAAATAGCTGATAATTAAGCTAGCAGATAACAGAATTAAAAATAAGAGAATCATTACTAAAAATATAAGGAAAACCTTATTTTTAGTAATGATTAATTTAATAATTTTAAACCTAGCAAACAAATAAATCCACACACACACACAAACACTATTATTTATTGAAAACTATTACTCTGCTTTTATATGTAAGACATTATGTATCGTAAAAGTATTTAAAAGAAAATGAATGAAAATTAATATTATAATAAGTGTTAGAATGATAATGTGAATGAATTTTATTAATAAAATCTTTATCGGAACAAAAGGATAAAATAATGAATTTATTATTATAAACATTGCGATAATTTTCTAAAAATGAACATTTCATCATTGAGAATCTAATATTTAAAGGAGAAAAACAGATAAACTAACGAACATTAATACCAGTTCTATAATTTACCAAAATACTTCGTTAAATCCTATCTCCAAGTTAAAAGAAACATCATATTATCATTCTTCAACATTTAATCTGTGCAGAGAACGTTATACTGCCGGTTTAAACTATCAAGAGATTCGTATTGGGGGAAATTCAGTTCTTATGGAAGAAAGAAATTCTTTTTACCACAGCTTTCTCTCTCCTTTAATTCTCTCTAGCTTGTATAGATTAATCAGCAACCAGCACAGAGAAAATACAAGAACGAAAACAAATTATTGCTCTTTCACAATGCTTATTTATCAACACAATCTCAAAATGAATCAACTCAATTTTCCTTCTTCACCGTAAACCAATTTATTCAATTTTTAAATGAAATGACATGTGTAAATTTTACAAATAATAGGTTTCTTTGATTCAACATTATTGATGAGAAAATTTGATTCATAAATCAAAAAAGACTCATCCATATCCTCTTTCATTACTCTCAGTGACACTCCTTACGAATTTTACTATGAAGAGAAGAAAAAACAGCACTTTCCTTACAACGCCGTAAAATTCACGTGCCTTATGATCTTATGGCCTTGACCTACATACTCGGGATTTCCAAAGGTGAAAGGTAGAATGATTTACTAACCTACACCCATATCTAATCTTACAAGTTGATTTTTGAGGGGGGGGGACTTTTTGCGGGATCACATTCCAAAGATGTGAATGTTTATCTGCATTTATTCATGATAAAAACTTGTTTTTAAAAGAGGGATAAATATTTATCATAATGAAGCTCTTCAAAATGCATTAAATAGTTATCAATCTTGTTGTTCAACGCATCAAAGTACAAATGATTCAAATTTCAAGGTGAAAAATTCAGCTTTTCACCACCACACAATCACCCTTTAGATCAAAATTCAAAGAATGAACAATACTAATTTCTCTGCTTCAAGGTTTGTTAGTTCATGTTTGCTCTTGAATCAAAGTATAATAAAAAAATGTGTTATAGATTACAATCAGCTTAGAAAAATGAAAAGTTACAAAGATGTTCCTTAAATTTCAGCGCATTTTGGATAAAATTTCCATCCCCAGTTGCGTGGTTCGTTAAATTATCAAAATTTCTATGTACATGTCAAGGATCTGACATTTCATGATATAAGATATTTGCAATACAAAATACACAAGTTAGATAAAATATTTTCTTAGCTTGGTATTATTAACTGTAAATATCAGTTTGAACTGTCATTCGAAGGTTAAGTTTCTTATATAAACATTATTTTGTAAAGAACGCACATAAATGATGAAAGGCACTTACTGAGTCCCCATTAAGAACTTTATTATTGCAACAAATTTAAATACAATGTTTGTATAGACTATATTGTTTATGTTGTTTATGGTACGATTTCATCTCCATTGTTTTTATTGTTCTATCATGGTCTAAAACTGTGAGGCTCGCTGTCAATATATTTCTTAAAACTAAATTAATTAAAAAATAAATAAATAAATAAACGTATATTGCTTGTATGCAATTGAAAATCAATATTTTTTTTCTGAGTTCTTATGCAGTTCATTTTTAATTTTCAAATCTCTATAAATATTTTTGCATTTGAATTTTTTAATAAATATATTTATTCTTGCATTTTTTATTTTACAAGATAAAACAAAAAAAATAAATATGAATAACATATATTATATTACATTTGTAGTTGATACTACTATTATATATAAATAATGCAATATTTCTCTAAATTATGCAATAATCTACTAAATTGTTCTAATAGTTATGATTTCCTGTATTGCGCGGGGGAGGAGGATCTTAGGGTCCCAAAAGTTATGGTTTCACAATCCTTTGTTAGATCAGGCTAGGGGCACAAATCCTGGCCTTGAAGGGCCCCCTAAAATTTTCCATTACGCCACTGTCTTCCTCTTTGTGTCTGAGGTAAATTTATTTGATAAATATTATTAACGTTATCTATTTCATGAAACATTTTAATTGCATGACCATGATCAAATAAAAACCGCATTACATAAGTGTTCCATTAACATCGCTCTATATAAAGCAACACGAGCCCTTTGGTGACGGACCTCAGAACTTTAAATCACGGTCAAGTGATGGGGACGACACCTGATCTGGTATCCACTCCTTCTTCTAACTTCCAAATTTCGTCAACGTGAGGACTTTGTGTCACGATAGATTCAACGTGCATCAGCCCTTCTACACAGTGGGTGACACAAGGGCTCGAACTCACGACACACTGGTCACGACCTCGTGGGTCGTGGTCACTAGACTTCCACGACCACCCACATTATTTCAAATAAACCCCTTTTCTTCTTTATGAAGTAATAAAATTCTAATAGGACTGAAAACTTTTCATTTAATTTGCATACTTTAATAGCAATTATATTTATTAAATATCAGTTTTCTTATAATCGCACAAAATTGTTCCTTTTTCTGAGTACGTTAATTCAAATTATTCAAAATATTTTTCCAATTAATAACACTTGGAACGAAATAATTGCCTCATTAAATTATTGTGGAACCTTTAAGAAAATGTGCTGTGACCATCAGGAAATTTTACTTAATTTTTTTATTGAAAGATATTTGGAGAAAGAAGTCTCAATCATTATTCTTCTTACAAGTTCTGAGGAATGTTTAAGCTACGAAAATAATGGAAATCCAAGATACGTTGAAATAAAATATTACTTGCAAAGCAATAAAGATTGTAACTACTGGAAAAAAATTGATAAAACTCTTTTATTATTCACGATTTCTAAATGAGGAGGTGCAAACGATATTTTAACAGTTCTTTTATCACGAAGTTCGTGACTGAGATATTGTTCTTCATCTGAGAGGATTCCGTTACGTGGCAAAACAGATTCTCCCACTCGTTTTGAATCAATTTTTATTTTTATAAATGATTCTCCAAATGTTCTTTACACAGTCTGATACATTCCATGAAATAAAAGTAAATATTTCTAAAGAAATAGAAGTGTGAGGGGTTTTTCGGTGTTAGATAAATGGCTAACTTCAAAGGACATTACAGGAATTTGAGACAAATTTATTGGTCTTATGGAATTATATTTACATTTGCAAATCTAGACCGTTTTCTTTATTGAAATACAATAAATTGCATACGAAAAAGAGTTTTAAAAAAATGAGGAAAACTTCTACTTTATCATGCTTTTAGATAATAAAAGTAGTATGTATATCTACGCGCGTTTAAAGAAATGCAATAAAAGTTCTTAACAATTTTTCTCTATTTCTAAAAGACCTTATTTACAGGTCTTATAATTAACTAATAATAAAACTTCAAATTTGATTACTTCGTAAAGAGAACAGTACTTTCTGTTATATTACTTTTATCTAAGCCAATTTATTTATTCATTTTTGAGTCAAAAGAAGCTCTATATTCTACCTCCTATGCTACATAAATGGGTATTATATTTTGCATTTTCAAAAAAAATAAAATCCCATTTATCGAATGTTTGCAAATTTTTAAGATACAGCATAATAAACGTATATATGTGTAACAATCGTCCCAATGTGTATGAAAATTAGAAATATATTTTTCTGTCTAAAAATGTATATCTAGTTCGGCTTAGGCTGTTTGACATAAAGCCAAAACACACACATACAGTGGGCCACAAAAGTGTTCATACACTTGCAATTTCTTATAAAATTTTATGTTTTCGACTAATAAAAATTAATATATTGTAATTATAATTTTTTATGATACCTGCAACTTATTTTTAATGAAATGACATAATTAATTTTTTAAAAAAATTAATTATCAAAAAGCTACTAAAAATTACTCCGCAAAAACATCTTGGTATAGATTTAATCAGTTTTTTGTAATTTCTGCATCGATTTTCCACCATTCTTCTGTGATTATTGTTTTTACTTCACATTTTGTGTTTATTTGTCACGTTTTCTTTTATTTTTACATCAGAATCTCTCCAAATATATTCTACTGGGCTAAATAAAGTGATTGAGGAGGTGTTTTCATAATTTCGGGACAGTTTTAGAGACATCAGTCGCGTACAATGAGAGCAGTGCACTTGGTGTCATTACCCTGTTAAAAAATTAAGTAGTATCCAGTATCCAAATTTTGGGTGGATTATTTAAAATTTCTCTTGAAATTAAATAGAGCTCATGATTCATAATACCATGAAAAAATACCAAATTACCTAATTTTGAGGCCAATTTACACCCCCACGCCAGAACACCTTCACTTCTATGTTGAAGCATGGAAGTGAAGGAGTTCTTGTGTAGGGGTGTAAATCGGTCACAAAATTAGATAATTTGGTATTTTTTGTTTATATTATGAATCATGAGCTCTATTTAAACATTTTAAGGAGAAATTTTAAATTATCCGCCCAAAATTTGGATATTGGAAACAATTTCATTTTTTAACAGGATAATGACGCCAAGCGCACTGCTCTCAATGTACGCCACTGGTGTCTCTATAACTGTCCGAAATTATGAAAACACCTCCTCAATCACTTTATTTAGTCCAGTAGAACATATTTGGTGAGATTCTGATGCAAAAAAAGGAAAACGTGACAAATAAACACAAAATGTGAAGTAAAAACAATAATCACAGAAGAATGGAGGAAAATCGATGCAGAAATTACAAAAAACTGATTAAATCTATACCAAGACGCTTAAAAGTCGTTGTGTACACTTAAAGATATCCTACTAAGTACTAAATTAAGAAAGAAATACAATATTTAAAGCTAAGTTGAGACTTTTGCGGCGTAATTTTTTAGTAGCTTTTTGATAATTATTTTTTTAAAAAAATAGTTATACTATTTTTAAAAAAACTCTAATTATGTCATTCCATTAAGAACAAGTTGCAGATATCATAAAAAAATTACAATTACAATATATTAATTTTTATTAGTCGAAAACATAAAATTTTATAAGAAATTACAAGTGTACGAACACTTTTGTGGCCCTTATAAATACCACAAAATCCGGGGTATAATGAGCACTTTTAGTACTAAAAATAAGAACGAAATTTACGGGTGCCCGTTATACAACGGGTATACAAATGAGAGCTTTGAAAATAAAAGAAAGACTAGAAAAAAAATAAGACTTCTACATACACCGAAGTACCGTTTATTTAAAAGAAATGACATTCTTAATGAACTTAAAGGGTTGTAGCTCTAGAAGTTTTGTGATTTTTTTCTGAAGCTTGGAGTAATACCTCGAATAAATAACTTCAAAACATAAGAGCAATGACCAAGTACACTTCATTTTTTACGAAGAAACATTATTGCGCGTTATATAGAGAATACATCTAAAAATTAAAAATTGCAGCTTGAAAGAAGAGGTGCACGTTATGCAACGGTGCGAGTTATAAATCGGATTTTAAGGTATTTAAAACTCTCTTCCATTATTTAACGATAAAATTGCACAAGCAATATTTCTGAAAGAGAATTAACCTTTTAGGAACAGCAATTTAATTTATTTAATTTTTTAATTCTAAGCTTTGTTTTATGTGGATAGAATTCTCTCTTTTCTGAAACAGAAAAGTATTTCCTTAAAATTTTTGTAAAGCAAACATTATCAATATGTAATAAAAATTCGTTAATACATATATTTTATGTTTTGAAAATGAATCGAACTTCTAGAAAATTAAAATTAAAGAAGTAAAATAAAAAAAATTGTAAGTCAATTCCTACTTAGGTCAACAAAGAAAAATGTCATTTTAGTTACTTTTTATTAAATAATTATAATTAATATAAATATGTATATACATACGACATAACCACAAAAAGTGGCAATTAATTTTTATTAATTATCATTAAAGTATCGTATTGGCATTCCAAACAATCGTGTATATAAAATTTCAGTTCAACTGAATACTTTAAAATGTGAGAAAAAATCTTTTAAAGTATTGTCGCCACTTAAAAAACAGCCAGCGTGACTGTAGCTAATTTCAGTCAATTAATTTTTATTAATTATAATTAAATTACAATATTTTCCCCCCAAAACAATCCTGTACAGTAAATTTCAGCTCAAATGAGCGCTATAAAATGTATTTTATTAACGATTGAGAACTTGAACAAGATACAGGGTGATTGTGAACTAATAGTAGGAATTGAAAAACTGTCTAATTTTATAGTCACGTATACGTTTCGTAACATAATAATCAAATGCACTATCCAACTGTAAAAATGTTTCATTTAATATAAAATTAAAATGAAAGACATTTATAAATGAAACAACTAGTCTAAACACAAAAACAATGATTTTGCTTCGAATGGTGAAATTACTTCACTCTCCGGCCTGTCTACTAGGAGCAGCAGAGACTATATTAGGATTCGTTTCAAATTCTGTCTTGACTTTCAACATTAACTCTGAATCAGTCATGAGATCCCAAACTGTTTGTGCTAAGCATTCAGCGATTTTCAGGGAAACTTCTTGGGCCTCGGACGATCCTGCTGCTACAGTAAATCCTGGTGTGTGGTTGACATGTGGTGCGCAAGCCCCTATCGAATATTCAGGTTGGATACTTGGTACAACATGGGAGACATTACCCATGTCTGTTGACACTGCAGACTCGCAAATGCGAAGATTGTTGTCTTGAAACACTATGTCTGAAATTAAATTATACTAGTATAAGTACTTGTATTAGTTGTATAGGTAGAACTAATTTTCAAAGGATTTAATTAGGAGGGAAAATCTAATAATAAGACTCGTGTGACGGTTTCGCGTCACACAACAGAGTAATTGGGTGGGGGGTCTGGATAGGATAACAACGTTCCTATGCACACGTGCACCCCTAAATATTGCAATGACTTTTGATCGGACATTGCCCCAAAACCAATGGCCGGAACCAAAACGGGATTCCACCCCTGCGGGTTGGAAACTCCGGGTGTCAGAAAGAAAGTGCCCCCACCCAAGACCATGGAGAGAAGGGGGAGTCCGTTGGAAAACACCAAAGAAAATGGTCGTGTTGCCCCCTTCCTCACAAATAGCATATTCTAAACTTTAATAAAATGCTCAATATTATGAATAACTTCAATGTAAATGTATATACTGTAATTTATAATATAGCTGTGATGTAAGCAAACCAGTTATTTAATTTCCTAACTCTCCCGCAACCATAAATTTTCTCAAACGTCACACAGGTTTTATTTTCTATTACTGTCTAATAAAACTGTAGGTATTTAATTATTGTTAATCAACCAAAAAAACTGCAGAAGAATTATAAAATCAGATCGAGATTAAAATAAATTACTAATATTTTTAAAGTGGAACATTCAAATCTGTAAAATGCATTATATTACGTGTAATTCTCTTCAAAATATATTGCGATGTAGTGAAAAGAGAGAAAAGTTACCTTTCGTTTCTGCATGCTTGGCGAAAACCTGGGCCATTCTTCGATTTGCTATCATACCTCTGTAGGCACCCTGCGAATCTTCATCAAAATCATATAAACACTCACATCCTGTAACCGCCGCAGCATTTTCGAAACAATTTTTCAGCTTCTTTTTTATTGTTAATATTTCTCTCTGAGTAGGAGCTCTATAACTGAACACCAACTCGGTTTTTTCCCATGTACTCCGTTTGATAATGCCTGTAACAAAGATATCGCAACATAATGATTGTCAACAACGAAATGTGATATATATGTTATATATACTACAGTTCAAAATTAAGAAACATGATTATTTTAGAGTTTTTTAAAATGTATGAAATAAAAGGTTAAAAAATCAGAGTCGAATACATAAACATGCACTCGTGTGTACTTGTCGAACAACAAGCTTTAAAAGGGCACATAATTCGATTTATATAAGAGTTTTAAACTAAGGCGGCTAAAAATAATCTAAATATTTTTTTCCAAAAAAGATAATTTCATTTCCATATATTTAAACAGTTATTATTACACCATTTTGCATGTTTCTTTAATTTAATTTCCCTTTGTAAAAACGCACAGGATTTTCCCTTATCATTGGCGCATCTAGGAATTTTTCAAGGGAATGGGGGATCGAGGGTCGGTAGTCCACCTTTCTTGTATCAAACCCCAATACACCACCAAACATGTTCTTTTGATTTTATCGATTGTTGAAAACAAAAAACAGAAAATAAATTATTGAATAAATAATTAGCATTAATTAATAAAATAAATTGCTAATAATAAATAATTATAAATTTACGTACTGTATACATATCATTATAATCAATCGAAAAAAAATCAAGGACTAAGGGGGTCCGGATCCGTGGACCCCCTCCTTGTGTGTGCGTTAACCATATTCATTGCATACCTTTAGCCATTTTCTATAGATATAAATTCATACTCAACTAAAATATTGATACTTTTCCAATTCGGAGGACTGTAAAAATGCAGCAAAAAAGTCGCTAAATTCCAGGAAAAATTTATTAACTATGGTAAACCTACTACATGATTCACAAGTTTGAGTACTTATGGTGCATGTGCAAAAAAACAACTCTAAAAACCACGCTTTATTTTGTGTTAGGTGTTCAATTTGGCAAAGAAAAAGATTCTAACCGTCGCCAACGGTCCCAAGAACTGATAAAGTATTAAAATATTTTCTTACATTAACTTCTTCCGAGTGAATATCTCATTTTAAATTTTAATTTTGAAAATACTTACAAGATTACTAAAATATTAAGATCGTGCAAGCAAAAAAAGGTTTAATTTAAGAGTGTTGAATGCATGAAATATACTTTACTTTTATTGCAGTTAAAATAAATCCATTGCCTTATTAAAAGAATAAAGATTTGGTAATGAAGAAAAAATATTAATTTTCCATCAATGTTGTGACGTATTACAAGAGACTCCATCAGAAAGGTAATCATAAACGTCTGCTGAGATAATCATTGGGCCAATGAATATGATATCTAATTATATTCAAAAAATAAAATAATTTCTATGAATGTGGCTAATGCTTCACTAGGGGAACTAAACTAATATTTAAATATTTTTTTTCAAAAACACGATGTTGTAATGATAGATAATTTTTTTTTCTTTATAAAAACTACTCTAATCTGCACATTTCAATGAGGACAATTATAGATTCAATTCTAGCATATAATTTCAAAGAAAAAAAATTTCAATTATTTGTAATCATTACTGAATTTGACGGTGAAAAAAATAAATACAAAAGTTGCATTAAATAAAAAGTTATTACCTTCTTAATTTTTTTGTATGATTTTAAGACTAAGCCAATTATACAAAATTCCCTGTCATAGTTTTTAACAACACTCAAATTAGTCTCAGTATAAAAACTTTTTCAACATCTTGTAAAATGAACGTTTGAAAAATCAGCAAGCTAGTTTCTTTCAAGGGATTACTCATATTTGTTATCTTGTTATCTTATATACACTCTTCAATAAAATGTTGTTGATTGTGTCTTTTGAAGAACAATAAACTCTTGATTAATTAAGAGACCATTGTTAGAAATAAAAAAAAATAAATTCCTGTTATCCAATAAATTTAGCAAACTAAAATAAATCTATAAAATTATGCTTGAACAAAGATGCAATTTTTCTGAAAATAAAGCTCGTCACGGAGCTCACGTACTAACACATGAGCTCGCGTAACATGATTACAATGTGTTTTAAGATTCAAATTCGAAAGACGTCTCTTTTGCGTGTTACCTAGTCAACATGTTGTGGTTATAACATCGAAGAGTAAAAAATTGTTTTTTTCAAGTAAGTCTTTTTTTCATGTTCTGTACATACTGTTTCAATTGCGTGCGCGCCTGCGGGGGTCGCGTAATAGTTATCTATGTTGATTTTCTTTGATTCATTAGGTCCTGAACCCTCCTAAACTTCGAGTAATACTTAATTATTTTTAATCATCCATCTAACGGGAAATACAATTTTAACTGCAAATTTAGTTCTTAAAAAAATACTGCGTTGTCAAATTTTGTGGTGAGATGCAATATCGCCATTGCGTCTTTTACCGGTCCCAACTAAACAACGTGCTAAGACAAGGAAATAATTAGTGAACAGAACATTCTTGAAATTTTGATGATAAAAATATATAACCAGAGATACTTTGGAACGAAAAAGAAAAAGGCTTTTGTCCATCGTAAGCTTCGCATCTGTATTTGGTTGCTGCTTTTAAGTATAAATGCGTATGCTTGTTTGTATAATATGTCATCACGAATCATAACTGAAGCAATATTTGCACTCAATAAGTCAAGAAGTAACTATCCCAAAGCCAAATTCCAGCAAATTTAAAGAAAAACGCCACACATACACACACACATACATACGCACACACACACATACATACGCACACACATACATACGCACACACACACATACACATACGCACACACACACATACGCACACACACACACATACGCACACACACACATACATACGCACACACACACATACATACGCACACACATACATACGCACACACACACATACACGCACACACACGCACATTATATATATATATATATATATATATATATATATATATATATATATATATATATATATACAGATGGGTGACAAAATACGAATACCCGTGAAAAAGGCACGGCCCATTTCAAAGACGCACAACGCGCATGTCAGTTAGCGTTGCAGTCTGCCGCCTAGCGGATTCGAAAGGTAAAGTATCAGTCGCTCAACAGTTGCGATAGGTGTTGCACGTGTCAATTGTAATTTCTGAAAAACGCTATAATGACGGACCTGTCAGAGTTTGAAAAAGGTATGATTGTTGGAATGAGGTGCGCTGGTTGCTCGGTGACGGAAACAGCCATTTATTTGGGGCGTGCAAGGAGTACTGTATCTGCCATTATGACAGCATACAAGAAATGCAGGAATGTGACATCTGGCAAGCACAACAGTGGACGAAAAAGAAAGCTTACCGACAGGGATAAAAGAGTCTTAACCCGCATAGTGGCCCGAAAGCGCAAGCAATCGCTATCCCAGATAACGTCTGAGGTGAATAGTCATCTTCGTAACCCTATTTCAGCAAGAACCGTCCAAAGGGAACTTCATGCTTCAAACTTGTATGAAAGAGTTGGAATTCGTAAACCATTGGTAACAGCACGTCATGCTTTACAGCGACGCCAGTGGTGTAGAACACACAGACAGTGGACCCCACAACAGTGGCAACAAGTCATCTGGTCGTATGAATCGACGTTCACCCTATTCCAAACGACCGGACGCGTTTATGTGTGGAGAACGCCCAAAGAAGCATTTGCTCCTGAATGCATCGTGCCGACTGTTAAGCATGGAGGTGGGTCCCTTATGGTATGGGGGCGATATCTTGGCGTGGTCTTGGGCCACTTTTTACTCTGCATGGCAAAGTTAAAGCTGCCCACTATGTCAATATCCTGAGGAATCAGGTGCATCCATTTGTTCAGACTTCATTTCCCGGAGAATGTCCACTTTATCAAGACGACAACGCTCATATCCACACTGCTAAAATCGTGCAAGAATGGTTTGCAGAGCATGAGGGGAAAGTAGGTCATCTTGATTGGCCCCCTCAGTCACCTGATTTAAAAATTATTCAACATTTGCGGGGATATTTGGAATCAAAACTACGTACTCGATTCCCTCCACCATCTACGATTTCGGCATTAGAGACCGCTCTCCACGAAGAATGGCTTCATATTCCATTACAAGTTGTTCATGACCTCCCATGCGTCCATCCCACGTCGCATACAGTCTGTAATCCAGTCAAAGGGGGGTCCAACTCCCTATTAATAAAGCTTTTTTCCTCTTTCACAGGTGTTCGTATTATTTTGTCACCCATCTGTATATATATATATATAAAATTTTAATATACGCTATTTGACAAATGAGACAAAGGTTAAGGTTGAAATAGATAAGTGAAATGTTGAAAAAAATAAAGAGATAGATGAAGTACGCAGTTAAACCTTAGTATACAGTATTATAAACATTGCATACTAAGGATTGCTGAGGCTACGGTAGCCTAGTGGTCAAAGTAACAAACTCGTGGCCAGCGTGTCATTTCGAGCCTAGTACCACTGAAGACCCGCTGTGTAGGGGAGCGATGCACGTTAAATCTGTCGAGAGCTCAAATGTTCTCCCGTTGATGGGGTGTGGTAGTTAGGAGAGGGGGTTCCAGCTCAGGTATCATCCTCGTCACTTGACTATGGTTCAAAATTACGAGGTCCGTCGCCAAAAACCCTCGAGTAGCTGAAAAATGCGACGTAAATATTCATTCACTCACTCACTAAGGATTGATTTTTAAAAAGTAGGGTTCAACCAGCTTAATGGTTAGCCACCAACCTTCCCCTTTTTTGCTTATAATACTGAGCGAAATACTATGAAATATAATGGATAGAAGCTCTAAATTCTTTATAAATAAAAAAGTTACATAACCAAAGAAATATTCGAAAATGCTTAGATCATGCTAAAATCAAAGAATAATGATCCCGTTATTGCCAAATTCAATTATGTTAATACAAATTCACACTAACACAAAGCTTGAAAAATAAAGGCTGATTAACAGCATCGTTAGGAAGTATAAAAATTATTTTTACTAAATAAACTACAACTGTAAAGTAAACACTAAATTTATAGGAGTAATACTTAAAATATTTTATAATTTTCTATATTATTATAACCATATGCAAGCAAAGAAATTTTTTAGTATATATTACATTCGTGAGTTACTGTGTCGCCATTGATGATTTGAGAAAGATATTTAAATGCAGGCGAAATTCACCAAACTATGAATATTTTATATACGAGGGCTGTTCAATAAGTAATGAGACTAAAATTATTAAAAAAAAGTATACCTTTAATCGTCATCACTTACACATGGGTTTTTTTTTTTCAAAATAACTTCCGTGGCACGTAATTCATTTAACCCAACGTTCTATCCACTTCTTAAAAGCATGTAAAAGTCCGTTTTGTGGGAGCTTTATCAAAATCGCCTCCACGGCCTTTACACTTGCATTGTTGCTTGCAAAACGTTTGCCTCGTAATGGTTCCTTAAGTTAAGGAAACAGCCAGAAATCGCATGGAGTTTTATCAGGACTGTATGCAAGGTGTGGTAAAATCTCTACTTTGTTCTGCTGTGAAACATCCAGTACGCAATGAGCAATATGTGGTTGGGCATTGTCATGGTGCAATAGGAAACCATTTCGGAGCAATGGACTTTTCCTTTTAACGTGCTGTATCCCTGTTTGCAGAACATTCACGTAGTACGAGCTGTTTACGGTATTAACGGGTTCGACAGCGTGTTGTAACACAATTCCTTCATAATCAAAAAAAAATTTTGGTCATAACTTTACCTGCCAATTTCACAGTTTTTGCTTTCTTGGGAGTAGGTGAAAATGGATTTTTCCGTTCACTGTTTTGTTGTTTTATGGTTGGATCATTGATACAACCAAGCTTTGTTTGCTGTGATGAAGCGCTTTAAGATATTGTCACCTTCTTGTTTCAGTCTTTAATCATATCATATAGTATCAAAGGTCTCCGATACTGATTTTTGCAGATTTTTACTTCCATTACGACAACTGGCCGCGTCTCGTAGGCGCCAACAAACACGCTTCAGTTCGAGCACGTGATACTCAAGAACATGAGTCTGTAAACGCCACTTATCGGTAGCTTTTGTTAATACAGACAACAGACTTTTCTTATGCCACAGAAATTAACATTCCGATGAGTGGTTTCGCGGTAGTAAACTTAGTCTAATTACTTATTGAACAGCCTATGTATAAATATGGTTTAACATAGCATTCTAATTTTATCGAAAAATAACTGTTTAATATGTACAATTTAGGGTTTCTTTATGCATATAACTGAGATTATTAAAAAAATTTCATTTTTTTCTAAACTGCGAAAAATTAGCAAGCTGCTTTAATGTATGTAATTTATAGAAATGTTTTTGAAAATTAATAAATGTATATTACTTTCACAATTAGGTATACTTTAATAATATTGAAGTTAAAACCTTGCCAAGTAAACCTATAACAAGGTTTACTTGAAGTAAACATTTTAATGTAGTCTCTTTTGTTATAAGTATTGGTACTTATTAAATTATCGTTTAACTATTTTTAAATATCTCGGGAATTAGCTTGATCAGCATTATTGTTTGTCTGAATCATATCAATGTAATCTGAATAAAAATTTATAATTGGTTTAAAATATATATACTTAATCTTTTCAAAAAATATATCATTCTTATATTGAAAAAAAAATAAAGCGGAGTGATGCAGATATAACTATTCTTCATAAAAGTGTAAATATAAATTAGACAATCTCTAGTTGGTCCCTTCTGTGGCAAATCTTCAATCGGTTGTGATAATAACTAATATTTCAGTGAAATAACTTTTCTTGTACTACTAGCCTAATAATAAAATTTAAGGTATCTTAATAGATAGCATTTTTAAGTGAATTGTTTTCATAAAATTGTGTAAAAATAGCCATATTATTAAAGTTAATAGGACTGAGAAAACCTTTAAAACCTAAATTATAGACAGAATAAAATATTTTATCTTTCATGCAATCTATTATTTTCTTACTAGTTTTAACTGTGACAATGAAATTAAGTGTATTTATTGCAGCCTGTATTATTTCTGGAAGCAAAATATACATATTATTTAATCAGGATATCATTGTAAAAGATTTCCCATTCACTATAGATAAAGTAGTCTACTGTAGAATGTGGAAAATAACTGATTTTGTTATATGTCATCTTAAAATAATACCAATTATATCACGTTAAGTATAACCTGCCCTTTTCGAGTAAGGACTTTAAGGTTCAAACATTCCACAAGTTTAATCAACTTAAAGCAGTGTATCGCCTTTATTCAAATCGTTACTTATAAATTACTTTTTTAAAGAAAAGTTCCATAAAAAACGAGTTACATTAAATAAAACTATTTTTTACTTTATTAAGCGAGTATACCCCTAGTTAAATAAATAAAAAAATATTTAAGCAAATGATACTATAGCATAATTTACCATTTTTAATTATTTGCTATTTTTGGTGTAACTTAAATACTATAATCATCTATGCTATTTTTAATTTTTTTTCTGTTAATTTTAACTGATATTTTCATTACAATTTATAATAAAAAATTTTGTTTGAGTTAGAATATAATTTTAAAAAAGTTTTTTCTTTTTTTTTACTTCTTATCATAATATAAATTCCCCATAAATATTTAACTGTAATTTCAAATGAATGCATCAGGAAATAAAACTGGTTGAAAGCAGTTTCATATAACTTAACTTGATAAGCATTAATGAAAGGCTTTCGAAATATTAAATGCTTAAGATAGTAATCATATATTCATCGCCTTTCCCAATAAAAGCTTTCATACACAAAATTAAGCATATATTTCTGTTAATTTGATTACTTTGTTTCTGAAAAACCTTAAGTTCCATTTATATAGCCATTTAAAATAAAATCTGCCTTACTCAAAGTTTTGCAGTGAATTATTTTTTCATGTAACATTACCTTTTCCATAACATTTAATGAATTACTCGAAAATATCAGTACCATTTAATTTTTTCTTAATGAGAGTTCAAAAACAATAATAATTTATCATAAATACTACTTAATTTTATTTAAATGCGTTAATAATTGAAAAAATTAGAAACTCACCACTTACTCTCCATCTAGGGTCAAAACAGCGTCGAATCATAGAAATATTGTTATAACAAGCGACAGCAGCGTCATTCGCATTTGGATTCTCCCATGGATCAAGTCCATCTTTCATTTTATAAATAACAGTAACCTGAAACGTATATCCCAAACAGTTTTTTATTTTACAAAGCCTTTATTATATTTTCTAATGTTAAATATCAATGTTTAAGAGTGTTACATTTTACTTTTAGGAAATCCTTAAAACCAATGACAGTAGTTATTATACTCTGATTGTACTATCATTAACGGAAATAAAAATACAAATTAACCCAGTTTTAGCTTTAATATGGTTAGTTATTAAAAAAATTACGGCATATGTAATATTGAAGCAGTTTTTATAACTATTTTGCATTTAAACTACGTTTTACGTATTGCTGGTGTTCGATAGCGACTGTCAATACAGTCTAGGAATAATTTGTAGGAAAATTGGCCCTCTTAAAACTATGAAAAATTATATTAAGCAGTGGTTAAAGTCATTGTTTGCATGATGTTTTGCAAACGTGGATAATAATTCAATTCTGGTTCAAAAAAAAATTTCCCCACAAATAGCTCTTAGTGCCTAAATCAGTGGTTCTCAAACTTTCAACACTTGCGACCCAAATATTCAATCTAAGTTTTCATTGAGCCCCCTCCATACAAAAATATTATTACTCCGGCGTATATAAACGTCTCGCTCAGCCAGAGTGTAAATTGCCCACGACGTATATATACGTCTTTCAAAAATGCGATCTTTTCTGTTAATTGCTATCCATAAAATTATTCCGAAGGCTTTGGAATGCAATAAAATGACCTTGACAGTGTTTTCGAAGGATTTTCTTATTTATTCCCTTCCCTCCCCAATACCCCACTTACGCGTGCACACGTGCAAAACGGTGGCATTGGGAGCGAATCGCGAAACTTTTAATCAGTAGTCAAATGATTAATTACAAATGATCAAGATAAGCTTTGTAATTTTAGATATGACAACCTGTTGGATCACTGGTGATAATTAAACTTGTTCTTAACTTAGTATTATTAAACTAATTATAAAACACATGGTGCAGTACCGATACATTTATAAGTGTATTATATCAGTGTAAATGTTTTTTTTATCATGTCAGAATGTATTTTTTCTTTGTTTGCTTTCAATAAATTAATATTTTTTTAATAATATTTGTTTTCGACTTTTCAATATGTTCGCGCTCCCCTCTTTGGGTTATCACGCCCCCTAGGGGGGCCCCATAGTTTGGGAAGCACTGGCCTAAATGCAGTGCTCCCCATCCTTTTTCATCGCCGCGGACTAGTCAACTTTAGATATTCTTACGGCGGCCCACTGAAGGTGGAGGGGACGTTGATCGTTTTGATTTATAATTTTAATTTAATTGTACGTATTTACTTATGCCTTCAAAATAAAATACAGTTAACCAAAAAATGAATATAAAGTTATAGAAATATAAACTGACTTCTATGGAAAGTCACACAAACCCGAGAGAAATACACCACAATAAATAAAAAGGAAATAATTTAATGTTCCTTGACTGGCCCACTTTCTTTTGATTCACGGACTAGCACCAGTACGCTGCCCGAGGGTTGGTCCGTTTCTTTAATGGACTTCTTAGATAATAAGTTTTTAGAACTAGTTGCCCGATATCTTCAAAGATTAAAACTAATCTTTATCCGAACTCAGAAATAAATTACTTAAATTGAATTAAAAGCATTTAAGATGACTATAAAATACCAGCTATGGATAAGATCGCATGAAATCTTCTCAATGGATGAATAATAATTGCGCTCACTATGTGTATTGAATATTATATATTTTCTTCTTTATTTAATTGATTAATTGATTAATTTCTAAGTGGCCAGTTTCGGACAAAAATCCGTGCTAAATCAGAATGGAAATCTAATAATTCTCTCACTGATCAAACAGGGGACTTAAAGGAACAATAAAGTAAGCTTCTCTTAGAAAGTGAACATACTATAATTATTATAAATGTAAGGAAATAAAGGGGTGTGTAATACTATACTATGCTATAACAAAATATCCTACATGTATCTTGATCAATCTGTTTAAGACAGTTACAAATAAACGAAACACTATTTCCTACACGTGATCTTAAATCATTTCCCCTCTAATTTCCTCTTTTATCTTGTTACTTAGTCGTCAAGCTTGTGTCCAAAAGCTATCTGGAAGAGGCAATCAGTTTCAATTTCTATTTATTTTCATAAACTCAAAGAATAAACACGGATGCACAGAAGAAAAAGAAGCGTTAAATAGAACAAAATCATACAAAATGGTTTAATAAAGTTAAGAGGGACCCATACACATTAAATAAGAGGATATTTTTTTTAAGTTAAGTGCTATAAATTAGAGCTAGGAAAATTTTGAGTGTCTGTACAAACACGCATGTGAATCGGCTCCCAGCATTCCTTGAGAAAAATAATATGAAATTTGAAACGATAAGTATAAATGGTGGCTGACATGTGGATTATATTGTAGTCTCTTCCGACTGTAAAATATAGTGTGTAATTCAATTTCTATAATAGTAAAGTGAGTGAGTGAACATTAATGTCGCACTGTTAAGCTACACGAGGGCTTTTGGCGACGGACCACGTAATTTTGAACCATGGTCAAGTGACATGGACGACACCCACGCTGGCACCCTCCTCTCCTAACTACCACGCCACACCAATGGGAGGACGTTTTAGCCCTCGACAGATTTAACGTGCATCGTTGTCCTACACGGCGGGTCTTTAGTGGTACTGGGCTCGAACTCGTGACAAAGCCAGCCACGATCCAATACCTATACCACTCGGCTACCGCGGCCGCTCAATAACGTTCAGTTGGTAATATTTATCGTTAGACATGTGAAAAGAGTGGCAACGAAGCCCGCAATTAGAAACAATCATTCCAGAATAATAAGCACAACGCCCATGATTAATGATTACCACTTGGTCAGTGAAATTCCTACATGCTTCAAGACAATGTTATGCATCACAAGCAGCTGAATTGTCATAAGTGTAGAAAACATATGCGCATGTGATTAAACTTTCTGAGTAAACAACTGAAAGTAATTTAATTTGAATTAACTTTAAAACGCTCACACTTACAAAATAGCCTTGATGATTATGTACAAGTTTTTGTTTCAACTTTTGAAAAATACTTCGAAAGCTATGAATTTTTCTATGCATGTCAAATTGAAATATTTTCCCCCTGCGTGACAATTAAGTAGATCTAAAATGAAAATTAGATTAATAGACAAAAAAAAGTTACTTAGTATGTTTATTGAAAGTATTCGCGAAATCTGCCGCCCTTTCGACATAGTGGTTAGTGACGCGGACTGCGAAGCCGTAGGGCCTGGGTTCGAATCCTGGTGAAGGCATGGATGTTTGCAAATGTATAGTGCATTCGCCGGTATGGAAATACTCTAAATAACCGTCGAGCCGCAAGTTCTCTCGTGAGGTTGACGGAAGGTGAAGAGAGGTGGGAAGCCTCTGACGACCCCCAGGATGTTCTCCTTCAAAATTGGGGAGGGGGGAACCGAGCCAAATCATGCTGTCCCCTGCATGGTGCTGAAAGCTAAGGCTAACAGGCGTAAAATGTTAGCTCTTAGCCTCGATGAATTTCATGGGCCTTGATCTGATATTACTGTCGATCAGGCAGCATAAGTAACAACAACATACGTGAAATCTCCCTTTTTATGCGGGAAGAATTAGACGAGAAGCAGACATTTTGTCACATCTATATCACCAAAAGCAATATTAAAAGAAATAAATGGATTTTTGTGATATCTTTGATAAACAAATATATGGATCTACACAATTTACAAAACAGAAACATGCCGTTCAAAAAATGGGAATATTGTAATATATATTGTACAAGAGATACATTAAAGGGGTTTTTAGCATTAATACATGAACTTTGACACCGTGTAAAAAATTTTGCATCTATGTTACTCCTAATATATTACAAAAAAGGAATGTCTATTCTTATCCTTCTAAAAATTTAAATTACAAATACGGATTTAAGTATTCATTGTAAGCTTCTTACGTTCACTATTTCCGGAATCTTAAGCTATAATAGGTAGTTTCGAAGACACTTTCTATTTAGAGAGGAGAAAATAATAATTTCAGATATAATATCTAAAGTAGGAAAAAATTGCTACACTCTTGATCCACGAAAAGATTCGAGCCACCAAAAATTTTCTTTTTCGTATAATTTAGAATATCTTTTTACATCGACATAAAATATATCGTTAAAACAATAGTATTTAAATACGACCGAGAATATACATTTATTTTTCTGGAAACGAAGTAATGCTTATCGGTTGCCTCATTGCTTTTCTCAAGTACTAAAATATATGGATGCATGAGATTTATATTCTGTTTCAAACTGCTTTAATCGATTCTTTAGTTAAGTTCCGCTTTTAAATATATTTCAGCAAAGTCAAAATATTTAAGCTGTAACCGCTTTTGTTATAATAGCTGTAACTGACTGTCCCAAACAACTGAAGCGCTCTCTAGCGACCGCTAAACATCTGTAGAGGCCAGGTGAGGAAAGAATGCGGTTGCTGACAAAAAGTGTCTGTTATTTGCACATCTTATTTTGTAACTGATATGCGTTGTATTTTTGTCTAACCTAACTTAATGAATAACTGTGTAACACAATGGAAAGACTTTATTGAACCCAACCCTGATTTTGCCCCTTTTAGTTTAAGCTTTAACGTTCAAATCTCTACAAGACTATGATATATTTTAATTATCTTTCATAGAGAGACGGAAAAGGTTGAAACTCTAGTTTTAACACAAATCCAACTGTTACTTTCACTTTTAACTAGTTCAAAATAGGTGAATATCTTCGTTATTTATAAATACGCTTCCTATTTTAGCATAATAAAATAATAAGGTACATTTTGAAATATTAGCACGAAAAGTTAATTGTTTTTCTCTTGCTTCTGATTCAAAGAAAATTTGAACTTATCGAAATTTAAAGCTTTTTATAACTCCTAGGAGTTCATCAATTGTTTTATTGTATATTCTATAACACTTAATAGATTCATACTATTTAAAAGCTCGAGATCCACCAAGGATTAATAATGTATTGACTTAATATTTCACATAATCAGTACATCAGGGAAATAACATCAAAGACTTACTCTCGACAGATCTAAAATGAGAGGATATAACATGTTGTTGAGTTGAGGATGAGCCATTAAAGCAGCATCTATGTCAGAAAAAGCTCCTTTCTCAATCATTTTGATTTTCCCACCACCACCTTCTTCTGCTGGAGTACCTAAAACCACAAGCTGTAGAATAGACATATATTGTTTCTAAAATGCTGCATAAGAAACACAATAAGTTATATAGGTTGTATACTTCATTACAATGGATTTAAACAGAAATATAAAGTTTATCATTTTTCAAATATATATAAATTAAGGATATCTTTCATATCAATGATTCATCGTCCTCAATCTTGCAAAATATCACAAATTGCTTGGGATTGCTTCGGTGGATCGAAAAAAAAATTTTCAGAATTTCAAGACCTACTTATGCGGAAAGATGTGTGTGTTCTCTAGTACATAAAAGAAGGGGGAAATAAAATAAAAATTAATTTTTATGTTAAATACAGCCACAAGGGGATTGAAGTTTACGTATTTGAGCTTCTTTTACTGTAAAAAGACAAAGTAGATTTGTTAAAGAAAAACAGGCATTTTAGTACTTTTCAACATTTATTGCGATAAAAGACCACTACTAAATAGTTACAAGAAAAAAACATCAGGTACATTAAATAGCTTCTTTTTAAAAACCTACTATCGAAATTACAGTGCGCGAAAACGCGAAAAACGAAAATAGCTTGGAATCGCACTGATTCGAAGGTGCAGGGAGAGAGAGCTGGGGCTACGAAATACTGCAATGCGTGCTGTACTATTCGCTAATCAGTACTTATGTATACAGTTATTTTTATTGCAGAAAAAAGTTTAACTTTTAGTCTGAAATCATCTAACCAAAAGTCTTTTTCCATTTTTTCGAAAATTCAACTCTTTGTGCAAATATTAAATTTTGAAATTATTCTTCTTAATTATTTTTGTCCTTATCTCCATACCACAGAAAATCTTTCCCGAATAAGTAAGTTCTGATTAATAATATTTTTTTCCTCCGTATAACCGTGATCCACCCTATTGGACAGTGTCTTACTAAAACACAAGTATGCAAATAAAATAATTTTTTAATAATATTTCTTTACTTTCTTACTTTCCCACAAATGGATGAATTATCTTCCATCAAAGACTTAACAGCAATACCAGCAGCTATTCCGATCTCCGCAATAAGATTATGTCCACAGGCATGACCCATGCTCGGTAATGCATCATATTCACACATAATAGCAATCGTTGGTCCATCTGCAATTAATCAAATAACAAATTTCTTAAAGAAACTTTTCCATTTTTAAAAAATATTTCAGTATATATTACATTATTTAGCGTAAAAATAACAACTCACCAAAAAGAAATTATCCTGGAATAAAATTTAGTATAAGTTAGCATCATTTTTCTATATTCTAGTAAGGTATCATTAGGTGCATGTGTGCAGCAACTGTTTTATATTAATTTTTAAAACATTTTATATACAATTTTTGAGTAAAAGCTTCAGGCGCTTTTTTGCTGAGTAATGAACAGAAATGAATCGTCACACTCGGATCGGTTATGCTGAATAGGGTTTACTGGGCTCCACTCGACATCAAGTGTCATCGGGTCGGTGACGCACTGAATCGTGTACACTCGTCTCCAGTCCTGATCAGCCCTGTTTACGGTGCTAAAGTGATATTAAAAATTTCTCGCAGAAATAAATAATGTGTGCAATAGTTTACTACTTGTAAACAATTAATTATTTCTTAAGTGGAAACTTTTTTAGGCACGTTTTTTTAAGTAAAAATTTCATGCACACTTTTCCCGTGAAATTTTATTTTGTTCATTTAAATATTTACTATTAGTTATTTGAATTTGCATATTGATAAACTGAATGAACTTTAATGTGTCTGTGATTATTTATAGCTTTTCTTACTGCACCAAGGGGATGCGGCAAAAAGTTAGTTATAAAATTGATGATGGAAATATATAATCAGTTTTCGGATAACGATGGATACTGTAATGCCTACTTGTCTTATGTATCAAAAGGTGCAAAATAGATCTATCTCGACGCTCGGCGCACTCCCAGAAACGTCCGGCAAAATTATCTACAGCTCTGGCAAATGATCCAGCTCTCAATTCTAATTGTTGGGGATTTTGCAATGGAATGTTAGTGGCTTATCGCAATAAAAAAGAGGCAAGAACCCATCTATTCTTTAAAAACTTACGACATTGATGTGTTTATAATCATAGAGGCCAATATTGTAGCAGAAGATATCACAATTTTCCCATTCAAGGGTGGGTTACACTATTTATATAGTGCCAAAGGCTAGGAAAATTGCCAGTGATCTTTTAATTGGAGTTAAATCACACCTTACAGCCGACTTTAATATCATTAAGGAAATGGGAGCAGGCCAAACTAAAAGTGAGGTAGTCCTTCTCGATATATGGAAACTTGACAAGCATTTTAAAATATTTTCAATTTACTCCCCTCCGGGAAACAAATCTGACTTTTCATTTTTGAATATCTCAAATGGATCCGTGTTCATTGGGGATTTCAATGCACATTCTCCCATTAGGGCTACAAAGATAGATACCATGCTGGTAAGGCAGTCAAAGATTTACTTAACTCTAGTCTTTTTGATCTAGAACGTTCGAAGGAGAATCCTCACTCTCTAACACTACAATGATTCAAAAACCACACCAGGTCTTCTTTTGGTAACCCTTGATCTTGGACGCCCCTGGTTTTGGTCACCATCAAGTTGTTTCAGAGTTTGCATTTCTGTTCCCCGATCCAACGAGCTCAGATCTAAGATGTCTTAGAATTTTGAAAGATTCAATTGGAGACTGTTTGAAAATCTTTTAAATAAAATCTTAAAATATCTTTTAAATACATGAATTTCAGTCTTAATTCAGAACACTTATACAGACTTATACGAGGCAAAAATTATTCTGTGAGATAAAAAGAGTATCCAAAGAGACTGAGTTAAGAAATATAGATGCTTCTGGTCACTAGTTTCAGAATAAAGAGCAAAAACGGGACAGACTCAGACTTAAAGCTGAACTGACTTGCCGGATGTTATGATCTAGAGAAAACCGGCAGCAAGTTTCAAGAAGGATGTCCTGCGAGAGAAACGTGCCTATTTCCATTACTTCATATCCACTATGACTTTCATAAAGATGGTAATAAGGCCGATAACTTTCTTGTGCGCAATAATAATAAACGAGTGACTGGATCGAAATAACCTATTCACTATAGAGATAGAGTCATCACCCCTAATTCCAAACAATATATTGCTAGTCAACAGCACAAGGAAAGTTGTACAAGACAGTTTTTTAGGAAAATAATACAGATTATCTCTTGACCAAAATGAAAGAGGGAGGTCTGTCGAGTGAAGACAAGGATATATTTTATGCCCCTTTTAAGTTTAAATGAACTAAAGACAGCTGTAAACTTTTAAACTATGAAAGTCCCCTGGCGAGAATGGCACTTTCTCTGAATTTATCACGCATTTTGGTCCCCAAGCCTGTGAATCTATTTTGATTCTTTTTAATATAATCAGGACCTCTGACACTCTTCCCTCTCAATAGTGCCCATCTAAAATTATTCAAATTCCTAAATAGAATAACGATTAAGTTTTGTGTTAAATTATCGACCAATATCCTTAAATAGCATTTTGTATAAGACCATGAAAAGAATTATTTCCATGAGACTTAACTGGTACCTGGAAATAAATACAACACGTAGCACTACTACACCAATCCATTACGGATGCTATGGACAAAAGACAAATTTTCGCGGCTGCCTTCGTCGACTTTAAGTCAGCTTATAACCTTGTATGGAGGGAAAATCTCATCCTGAAGCTCTCAGCCATCAGAGTCCAATCTAACATGCTCAGATGGTATTAAAGACTATTGAATAATCAACTCTGTAGAGTTAGGTACAAAAATTGTCATTCAAAATACAGAGGACTTGAGACACAGGGAGGTGTTTCTAATTGTTCTCTTTTCAGTATTTTTATTAATGACCTGATTAGCAATCAGAAATCAATTAAAAGTGTAAGATGTCTTTCATATGCAAATAACATAGTCATCTGGACAGTATCTACCGAAAACACTACAAAGCATAATATCAACTTCAGCTTAAATAAAGCACTGGAAATTATGAAAAACTGTACTCATTGAAACATGAAAGTACACTGGTGGCCACCGTAAATGCAACACCCTGAAGGAAGCATGCAAATAACATGAAATTTACAGCATGCATTAGCGAAGGGGAGATATGCAAATGATTATAATTTCAGCGCAGACACACATCACGCATTCCTGTGTCGCCACCTCAAAGCACTATTTAAGGCCTGGAGATTTCGACGATTTCAAGTTCGGCAATTGTGTTTTTCTTGTGGTTTTTTCAAAAAAACGATCAGTCATGTCTCGTAGAAAGCAGCGATCAACTTTTGATCAAGTAACCGAGTTTGACAGAGGAATGATAGTGGCTTGTGTGTGTGTGTGTGTGTGTGTGTGTGTGTGTGTGTGTGTGTGTGTGTGTGTGTGTGTGTGTGTGTGTGTGTGTGTGTGTGTGTGTGTGTGTGTGTGTGTGTGTGTGTGTGTGTGTGTGTGTGTGTGTGTGTGTGTGTGTGTGTGTGTGTGTGTGTGTGTGTGTGTGTGTGTGTGTGTGTGTGTGTGTGTGTGTGTATATGTGTGTGTGTGTGTGTGTGTGTGTGTGTGTGTGTGTGTGTGTGTGTGTGTGTGTGTGTGTGTGTGTGTGTGGATCCTGTATTATCTTTCAGGAAAATCGGTAGTCGTGTTGGACGAAACCAAACAACTGTAATGCGGATATATGACCGTTGGATGCAGGAGGGTACGACGAGCCGACATGGTCGAACGCATCCACCTCAGTGCACCACTTTACGTGAGGACAGGCAAACGGTAATGACAGTAATGGATCGCTCAGTCACATCACGAATCGTAGCACAGCACGTTGAGTCTGTAACGCGTCATTCAGTGTCTGCGCGTACCATTCGACGCCGTTTACAGCAGAGTAGTCAATCCGCAAGACGTCCATTGCTTGGTCTACCCTTGACGCAGAACCACAGACGTCTCCCCCGTCAATGGTGCAATGAAAGAAGAATGTGGGTGGCAGAATGGAATGAAGTTGTCTTTACTGACGAGTCACGCATCTGTCTGCAACACCGCGATGGTCGGATTCGAGTCTAGAGACACCGTGGAGAGAGGATGCTGAACAACTGCGTTAAGCATCGCCACACTGGTCCTGTACCGAGTATTAAGGTATGGGGTGATATTGGATATCACTCTCGCACTCCTCTAGTACGCATTTCCGGTACTTTAAACAGCCAGCGCTACATCTCCGAGGTGTTGGAGCCAGTTGTCCTTCCTTACCTTCAGGGCTTGGCCACAGCGATATTTCAACAGGATATTGCGTGATCACACATGGCACGCATTGTCCAAAGGTTCTTCGTCAATCACCAGATTAAATTGCTTCATTGGCCAGCTCGCTCTCTGGATCTTTCTCCGATAGAAAACATGTGGTCCATGGTTGCTCAACGATTGACCCAGATTACACCCCAGCTGCCACACCAGATCAACTTTGGCAACGTGTGGAAGCTGCTTGGTCTGCTGTATCCCAAGAACACATCCAAAGTCTCTTCGAATCAATTCCGAGGCGTGTGATCTCCAACAATGGTGGCTACTCTGGCTACTGATTCTGGCAGGAACCACACTTCACAGAAGTCTATAAATTTAATCATTTGATACTTGGTCAACATGTTATCTACAAAATAAATTTTGCTGTGCTATCTCTTGTCTTTCTTTGTGTTGCATTTACGGTGTGGCCAGCAGTTTAAATCTCGATAAGACCTACGTCGGATCTTTCTCCCTCACTCACCAGCCTTTTATTCCACGACTTAATGAGGAAGGACACTTGATACAAATATATGGGTTGCAACACTTGATGGAAAGCTTTCTTGGAGACCACATGTGGAAAATGTGATACATCGCGCTTAAAAGACTCTCACTCTTAAAAATTTTGACAGATTCGAAATGGGGTTATTCAAAAAATACTTTAAATGCCACCTATAATTTCTTTATCTACCAATTTTAACACGTACTGTAGTGAACTCTTAATAACTTCTTCTATGCAAACTCTTGACAAACTAGAAACTTTTCAGAAACAGGCGCTGCGCCTAACCATACTTGTTGTAAGAACAACAAACATCGATTGCTTGCAGAGAAATAACATTGTTATGTAGAAACAACAGGTCTATCTGTATGATCATTCAGAAAAGAGCTGTTTTGCTTTGGGAGAAAATCATCATAACCCATGACTCCCTGTTCCAATGGGACTAGATTTCCTATGAGCCTAATCGTAACCTGAAAACACAAAGTGGTTTCGTGCAAGGATATCAAGTGATCAACTGTCGGCCTCAATTTAAAGGCTGAACAGTTTCTACCTCCACGTAACCCTATTGTAAACGAGGCTTTCTTCCTCCACCTAGGACTCAAGCAAGTTTTTAAAACCGACTCAAGCCAGTGGCGCACACAAAGGGGAGCCCTAGGGGTCCGGACCCCCCAAAAAGCCCTTCCTTTTTTTTCAATTGATTATAAGTCAAAGTATATAGTACGTAAAATTTAATTATTTGTTATTAATGATTAATTTTATTAATTAAAGCTAATTATTTATTCAATAATTAGTTTTTTACTGTTTTTTATTCCCGAAAATCGACAAAATCAAAAAGAGACAAGAATGGTGGACTTTCGACTCTCGAACCCCCGAAAAGTTCCTGTGTGCACTACTGACTCAAGCTATACTATTCTCAAAGCTTTGGTATATGAAACTACTAATAGTTGCAACCAGGAAGAAAAGTGGTTGCGAATATATGCTGATGGTTCCAGACTGGGTGATTCTATTAACGCTGGTGCAAGTGTTTAATGCGAGTTGTTTTCTTTACATACATACATCGGCCCTTTTAAAACTGCGACGAGGAAATAGCTACCATTCACCGAGTCCTTTAACGACTACAGACACGTTTAAAACATTTTTCATTTACTTATCAGACTCCAAAGTAACCCTTCAAGCTAGTGTTTCATAAAGTTATTCCCGTTTCTTAACTGTCAATCACTGTTTCGATATTCTCAATTGGCTTACCAGTAACGAAAAAGAGGTTGTACTTCAATAGATCCCTGCCTATTGTAGAGTTCAGAGTATTGAGACTGCCGATTATTTAGCTAAAAAAAATGAACCTCAAACTCCAAACATCACATTCCAGTCTCCCCTACGTTTCTATCAAGTCAATTGTAAGGAAGGCATTCAGAACCTACTTGTCCCAGGAACTCACTTCCCGAAACAAAAACAAAAAAGCCAGGGTTTCAACGAATTTCTTAAGTGCCCGATGGCCAAGAAAGAAAACTGTTGCGATGTTTCGTTTCATTTTCAGTCATGACTGTCTGAACAAGCACCTGCACCTCTATTGTATCAATGTCGTGCCAGACTGTCTGTGCCATCTATGCAATCTAACAAGGGGAGGGCGCGACTAAGGAAATTTATTTGGGGTCGAGACTTAGTGTAATAGTAGTACTCCTTTAGAGTGTTCAACCTTCAATGTAATTCCGCCGAATGGCCTGTCAATTCGGAGAAAATAGCCTTCGAAATTCATGCTTAGCTTTCATACAATTAAGCTTTAGAAGAAAGAGTGTCGCCCTCCTTCGAAAGGAAATTCTTACCGCGAAACGTAATTGTTTCAATAATTTTATAACAAAAATCGATTACAGGAAGGATAGAAAAAAGGTTTTTAATTTTGTAAACAAGATTCAGAATAGGGCGAATACTTCTTCGACGGAACCTTTGGGAGTCGGTAATCGTGTTTTAACTAACGACATGGATATTTCCAACTCCTTTAATTCATTTTATTCAACTAAACAACGCCTAAAAAAGAGCCTTAAGACCAGACAGAAAATTATTGGGCGAGAAATCCGTAATATTGCTTCGTCTCAATCTCATGGACATGAGATTTTCCATCGAAATTTTAGTATTTCAGAGCTAAGAGAGGCTGTTGGGCACATAAGGTGTGCTAAGAGTCCCGGACCAGATAATTTTCACCCTGAATTTTTGAAACACCTTGGCTGTAATGCACTTTCTGTGCTTTTGACACTGTATAACCATAGCTGGAAGTATGGTGTGCCTGCAATCTGAAGAAGGTAATAGTTGTTCCTATTCCTAAAAAGAACAAACCTCTGGATGATTTAAACAGTTATCGCCCCATCTCACTAACAAGTATCTTATCTAAGGTCATGGAAAGAATGATCACTTCTCGACTCGACTGGTACCTCGAAACTAATAATCTCCCTGACCTCTTCTCAGGCTGGCTTTAGAAAATGTCAGTCCACAAACCAACAAGTTGTTTTTCTTGGCCAGTCCATCAAGGACGCCCTTGATCAGAGACACTCTGCTCTTGCCCTATTTGTGGATTTTGAAGCAGCCTTTGATAAAGTTTAGCGGCTTAAATGTATTCAAAAATTGCAGACCCTGGGTGTGTGCAATAATATGCTTATGTGGATAAGGAACTTCATTTCTCAGCGTTTCTCGACCGTTCGTTTTGGAAATGCTATTTCCAGTTTTAAACAAAGTGAAACTGGCCTGCCTCAAGGCACTGTGATTAGTCCTATCTTATTCAACATCTTTATTAATGATCTCCCTGATCTCTTGGCATCTGATGGACTGGCCAATACGGCTCTATTTTGCGGATGACCTTGCCATCTGGTGCAGCACACCAAAGAGGGATCAGTCCAAACTAAATACCATCCTAAATCTGACCCTTGAAAGATTACACCTTTGGTGTATTGAAAATAATATGACTGTAAACCTAAAGAAGACTACTTGTCAGTTCTTCACTTTAAATAGACAACCATTCAGTCCCCAATTGGTTTATAACGGTATGCCTGTTCAACAGAGTGATGTTTCAATTTATTTGGGTTGCGCTCTTGATAACAAATTGAAATGGACTAAACATGCTGAGCTTGTTGTTTCTAAGGCAAGAAAGCGACTCTCCATTCTTAAAAGATTGACCGGAGTTAAATGGGGATGCAATAGGGATACCTTAAATACAACTTACAAGACATATATTCAACCAGTTCTAAATTATTGCAATGAGTTGCTGATCTCTCTGCCTCAGAGAACGTTAGAAAACTTCTTGACACTTTCCATAACCAAGCCCTTCGCATGATCACTGGCGGAGTTAAAACTACTCCAGTACTTGTCATGCAGTTACTTCGCGACCTTCAGCCATTCACTAATATAATTGAGAAGAATGCTGCTATTCTCTTCAATAGACTTATTAGACTCCCAAATAATTCATTCTGGCGGGACTATGATTCCGATGGAGGACGTAATCTTAAGACTCAAAAGGGCTTTATTCAATGTGTTCGTGAGAACATTCAATATAAAGTCATTAATGATGTGCCCTTTGAATTACTGTCTTTTGCTAACCCACTCGACTACGCAATACTCGACATCAGATTGGACCTTGTTCTGAATGTGAGAAAACGTAATCTAAGTCCAACTGCTCTTCACGATATAGCTTTGAAAACTATCAATACCCGCTTCCCACCGGAGGAGTGGCTTCACATTTACACAGATGGCTCACTCTTGGACTTTGCCCAAGGCACTGGCATTGGTGTTTTTAGTCACCTCTTCTCCTTCTATTTACACGCCGGCCCTTTGACAACTCACTTTGATGGTGAGGTTGAAGCTATACATATAGCCCTTCAGCAACTTGCTGTTCGTCTTCCCCCCCCCCATTGAAAGAGCTGTAATTCTTTCAGATTCTACTTCTGCCCTTCAGGCTTTGTCCAACTATAATGAGAATAATTGTTTACGTGTGCAGAACTGTAGAGAACTCCTGGGAAAGATAAAAGGAAAGATCGTCTTTCAATGGGTACCATCCCACTGTGGTCTTTGGGGAAATGAGAGGGCAGACTTTTTGGCAAAAAAGGGAACGGGTATCCTTCAGAACTTTCGCAGAGACCTGACACTTAATTCTGCCAAACTGGAAATTAAAAGGATTTTTAGGGAATCATTTCGCCTTACAGCTTCTCGTGTTGCTCGTGATAAGCCTTGGAGTAATGTAAGAAATCCCACTATGTAAGAAATCCCACGGTATTCCAAGTTCTCCTCGTGCTGCTGCTGTGGCTAAATTTAGACTTTTAACCGGACATGACTGCCTTTGTGCTCATCTGTTTCGTTTTAATTTAGTGACTTCACCTATCTGCGTTTTGTGTGACACTGGACAAGACATGACTGCCGCTCATTTGGACGAGTGCTCTGCACTGAATGATCTTAACTGCATTGTAAAAAGGTATTGGAGAGCCCGTTGCCTAATGACCTGATGGTCAATGGCCTGGCATTTGTAAAATAAATAAAGTTTTAATTTTCTCCAACGACTCCGTAGCTTGGTTGGTAGATCGTCTGCTTACTATGCGCGATATTAGGGTTCGATTCACGCGTTAAACTTATTTTTTCAATTTATTTAATTATTTTTTAAAATTAAATAAATTTATTTATTAAAGGTGTATTAAATATTAAATGATATTTTATGTAATTATATTGTATTTTATAAAGTAAAAAAAATTAAACAAATTAATGTATTACTTAAATTATTTATAATTAAAATTATTTAAAATAACTATTAATTAAAATTTAAAATAACTATTAATTAAAATTATTTAAAATAATTATTAAGTAAACTTATTAATAATTAAAACTTATTAATTATTATTATTAAGAATTATTATTAATTTATTATTAAAATTATTAATTTATTATTAAAATTATTAAAATTTAAATACATTTATTTAAAAATGCCTTATTAAATATTTTATAAAATTATGAAATAGTTATGTTAATATATAAAAAAACATATTTATTATATTAATTATAAACTAATTAAATTAATAATAATATATATAATATAATTTATAAATTATTTTATATTATATATAATATTTTATTTATAGTATAATGTATTTCACATTATAAAACTATTTGTAACTAATTTTTATATATAATATAATTTAATATTTATTATATATTTTATTAGAAATATTATTTATTAATATATTTATAAAATTTAATATAATATTTATATATAAATACAGTAATTTTTTACCTTATAAAATGCAAAATAATTACATAGAATATCAGTTAATATCAAATAAACCTTTCATAAATAAATTTATTTAATTTTGAAAATTATTAAGTGAAATGAAAAAAAAAAAGTTGATCGATGAATCGAACCCTAACCTCGAGCATAGTATGCAGACGAGAAACCAACCAGGCTATGGAATTGTTGGAGGAAATGGAAACTTAATAGTATAAAAGTTAAGCATGAGTTTCGAAGGCTATTTCTCCGAAATTACTGGCCATTCGGTGGAATTACATTGATGGTTGAACACCCTAAAGGAGGGCTACTATTACACAAAGTCTTTTATATATATAATATATATATATATATATATATATATATATATATATATATATATATATATATATATATATATATATATATATAACTTCTTAAATATTTTAAAAGGATTTGTAGAAGAATTATCGCAAAATATTTAAAAATAACATTACACTTAAACACAAATTTGTGAAATCTACGATAAATCATCGAATTTCAACAGTATTGATCTTAAACTATTCAATAAAATATTCTTAGAAAGGCCTATTGAAGGATTAGATATTATTAGAAAGATTTGTTGAAGAAAAAAATAATTAGTGTTTTTTTCTGGAAAATCGTGATTCTATTGTTGGTTTATTAGTAGCTTTTTCGTCCTTTTTAAATTCGAATTTTGAATCTTCGGAATCTTTATATATAAAAATCATCTGTGCGTGTGTATGTGACTTAACTCCTCCTAAACGGCTGGACCGACTTTGAATAAATTTTTTGTGTCTATTCCAGTGGATTCGAGAATGGTTTAGATTCACAATTCGGTTCGATATCGCACAATTAGTTAAAAAGATATTAATTAAAAACATTAAAAACATTCAATTCAATAGTCACCTACATTGTTGTAACAACGTTGTTATTAAAATGACGTAAGTTGGCGTAGAAAATCGATTTTTAACCAAACTGACCAAACCGGGTCTTCATTGTTACAAAAATGCAGACGAATCATGTGCTTCTTAGCGTTTTTAATTAATATCTTTTTAAATAATCTTTATACACTGGCCTCAAAAAGTTAAGGTACAACATGTTTTTCGAAGCTCACCATAAAAAAAATGGCAGTAACAATAAAATGCATAGTTTACATGAATGATAATAACGAACTTTAAAAACATTAATGCAAAAACGATTGCTACAACTTTTATTTTATAGAAAAGAACGTATATTTATGAGTGAGAGAAAAATATGCAAATATCAAGCTTTCGTACTTTTGTGTGTAAGTTGTGTTGATTTTCAACAGTTGTTGGCAGTTTCGGTGACAATAGTCAATAGAGTTTAGAAAATGTCTCAGAGACGTCGTTTACCCAATTCGTTAAGGTGGCGGGCAGTTGGATGGATGGAAATGGGATTGTCGCAGGCTGATGTTGCTAGACGTCTCAATGTGTCTCGTAGTGTTGTTCAGCGACTTTGGGATCAATACCAATCCGAAGATTCTGTGTCCAGAAGACCTGTTCCAGGCCGACCACGAGCTACAACACCTGCAGAAGACCGTTTTCTAGCTCTTTCGGCACGAAGGAGAAGAACCACTACTGTGCCGCAGCTCGTTGCAGACCACTTTTAAGCATCAGGAAGAAGAATCTCCGCTACTACGGTGCGAAATCGTCTTCACAATGCAGGTCTGTATGCAAGAAGACCAGTTGTGTGCGTTCCCCTCAACGGACGACAGCGAAGGAACCGCTTATGCTGGGCAAGAGAACATGTTTCTTGGACGCAGCAACAATGGGCTTCTGTGCTGTTCACAGATGAGTCCAGATTTACAATGGAGAGGGATTCAGGGCGTCTACTGATCTGGAGGGAACAGCGCACTAGATACCATCAATCCAACACTGTTGAAAGACACATTTATAGAGGTGGTGGAATCCTGGTTTGGGCAGGGATCTCGCTCGGTGGCCACACTGACCTGCATGTGTTCCATGGAGGAACCGTAACTGGTCTTAGATATCGGGATGAGATCCTTGATCCATATGTCCGCCCATATGCTGCTGCTATTGGTAACGACTTCATTCTAATGGATGATAATGCACGACCTTACAGAGCTGGGATTGTTGAAGAGTATCTGGAGGATCACGGTTTGGAACGAATGGAATGGCCAGCTAGATCTCCAGACCTGAATCCGATAGAACATCTTTGGGACTATCTTGGCAGAGAGGTTGCTGCTTTAAATCCTCCTCCAAGGTCGTTACATGAGCTGAAACAAGGCTTACTCTGTGTCTGGTCTTCGCTTCCTATCCCTGTGTCCGACAACTTAATAAACAGCTTGGGAAATCGATGCCGCCAATGCATTCAAGTTAGGGGTGGACACATTCCTTATTAGAATCCATTTTTGTAATGTTTTTATGCCATTTTACCACATAACACTGTGATGTGCTGTTTTCTCCAAGAATGGACTTTTCCGTAGAGATTGCTTTTTTTGTTATAAATCGTTTTTGCAATACACTTATACAAATTTCTATGACGCATTCAATAAAAAACTATTTAATGCACATATCCTCCATATTTTTTGTTTCTACATTCATTCATTTGCAAATTAGACACAAAAACCCGGTTGTACCTTAACTTTTTGAAGCCAGTGTATATATAATTCTTCTGTACGTCTGTGACTGAACTCCTTCTAAACGTCTGGACCAATTTTGATGAAATATTTTGTACGGGTTCAAGTGGATTCGAGAATGGTTTAGATTACAATTCGGTCCAATATCGCAATTATTTAAAAAGATATTAATTAAAAACCTTAAAACGCATAATTGTTTTACCCCCTGTGTGCTGTTTTTTCTGCTAATACGCGCCAAGGAAAAAAAAAGAAATAAGAGGGGATAGTTTTCCGATATTTTCACCGTTTTTAAAATTGCAATCTAATTTTTCTATCAAAATCAGACAAAAAATAATTGCAGAATTGGAAAGATTATTCATTTAGCCACGAGAGATACGGCATATATCTTTATATATATAATTTTTCTGTGAGTGTGTAAGTGACTGAACTCTGCTTAAACGGCTGGACCGATTATAATGAAATGTTTTGTGTCTGTTTCAGAGGATTACAGAATGGTTTAGATTCCCAATTTGGTCCGTTATCGCAATTAGTTAAAAATATAATAAAAACCTTAAAACGCATAATTGTTTTACACCTGTGTGTGTGCTATTTATTCTGCTAATACGCGGCAAGAAAAGCCACGATACGGTATATTTTTATCTTTATGTAAATCTTCTGAAAACGTTTATTCAATTATTTTTTTTTTTTATATAAATTGTGGTTGATCTTGGAATGACGGTCCAGATTGTTAAAGCTTATTCATAAAAATTTGTAATTTTTTAATTTAAGATGTATGTACAGGACAGCGTCTGTCGGATACGTTAGTATATATATATATATATATATATATATATATATATATATATATATATATATACAGTGGCGCACACAAGGGGGGTCCTGGAGGTCCGGACCCCACCCCCAAAGTCCTTGAGTATGTAAAATTTAATTAATTACTTGTTATTAATGATTCATTTTATTAATTAATGCTAATTATTTATTCAAAAATTAGTTTTTTACTGTGTTTTGTTCCCGAAAATCGACAAAATCAAAAGGAGCATGATACAAGAATGGTGAAGTTTCGACCCCGGACTCCCCTCCTTGAAAAATTCCTGTGTGTGCTACTGTATATCTAGATATGTATTATAAATGCGAAAGTTTGTAAGGATGTTTGGCCGTCTTTCACGCAAAAACAACTGAATGGATTTTAATGAAACTTTACAGTAATATAGCTTATACATCAGAATAATACATAGACTATAATTTACAGGCTATAATTTATAATCCCTCCCCCAGAAAAATTCCTGTTTGTGTGGTTTGCTCACGCGTTTCTAAATTGCAAAATCTGCATGTTTATGCTGAACGAAAAAAATCGTTTAACATAGATTATAGGAGTATATTGCAATAGCTACCTATAACTTTGCAATCATCATATACATCCGTACATCTATCAACACAAAATATAGGATTTATAATACCTGTCAGTGAGATAATCATCAAAAATACTTAGTTGTTTCAGTTTACATATATTACATAATATAGAACAAGGGTCTCTCAAAGTAACTCTGTCTATTACGCCTTCACGACTAAACCGCAGAACCAATTTTGATGAATTTTGGTACAAAGATAGATAGAGAGAGGACCTTAGAGAAGAGAATAAAAGCTACTCGAAGGACTAATCCTGCGCAGACGAAGTCGCGGGCACCAGTTATATAATATCTATACATACCTATGTAAATAAACTGTACTCTAATAAACTTAATTTTGTTAAACATATGGGGGTTTTTTTTAGTATTCTTTAACATGAAATTCTTTTAGCACGAAAAAAAAATTCATACCTTCTCAGTTTTGTGTTAAACGATTTTCACTGCATGTAAATTTTCTATAAACTATTTTACTGATCCGAACTTTAAGATTCCTTAATGCTATTTGTGTATCTAAAAAATAAAAATGGATGTTTGTATGTATGTATGACCTCGCCTCACTCCAACACTGTTCAACCGATCACTATGAAAATTGGCACGTATATGTATTTTTTATGGAAAAGAGTTTTGTGCTATCTTCGTTGCAGATCCCCACCAGGTGGTTCTACAGCATATCGACTTCTGCACAGTTCAATCAATCGCCAAGTTGCCAACTTGACTCTATCGCCAACATTTCGCGATGTTTCCTTTGAATCGCCGTTATAATTTAAGGAACGGCGTTGCTTGCGAATATTACAATTTTAACAGAATAACAACAGAAAGTAATATTAACGTATTACTCTTCTAGATATAAATTATTTACACTGTTTTAAGCGTTCACTACACAAAATTTGTAACAATGTTTTACCTCTGCTGAGCAGAGATCAGCTTAGGAAGGTGTTTTCAAAAATCGACCCACAAGAGAATTAAGGGGCGTTATAAATTAAAGAAATCATTTTTTTCAGCTATTAGATCTACAGACTTAAAATTTAACAAACATGTGTTTTTTTGTTTAATATGCATTTCACGTAAAATTAACTCATTAAAAACTTCTTTATCCTTCAATCTGTATTGTTTAAATTTTCAATTCACCCGTGCGAAGAAAGGGTATACTAGCTAGTCTTTATATATATAATTCTTCTGTGCGTATGTATGTGATTGAACACCTCCTAAGCGACTGGACCGAATTGGATGATATTTTATGTGTGAGTTCAAGTGGATTTGAGAATAATTTAGATTCACAATTCGGTCCGATATAGCAATTAGTTAAAAATACGCCAAAATTATGTAAGGGCACACGATTGCTCATAAAAAAATCATGGGCAATATTCTTGAGGCCACTGTTTTGAGCAGCAAACTTCAATGTGAAGTTGTACTTCTACCACAGATCCGAATGATTCTTTCAGACTCACCTACCCATTCAAATGTTTGCAATTTCCAATTCACTTGGCATTTGCTATGACCATTAACAAGTCACAAGGTCAAACAATGACAATTTGTGGCTTAGATTTAGAAAACCCCTTTCGCACGGTTAATTATATGTTGCATGTCCGATGTTTTAGGCAAACCATCGCATTTTTTTGTTTATACCCCTCAAGGATTAACCAAAAACAATGTACATTCAATGGCATTACGATAAACTTATTTTTTTTTGTGTGCATTAAAAAAATATACCTGTTATGAAAATAACTCGAGTGTTATCTTTTTTACCCTTCAATCAAAACAAGTTCAAGTTTCTATTCAGTATAGCTTCTATATTCAACTTAAATCATAGTAAATACATACTCACACGCAATCGATTGGTCAAATTGTGGTAACTGTACATGTGATGTCAGGTATTGTAATAACTTTCTTTATAAAAAAATTTCATCAAATCGGTCCAGATTGTTGCAACTTATTCAAAAAAGTTTGCAATTTTCGGATTTAAGATGTGTGTACATGACAATGTCTGTCGGGGGACCGCTAGTTATCCTCTAATTTATCACGTCTGGAATCATCAGTGTAGATTTATTTGTGGAGAAAATACGAAAAAGTTTATTGGAATTAGTAAATATGAGGCAAATATCACTTTAGAATCTCTTCCAAAAAAACATTTTATTTACAGCAAATTAACTGACTGAAATTCAATTCTATTGCGAGAAAACATTTTACATTAGCCAAGAAATAAATTACGAAATAAATCGTCTGCTAAAAAATAATATTAAGCAAATAAGAATTATATTATTATTAAAATATTAATACATATACATATTGATTAACAAATAACTAATCAATTAATAATTAAGTTTATTTTAATTATAATTTTAAATTTGCAAAAATATCAGTTCCATTTTAAATTAGATCAATTGCCAAGAAATAAAGGTAAAAGTTAAATTTCCTCTATACTATTTTATGCTCGTGATTTATCAATATTAACACATTTACTAGAAGCTTTGCTTGTTTATCTGTTAAAAATCATCGAATTACTCATTCAAATATGATATCAGTGACCTTCAAGAAAAGTGGGTCTAACATTATTACAGTGTTATAATAAAATAACTTCGCATTATCAAATTATATAATTTTCAAACCATTCAAAAAAGTACTTACTCTTGCTGTTACAAAACTCAGCACGAAATGCAGTTGGTAAGAGATAATTCTTCTGTACTTCAAATCCAAATTTTTCCAAAGTTGCTGTGAGCAGGTCATGGGCGTAAGTTTCTTGAAAAGCTAATTCTGGATTACTCCATATTTTATGACTAATATCTTTAAAAAGAGATTCATTTTCTTGAATAACTTTTCCGACCAAGTGAGACATCCCCTTTCACTTTACAACAAAAAACGTGCGTAAATGATAATGTGATATATTTTATGAATCTGAAACAATCCTAAAAAAACGTGTACATAAACAAATAACGTTTAAGATAAGAGTGTTCTACTTTTAGAAAAAATATTTATTTGGAGCACTCCTAGTTATCATGCTCCGAAAAGTAGTCTATTACAATTACTCCGTCTCTTTAAAACATGCTCAGAACTGATAATAAGGAGACTAAAAATCACAGATCTCATTACGCAATAGATTGAGATTATGAAAGATGCCTGTCCAAAGTTCGAACTCTTTTAAATTCAATATTTTGTTTGAATTATGTAAAATATTTCCGATGTCACGTATTGATAATCATGAATCAAAAAATAACAAGGCCCTACATTATTTAAAAATTTCAAAAAAAACATGACTTAATAATGATTTACTTGAATAATGATTACTTTACATGCGTCTTCCGTTGTTTGCATTGATAACTTATTTTTAAGTTTCAAATAATGCCTATTGGCAACGAACATCGCAATTTTCAACCTAGGTTAAGTGACGAGAAGGGCTAGTGACCTTTCACTTTCCTTTCCTTACTACCTACAACGGCGGAACATAGTGAGCTTCGTCAGATTTAACGCGCACCAACTCTTCTCTACCCGGCGAATCTTCAGTGGCACCAGGACTCGAAACCCGTGACATTCCGGCCACGACTTCGTGACCGTAATCACTAGGCTGCCGCGACCACATTTCGCGTTGGAAAAACGAATGTCTAGAGCGGGCCTGGCCGTTATAGACACACACACACTGTCGCTATTTTTCCCCCTTTAAGGAAAGAAATAACGTAATCAAGAACATTGGAAACGGAAATAAAATTAATGTTATTGTGTTGCTCAAGCCCGCACGCGATGTTTTATTATTATTATTATTATTATTTTATTTGAATGCTAGTTCAAGCGATCTGAGATTTCAGGAATTATAAAGAAGAAATAATGCCTACGAAATTCCGCCGTTTCATTTTTCAAAGACCTTCAGGTCATAGTTCAAAAGTTCATCTGTAAACGATGTATACACATGGCTTTCCCCTAGTTCGATCCTCCCTTTGGAATGGTGTGGTAGTTAGGAGAGTGGTGCCAGCTCAGCTGTCGACCACGTCACTTGAGCATGGTTCAAAATTACGTGGTCCGTCGCCAAAAGCCCTCGTGCAGCTGAACAGTGCGACGTTAATATTCAATCAATCAATCAATCCCCCAGTTCGACGGACCCGTTTGATTCACACTCTCAACAACCCAAAATATCCATAGAGAAATCTCTCTCGACACTTCTTTTCTTGTGATAAGTGGATTTTATTAAATAATGTTTGTTTGTTTTTTAAATTCTCATACATCCATACGCTGTATACACGTGAGATGGCGCATATCCGGAGGACAGAACCCGCGGCCAATAGAACTGTTGCCGAGTAACATGACCACTAGACAAAAGTGAGCAGCTCTCTTCGGATGATGTTACTGGCTTATGAAAATACAGCTACATATGCCACACACGCTTATTTCCTTATTGCTGCAGTGTTATGGCCGTTTCTACATGCATCGTATGTGTAACATTATGCGCAACTCACATTGCTAATATCTCATTTAAAATAAGCAATACATTTAGAGACTTTAAATATGAGGAAAGGAATATTATAAAAGTTGTACTCACCACTCTAAATGTTCAAAAAATTGAAAAAAAGAGGACGATTAATTCAGATAAATTCACAATCCACACTTAATGTCAGACCAGACTCTTCATTCAAGCTACTCAAAATTGCCATATATCGACGCATAAAAGTACTATAAACAAACTGGCGTCTTACCCCGAGTGAGTGAGTGAGTGAATATTAACGTCGCACTGTACAGCTGCACGAGGGCTTTTGGCGACGGACCACGTAATTTTGAACCATGGTCCAGTGACATGGACGACACCTGAGCTGCCACCACCTCTCCTAACTACCACACCACACCAATGGGAGGACGTTTCAGCTCTCGACAGATTTAACGTGCATGGCTGCCCTACACGACGGGTCTTAAGTGGTACGGGCTCAAACTCATGACATACCTGCCATGATCCGGAACCTTGATCACTGGACTACCGCAGCCCCAGGCGTCTTCCCCCGAATTACCTTACATACTACTTTTGGTGTGGGATCATTTTTATCTTCACTGTTTTCAAAAAATGTTTTCTCCTTATCCAAAATCCAACTTTCATATTCATTTTTCCGTATTATGCTGCTTTAAAATCCAACTAACCCCATTTTAAGGTGCCTGACTAGTGCAAAAACGGCAATTTTGATGAAAATGACTAATTTTTTTTTTTTTTACTTTAAATTTCATATAATTGAATTTTCTGATTTCTAAAAATACCTCGCTTTTGTTTGTACTTCAATTATTTACGAAGTTATAACTGTTTTTATGTCAAGAGAGAATAACAAAAACGAACCGGAAGTTAGATATCGAAACCGGAAGTGTTTGCATTTTAATACTTTTTTTTACACTTTTTTGGTGTTTATCGAATTTATTTTTAAAAAATATTAACTTAGATAAGGTAATGACGGGACATGGTGATATTTTTTAAAAAATAATTTATTACTTTTAAGTGAAATTTGGCAAATAATTTCGCAAAATTTTTGTCATTTTCCTATTTTCTTATGCCCTTGCTTCTTGATATTTTGCTTCATATATAGCTTTATTTTATATATTTGACAGAAAACTCTGTTCTTAAAGACAAAATGTTAATTAATTATGCCTAAAGCAAGATCTGGGAGGTCTAAGGAATTAACTTCATCATTGGTGCTAGCAGTAATGTGAATGTTGACACAGACCTATAATCCCAATAATACTTAGTCAACTGGTGACAAAAAGTTGAAATACATTCATAAATGTTTCGAAATTTACTCAGAAAGCTTTTTTCAACAACATTTTTGGAGTTTTTACTTAAAGATACAATTATTAAACTTGAAACATTTCTCTTAATTGCATTATTATCGTTAATTTCTTTTAATTTGTGATGTACAGGTTTATTATCATATATATATATATATATATATATATATATATATATATATATATATATATAATTAGAAATGCAAATACTTTCCTTCCTAAGATCTTGTACATGGATTTGTAAAATTTGATCTGAACGCTTTTTAACTTCTGCGGGACACCCCTTAGAATATAGAAAATTTTCGCGGGAAAAAAAGCTACATAGAAAACCAAATTACTAAGGATGAAAAAAAGTCAAAGTGTATTCATATGGAGGTTTTAAAAACTGTTCTTTATATGCTTTTGATTATAATTTTTATAATCTTTGTGATAAGCAATATTTTTTAAAAGAAATTTTCGGGAATATTTACGGACAAAATAACACACATATATATATATATATATATATATATATATATATATATATATATATATATATATTATATAACATATTTCTTAAGCTCTAAGATACTTAGTGGAAATATATACCTGTTTTTCCATATAAAAAATATTATTTTTTAACGTGATAAAGTTTTTCTAGTGTGCTTTTTATATCTCTAATTTGTATTTTGAAAAAACTATGTATTTGGACTTTAAGAAAATCTTTTTTGACTCTGTAAAATAAGTAACAAAATTTTAAAAAAATTTGAAACAAATATATAATACTGACATGGGCTTATAAAAGGTTTATTCTTTTGATATAAAGAGGTTTTAGGTTGTTTTAGCTGTATAATTTTTTAAGATTTAGATTTTAAATCTTTAAATGTGTTTTTCTTCCAAACAGATTTTTCCATATTTTACCGCATGGCAAACATGATATCTCAAAAGGTCCTTGAGATAATTGCATGAAATTTAGCATCATTGTTTATTATTATAGTATGCATTTTATGCACTAGAGAATAAGAAAAAACAATAAATTCCCTTTTTTTATGATTGTTTTTCTTTGTGATAAATGCAAAAATTTTGAAAAATTTTCCTTTTGTGTACTTTTTGAGCCCTAATTTTGTGAAAAATTGAAATTATTCAAAAATGATAGAGCAAAACATAGGTAAACGCTTTCTGAATAAATTCAAAGAGCTTTTTTTATCTTATGCATCAGAATTTTTTTTTACAGTGTTTGCCGTGATGTGCAAAAAATGCCTAATTTTAACCTAAAATTGTCCATTTCTTACAAAAATATATTGAAAATTTTTTTTATATATTGAAAATTTTTGTAAGTTTTCAATTATAATCAAACAAAAAATGAGTTTAAAAATGAACTTTCAGCATTATTTCAAAAAAATGTTCCCGCAACTAGTCAGGCACCTTAAGTTCATTTATACCAAGGAAACATAACTTCGGTTGACTCCAGTACTTCGAATTATGTTTTGTATGGGTATTAAATAAAGTGGAGTGTTATTTTTTGAGCTTTTAAGGTATCAGACTACGTTTGGAACCGTGATTTTGCAAAGCGCATAAATGAATAATTTTCATGATATTTAGTGTCACTTAGATTAGAATATATGCATAAAATTTGTTTTAAGGACATTTTGACAAAAAAATATTTAAATATAATATTTTGGCAAAAAATTAACTTAGAATAATCTTTTTTTCCAAATGTTCTCCTTTTGTGAAAAATGCTTCCATTAGAATAATATTTTGCCTGTATATAGCTCAGACTTCTCTACAGAGGCTCAACTAGAATTTTTGAAATATATAACTTAGAAGTGGGTTTATTCATATTTTACGACAACAGAGGGGAGCAATTTTAAGAAAAAAACGCGAATAATTATTTCAATTCGTTGTAACTCTGAAAATAATGTGAATTTTTCAAAAATTCTAGTTGAGCCTCTGTAGAGAGGTCTGAGCTATATACAGGCAAAATATTATTGTAATAGAACCATTTTTCACAAAAGAAGAACATTTGGAAATAAGATTATTCTAAGTTAATTTTTTGCCAAAATATTATATTTAAATAAAAAAATTTTGTCAAAATCTCCTTAAAACAATTGCATGCATGTATTCTAATCTGAGTGACACTAAATATCATGAAAATTATCTATTTATGAGCTTTTTTAAAATCACGGTTCCGAACGTAGTCGGATACCTTAAATTGATTAAGTCTTTCCTGGAAAACTTGTTTCATTTCCTGTTGAATTACTGAAGGTTTTTAATTGAATTATTTTTAATTTCAAACGCATTAATATATTAAAAAATTATTTTGTTTGGAAGATGTTTTAGTTGTTGAAGAAAATGTTTCATGATTTCCATTTCCCAAACTTTTGTGAAGGTAATAAATAGTCGCATAATTAACACAATTACATCATTTCCTTAGAAGTTGTTTTCATCGAGTTCGTTCAAAAAAATACTAAGTATAATATGATATAAAAACTTTAAATCATTTAACCATTCAATTTGTGAAAATTCATTGTAACTATTGTTGATTTTTTTGTTCAAAAATTTTATTTGTACTTATAGATTGAAAAACTGATTAAAAGAATTTCGTCACAATTAAGGCATCAAAAATTGTGGCATATCAAAATCTTAGAATATTGACCCTCAATTTCTTCTAATAAAAGCGCTAATTCTCGTTTATAATATCTCTTGCATTTATAAGGCTTGACTTTTATTACATATATATATAATGACTTTGAAAAAAAATTTTAAACCTTGTTCTGTACATAGAACTGTCTGGTGTGTTATACAATGAAATACAATCAGAGAATGTCTGATATTTTTTGCTTGAGTTTCTAAATAAAATTAATGTTTTCCCCGCCATACTAAAGTGCACTGCCCCTGTTATAGAAATAATTTTCTGTAAGTCAATATTCACATCTTAAAATGCATTTTCAAATTCTTTGAAAATATCAAACACACACAATAATTGTACTCTATTTTACCATGTTTTTATTAACTCGCTTTCTTGTTTATCAGGGTGGAATTTTGTAATCGATTTTAAACTAACTTCCCATTGAGCTAGAAACTTGAAATTTGGACCATAGCTCAGAAGTGGATGATAATGCATGAAAATGTGAAAAAAAATTCTAGTCTTGTACCCGCGCCCCGATTTCGACAGTGCCCGTAATTCCGGAACTCACACGAAGTTATACAAAGACCACCTGTCGATAGCACGGGTCAAGTTACGTCTATGTATTCAATTTTGTGACTCTGGGGTCAAAGAGGGCCCATCAGGTTACCATCTTTTTTTATTAACTCACTTTCTTGTCTGTCTGTCCCGAGTGAAATTTTGTAATTGATTTTAAACTAACGTCCCGATGAGGTGGAACTTGAAATTCGGACCATATCTCAGAAGGGGATGACAATGCATGAAAATGTAAAAAAAAAGTTCTAGTCTCGAACCCGGGCCCGTTAACTCCAGAACTTACACGAACAAAGACCACCTGTCGATAGCACGGGTCGAGTTGTGTCTATGTATTCAATTTCGTGGCTCTGGAGTCAAAGAGGGGCCCCAGAGCCCCTCTCTTTATTAACTCGCTTTCTTGTATGTCTGTCCGGGTGGAAATTTGTAATTGATTTTAAAATTTTGATTTGGATAGAGCAATCCGCATACACCCAACTCATGCGCAAGTTGATGCACACAACACAGCTGTCATTGACCGATATAGAGTCAAAGAAGTGCGAGTTTTCAAAATTCGGTCTCAGGATGTTACGATAAATGTGACGATAAATGCGAATAATGTAAACATGGAAAACATCGTATCAGGTGATATCAAAACGACTGGAAGGTTACAAAAAGAGTTAGAAACTTTCAATGGAGCGAGAATGATGCTTCGCTCGATTACTAATATAGAACAAGGACTTGTAAATATTGCAATGAGTATTACAACTGAAATTGTTTGGCCATTATTCCGCCATGATCAGATCTACGATACTGACATTTCATCTGTTCGTATCGACTTTGGTAGAGATGGAATTCATTTGATCAAATCAAAATCAATACAGTTTACAGCACTTCGAAATTATAGAACAAGCGAGCGCGAACACAACTTCCATTAATACTATACTAGGTCTGCACAGTCCATAAAATGCGAGGATATACACTGCGAAAAACCGGTATTCAGAACGGAGTACAAAATACTCACTTTTGAATACATCACATACTCAAAATAGCTCCGATGCAAGCATACTCAAATTTGAGAATAGCCCATTCTCATCTTTGGCAACGACTATGTACTCAAAATTGTAAACATCGCATACTCATTTTTGAACCTGTTACTAGATCAAATTTCGGAATATAACAGCTAAATGAGTGTGTTATGCACTTATTTATGAGTATTTATGGGTCAAATATGAGTTTGTATATTTTTTTTTTTCGATACTGTTGTATCCAATACGAATTTTCAGCATAAAAATATACATCAAATCAAATTTAAAGGGATCTAAATATGTGATACTTAAGTTGTAAATTTCATTTTTTTTCCCATCTTATGTATTATTTAATTTACATTTATGAAGTTTTTACCACTTAACTTCGAAAATCTAAATTCTTTTTGCATTTATTGTGTTACAAAAAGGTACTTACGTATCATCGCAAAAGTGCCAACGTTCAAGATAATTCGCCGTCTCGTACGCTCTGAATTAGCAACCATTTACTTCGTTTTATATAATGTCGCCAATACCAACAAAAATTTTACTTTAAGAAAAAAAACTACAACTATTATTTGATCAAAAACTTTGTCTTCGAACTTATACCTCAGATTTAAATCTGAAAATAACAAAAATAGATTCGATGAAATAGTTAAACAAATTTTTAAGCATTTGAACTAGTTTCAGAAGCAATTTGGTTTATTAAAAATTATATTTATGTGTTTCTAAAAGAATTGTATTGTTTCTTTTTAAAATCCTATACTAGCAGAAAATTAACTTTTATTTAAATTCAGTCTTTCAATAATAAGTTATTAGAAATATCTTGGAAACATTAGGATGAATAACAGATTTTATATAGTAAAAATTTTAAAACAAAGTAAGAAATAGTTTTTTTACATATTATGTAATGAAGAAAAAACCTTTTGACTAAAATAACACTCATTAGGCCCAGGTATGTAATTTTTTATGAATTGTTTTGTTTAAATAGAAACACATTCATCCAGATGGAAATATAGAAAAATGTATTGCAATATATATTACAAATTAAGCTAGTTTTTTATTCATATCAACTGATTTTATACTCTCCTATCGCCAAAGAAAACAAATATTATAGTTTTTAAGTTAATGTTTTTTAATCAAAAATTAAAATACTTAAAAATTTCAGTCCTTAGAAGAATGTAAAAACAACTAAAACAGTAGAACCATAATCCAATACACAGCATTTTATTTTCAATGCCTCTTTTTTTTCTCAATGATTCACTGTAAACAAGAAAAATAAAACAAACCAAAATCATATTTTTGAAATATTTATTCTGGAAATTGGACACATACATATCATACATTAAAAAAATAAGCAAGAATATAAGTGAGATTTTTGAAACAACATACCTTCATCTATAAGTTATTTTTTATAAACACTATACAATCGATACTATAGTCAACTCCATTGTTCTAATGTAATATATATTGAATTATTTGCTTACTAATAGAAATGAAATTAATGCAAATTAAGAATAAAGCATTCATCATCTAGAAACACGATAACAGATTTAAAAAGTATGATTTTCTAAATATTACACATGAAGGCATGTATTTTTTTGAAGTTCACATGTATAAAAACTACTGTTCAAAAATACCACACATTGGAACAATACATATATCAGTACACTACACACCAAATATCTTTTAGGCATGGTTTTGCAATTGCTGCAAATAAGATTTTGGTATCCAATAGTTTTCAATCTAAGATGATGGTCTCGCAATAAGAACTCAACATGAAAATAGTTTAAAAGAATGGTTTATTCCTGACAAAAGAGGAATTACATTATGAAGCAAAAATGTAAGTACTTTTTTGTAGAAAACCAATTAGAAAAATATGAGTGCCAGGATTTAAAAAAAAAACAGAACACAAGGTATTTAGAAATGCCAGGAAAAACTATGGAAATTGGAATGTGGGGAAAATGGAAAAATAATAACTGCATTTAAAAGCGTGGGGTGCTTGATATCAATTGTTATAATTTCTTAATAGTTCTATTCTGTAATACAAAGTTAGTGTAAAAATGTAGTACAAGGGTCCCCCACCCTTTTACCACAATGACATTAATTTTCTCGTTGATCATTTTGTTCTTAGGTTCAGTCCTAGGAGAGCCCACACCCTTGGCGACAAACCGAAAAAGCGCCAAGCCAGAATGAGATGGCGGCAAGTGAATATAGCGGGACAAGGTGGATCGTAATGAAAACATATGTAAACAATACAAAAATTAATCAAACGTATTTAAGATGAAAAAAAAACAGCGCTTACTTTCTTACTGCTGATCTTTTTCGAGAAGAGGGTACAGCATGACAGCGAATTTTAACAAAAAGCCTTGAAGGCCTCATTAAGAGAATAATCGTGGGAGCGTGGCCATAAATATTCTGCGAGGTAATGGCTGAACATACCCATTCAAAATCTCCGTTCAAATCCATCCGAAACAGCACTCTTTCGTTCGTATAATCCCATTCGCTCATTACATTTAGAACATTTATAATTCAAAGCAATCAATTCTTCATTCATACACCATTCAATCAATTTTTTCTTACATTTCGCATTCAACAAAGTACAAAATTCAAAGGTATATCCACTCACACACGTGCCATACTTCCAGTCCGGGGCCCAACAACAAAATGACGCAATTCGATATGCCCGCTGACAAAATACAAAAATTCCATAAATAGTTAGGTTTACCATACATAATATATCAAAGTAGAGTTACCAAGATGGTGCAATTATTGCCAACCAAAATAATTTGCTCCAAGGGTGTGGGCTCTCCTAGGACTGAACCCATTCTTATATTAAGATTTATTTTTTACTTTTTAGTACGATTAACTATAAAAGCATTTTTTTAAAACTATGGTGTTTCATGTACGTCAGACTGAACAGATTTCAGTACTTACGTATTTTCAAAACAATCGCCAACTCTATTAATAATTCGCTGAATTGACAACTCTAATTGGTACTTACGTCTTATTGGCGACATTATATGAAATGAAGCACCTAGTTGCGAATTTTCAGTGTGTCATCGAGGTTGCCAACTTGGTGAATTATTAATAGAGTTAGCAATTGATGCGATATTTCATAAGTACCCTCCAATTTCCTGTGTTGTACATGCTGAATTGGCAACCAGGTGCTTCGTTTCATATAACGTTGCCAATAGGTTGCAATAATATATAAGTAGGGGAAACCTGTGTACCTAGGGCCATATTTTTTCAATGCACAAAAACAGAGCCCCTGACCTGTTTAAAAATGTGAAACTGATATGCACTCATCATTATACTAACTACCATCCAATTGTAAATATAAATACTTAAAATATTAAATTCTGTGAAATAAAAGGTTTTAAAAAAATTCACAATGGCCCTAGGTACAATATCATTGTACGTAGGGCCTTTCCCTGAAAGTTATGTTTCACTCTGTAATCAATAGAAAACAAACATACACACATGAATTTAATAAAAGAAACAATATCAGCTAATACATTGATTTATCATGTAACCATTTAAATTGCAATGTGCCAAATTATTAATGAATTGCACGTATTTTGATCAAACATTTAATTTTAAAAACTGGTTCCAAAAGTGAGCTGCATACATTGTCGTTCTGAAGCATTTACAGATTATGGTTTAGACAGTTTGAACACAATATTTCTGTAGCCAATTTTATAAGTTTCTTCTTTATCATAAAGAAACTTATTTGAACGTGCAATATTCTTCAGAAATTTAACACTCTTGTGTTCTTTTTTAACATCTATTACTTCTGCCATATAAAAATGTTTAGTTCTTTTGCCTTGTATTTTTGTTAAACAAAAGTCCCCCTTTTCAATAGTATCCCTTACATCAGTTACTGTAGAATTTGCATCATCAGTGGAATGTGAGAATCTTCAATATCTGATAATTCTTATATTATCTGCATTAGGTTTTGAACATTTTATTCAGTCAGGATTTCTAGGTATCTAAAAAAGTTAGGAATTTATAATTGCTCATTAAGAGAAAAATTGATAAATAAAAAATTTAATTGAAATATCGTAAAAATCTTATTTAGAATTATATTATTTTTATAACTATAAAAAATTGGGGGTTTTTTTTGTTAATTAAATGAATTCTTATGTTTGTATAAACAAAATAATCCTGAAAAATAACAATAAGGGTAGCTAACATATTTTTTTATAAATCAAGCGTGTTGAAAGTTTTAGAACAAAATATACACTCCTCTCATTTTAATAACATCCAATAATAATAAAAAACTTGACTAAATCAAAATGGTTCAGATAATTAAGACTATTTTCCTCTTTTTATCATGAAAAATTTTTCAATAAAATAATAACATAAAGAATATTAATTGCAATTGTACCTAGGTACAAGGCAACTATGTGGCCCCAGGTACAAGACTAGGTAATTTTATACAAAATGTCTTCTGCAGAAAATCCACTTGGAGAGAGGATTTATTTAAAATCTTATTTAGTACTTAATGTTACAAACAAAATTATGTACAAGAAAAAAAATTCAAAGAAAATTTTTGACTTACTTTGTACAACAATAAAAAGAGATGAGCTACTGAACTTTACTTCGGACTATGTAAACATGTTTTACATTTATAACTAACCACAGCTTTCTTTTGAAAAATTTCAAAATGAATGCCAAAATAGGAATTGGTGTTCCAACTCACCCAACTGAGTAATAAAACTTAGAACTAAGTATTATTCAAATAAAATGGGGTGGTCCTAGGTACACAGGTCTTCTTTACTCAGATTTCTTATGATTTTACTCGTATATAACATGCCTTCATACAAGAGTTTTTGTACCAAAGCTATATTAATTTTTGGTACTTACATATTATCGCAACTTTATTGTCGAGATTATATGAAATTAAATACGTGTTGTGTCAATTAAGCATGTACAACACATGGAAGATCAGGGTCGCCAACTTGATGAAGTATTCTGAACGTTGGCATTGTTGCGATAATATGTAAGTACCTAAATTTTCTCTACCTTCCTTTAGGACCAGTTGATTTTCTCTGTTAAGCCTAACTCCATTTCAAACTTCATGTAAAATCCTTGCTCTAATAAAATATCCCAAAAAAAATTTATGGTTTATAATCATTCCAAATTCCATAAGTTCTAGATCACACAGGCATGATCACGGGACTTAGAAAAGCGAAGATTTTCAGATGAAGAAATTCTCTTCACGGTTATGAGGAAGAATGAAATGTATAACAGCAAGTATAATTCCTCTACTGAAATCTATTCTAATTTAGAAGAGGGAGACACTGTTGAAAATAAATGCTTTATATAGAGAGAAACAAAAACATTTGGGAAGAACGTAATTTTAAAGGAGACAACTGGTACACATCTTATCCACTTTCAGATGAACTTTTGAAGAAAAAAAAATATTGCTGGAACAATAAGAGAAAATAAAAAAGAAATCCCAATTTTTTTTTTAATTTAAAAAACAAAGTTTACTCCTATATGTTTAGTTTTAATAAGATAAAGATTTTTTAAAAAAATTAAGATCCCGTGAAAACATCGCACTCACTCACGACTAGATTAAAGGAGTGTATAAACAATGTGCTGAATGCCCTTATAAAAAGAATAGAAAAACTAAATTTAAGAGTAAAAAATGTAATAAACATAATGTATTTCCTACTTTTCTTTCTTTTTTATACAAATTTTATGGTATAATCAGAACGTAAACATCCTTGGGGGTGTGATATACCCTGCGCAAGAACTTTAGGCCACTTTTTTCGCATGAGAGATGCAGGGTTATAAGATAAATTAGTACTTACATACATGGCAATAATTGTTGGCAATACCAATTTCGCATGTGTCATATGCGCTGAATTTCCAATCATATGCTTCCTTTCATATAATGTCGTCAAAAGGTTGTGATAATATGTAAGTACTGATAAATCCAATGTAAACAATGTCGATCAATTATTAATAAAACAAAATATTCGTTAAATATTAGTAATCAAGAACATTTAATATTTATATGTAATGTCTAAAAATAAAAAGCATTCTTGAAATATAGATTACATTCAATTTTACTAACTAATTTTGCTCATTCTGTAATTTCTGTTCTGTAAATTTTGATTCTTTCAATATTCGAAAATGAGAGTGAAAGGAATTATAAAGTAAGTATATTGAAATTGTTGAAGCTCCTTTAAATAATTTTTTATGAGAACTTTTAACACATTTTCCATAAATTTACTAATAAGCTAAAAAGGTTCTTTAAAACTTACAAGAAATTAGTCTCCTAAAAATTATAGTTTAAAAAAAATAAAAAACACACTTTTATAGTTAATCGAACTAAAAAGGAAAAAATAATTCTTAATATAAGAATAAAATGATTAGCGAGACAATCTCATTGTGATGAAAATGTGGGGTGTGTGTGTGTGCTCAATATCAATCACTATAATTTCTTACTAGTTCTATTCTGAAATACCGAGTTAGTGTAAAAATGTAGAACAAAAGCACCTCACGCTTTTACCACAATGACATTAATATATATTTTCTCGTTAATCATTTTATTCTTATATTATGAATTATTTTTTACTTTTTAGTTTGATTAACTATAAAAGCGTGTTTTTGGTTTTTTAAAACTAATTTATTTTTCATTTTTTAGTTCGATCTACAATAAAAGCATGCTTTTTTAATTTTTTAAACTATCATTTATTTATTTCCATTTTCAAAGAAAGTGGGCAATTCTTTATATTATAATAAGAAATTACTGACATGAGTGTTTTTGCTTTAGAGTTGTAACTTAACCTTTTAGTCACCAAATCTGGAAATGGGAAATTGTTAATCGTCTCTCATGATCCTTATCAGGACAATGAAACAAAATTATTGTATTGTTATCAGTCCTTGAAAATTTCGAATTAATCAGACCTTTTAGAGTGGGTAAAAATATAGTTCAAAGATTCCGTTACATACAGGTGAAGCTTATAAAAGAGTTTAAAAAGATTACTAATTGAAAACGAAAATTTATTTTGTAAACTTGCCTTTTTCAAACCATGCAAGGCATTTTAGAGTTCAACATGAAAGTAAAGCTAAAATTATATTAAGATGATCAACCATTCTCCTTTTATAGATCCTGTCCTTCCTCGAAAAGTGTCCTCCTTTTTTCAATATTTTAAAACAGATGTGTTAATCTCTGTATTCAGAGATGAACCAAACATGTTTCCAATATGTCGAGGAATAGTCTGAAACAAATATCACAGGAAATAACAGTTTTCAGTGGTGTTTTTTGACTTTATCGCAAGTAAATTGGGCAGATATAGAAAATTGTGTTTATTTTTTTATCAAAAGAAATGCCTGATATTAAAATCATTGACAATGGTCAGTTTGCAGACTGAATGTATATTTAAATTATAATAAAATTGAAACAATTGGAAAATCAACATGCTGAAATTGATAAGATGGGTTGAAATACTTAACCATTTAAAAAATAAACGCATCTCATAAGAAAATTTCGTTATTCTTTTTTTAATTTGCATTGTGCTGCCCGGGAACTAATGCACCAGTTGGGTCTTTTCAGTTCGTAATTTATAGACAAATCCGAAATCAAGATTGAATGTTGATATTTTTTAGCTGCAGTACTTATAGTAAAGATGAAAGGTAATTTTTGCTCCTAAATTTCCGATAAATTATTAAATATATTGAGAAACGAAAAAATGCATTTTTGTTTGAATTATTAAAATGATTCATATATTTACGTTGTAACTTTTTCTTAAATTTTTCGTTCTCCTTTTCATCTTAAAAATCTGGTCACCTTAAAATTATTCCAAAGTAACACAATTATTTGCCTGAATAATTTAAACAAAATGACTTATTATGAATCAAGTAAATTATATTACAGTTATAACACTAATCCGCCAAAATAAGGTGAATATTTATCCCATAAAATTTTTCTTTCAAAGGCAGTTACTTAAGAAATACAAATGAGAACATTTAACTCAAAAATCAAAACAATCTTGTACTCATGTGTTCTTCCGCGGGTAGCGTGGTGGATACGAAAAATAGTTCGGAAGATTTATGAGAATTAAATTTGTTGTTAAGCCCCAATTATCAAAATATGTAGCCGATATATTAAAAGAGTTTTGCAATCCTGAATATCTTTTTTAATTTTTCCGAAAGTATTAATCAGCATTTTTGGGGATTTTGAGTATATGTAAGGAAGCAATTTCAATCAAGGCATGCGGTCAAATCTGATGAAATCATAGTCATTTCAAATTGAGTGTATCTACGTACTCATTTTTGAGTAAATCTTTTTTCTCCGTGTAGAGTGTACAATGTGGTTGTATACCTCGGACATGTACTATTTGCTAAAGGACAGGCATATATCGCGTTAAGCCGTGTCAAATTATTGGATGGATTGAGAATATTGGAGCTCGATTGCTCGAAACTCACACACAGGCAAGACAACGTGCAATGAGAATGCAATGAGAGATAGAACGTATGCGACAATTAAGACCCTCAAGCATCATGAATAAAGACATGTATTTAAAATTTTAACAAACGGATTTGACATTGATTTTTATATTTTTTTGTAAAAAATTATTTTCGCTTGCTTCGTTATTTTATTTCTAAAGTAATAATGGAATAGTTTGATGTTTTTTTTTTGGTAAGTAGATATGACAGTTTACTATTTTAGATATAACCAAAACAAATTGAAATTTATCGCATGTTTCTGTAATTACGTCATCAAAGTATTTAAAATCAGTTCAAAAATTTCTTTCACATAACCCTAAAAATCAGAAAATAATAATAAAATTTAAAAAAATTTAATGTGCTATGTTTTTATAACGGACTTAAAAGTATAAAATTATTTCTCTAATCCTCATGAAGGATAAAACCACATACGGATTTTTAACTTTTCTAAATTATCCTGAATATTGATGCGACGCTAGTTTAACTTAATTGATTAATAATTCCATATACCCAATTTCTAATACCCAGGTTCGACAAACACATCGCATCATGGCTTAAGTTAAAAATTAAACAATAAATCTCTAAAGACAATAAAAACAGTACTCTAAATTAAAAAACCGTTTTTTAAATTAACACTTAATTTATTATACTTGACCTGATTAAATTTGAATTAATGTACAATTTGATGCATAACAAAATTCTACTTAGCTTTGAGAGAGGGAGTCTGGTAAAAAGGAGTGAGACATGGTCGCCACCCGGAGTCCCGCGGATTCCAGTTCAAGGCCTGGATCTAAATTAAGATTGTTGCTCAGTCTCAAGTGTGAGTGTCGAAAATCGTGGTGCATCCCGTTTTTATTTGGCGTCCTGTTTTCTCGAATATTCTAGAGCAGATTCTTTACCTCGTCCGCTTAATTCCTTTTGATTGGTCCGGAGTCAGCGCAAAGTTACCGCACAACGGTCAATGGCATTTTTAAGCGCGCGAAAGTCCTCCGACGCACCCCAATTATTTATGGGTCTAGTGAACCTTTCGGGCGTGAGAACGTATGCACCCTTAAAAGTTCGTTTACAGAGGTGGGGCAAGACAACACATTCCTTCCACAAAATTCCGTTTCCTGTAAACAGGGCAAATGTAAAAACTGCAGTTGTAACTTTGGGGACCGGCGACCTCCCATCAATATTCTTACTTGGCAACTTTTGATAGCTATTAAAATAGATTGGAAACGAAAAACATGGGGTGCATGACTACTTACAAATAGTGTAGACAGTATCTATCAATAAAAGAACTTAATTATTGGTTCACATTATTTACGGTGCAATAAAATTGTTAGTTGAGCTATTAATGCATCAATTATCTGCTGCATGCGCTCCATGTTTTTCGTTTCCAATCTTACAAGTATTTTAATAGCTATCAAAAGTTGCCAAGTAAGAATTTTCAGGATAATTTAGAAAAGTTAGAAATCCGTATGCGGTTTTATCCTTCATAAGGATTATAAAAATTATTTTATACTTTTTAGTCCGTTATAAATACATGGTACATTAAAAATACTTTATTTTATTATTATTGTCTACATTATTGGTTTTAATTCGTTATCCTTTCATTACATTATTTGGTTTAAAGAGAGCAAAAACTGTCAGCTATACAACATCATTTACATCATTACTCTCATGAAAGACAATCGAACGCAGATGTATTCCTGAAAATTTTAAGTGTTTATATGTTTTCAAGAAAATGTACCTTTCTAATTCTATTAATCTATTTTTAATTGTATTTTGGTTAATTTAACTCATTATTTAATTTCTTTATTGTCAAATCTTTTTTTATTAAATCTGCAAACAAAGATGCAATAAACTCTAAATACGCCTTCTTTACAAACCCTCCTCCTGAGAGAAGTTTCCCATGATAAATGATTCCCCCTACGAATGCCCAATTTGAAAAATATGCGGTATAATGTTTATCTTCTTTTTTGAGTCTGAATCCTTTTTAGCACTGTGGCTTGTGATTAATTCTGTTTTCCTATTCTAAAAAAGCATTCCTTCCTTTCTTCGTCTGTTGAGAAGTCGAGATTTAAATGGAACTTTTCAAATGTCTTTTTATATTGTATCTACTGAAATGACAATTTTCTTACAAAATACAGTCTTTTTACTCTTTATATTGTTCTATTTTCTTCGAACCACTTTCCCTGTTACGACGCAAGGAACTCGAATAGCTTTTTGTATCTTTTTAACCACCGACACATACTGTGAGCTACAATTAAAAATTCTTATATTTAGATTACAAAAAAATTAGAAAAACATTTTTTATTCGTTCATATGTGGATGAAAACTTGTTAATAAAAAAATAAATATAATAATGAATTTGAATAATTGACTCATAAGCCAAGAGAAAGGAGATTAAATATTCTGAGCTAATTTATATTACATTCCCTTCAGTGACGTAACGGAGAATATTAGGGCTCTCCTGCAAACTCAGGTTTTGGACCCCAAGCCCAAATACGTATTAAGCGTCAGTCAAGCTTTTGGCCCCCTAGAGTCCCCCCCCACAATGCGGGGGTGTACGTTACGCCACTGATTCCCTTTCTACGATCAACAATGATCCGACACAAAAACAATTAGTCAGAGGTTGCTTGAAAATATTATTTTATAAATTGGACATTAGATATTCCTACTTGGGTGTGTTTGCTGAAGGAGCAAAATACATTGGCCATGGATTTTTATTACTTTTGTGTTCTTTTAGAAGAGTCGTACAAAAAAGTATTAATTCTAGTAAAAAAAATATTTATTTAAGGTGTGATTATTGAAGGGAATTATATTTTCCGCAGGGGAAAGGGGGGGAAGTACTTCTTTCCATTATATGTGGCTGTGGAGAGAGGGGCTGGTCAAGGCAGGTGGATTGGCATCCAGCTGCCAAGATCCTTGTTTCATCTTTTTGGGTCAAGAGAAAGTAGGTTTCTCCTATGGTTCATAACTTGTGATATTTCCGTTTCAGCTACTTACACACATATATATTTATACAGAGGAATCATGAAAAATATTTCCGATACATGAATCTATAAAAAAAACTTATCTGCTCAACCGAGCGAAAAGAAAACACTGTTTTCTTGCGTTAACTGATCAGAACATTCAAACACCATAAATGGCATTGTGCAAGTCCAGAATTTTTTTAATGGAAAATTAGAAGACATCTATTGTCAGAAATACAAACATTAAAACTAGAACAAAGAACAGAAGTAAGGAAGAACAAACAAACAAAAAAGGAACTACGATTTACATCAAATCGCAAGACCATGTCTTAAGAATCCAGACGGTTGCTCGGTTTTTCACTGTGAGCTAATAGCCATTGATGAGGCCCTTGGTTCTCTTGCATCTCTTCTAAATGAAAAAGAGATTTGGATACTATCTGATAGATAATGTTGGAATGTAAATATTCACCAAGTTAAAACGACTTTCCACATCGCATCAAATTCATCTGCAGTGGATTCCCTCTTACATAGATCTAGAGGGAAATGAGATTGCGGACACTTTGGCCAAGGCTGGCGCTTCTGAGGTACCAGAGCCGTCAGCACCCCTCATCTTTTTGGAGATTTTCTCTAGAACTAAGCCCCAGAATAAGACCGCTTGAATTACCCCCAGAGCACCATTGGTATCAATGTTCTCGTCCTGTTGGCTCACGGTTTATCAAGACAGGATCAAACTCTTCTAGCCCATTTTCGAGAAGTGGCCATATCAAATCAATGAAATTTTCCGATGGACGCAAGAGCTTTGATATGTGCACGAACTGCTCTTTTGAGCCGGTCACCCCTGCTCACATCCTCGAGTGCCTAGGGCTCACCAAGCAGGACTTAGCAGACGTTGTTGGACTTTCTGAAAGTGTATGATGTCATGGACCTGTTCTAGCGTTGCTGACCAATGGGGGCGTGCAAAAACAACAACATGGAACTACAGCATCACAAACTAGAGATCTGAATATTTTATTTATTTTTTTAAACCTTCGATTAATGCCAACTGTTAGTGAAGAAACTCTAATATCCTAATTATTTCATTAGGTGAAAGTACAAACTGCATTACAAAAATAAGCATTCATTTTTAAAATCTATTTAAGAGCTACTTGATTTGAATATGAACTGCAGTGAAGACAGTTGGTTTGTAGCTGAGACTTAGTAAAAACTATTTACATCATATATAGCCTTTGTTGCTCCATATCCCACAAAACCTGAACTGAAACTATTTACGAGTCGAAAAGTGAATTCACGTAATATTACAAAGTTATTCAGAAATAACAATGTCTGAATACGAATCTGTAACGAAAACACCTTTAAGGTTAAAGAAAGATGCTGGAATAAAGAAGTAAGTCGCTAATATTTATTTACATCTTTCATACAAATCCTAGAAAATTCGAGAAATGTTTTACTAGTTCAAAGTTATTGCAGGAATGAATTTTTTAAAAAGTAACGTTGTGGTTTTCCTTTTTTTCTGAGGAAAATCTGAATGAAATATATATTTATTATTTTGTAAAACTTCTTCAAATGTTTAGATAATTTGTTCCGACCTAAACGTAGCTTATATTGCAATAGTTACGGTTAACCATCCCAATCTTTTGCTATTTTCTTAATGTGTTAGCTAGTGATGAGTGTGGTGAATAATATATGAAGCAGTAGTATTTTGAAGATTAAAGTACATATTGAGACGTGTATAATATTATATTAAATAATTTGAAGAAATATAGTAATAACACGAACATTAAATCATTATCGTTTAAAATCAATGGTAATATATTTTTTAGGAATAAATATCTTTAAAAAAACTAAATATACTGTATCTTGTATACTGTTTTGTAGTGTTATTATCTTATGTAAATTTAGAATTTTTTATCAAGAATTTTAAATCTGTTAGTGTGCCTTAATTATACAGTACTTGGTTGAAAATTTCTCAAAATTATCAAACAGATATTTCATTCTGTCTTCGATTAAAGAATAGGACCTGATTTTGGAGGAATATTTTTTTCAGGTTTAAAAGAACTGAAACATTAATATTGTATTCTGGCTTCTCTATCCTATAATAAGCAGTGTTTCTTATACTTCTCATTTTCAACTGAGTTGATCCATTTTTTTTTCTGTATAAAACATTTATCGCATTTTCTGTCCTATACCATAATGTTAAACGAGCTATCCTTTTACATGTTAAAAAGAAAAAAAATAGGTATTCACTTAATATTTTGGAGTTTTAAAAATGCTGTATTAACAAATGTATGACTTGTAATGTTATCAATTTTCATGAAAATTGAGACATTTTTCCTGTTTGAAAATATGATTCATGTTTAGTTCAGGTTCTTGTACATTTGCTGAAGACAGCCTTAAATCATTATGATGGGAAATCAGTAGCTGTATGCAATTTAAGTAAAGTATAGCATACCCATGGTAAAATCAGTAATATTTTGGACAACCTCTAAAATAGGTCATTTTGCCAGATATGAATTAAATACTGTGACTAATTAGGCAAAAAAATCCACATGCATGCTTAGACAATAATATCATAAGTTCTTATTTCTCGTATCATTTTCAAAAAGTAATTATAATTTAGGACTTGTCTTTTAAAAAAGAAAACCTAGTGGAATATTTTCAGTTATCGGCCATTCCGTGAAAGAAGAGTGTTTTAGCAAGTATGATGTAACTTATTTATTTAACCTTTGTACCTTGTGGGGAAAATGTCATGTTATATCTGTATGGGTCAAATTGATGCAGTTCGGAATGATTTACTGTAGGCATTAAGAAATATTTTCTATGTTGTTCATTTTATGTATTACAAGTAATTATTGTGACAAGTATATTTTCATTCATTCATATTTCCTGTTCACTTTTTTATCATTTTATCTCTCTCCTGCAATTAATCTCTTGAATCCTTACAAGATTTTGAAAATATTGAAGAATGAAATAACTTGTAAGTTTTAGCTGTAGTTTTTAATCTTTTTTAGAACCACATTCGTTACATTTTCTTCATTTAGATGTTTTGACATCTTAGTATTCTGTTCTATACTTCAAATATAATGTATTTAAGCAAAAGTATTACTAAATTTTTTTAAAGGTTTTGAAACTGCTTTATAGCTTATTATAATATACCAATTTACTTGCTATTCGTGTATTATAGAAGCATTGACAGAAATAATGGTTCACTCCTAGGAGAGCCCACACCCTTGGCACGAATTACTTTGGTTGGCGATAATTGTGCCATCTTGGTAACCCCCCTATTTTTTAAACACTGCATGTGGCAACCCTAACTATTTCTAGCATTTTGATATTTTTAAAATTTAATTTCATTTTGTTGTTGGGCTCCAGGCTTTTACATTTATCGTGTGTGTGGAATATACTTTTAGAATTTTTTACTTTGTTGAATGCAAAAGGTAAGAAAGAATTGATTGAATGGTGTATGAAAGAAGGATTGATTGCTTCAAGTTATGAATGTCCTAAATGTAATGATGGCATGATGTAACATGGTGCAATAAAAACGCTTTCAAGAAATTGTACCAGCCACGCCGAATGTATGTTCGAGCCATTACCTCGCAGAATAAATATGGCAGCGCTCACACGATCATTCGCTTAGCAATGAGACCTTTAAAGCTTTTTAAAATCTGTTCTTGCGCTGTATCCTCCACTTGGAAAAGATCAGCAGTAAGAAAGTAAGTGCTGTTTTTATATTTTTTATCTTAAATGTTTAATTTCTGTATTGTTTACATATATTTTCATTACACATCCACCTTTTCCCGCTTTATTCCTTTGCCGACATTGTCGGCTTCGCTTGGCGCCATCTTGTTCTGACTTGGCGCTTTTTTCAGTTTGTCGCCAAGGGTGTGGGCTCTCCTAGGATTTTACCGAAATAATATTTTTAAGATGTCAGTCTAGTTACTTAATAAGGTAGACTTGTTCGTAAAATTAAAACCCTTAAAAAGAGTAATCATTTGAAAAATGAATATTTTATCTTGCATTTAATGAAAATTTTATTCTGATTGGTTAATAAATTAATTATTGCTGTGTGAGGATCCTCTCACCCAGATATTTTTGTACTTTTGTTTATTCTAGATTGTTCTTTTCCTTAATCACTTTGCAATAAAATATTTTATTAACTTTAAACTTTTGGATGTGGTATTTAGAGTAATTATAGGTTCATGTGTATATTTAAAAATTTATAATATTGATAAAATAACTAATTATTCACTTTTTATGAGTTATCATTTTAAAATTTTAATTTCTTAAAATTGGTTATCTCGATTAACCATTTTACATTTATCTCAAGATCTTGTTGAGAATTTGGGGTGCAGCTTAGAATCAATAGCAGTTTAGATTCGAATCAATATGGTATATATATTATTAATATACTAGTTACATCAGAATAATTGGAGGAGTAAATCATCTTTTCTTATTGGAGAGAAAGTTTACTTTTTTTATAAAATTTTCTCAAATCATTGCCGAAACTTTAATCTAAAATTGGCTTTAACAAGAAATTGAAACTCAATCCCAAAGTATGTCAACGAGCTGAGCCTACTGCACATTTGATCATTAACTCAGTGATATGAATTACAAATTAGATTTGGACATAATACAACTATTGATATCTACAACTACAAAATTACTGGAAAATTTTAAAATGAAAGGAAATCCTTACAAAAATACTTGATGATAGTAAAATAAAAAATTTGGCTTCTCTCGGATTCCTGAGAAGGAATTTATCAGTAAGACATCAAATCAAATGCTTCCAAATAAAGGAATTGTTTAAAATTGAATTATTTACATTTTTTTTTCATTGAGGTAAAAGGAACACATTAGTGCAAAATGTAGTTTCATCTAAGAAAATTTGTAAAGAAATGGAAGATTTTCGCTGAACATTGAAGTAGAAGGGAGAAAAATTAGTCCTAAAAATTCATAAGACTTGGAACTAAAGAAAAAACAGACACAAAATTATTATTGAATAATTATTCAAGAAATAAAAGTATGTTTTGAACAACTTTGAGGAACTCTTCCATATTGAATGGAAAAGGATCTAAAATTTTATGTCTGTACCAGCTATACAAGAACAAGCAAAATTTGGGGAAAACAGGAAAGGGCTTCTTAAAATATAGAAGATTTTTAAAATATAAGAAGTTTTTTTATTTTTTTTCAAATAATATTGAGAATCTTTTAACTATACCCATCAGTGTGACTAGCTATGAATGGAGCTTTTTAAATTAGAACTAATTTATATATAAAAATTATCTTCGTTCCACAACAAGTGATTTAAGAATCTGGCAGAAGTGTAGCTACCGCCGTATTAATGATATGGGACCCCCAAGCTACAAGGGCCCCAACAAGTGTAATTACAGTTCGACTAACAGGGCTCCCATGTCTAAAAGAGAGCCCCGAACGAATTTTGATATAGGGCCCTCTGAGAGCTAGCTACGCCAGTCGAATCTAGCAATACTTTCTGTAGAAAATCAATGAAAACTTGATATAAATTTGATAATGTCATTCAAGGTGTATGAAATAAAAAAGCTAGATATTTATTTTACTTATCATTTATTCTATGAATTTGTATACAATTTGTTTAAACAAAAGGAATGTTTTTGTTAATGTTCAAAAGTTTTAGGTCTGAATTTATAATTTACAAATATGCATGATCAATACCTGAAATGTAAGAAATTTTTTAAAGTTTTGTGTCAAGCCCAGCACAATGCATAAATTTTACTCATATCATGTGTGCTGTAATATCCAAAGATACATTTCATTAATGTTATATTAGTAAATATTATGCAAAATCATTTGATAATATGCAATAGTTAAAATATAGATATATCAGTTAAACTATTGTTATACGTAATCATTTGTTACTTAATTTAGTATTGTTAATTTTTTTATAAAGATTAAAATTTAATGCAACCAAAGTTTATTTTTATGGTTATGTTGTAGGAAAAAGAAAAATAAGGAAAAAAAGATTTTAGAGACGCTTGCTAAAATTGATAAAACTGCAGGAGCTGAAAATGAAGAACAAAAGACTACTCAGATGGTGCCTCTGACAAAAGCAGAGAGAGCTTTTATGATGATGAAAGAAAAGAAGGTATGTTTAAATTTCAAAGATATATTTACATCTTAAGGGGGTATGCAGTTCCAGTATGTTTAAAAAAAATGTTTATGGAAAAAGAGAACAAAATTTAAATAATTTATAAGATCTGTGAAGATTTTTTATGTAAAATATGCAATCTTTTGTTTTGTTGCACATTAAATTTCCTGAATTAATAAGTAATTTAATTTTAAATAATATAGTGTTGAAACATTACTTTTTTATACAATAAAGTTTTAATTTCTGTAAAATTAGCATAATTGTAAAATGTTCACCAAATATGTGTAATATTGCTCTTATTCATAATTATTCCATATATTTTAAATGTAAAACTAGTTAAAGGTGAAGCATTTGTAACAATACGTCAACTTTGCTAAAATCTTATTTAAAATATTTTTTAAGTTTTGGATTACATAGAATGTGCAAATTTTGAGAAATATTATTTTGAATAATGAAAAGTAATCATTTAAAGTAGAATATTATAAAGACTATTCAACTGTCAGAAGCCCAGTGGATGAGTGGTATAGTATCGCTCTTCCACACCACAGGTCCAGGGTTTAAATCCCGGGCTGGTCAACACTGCATTTCATCCCTTCAGTGGGTCAATAAGTGAGTAACAAGCTTGCTTGGAAACTGAACACTGGGAGTTTAACGTCGGATTGTCCACTTGACCGAAACATCTGCACATGCATCCAGCACCTAAGATCACGTAAACTGAGATAGGCACAATAGGCCTTGGTCCTCATGGGCTGTTGCACCATTAACGTTTTTTATTTCTCTTTTGTGCATTTAAAAAAAAATGCAAAGAGATCCATTTTGTATTTTGCAAAGTATTTTATAAAAGTAGTATAATTCCAAAATATTTTCTTTTTCTAATTTAAAAATATTTTTATTAAAAGTTATGTTTAAATAAAGTGCTTTTAATTTGATTACTAATTCTTTTTTTCTTCCATGTATATTGATTATAAAATCATGAAAGAGGATGTATATGAACACTCGACCTATCAATAGCACATTATCTGAAAGTAAAATGTAAAAAAAAATAAATAAGTGCTCATTATCGGGAATGTGGACATATACACTGTGGTACCAAATCATTGACTATATTCACCATTTTACATAAACTCTTATGACTGGGATAGCACTGATGATCTGGTGTGAATAATATTCAAATGCTGCTAAAATACTGAAGAATTGTTGTCAATTATGAGTACAGGCTGTTGTTCCAAGCAACTTTGACATGGGGCAGATTATATCTGAATTTGCTTTATTTATTGGGTTTTGTGTGTTTTCATTAATACCTATGCAAAGTAAATGAATGACATTCATATAAATAGTAGGTGGTATGTAGGGTATCGTCACCGAAAAATGACTTTGAAGACTGTCCTGCTTAGTGAAACTAAATCAGCAGTAGATGCAGCTAACAGCTAAATACAATTCAAATCTAAGTATAAGTGTTTTGGAGCATACTGTTCTGCAGAATTTGTTAGATGTGGGATTATGCCGCAGACACCCTTCTCATTTACTTCTGTTAACTGAGCATCAGCCTGGTCAGATGATTTATGATTTCTCTGATGATGCCTGTATCTGAATGTTATCTTTTAGACCAGGGGTGTCCAACACGCGGGCCGCATGTGGCCTGCCAGTATGTAAATTGCGACCCACTGATTCTTTTTTTTTAAAATTTTAAGTTTTTCATTTTGAAATTTGAGGGGAAATTTATATATATATATAAATCTGCAATGTATTTGCCTGTTACCTGTTCTTATTTTAAAATAAATCCTTTTTGATAATAGAAATGTCCTTTAGATTAAAATAGATTTATATTTTATCAAACAGTTATATTTGATTTTTCTGTAATAACTTTTTTAATAAATTTTTAATTGCATTATGCATATCCTTTACTATGTGTAGCACATGATTCTCTGTGTGTGCAACTTTCATTTCTACTCCTCTTCTGTTTGGAGTGCCCAAAAAGCAAGAGGCAGTCAGAGATGTTTCTTAAAGTTTAAAAAAATATTCAGGATGGTTAAGATAAAGGGCAATGTGTATACTTAATCGTTTGCAAATGACAACACAATCAAATTTCAACAATGAGTAATGAAAGATCAATTCAAAAGGAACACCGTAATTTTCAAGAAAATGGCAAAGTTCATTGTTTTAAATTTTCACTCCAATAAATGGTTTTTTTGTTTCCAAATCTGATATAAAGGTACATATTTTTAAGTGCGGCCCATGAGATTATGTTTTTCTGAATGTTTGGGTTGGACACCCCTGTTTTAGAAAAACAGTTGTTTGACACATTTATCACAGATCATAGACAGGAGGAATTAATAGTTTTTGAGGGATATTATCAGGTCCTCTCAGAATATTATTTATTGTGGTAGAACACACTATAAAATTTGTAGACTACTACAATATCATTGTGGATCTGTTGCACCCTAACTGGGAATGGTCTTCCAGCAGCAGTGGGCTGGAATTATGCTGCAATGATTCAAAGTACATGCTGATGAATTCTGGTTACCCTGGCTGCTTAATTCGACTGATCTTATTCCTGTAATGCATTTAAATGCTATGAAATAGCAGCTTAGAGGCAAAAAATGACTGCCTTAAAATACCTGGAAATAGTGCAATTGCTATTTGAACATCTAGTAAAATTTGTCTCCGACCATCTTCAAAGACTGCTTTACATGCCAAAAATAGATCCACATGCCATTTGGCAGTCATCATAATTATTAGGCTCTTTAATGTGCATACATAAATATATTTAGAAAAAATACTTTAACCCTCCTGTGTCAAGTGCATTTTTGTATATTTATAAATTAAAATAAGTTTTTTTCAATGCAAAATTATCCTTCAAAATAATGCTAAAAGAAACGTTGATTAGCAGTTCTTTATAGTACATAGAAGCTGTAATGGAATAAAATATAGATTCATTTATATAGTAAGAGAAAGCTTTGTTTTGCCACGCAAGGGAAGTTACTTCACAAAAATCGATGAAAGAAAATGATTTTTCAACTTTTATTGGAAAATAAACTTTAATTCTTTTTCTGCTTCTAATACAATATAAATTTTTACTCAAAAATAAAATTAGAAGTAGTTTTAGTAAGCCAAACTATGTTACTGATATGCATTACTTGCAGGTTAAGTGTTTAAATTACAAAACAAAAGGAGCACTTTTGAAAATTCTACTCCTTTTATAACTTTGAAATTTTGCACAAATTAAAGGTATATTAATAAATGAGAGGTTTTGTCAAAAAAGTTATTCAAAAAGCATTTACGGTTTAAAATAAATATAAATTTTCATTGTTTTAAAGTTTTTTCCTCTTTACTCCACATATGAATTTTTTTTAAAGACAAATATTAAAATATTACAATAAATGCAGGTAAAAATATCGTTGGCGATTGTATGACAGGAACATTTTTAAAAAAATGACTGATGTTTAGTTTTTTTTTTAACATTATAGAGATAGAGAAAATACTACATGATGACCCCCTTAATAAAAAAAACTTTTAATGTTGTAAGTAATTGATGCTTGGTTTACGTATGTATTAATTCCCTAAAAAAAATGACTTAAAATATATTATTCAATGAAATCGAGATGGGAAAGAATGGAATTCAAATGCATCCAGTAAGAAAAAAGTCACGAAAATTCTTGCAAAAATCTTCGCCGCCTTGAATGAAAAAAAAAAGGTTTGTCTTAAAAAATTATTAAATTAAATACTATGACATTCTATATTTTATATTTCATCTGAACATCAAAATTTTTTTAATTATTTTTATCACCTAATTTAGGCTTGATATGTGTAAATACATTTTGAAATCATTAAAAAAGTTTGAAGGAAAATAATATCAGATTTTATTATTCCTTTTGTATTAATTTAAAAGCAATTATTATGTTATGTGCATGTTTAAATAAAATAATTTTTTTTTTTTTAGCAAATGGAGAGGATTCTTGAAAAGGCATCAAAGACACACAAGCAAAGAGTTGAAGTAAGCATTATTTAAATTTCTTTTTTTTTTTTTTTTATGGGGGGAGATTTTAAAGTTATTTGTTCAATGTTTAATTTTGATAGAAAATTTTTTTACTACATTAGTTTATCTAATCTCAGTGTACTAATCTTTTGTAATCATGAACTTTTACATTTTTTACTTGCAAATGTGGATAAACAATATTTAGCAGTACAGTTTTCTTGATTATTAATTTAAACTAGTAACTGAAATGGGGGGAAAAGAATTAAAATTTTTAATATATTTTAAATTGAGTAAGGTAAAAGTATTTTTAGATAAGAGAAGCAGGGGGGGATTTGAACAATTTGAATTCAATTAATTTTTGAATAATTTAAATGCTCAGTTACAGTTTACTTGATTACATTCGTAAAATTAAAAATATTCACAAACAAGACTTATTTTTTCCTATATCAGTGCTCATGAAATTTAGAATTTCTTTAGGCACATCATGTAACTTGCTTATTTCTTTTACAGGAATTCAATCATCACTTAGATTCTTTGACAGAACATTATGATATACCAAAAGTTAGTTGGACTAAATAGAGATGTCACCCATTCACATTTAATTCTGGAATGAAAGTTCATTGTTCAAACCAATCAATGTTTGGACAATTTGACTATCATCTAAGTTGTAATAAGCTATTATATCATCTCATTGTTTCATATTCATTTTTAATCATTGTTTTATATTCATTATTAAAAATAGATAAAATATTTGCATTAAAGTTTTCACTTATTTTGAGATTACATAAGACCACAATGTCTCATGCTTAATTTTTACACATATTCTTTAGATTTTAAGCATAAAAACAAGGAATATATATTTGTGTGATTAAATTAGAGACTAGCATTTTCTTGATAATATTTACAAAATAAAAATGGGTTAAAAAACTTTAAAATACAAAATAAAAAACTTTTTGATCCATATAGACTTGCATTGCAAGTTTTATCCAATAATAAGGCAGAATATTAAGAACGAAAATACTTAAATATCAGAATTGAGAATATAAAACTTGGTGAATTTATTTTGAAATACTTAACTGATTGAATATTAAAAATTGTTAGTGTATCCACGATGTCTAGGGAGTCTTGTAGTACTTTCTATTCAGGTACAACAGAAGATCACACACTGAGATTAAAAATTGTGAGATGTAATCAATGGCCCTTAAATGTGTCTGAACCAATATTAATTTTTTCCTGTTAATATTGGCTCAGACCCTAAGCAATAAGAGACAATATATAATAAACAGACTAGAGTGATACTTGAAAACAGTTGTAAAATGTAAATACCTGCAATATAATCATTTGCTTTACCTAATGCAGCTTTTGTAGATGTAAACAATACTTTAATAGAAATTAGTCTTCGAAGTGTGTGCTTTTTAGGAATATTATACTCTCCAAAATATAAGTAGCAATTATAAACAAAACAAAATTATAAGAAAAGCTCACCTTGAGTCAATAGCTAATTTCAAAAAATACTTATAACTCTAAAAATTATGTCTTGCATGGTATTTTCCTTGGTGATACTCCATATGGCATGGTATGACAGTAAATCATTTCTGTTGGGTGCAGGGCCTTCATCATGAATCGGATTTTTTAAAAGTACCAGAAGGAGTTAATTTAAGTTATTGGTATAAACTACATTAAAAAAGATGCCTGTGGAAAATATGAATAACCAGAGAGTGTGGAAGTACTGCATACAAAATCCCTTAAAAAGAACCTTGTAATTTTACGCAATAGAATCAACTTTGAAACTTGATTTCCTAGCTAGTAATAAATAATTCTACCATTAGCCTTCTAAATTCCAAAGTTTCAAAAAACTTAAATCTGATGTTTTACAAAAGATCTAAAAGATTTTTAAAAACTGCTGTTCTTTTACTAATACAGACTGTTATTAATGAGAAAGATTGTTCTTGATGTTTAAATAATATAAATGTTGTAAACAAACTAATTAAAATTATATTTGATTGATATGTTCAACTTTGATGTACTTAAAGATAATCATATATTAGAAAAATACAGACTAAAATTTCTTTTATGGTTTTTAAGTATAATTTTTTTCAGTTATATTGTACAAAGTATTTAATGCACTAGAAAAAAATCACTGAAGTAACAACTCTTCTAACTCATCCTTATTTACATACATAATTAAAAACAACTAAATTATTTGAAAAGTAATTTTGTATAAAATTTGATTTCATGTCTTATTATTTTAAAAAATAATCTTTCAAGTATTTTTCTGAATCTTATTTTCATGACCACTTTAATAATCACTATACACAAAACGTCATTTTATTATTTATAATTTTTCAAGAAATTTAATTTTGTAAACTTTTAACTGTTCTTTTAGGACACAAGAGATTAAATATAAATATTTTTTTCATTAATTTCAACCATATCCAGTTATGAAAATGGATATTTTTAATTATGCTCATTAACTTTATTATATGTAATGGAAATAATTTAATTCACCTATAGAAAGTGATAGAAGAAATACATCCCTTTTTTTATACACATAAGAAAGACCTTTGGAAAATTGTTCTTTCCTGAATCTTTAGTTTTAGTTCTATCTTCTGTTTTAAATCCTGTGAAAGAATAGTTTTTGTAAATATTGCCAAACATTATGTTAAAGATATGGTAATAATGAATAAGAAAATTCTGATTACTTCAAAAGTTGCATTTCGTATCTCTTGTAGAGACAATCCATGGCCATCACAATAGAATATTTCTTGTAACTGAGTCAGAGTTTGTAAGGCTGCAACATATGCAGATTTCTTTTTCCAACAACTCTAAAATGAGATTATAAGCTTAAAATTATACATAAAATATTACATTTGTGTTTAGTATATTAAAACTAATATTTTCTTTTGTTCTAAAGATTGTTTTGCAATTTCAAATTAATGAAAAAATAGACTTAAAGTTATGTTATGACATATTTTTATAGTAAATTATTTTTTCATTTATGAATTCATAAATAGTTAAGTTTCATCACATATAATGCATGTTTCAAATTACAAATATTATCAGAAGAAATTCTTCATTTATTACTTTTGTCACTAGAGAATGAAATAGAGAAATGATTCTTATTATGATTCTTTTTTCTCTATTAAAAGAGGGAACAGTTAATTGCAAAATAGAGAAAAGACTACACCTAAATAAATATTGAATTTTGTATAGCCTCAAATAAAAAGAATAGGAATTATTTTTAAATCTGATGAATATTTTTGCAAAAGAAGATTGTTTACACTCTCTTTGATTCAATGCCTTAAGAATTTTTTTAAAAAGAAATTCCAATTTGGGAAGAAAATGGCAACTTTAGGAATTTATTAAACAGATGCTTATATCTTGCATAAGGTATGTACATATTTACCAGGTGTATGCATATTAAATGAGACGATTGCTAACAGAAACAGTGACACATGATTTTTTTATAGTTTGATCTTAGATACTCATGTTTAGTTTACATTTGGACGAGTTTCAGTGTGCATTGTATTTTTTTTTACTGTGTTGAAAATGTCGAATTTTATGCCTTCCGACATGATTTGCAGACAGCATTAATTTTTTGTTACCATCTAAAGAAAAATGCAGCCGAATCGCATCAAATGCTTGTAGAAGCATACGGTGGCAATATTCTGAGCCGTGCACAGTACTACAGGTGGTTTGAAAAGTTTCAAAATGGTGATTTCGATGTGAGAAACGAGAAACGTGGCAGACCAGCAAAAAAATTTGAAGATGCTGAATTGCAAGCATTATTCAATGAAGATGATGGCCAAACGCAAGAACATCTTGCAGAACAATTGAATGTTGACCAGAGCATTGTTTCCCGTCGTCTCAAAGCAATGGGCAAGATAATAAAGGTCGGTAGATGGGTACCACACGAGCTAACGGACCGTCTACTGGAAAATCATGTGCGAAATGTTGCTTGCCCGCTACAAACGCAAGTCATATCTCCATCGAATTGTGACACGATAAAAAATGGATTTATTTTGAGAATCTCAAACGTAATCGATCATATATCAATCACCTGTTGACCCCGGACAGCTGTTCAAATCGACCGCAAGGCCGAATCGCTTCGGCCGCAAGACAATGCTGTGTATTTTCTGGGATTAGGAGCGACCAATCTCTATTGAGCTTCTCAAAACCGTTAATACTGATCGCTACAAGCAACAATTACTTAATTTGAACGATGCTATATTCGAAAAATGCGAGCAATACAAGAAATTGCAGCACAAAATGATTTTCCTTGATGACAACGCACCTAGCCACCGTGCTAAATTGACCAAGGACATCGTTAAGGCGCTCGGCTGGGAGCCCTTAGCACATGCGGCTTATTCGCCAGACTTGGCTCTTTCCAATTACCACCTGTTTGCATCATTGGGTCACACATTGGCTGACCAGTGCTTCACTAATTACGAAAACGTCAAATCTTGGCTTGATGACTGGCTGGCCTCAAAAGGCCGATAATTTTTTTGGCGGAGTATTCACAAATTGCCCGAAAGATGGGGAAAATGTGTAGTAATGTAATGGATATTATTTCGAATAAAGAAATATTAACAGTTTTCGCAAATTTATTGTGTGTTTTTTTAAGCAATCGTCTCATTTCATTTGCATACACCTGGTATTAGAGAAAATGTTTCACAACAGAGAAAAAATATATGTTAGAACTTAAATTAATATTTTATAGATTAAATATACAGAGTGTTTTTTTTCAGGTATAGAAGTTTAAGTTGGCATTACTTTCCAAGATGGCGACCGATTTAACAGCTGTCAAGTGATTTATTCTCATTTTGGTTTGGCAATTCATCATGAATAGACTCACGCCTGAACAACACTTTCAAATTGTGCAATTTTATTTCGAAAATAATGGCGGGGGGATTTTCATAAGCGAATTTTGTTTAGCAATGAAGCGCACTTCTGGTAGAATGGCTACGTCAACAAACAAAACTGCCGCATTTGGAGTGAAGCTAATCCACACGTGCAAGTCGAAACACCGTTATATCCAGAAAAACTGACTGTTTGGTGCACTTTATGGGCTGGTGGAATCCTTCTTCAAAAACGATGAAGGCCACAACGTTACAGTCAATGGTAATCGGAATAGAGCCATGATTACTAACTTTTTCATTCCTGAATTGAACAATCATGATGTCCAGGAGCTGTGGTTCCAACAAGACGGCGCAACATGTCACACAGCTCGTGCCACAATCGATTTATTGAAAAGCACGTTTGGTGACCGCCTAATTTTACGTTTTGGACCTGTGAATTGGCCTTCAAGATCTTGTGATTTAACACCGCTAGACTATTTTCTGTGGGGCTATGTAAAGTCATTGGTCTATGCGGATAAGCCACAAACGCTTGACCATTTGGAAGACAACATTCGCCGTGTTATTGCCGATATACGGCCACAAATGTTGGAAAAAGTCATCGAAAATCGGACTACTTCCGAGCCAGCCGTGGCAGTCCTATGCCAGAAATCATATTTAAAATGTAATGCCACAAGATTATCTTTCGAATAAAAAAAAAATTCATGTCAATCGAATAATACATCGTTGTTTTATTGCAATTTAAAGTTCTATACCTCTAAAAAAAACACCCTTTAGTATTGCTTCTTCCTCAGCATTATATAAAACAGCTTCTGTGCACTGTAAAGTTACATTCTTTCATACAAACAAATTATCTCAAAGAATCGCAGAAACACTTCTGATGTTACAAAAATCTTTTTTCTTAATTATTCCAAGCCATAAATCAGTAACACCAACTCAAAAGTTTTAAAATTTTCATTTGCATTTTTCCCCTCCCTTTTAAGGTGAGTAAACATACACGGTTTCTCGTTATAATGAATTTTGGCACTTTTCTAAAACCCAGTTTGCAACACTTTCTTCGAAGTTAGACCATTTCGTTTCTCCTTTACACAATGACATTTATTCCTTGGCATCTTAATGATTATCAAAATGCTGTAAAAAAATAACCACTGGTCAGAATGATTTAAAATTCAAAATGAATGTACTTGAATAGGGGGAAATGGTGTGGCATAAGAAAAAGTTCCAAAATATATCAATAGGTAGCACTGTAAGCAGCAAAATGAACGTGAATTTTGCTGCAAGTATTTTGAATCCAATTGGGACATTAAACCAACCGTATTGTTCCATGTGCATGATTGTTTCAGTCAGAAAAAATGACTTCCAAGTCATTTAACAGTTGTTGCACTGCTAATAAAAAGTCCATCCACCTGAGCAAGGTCGAACAACACTGGATTAGAAAAATCAGTTGGGAATTGTCCTTGGGCTAAAATTCGCATAAAAAGCGACAATGAATTTTTTCTTATGTTGTACTGTTTTCCCCTCCTACAAGTATATTCAGTTTGAATTCAAAGTGTGGCTGGAGTAGAGCCTAGTGGTTAAGGTTACAGTCATGTCATGAGTTCGAGCTGAAGACCTGCTGTGTAGGGGAGCAATGCATGTTAAATCTGTCGAGAGCTCAAATGTTCTTCCATTGGTGTAGTATGGTAATTAGAAGAGGGAGGTGCCAGCTCAGATGTCTTCCTCATCACTTGACCATGGTTCAAAATTAAGAAGTCCGTTGTCAATAGCCCTCATGCAACTTTATAGTGAGACATAAATATAACTTGAATTTGAAGTAATTCTGAGCAATAATTCTTTTTTACAGCATTTTGTTTGTGGAACTTCAATTATAATCACTTTGCATGCATCAAAACACATGCAAGAGCAGTTATAAACTTATTTTAAATCTGTCTTATAAGTATATAGTTATTTTCTTATTTCTTTGAAAAAGAAAATTTTATCAAAGATGAGAGATAAAGAGAAGAAAAATGAGGGGAAGGGGCTGTGTTTTACTATTATACCAAATTTCACAAAAGTACATAACATTTAATAATTAATAAGCTTTATAAAAAAAATTATTTTTGAGAATACGTACTCTCCAGTCAGCTAATGCACGTTTTAAACAGGAAACAGCAATAAACCATATTTGTCTCAGAACAATGTAAAATGCTTCAGCTTTTAAATTTAGATATAAAACTTCTAAAAATTTTTCTATGTAAGCACAAGCATCTGCAATTACCTAAAACAGAAAAACATATTTAAATGTATTTTCACCAGTTTAAATCTTTCTGATTTATTTAACATTGTTTTATTCTGTTCTCAAAACTGTATATTAATTTTAAAAAAAGAAGAGATTTAAGATAATTTTTTGGGAAGGGGGTATTGAATGTTGATTAGTTTATAACTATATCAAAACCAATATAGAATGATGAAAGCAAAAAAGTTTTAATAAATTAATTCTAAAATAACCTAGAGAAACCTTATGTGTTCTATGATGTTAATAACTAAACTAAGTTCTTTAAATTTGCATTTGTATATCTAAGCTATTTTTAATATAAGAGCTTAAATTTTTTAAAAAATTTATTAAACATTAAAAAGTTACACAAATTTCGAAAACTTTGCAAACTACACAGGTGTTTAAAAACAAAAGAATCTGTATCTTTGGTCAAACTACTTAAAAAGTATTTAACAAAAAGTAAAGCAGCTTCCAAAGATACAAATTTTTAATCTTAATTACACAAATGTTCATATGCACTTAAAGAAAAATACTTGGTGAAAAAATGCGTCAATGAGCATTTCATTTCATCCACATACATCGGCGACTTTTGTGGTGGATTTTTTGCGAAAGGGGAGCACACACTATTCAGCAATTTTCAAAAACGAGTAACTATCAAGGTTTGCATAATGAAGGTGGTGAATTGTTCCAAGACTTGATGCAGGGCAGTCTTAAATTCAGATTGCTTGACTTTAAGTTATGTAGAATGCTTAAAATTTCACTGAAGAAACCAATCATCTGTTTTCTTTAAATTTGAAGTATACAATACAAAGAATCCATAGACAGAAAACTTGGGCAAGAACAACCAATGACGATTGATATTTAACCACACTATTCTTTGGTCTGTCCTATATTCACAGCCTAAATACCGATTTCAATGCACTTCCATGTGGAATGAATCAACCCTGGATTAATCTCAGATGTCCATCAGATATGACAATGGAGATTAGATGATTTGGCCAGGAATCATGTACAACGAGCACATAAATATTCATATCTTTAACACGGGATCTGCGAGATATATTCAGGAAGCCGTCGTCACAATTTCAATTTTACAACTTTCAACCATATAGACCTCATCTTGCTGACCTATTCCTAGAAATATAAGATATTCACCCCAAAAATTGATTAGCTGATTTACAAAAATTAATCATTTAAAACACATTTGGGATAGTCCAAGGAGGACATTTGCAATTCTTCCCTCAACTCCCAGAACTTAAAATCAATGTTGTTAGAGAAATGGCACTACTTGTCACAAGAATTTGTTTGCACTATGTTGAAAGCTGAATAATTGTAAGAAGAGGCCATTTACCTATTAACTATTTTTTTTTTATTTTTTCATTTTGTTACTTTAGATTTTTTTCTACACTGATAAGCCATACTCAAGATCATGAATAAACACCATAAATGTACAGGGAAGGGGGTACTTAAAATTAATAAAAAAAACATAAACATGAACAATTGCATTAAATCTATCCAGTACGTCTGGAAATAATTAACCAAAAATAAAAATTTTTAATTTTGAACATTAGTGTACTCTGCAAAAATAAAATGCATTTTTTTTCCTTTGTGGAAGAAAAAACAAGAAATAGGATTAGTTTGAAAATTTCTCAACAATAATTAAATATAATACCTGAGAAATAAGCTTAAAATTAAATATTTATGATAATTTTGTTTTCAATAAAACATGCATTTAATTTTCAAATTTGCATATTTTTTCTAAAGCGTTTTCCCAAATATATTTTTATGTGTATATATACATACATAAATTTGCGGATAAAATTATGATATCATGACAAAATGAATATTCTTAAGAACTTTCTGTAAGTGATAGTGCATTAAAAAGAATTTTTATATTAATAATATATAATATATGGTACATATTCTAAAAAATGATACAGGGATAATAAAATGAAAGGAATTGTTAAAGTTCTAAATAATTTTATATATAAAAAACCTACATTTTTTAGTCATGAAAGTAAGAAACATCAAATAAAATTCATTAATTATAAAACATATGTTCATTTTAAATTTAAAAACATCAAGAGTTGAGCTTTCAAAAAAAAAAATCTGCATTTTTATTTAGGTTAGTTTTGATCCCAAAATTTTTATTTTGCCAGGTGAATATCATTAGAAAACAAGGAACCACTAGTTTGTTCTTTCATGAGAAGTATGTTTAAAACAACAGTTATACATTATTCAAGACATAAAAATTTGTAAATGCAAGAAAACATAGAAATATTTATAACTAAAAATTAGGTTTTTAAAATTGTAATCATACAATAATTAAATAGGTATATTTAAAGAAATATTTGGGATTAAATAATATATTTTTCATGATTCTCTCTTCCAAACATTGATGTGGCCGCAGACTCATGGTCAGTGTGGATTTGACTAAATAGAGATTCCTAGTATCACTACAGAGCAACCATATAGAGAGATTGATGCACAATATATCTAGGCTCAGAGTTCTATTGATGCGGCGTGAAAGTTTACAGAATAGGATGCTAGCTTAAATACCATCCTCATCATTTGACTGTGGTTCAAAATTACTATGTGTGATTAACTAAACACTAATGTGACATTGAAATGCAATGCTAATTATCAATCCTAATTTTGATGTCATCTCATCTCTTCAAACCATTAGAGTTGTAATTATATATTTCAATATGATTATCTTTATTACATTCAAATTGGTAGTTTAAAATCCACATGAAACTTCTAGGAAGTAAAAAAATATGGTATAAAAATTATCTGGTGTTAACTTAATATTCACATACAGAGGAGCTTGACATGAAAATATCCAAAGTTCCCCTCAAGGCTTTTCTGACGAACTTTTGAAACATTCTTTGGACCTATAAAAATTATTTCAGGGATTATTAATTTTTATTTTTTGGTATATAAATACATTACATTTCCTTTACATAGAAAAATATTAAAAAATTAAATCAAATAGTATATACTTACTCTAGAAATCATATTAAAATGTTAATGTAAAATGATTAGTGTTAGAACTATTAATCATGTTAATAGTTTTTAAGTGACATAAAAATTATAAAAATGAGAAATCTTTTAAATTTTATAATTCTGCACATAAAATAAAATAGTGTCGATTTACCGTAGCCATTAAAAGACAGCAATAATTTGACAAAGGATACACATATATCTCATTACATGAAATAACAGTTTTTATGCCAAAATTAACACATCAAATAAAATACAGTCCAACCTCTATATTGAAGTCGCTAAATCCCAGAAAAAAGTTCATTATATGTAAAATTCGTTACATAGAGGTTCGTCTTTTAATATACTTTATGAACCACATAAAACAAATTTTAAATTCATAAACACTATATATTAAAAAAAGTAATTATTCACACCTTTTTTTTAAATTAATATGTGTTTAGTTCATATATCTTACCCATTAAAAAAAAAGAAAGGAAAACAAGAAAAAAGAATGTAGAAGAATTCACTGTATTTTCAATATTAAGAAAATAATTTTTTACTAAAATTAATGAATTTTAAGGACATTTTAAAATTCAAGGCATATAAGTAATATTAAACATACATTATTTTATAATTAGAACACAGGGACAACTCCACTGAGGGTGAAAGAGTATATCGAAGATGTTTCTAGTGAACTGGGCAACGGGGTTAAAGGTTGCACTTCTTGGATGAAACGTCCAGAACTCTATTGCTCTCGAAGAGTTAGGTTCTAATAAAACCAGTTCAAGCTTTATGACCACCATAAAATGTGTTAAAGAGAGAATAAAACTTGAAATTTTTTCAGAAATACTCTAAAAAAAAAAAGGGAGAACAAAAATTGAATCACAAAAGAAAAAGTTCGTTATATAGAAATTGCACTTCACTATAGAGAGGTTATTTTATGAAGAAAATCTTAAAATGTTCAAGGTTCCAGGAAAAGTTCGCTATATAGAAAAATTCGCAATATACAGGTTTGACTGTATTTCAAAATTTTGCAAGTGATGAATGTAGCAGAAATCATCTCACTTGTCACTCAAGATACTCCTTAATTCCTCCTTAACCTTCACTCACTTATGTTAATTTTTGATGATCAAGAAGGAACTAATACAATTATTTCCTTCTCAATGCTCATGAAACCAATTAATGATGCACTTTGCTGTATGGTTAGAAGCATTACCAGCCCGAAACTAAGGACAGCTGGGCTGGAAAATAGTACCTGTAGATTAATGTAATTTTGGAGTATGTTCACATAAAATTAGGGTGTTATTCAACACTTCAAAGAACTATTGGTCACAAAGAATGCTAAGTAATAGCATTTGCCATGCAAATCTATACCTTATAATTAGAACTAAATAGTAAGATGGTATACTTTTGATGGAAATTGCCAAACATAGTTTCCTGTCACAGAAAGAATTTAAGTGAAAGATTATCTGTCAGACCAAACTAAACTGTTCCAGTCATCAAAGTTCCAATTTTGATGTTATCTGCACCATTGTGTGCATGTTTTAACACTGATCTCAGTTATGTGGAATTTTCCCTTTGCAATACAGACATAAAGCTTTAATATCTGGGAATGTATAGATAAATCATTGTTTCAAAAAAAGGGTTTATTATCGATAATTTTTTTAAAATTTATTTATTCAGATGGGAGATTCTGCTTTTGGTGAATAATTCATGCCATTACTTACTAATTCCTGACAAATATCCTTTTTTATCCCCCCCCCACACACAATTTCCATATTCAAAAGCATCGAAAGGAAATTTGACAGGAATTAGTAAGCAATAGCATGAATTATTCACCAAGTGTGAATGCAGAACATATATTAGTCTCCTGACATAAATACATGCTGGTAATAATCATTCTTATTATCAGCACCTTAATTTTATTCATGAAAAGAGCAGAATCAATGTTTATGAAGTACTTTGTCATTATTCATGTAGAAAAATATTATTTTTCATAAAATAATACATTGTAAATACATAATTAAGTCAGAGGCATATATTAGGAAGGGGATTTGAATGTCCCAAATTTCCCTCACACACCAAAAATTCTCAATTTTTTGGGATAAAGATTACACAGTATATTTCCATCTGTATGTTTTTAAAGACACAACCTCTCTCCCCCTTCCCCATAAAAGAAATCTGTATACACCACTGACACATTTTCTCCTTCAGGTGTTTAATTTATCTTATCACATAGAATGGATACATGGACTCCATCAACAAGTACCATGCTAAGCATTGCTAAAAAGCTAGGATATAACTTACCTGAAAACTTTTGAAAATGATAAAATATTAAATAACATTTCAAGGAAACCTTATTAAAATAAAATGCATATAAACAACATTTTAAATTTAAAAAAATAAGTATTTTTAAAATATTGCGAAGAAAATGTAAAAATAAAATATTTTTTTAATATGATTCATAAAAACTCATGCACTTAAATTTAAAGGCATGTATTTAAGTTACATACAAAAAATAAGGAGTTTACAATGAAGATGCTTTTGTAAAAATACAATACAGTAATTAAAACTTAGATCACATTAATGAAACCAAAATTATACACAAAAAATTGTTAATGAACAAGTTAGAAGAAATTGACACAAGCCTACAACCAAACAAAAACCACCAAATAAAAGAAGTCTTTAAAATTATTTAGACTTCTTTATTATTTTTTTAATGGGGTGTATTATAGAAACTTAGCCTTTGCAGATATGGCAAGTCCCCAAATGTGAGAGCCATTTCATGGCGATGAGGCGGCTCTAAGGGCCAGACAAACCAGACCTCTGCAAGGGGCGGCATTTGGATTAAATTTGAAAAATATTTTTTTTTTGTTACAAAAAATGTTATATATTGTCTAAAATACTATTTGGGGTAAATGTGCTATTTCATTTATTGTATCTTACTTCCTTATTTTGTACTCTGTATGTTTAATGTAAGTTTTCCTCTATGTTGAAACTTAGTTCGAAGCTGGAGTATACGTTTAAATCATGAAAATATATATATATATATATATATAAGTTTATTCATCTTTCACTAGTAAAATTTCTCCCCACCCCAGAGTATGTCATGAAGGACATTTCTTTCACCCATACAACGTCCGGTGTTAACCATCCAAAACGGAATAAAGAGAATAAGACTTTTTTGTAGATAGAGAGACAAAGGAGAAAGAGAGATGTTTTATTTTAGTCTTGAGTGAAGTTACTACATAGTAAAGTAAATGTTTGGGATCCCCACTGTTCAGAAACTCTTTTTTGAAGAAATTGGCATGCTGAAATGGGCGATTCATACTCGTTCGAATTAATAACATCTAATTATGTTCTTAATTTTGTGAATTATTTTGCATTTGATTTAAAATTATTTATATATATATAATATTGTTATGCTGCCATTTTGTTTGCAAGATTTATCCAAGATTTGTAGGTGTGTATCTATGCAAACAATTTATCTTTTTTAACTATAATTTCTTGCTTTAGAGAGGTGAGAGGTGGCATTTTCCATTTTGGTCTGGGGCAGCAAAACTGCTAGAGCCGGCCCTGCATGGTGACACCATCTAATGGTGGCCTTGCAACCAAATTTGGAAGCTTGAATTAATTTTTTAATTTAAGTTCTTGTCAAATGCTAAACATTGCCGTGATTTAATGCTGCCAAGCGTACCAGAGCCAAACTGTTACTCAATGGATTTTTTACATGCCACATAATCATATAACATGCATGCCTATGATTTTCGCATCCAAAAGATTTATCGACTCTAGCCGGGGTCTATCCCACAACCTTAGGCTTCCAAAGCGGGCAAGCTACCTCTAAGCCACCGGATTGTAAAAATTTTTTGTAAGTTTTGTGAATAGTAGAATATATCTATGACCCTCTTAACTTTTAAAGGCAAGAAAAAGCAACATTCTTTTTTGATACCAAATGTATTAAATGACATGAACCTATAGTGTTTTTTCTTTCTTTTTTTCCTTTAGATACGTAGCAACTATATTTCCCCCTTGCATTACTGTCGCATTATGCGCCACAAATGAAACTAAAAGTTTAAAGCATATCCCACATTTTTTAAATTCCTCCATAATGAGTTGGTTCCAATGAAATTTCCAATCAGATTTAAAATTGGAAAAGAGAAGGGAAAAAAACCCCACTGAATTAGGTATTTTGCTAGAACAAAGCTGCAATGGAATATAATTTGCAGTTTGCATCATTACTGCCATCAGATGCTCCTGGAAAAGAAACCTTGTTTCATACATTTAATCATTCATGTACTATTTCCAGCTAGAATCTGGTTCATTAATCATTGAGGATATCTCAATCCTTCCACATCTATACTGCTTGGCACAATCATAGTTCGGAAATATTTTTTAAAAAGAGGACTGGCGTGATCAGTGCAGTCAAGATACATTATATTCAACTAGAACAGATATAAACAGTACTGCAGCCCTTATTATATTTGACTATACATTGTCCTTGGAAAAAATGATTGGAATAGTGGTGGTCAATTTAGAAAACCTGTAATACGATCAAACTCTTTTTTATAACATTCATTATATGTTTGAAAGTATATTTTGACTTTGTTAGACAATGTTGTAAGGAAAACAATCAACAAAAAAAAACATTAAGCCATAAGAAGCATAAAGAATACAAACATCAGCAAAGCCCAAAATCAACTGAATTCCAGAGTTTTTACAGAAGGAAAAAAAATTTAAATGCTTCACTTAACAAATCGATTACAAACCATTTGCTAACAAAGATGATTTGCAGAGAAAAAAGGATAAACTTCCAAGAATTTTTTAAAAATTTAACTGAAATGATTTCTACAATTTTTGTTTCCTGGTTGTAGATAATACAAAATGAGAAATAAGTAATGTAAGGGAGAAAATAGTTGCAAGAGAATGGAAAGTTTGTGAAAATGAGTAAAAATGAAAAATCTACATATAAAAGGATAATAAAATGCTGAAAAGTATAAAAGTTGGCAAGTATAATATACAAAGTTTTCGTAATTTTAAAAATTTCTAAATTTGCTCTTACATTTTTACAGTTTAATGTTGATTTATATGAGTAATTTATGTGTTCATTGTAAAAGTTTCATACCTAAATAATGTGATTCCATTGTTCTAAACTGTTGATATTTTTCGAATACTGTTATAAGTCCTTCAAAAATGTACTGATGTGAACATTCAATAAACTCCTCTAGAGCATCCCCTCCCCTGCCCCAAAGCTACCCATGATACTGTATTATTACAAATAGAAGATAAAATGTTAGCTTAAAATTGTAACTATTCAAAAAACCGCTACAAATACATGAAAATGCACACACACATTTCCAGATAAAATTCTTTTCTAAGATAAAACTGAATTCATATTTACTTCTTCAAAAGCTCAGACAGTAGAGCACAAGAAATTAAGATTAGTTACTGCATCTCAATTGTTAAATTCTAGTTTACAACTGCTTTATTTTTCACAAGTGCTCAGCTTTAACCTAATCTAACGAAAAAAAATTATTCAAAAATATACTTTCTTCCTTTAATATGATTAGATAAATTGCAGAGACTTCTATTTGCATTTGACTTCCGATGGCAGCCATGGGATCCATTATTGTGAAACCATATTTAGATTCAGCAATTCTAAGAATTCCTTTGATCTTATTTTTGGTAACATACAAATGCTCAAATACAGTATATGCATTACTCATTACAACACAAAGCTATGAAAGAAAAAGAGATAAAATATACGATTTTTTAAATATAGGATCACTTTAAATTCTTTGACAGATATACATATAAATATTATAAAATTCTTTTCAAATTGATTAAACAAAATTTTTTAATTTATGCAAATATACTCATGCTACTTTTAAGTGTATTTTACTTACTAATAAAAAAAATGTTTTATTCATTAATATTATGCATTATGCACACATTTATATACTTTATGAATACTGCATCATAATTTTTTTAATTAAAAGTTCAGAACTCAATCAAAATTGCTTTATTAAATGCAAATAATATCCTAGTCCCCTGTTACCATCTAATAACCTAGTGATTCAAAATAAGTGTGTTGATAACTCCCTATTTTTAAATGAGAGCGACTGCAAATAATTTACCTTTTCATTTATACCTAGTTCTTTTTTTGCTCCATATAAATCTTCTGACTTTATTTTATCTTTAAGACCTCGGATATAATCCATGACACAAGTTTTTACTGCCTAAAAATACACTATATTATATAATATACGAAATAATAATAATTTTCAAATTTAATTTATAAATAATGCTGATATTGTTGCCATTTAGACAATAATGTCATAAACATATGCAAAATTTTTACATTTGTAATTATTTCCATTGACATTTTAAAAAAAGAAGGATTATAGTTACTCGCATCCTGCGAGAATAATCAGTTAAATATTTTTTTCTAAAGGAATCCTAAAAAATGAACACTTAAACACATAATTTATCAATCATTATCATGCATAAATATAAAAGCAAAAATTAATTCACAATATTTAGGTAATTTTGAAAGTTTAAAAGAAAAATCATCTATTGCAATACAGAATTATTAAGAGAAATTGAAACAAACAGGAAATACATATCACACAGTTTAACCAAACTATTTACAACAATGATAGCAAATTTTAACATAAACGTGATACATTATTTTACTATTTTAAAATGAAAAGAGAATTTACAAATTAAGGTTTTCATCTATGCTATTAAAATTCGTAGGTAAACAAATGTATCTATCTTTGTTGCTTTGTATGTACATCTATTTTCTCACGAACCACACAACGCAGAAATTCACGGTAGGTACCAAAAGATCGGGAATGATCTGAGGAATCCGTGTTTACCATTTATAATCTGATATTGCAATTAGTTAAAAAGATATTAATTAAAAGCATTAAAACACATAATTGGTTTACCCCTGTTGGCTTTTTATTCTGCCGAGCGTCATTACCATTTTAGCTGAGTGAAGTTCGACTTTCCCCAAGTTTTTAAAAAAACATCCAATTCTTACTAACTTTGACAAAAAATAATTACAGAATCGGAAAAATCACTTTTTTCGCCACAATACGGTATAATTTTTTTACAAAATAATGATATTTTCTATTTTTTAGGATGTTTTCTAAAATGAGTCAAAATCGATACATTTTTATGAAATAGATTTCTAAATCGTTCCGTTTGAATTTTCTTTCATGTTAATGAAATGATATTCCACACTAAAAAAGTTCATGCTTTTCTTTTTTAGAATCAGTCATTTAAAACATAAAATGTCAAAAAAATTTCGTTTTACGATTTTTCAAAAAATACTCAAACTTTTAATTAAATATTTAATAAATAATTCGTTATTTATAAAAATCTCACAAAACTTTTTTTCCATGTGTAGAACAATATTACCTGTAATTCGTACAGAGATTGAAAAAATTGCTTAAAAATAACGGGGTTTTTTTTAAAAAAAAATGGGTATTTCGTTTTTTACCCTCTTTGCGTGAGTTAATCACACACATACAATGTAGTATTTTTTCTTTCATTTTTTTGTTTAAAAAATTACCGTAGTATGCAATCGATATGTGAAGTTTGAAGGCACTAACTTAAAAATGAAGCCCTCAAAAATTTAAGCTTTAACAAAGAAAGCAATTTTACAATAGCCAAGGGTTTGGCGGCGAAAACCTGTTTGGTGCCAAATGACTATCTTTTCCCCTGTGCACTTCATGTTTGATGAAAGGTTACACTAGAAAAGAAGATGCCTATAAATAATGAAAATCACCAGATTTGGTGAGTGAAGAATTTATTTTTGTTTCATTTTCTGTACATTTCTCAATTCCAAAATTCTTTTTAAACTGTTTATAAAACAAAAACTTCTCTAATATTTGTGAAATACTTAATTGCTTTTACTCCATTATCATTACTTTAAACAAGTTTATTCGCAATACATTTAAATGTATTGCTTTAAAATAATATTTTTTAAAATAAAGCAGTGTTTTGTGTAAATCATTAATCAAAATTTTTCAATTGTTATGTATTCATGATTTTGATGAATAAACCGCCTGAACTAAAAAAGTTCTTACTTTGCTCTTTAAAAATCAGTGATTTAAAAAAATTAAATATCAAAAAAAAATTTTTATGTGTTTTCAAAAAATGCTCACAATTGAATATTTCTTCCATTTTAAAGGTCTTTTCCTGCTTCTACTGCGAAGTTCGTGGCCGGTTCGACATAGTGCTTGATTTCTATCAATTTTACCAGGGTTCAAAACAACATCATTGCTTAATTTTTATGGTTTTTTAAAACATACTCAAAATTTTATTTGTACATTTAATAACTTCACCGGCAATTTTTTAATTGGAAAGATAATTTATTTCGCCACGATACAATATGTTTTTTTGTGTTTGTTAGTTTGTTTTTTTACAAAACAATGATACTTTGCATATTTTATGATTTTTTCTAAAATGAATCAACTTCGATGCATTTAAATAAAAATGATTTTTAAAAACTTATACTTTGATCTTTTAGAGTTGGTGATTTAAAAAAAAATAAAATGCCGAAAACTTTTTTTACCAATTTTTAAAAAAATACTCAAATTTTAAATATTTAATAACTTTTTATCAAATTCAAATTTTTAATAACTGCTTCATTTATAAAAATAATTGCATGAAACTTTTTTCCTGTGTATCAAACATTTAAAAAAATGCGCATAATTTTAATTCAACATTTAATATAGTTGTGAAATTTTGTAATTATCAAAATTTCTACTTTTTTGTCTTTTTTTCAACATATAACTATTTTGAAAAAGGTACATTTTCGTTTCTGGGGGCTAAAAATGGGCATGACATTATGTTATGCATTCAAAAATGTTCATGCAACGCCGAGGGGAAGGAAACCTGTCTGATAAAGAAAACAAGCGAAAAAATTTTGAAACAGGGAATTTTAAGTTATACACTCGGTAAAAGCCCAAACAATGCCAGGCTAAGTGGAGGGGGAACAAAGTAATTTTGAAAAAGAATATTGGAAGTGCTGATTTTGTGAAGGGAAGGAAAAATTTATAAAAGTAGAGAAAGCCCGTACAACGCCAGGCCATGCAGCTAGTCAGTAATAAATATTGTAGAAATTACATAGATGTCATCAGATATATCATATATAGTCAATTTCAACATTACATTAAAAAAGTTTAATGTTATTTTTCAGGAAAAGTAATAAACTCTTACAAATTAGATATTTTTAAACCTTTCAAAATAAAGCCAGTTAAAATAATATAAAATAATAATAGTGTATGTTTAAATAATTCAACAAAATTTAAAGTAATACATTGTGATGCATACTTCTAACAAAGTAGCATGAGTATAAAACTGTTCATCCCAATTAAGCTTTGTCCATACACCAATAACCTAAAATATAAGAAATGTAATAAATATAACTTATTTATGAATATATAAACAGTTTTTATTTTATAAGAGGAGATTAGAAGGATAAGAAAACAAGATTCAAACATTCATCTGAATGATAGTATATTCAAATATGTTTACTTTGAAAACTCATTTAGTTGTACAACATTTAATCAAAATAAAAAGCATCACACCAAACAATAACCTGATAAATCATTTAAGTCAATTTTAAATATATTACAAAGAACTGTTCTTCAATATTTTGGAAGGTTTTCAGCAGACAGTTTTATAAATAAAATTTAAAAATTATAAAAATCATTTCAATGGGCCTACTTGCAGTTTTCTGCAAACTGATTAAAAAGTCAATCTGACTAACATCATTGTATATTAATAAGAAACTAACAGAAATATATATCATCCCATATTTTTACATACTAGAAGATTATTTATAATAATATAACAAGGTATTTTACATAGCACATATGTAATCCATTTAATCATAAATTATCGTCTCCCCAATAGGGTTAAAAATGCAGAATTAAAGCAAATTGTTAAATAAATACTTTTCAATTATTTTTTTTAACATTTCAGACTTTTTTTTACAAATGAATTTATATATTTCTCATCCAACCTAACAACAAATAGGATAGATTTAATTTTTTTAAGGAAAAAAATATTCATAAACCTCAGGCATACTAATTTGATCTTATGAATAATGAAAAAAAAAATTCAATACAGTATTTAAGAAATAAAAACAGGCATTTTATACTGAAAGATATGATATAAATTGCATAATTATTTAAATTACGCAATTTTTTAAAAATATGATAATCTCAACATATCATTATCATTTTTTTAAATAAAAATGAAAATAAAGAAAACAATGCAACTCATCACATTATTTACCATAATAAAAATCCATTTATAATTTAAGAAAACTTACCATTTCATCAATTATAGATATAACATCAGGTACAGAACTTCCATGAAGTACATTTCTGTTTACACGCTCCATCTATTAAAATATATGTAATATGTTTTAAAACAGAAAGTTTTCTAGGTGTATAGTTAGAATTCAATGAAATATGTTAAAATATTAAATAAATTGGTTACAAGCTATAATGAAATTATTAAAAACAATTGGAATTTGTAAAGAAAGTAATTTTATTGAATTGAAAATGAAAAAAGAAAAGCTAGTGAATTTCTTAAATAGAAGAAAAAAAAGAAAAAAATACATTATCAGCATAAACAGCTCTCTTGATAAAAGGTCTTGTGTATATATCACAGAGTAGAAACCATTCAAGAATTAAGTCTTCCCCAAACCATGAAGAATATTCATCCATAGCCAAGACAGCTCTACAGAAAGAAATCATTGTAAGCAATAAGAGATATTAATTATTGTAGTAACATTATAAAACAAGAAAGCACAGAAAAATATGTAGATTTGAATACAGGTTCTTCATTGTTATGAAGCTATTGAAGACTGCAAAGAATTAAACTAAAACTACAACCTCTGACAATAAAGTTTGGTGAATAGTCCTGTAACATTAACATAGATAAAATGTTAATGAAAGTTATCTTACTGTCCTTTAAAATAGTCACCTCCCATAACTATGCACCCCTGAGATCTGCCATACATGTTCTGGAAACTTTGCAATAAGTCTGCTTTTGGGATGGAGTTCAAAAACCTTGTTACATTTCGTTGGATGTTAGGAATATAGTCAAATCTCTTTCTTTTAAAGTGAGTGAATCTTGGGAATAGGAAGGATTGAGATCTGGCGAGTATGGTGTTCAATTTGCACCCTCCCCCTTTTGCCAGGAATTGTTTGATGATATTGGCTGCGTGAGGGTGAGCATTGTCGTGAACAGCAAATCATGAACCTTTTTGTGCGTACTGGGGTCATACCCTACGTAGACATTTTATGAAAAGGGTAAAATTCCAATGTACCTTGCAGCATTTGTCGTCGTTGCCTCAGGTAGAAATTATTTGTGGATAATGTTTTGATTATTAAAAAAAGGTGATGAACATTGTTTTGATGAGGAATTTTTCTGATTTTTTGATGATGGCCTTTTCCGATGATATGATACAGGAGGCCATTTCGTGCTTTGTCATTTTGTTTCAGGCTTGTACCTGAGACACTAGGACTTTAGGGAGTTTCTCTTGGTGTTTGCCAAGCTTAAAACAAAACTTAAAATTGATCTTTTGTCCCTTCATTTTTCTGTTCTCAGTTAAGAACCAATGCACTGAATAAGCACTTTGTAAAAAAGGTCTTGCATGGAACACAACCGATGTTCAACTGAACAACGACGAGGGCAGATAGTCAACCCCTGCCACTACGCATGTGTATATATAACGCTAAGTTTCACCAGTGTTACCGGATTGGCCGTTCTGATTTCATTCACCAAACTTTATTGTCAAAGGTAGTATTTTATAAGAATATAGTAATACCTCGACTTATGTAAACTCAAAGTTATGGGATTTTTAAATCTTGTAGATTTGTCCTTTGGTTGAGCACTACACAACAAGCTCTTTGTTACACTTTTGGAAACAACTCAATATTTTAGATGCAGTGAGAACCATCCAACAATCATGGAATGTAGCTTAACAAAAAAACTTAATATAGCATCTGAAAAAGCTTAATCTTTTTTTTTTTCATCACCACTGAAAATGAGACGGAATCAATGCCAGAGCCTGATGAAATGGGTAATATGATTGAAGAAGTTGCCGATCTTGCCAGGCAAGTAAATTTAAATTTGGGTAGTGATGTTCAACTACTGGACTCTCACAATCAGGAGCAGACAATTGATAAGCTTATAAAAACGCATGAGCAAGATATAGAACTTGAGTCTTCAGATCCAGTTCAATCAAAAGATCCAATGATGGTGGGGAACTTGACAGAAGGCCTCAGTTTAACTAAAGCAGGGCTACAAATTTTCGAAAATATAGACTCCAATGAAGAGGATATTTTTTCAACAAAACAAAGAATAAAAGAATTATTAGCATGCTAAGAGAAAATTTAGTGGGGAGGGGGGCAGGGAATCCTTGAGCCATCCAACAACTTTGTTAGATTTTATGAAACATTCTACAACAAAATAACTTCAGAAGGGTAATTTTATACTTGAGTTACCTACAATTTTATTAAAAAAAAATTTCTATATTATTATTTTCTTTTGTCTTCGGCTCCTGCTAAAAATAGTTTATATGTATTTATAAGTGAAACTACAGCCTGACTTAAGCGAATTCGACTTGCATGGTTATCACTCACAATCTCACCTATCACATAAGTTCAAGGGTATTACTGCATTATAAATGATTATAAATATCAATATATATTAATAAAATCAACATAAATGAATGTAAATATATCAATATATATTAAATATATACACATGTACATTAATTATAACTATATTGAATAACTATATTGTTTAATATATTAAATTTTGACTACGTAAATCATTTAAAAAGGAATAACCATTCTAAATTGTCTATGAATGTAATCCTTCAGTAAATATTTTTGAATAAAATTTCTAAATAAAAGAAATCATGCAAAATAAACATACTACTACAACAATAAAATAGAAACATTAAATCTATATTCTAATTTCCAAAACAAAACCTAAAACCTTTTTAATAATATGCATATAGAGAAAGAAATATAATATAAATCAGTATTGAAACAAAATATAATTTTTTTTTTCATAAAAGGAATATTTTTTAATAAAATTAAATTTTTCAATCTATGCAATTTTTGATACATATATTTAAAAAAATTTAAATGATTTGAAAAGTTGCAACAGAATGTAAATTTACCTTTCAGAAGGCAAATCATTAAGCACATATTGAACTAAATTTCTGACATTGTGATACAATTGCAGTAACTGAAGTGATTCTTTAATCACTCGTTTTCTTTCTGGATCTCGCATAACAATCATAAGATGTTCAATGATTGGTTTAATAGTATCATTAATCTAAAAGAAAAAAAACATGGATCAGATATTGAAAAAGTGAGATGAAGAACAATGGATGTTTATTAATATTAGTTTAAAAAATACACAACAGTTATATTTTTAAAAAATTTAAAAGTTTAATTTAATCAAATATAATTTTAAAGAATTTTTTCTTTAAAAAAATTAATTCCTTGGGTATTTAAATTAGTTAAAAAATTATAATATATTCCCAAGTTAATGATGCTAGTTTAAACATTGAACATGTAATTTTTTTTTTTCTTTTAAGTATTTATTCAAAACAATGCAATTTCTATTTCAACATTATTAGTATAGAAATTTTAGGTTATGTGCTTGATACATTTTTGTGCATTAATATAAAAATATCCAGCAACAAGCCAAATTTTACATCCCTCAGCACCCATGTTCTAGCCCTATCATACTTAAATATGCTGATTGTGAGTAAAAGTAGAAAATAATATATCTTTAATACAAAAGTAGAATCTCGACATTCGAAACAAATAGTTACATGTTACATATTCTATGACATTATAATGCTTTCTTTTTATTCATTCAAAAGGTTCAAAGTACTCCTATCGATTAATAAATTATAATAGCCTACCACACTATCCAATTCGGTGAATGTAATCTTTGAATAACTCACTGCCCAGGCTCTGTAAAAAATCACAAATTTTAAACAGAAAATACAGTAGCTAGCTCACCAGGTAAAGTGACTAAATTTTGTTTTAATGTATTTTAATTTAACTATAAGATAAAAAACAAAATGTTATAAAATATAATTATTAATTTCATTTTTAACTTATCCAACCAAAAACAAAATAACACATATTCTGATAATTAAAAAAATAATAATCTTTACTCTTCATATATATATATAGTGATTAGTATGTGTTTTTTTTAACCTTTTCGTGACATATATGAATCGTCATTTTAACTGACTCTGAGAACAGGTGTATCACATATGAATTCTTAGATGGAATGTTTGAAAACTGGAGAATCTTGACCTTCATTTGCAGTATTTTTTTTTATTTTTGGCATTTTACTTTAGAATGGAAGTGAGAATTGTATAGGGAATGAGTAATTAGCTTGTTCTTTATTATATGTCACATGATATAAACATATACACATGTTCTCAATGCTTCAGCTTCAGAACCCTTTTCTTCTTGTTGATATGAGGATAGATAGTATTTTATGATTTCAGTTATTTTATTCAATCTTCTAAGAATTTGACTTGCGTTGAGAATAAATATATTGAGTGTATCATCGAACTAAATATTTTTGATACCTCAAATAGCGAAATGAAAACGGTATGTAACAAAAAAAAAGAGTGCTTCAAGATTTGGAGCCATTTTATTTTGTAGGTGTGAACCCAACATTAACTTTTAATTATTTTTTATTTTTATTAATGTGTTTTTTGAAATAAAGTATGTGATATTTGAATATTTTTTCCAATACACATTTCATTGAAGTAAAAAAAAATTATACTATGCAAAAGTCATTATTTTATAGAATATTCACAGAAAATACTATGGGGAAAAAAACTTTAAAATTACTCCTGATAACTACCCAAGAATTCCCCTGTTATGTGTACTAAAAATATATATATATAAACACTAACTGAGCTTCAAATTTAATTTATGCAATTTTTTTTTCCAGTTAGGTTTTGCAACATTAATTGCCTGCCTCCACAAGGTAGTGCATTCTGTTGATGTACAGTACCAAGACAGCGGTTTGCTGATCAAAGCAGTCATTTACAAAAAAGCTAACACTAAGTTGGCATTTTGTTTTTAAAAAAATTGAGTATGTTGAGGATTTCATTAAAATAATGTGTGTGTGTATTTCCTATTAAAAGAAATACAGCTTAGTAGGATGAAAAATAAAACCAAAGTTTAAATTTTATTTCATAGAAGACAAGATAGTGATTTGTATAATATGCAATTCTTAAAGTATATTTTTTGTTAAAAAGAACAATTATATTCTAAAAGCAATATTCTACTACTTATATAGTGTCACTAATAGTTACCTATGTAAAATATAAGTACTTTAAGTTTCATAAGTCCTGATTAAATAATTTAGCATAATGCAAATAAAACTCAAACAATGAGAAAGTAATAATTTTCTCTTCTTTTTAAATCAATTTTTTAAATTATAATGCAAAATTTAAATGTGTGTGAGTTGATATAATAACATAAGAATAATTTTATTTTTTGTTTTTTCTAAATGTGCTACATTTTCTAGTAATAATTAAGTTTAATAATATAAACAAAATTTTACCTATACATACTACACTTCCCACACTATGACAGATATTAAAATTTGAACAGATAATGAGCAATGAGTGTACACAGCATCCAATATAATTGTAAAATTTTTTTAAAATGTGAAAAACACGTTGCATTTTTCCTTAAACATAAAAAAGATTTTAAAATATATTTTATAAATCTTCAGAAATATTTTGTGTAATAATGTTAATAAACAATTACATAGAATTTTTATAGCTACAATCAAAATTTGGATGTTACTGTTTATTTACCTAGTAAATATATCATCAAGAATAATTTGATTTTTTAAAAATATTTTTACTATTTTATTCAGAGTATCACAAAGTTTCTCTATTGACACATCATCTTCCTATAAACATATAGAAACAATAATAAGACAATGAAAAAAATAGTACATATAATGTACTAAAAATATACAAAACAAAAAAATTACGTTTTTAAATATCAAATTAAAATACAGATGGAAAATTCTGTAAAATTATTAAATTATCACACTTTTCAAACTACCCACAGCTGGAAATAAAAAAAAATGCTTGCCTTTTTAATAAAAAAAATTGCTCTTTGTAATAAAATATTGTTTCAATTATAGAGGCTCTTCAAACATAATTTAAACAAAGTAGAGTTTTCTTTAAATCAAGTCCTTTAATTATTATAAATATTATTAATAAAAATTTCAAATTCAATCATTTTTATTTATAAATATATGTATAGAATTATGTAATTCGTATCACTTTCTTTTTAATAAAACTTTTTCATCGGTATGAATAAAAAGTCAGCAATTTAAAGAATGAACATCTTTCATTTATACATTTTGTGGAAAGATAAATAAAAGCATTATTTAACAATTTAAAACTTGTAGTGCCAAATTAAAATTTTTATGCAATCTCAATATAAAATAAAATTTTTAAAAAATACAAGAACGCAAAAAAACCATGTTTTCCTGTACAGAATTTGCAGTGGCGTATTATCCGCAAAGCTTTTTTTCCAGTAAAAAAAACATTGCATAATCCGCAGCAGTGTATAATTCGCGGAAGTTTTTATGGCGAATAATCCAAATTATAAACTGCCAATAATGAGTGTCATATAAGATAAAAAATACACAATATAATTAAAAATAGAAGTAAGAAATTGTATTGAAAAAAAATTTATTATGAAACATCCTTTTAAATATGTATGATAATATTTTTTACGATAATCTAAGTAGAACAAAAAAATCTTTGCTACTGCCATTTATGTATTGAGTTGTTAAAAAAACATTCTACGCAAAAAAAATCTCTCTTTTTTTTTTAATTTGGCAAATTAACAGCAAAAAAATTAAGATCGAGACTGCTTTCCCATTGTCTCTTTCTTTTAAAATCCATTTATTTATTTCTTCCTCTAATTCTGGCCAGTGAGGTTTTCCACGACCATCGACTCTTTTTATGTCGATCACAATTTTCGAAATTGGTCTTGTTTTTTCTCCACAAACGAATATTCAATTTGTCGACATTGAAAAACCTTGCAGCTTCTCGATTTCCGACTTCGGTAGTCTTCCCTATAACTTTTAATTTGAAGTTTGCAGTGTAACTTAACACTTTTGCTTCAACATGATGATAACTTTCAAAGGACATAATAGCTCTAGTCAAGAGAAAATTAGAAATGGAGCCAGCGACTAATAACTATTTTTTCCTTCCGAGGAATCAAATTCGTTTTTGAATGTAATTGGACAAAAACTAGTTATGACTGAAATACGTCATCCGAATCATTAAAGCGCCATCTATTATTTATTTTATAAAACATAAACAGCATTTCTTTCAAAACTTTACTGTTAGCTTTTCTGATGAAGAATGTTTTTTCTCAGATAACCCACGGATATACAGGAAAATACGGTAAGTAAAAAAAGAAAGAACAAAAAACCCACAAATCTAGAAAAGTAGAATATTTCATTCAAAATAAACACTATAGACTAATTATCAGACTTTTAAGAGGAGAAATGAAAATCTATAGTATACCAATGAATAAAATCTATATAAATCATCTAATATTAATCATCTATTTACCAGCAAATCGTCTTGAAACTGTGTAAAAATACTTAAATACCACAGATGACTTTCTCCCTGTAATAAGATAAAAAAAAGTCTAATAATACTGAATAACAATTTTTATACAATAAATATAATGCAATGTTGATTGTGAAAGATGATAAAAAAATAAATCAATAAAACAACTATATAAATTGTAATGTCAGTTTTAAAATTATATACTTTGTTTATGTTATGATCACTATTATTTTTTTAATGCTGATTCCATGCTCATTTGAATATGTTAAAAAGGAGAGAATTTTCCTTTTTTCCTCATAGTTTCTGCTATTTTGCCTTTTTTTAATCAATTAAATTAACTATTCAATTAAAATTATTTCTGCAAGAAAAAGAACATATCCCAACAACTTTTTTTTGTCAGAGTTTGGGAAAATAAAAGAAAAAAGGATTCCTGATTAAAAAACAATAAAAATGCATTGGTTCATGTAACCATCCAATTTTAATATTCAAACAAAAGAATACTTACAGCTATAATAACGTACGAATCCAAATAATTGCTGTATGTTTGCATTTCAACACCACACATAGATCTGAAAATATATAAAAATTGCAGTAAAAAAATACAATCAAGATTATATAATATCCCATATTTTATAGTTTTAATCACATCATATATAATGCTCCTCTCCACTTTTCCCTCAAAATACTTCATGGTCACTAACTAAAATAAAATGGGCTTAAGATAAATTTTCTCACAGAATAATATTTTGAACAGCCAGCTGGGTGGCGCAGTAGGTTCGGCGCTGTCCTTGTACGCCCAAGTCAGTGGATTTTCATGATCACTCCCATTAAAGGATTTATTTGTTGCTTCCTTTCTTCTAGGTCATAGAAAAAAGAAAGCAACGAGTAAATCCTTTAATAACTAAGAAGAATATTATTTTCTTTTATCAAAATTTACAAGACTCAGAAAATATCACAAAATGGACTTAACCGTATTGGCTTCTAAGCGACTCATTTATATATATATATCAATTTTGTTTATTAAGTTTATCAGTTATGAAGCCTTTTAATGCACTTTATGTAAAAAACATAATCTTATAAGTTATTTTTAAACTGCAAAAAATCCAAAGTTTAAAAAGAATCAGGAACACAGAAATGATGCTAAATATTGAATTTTTTAAATATTTCTCAATCATATATAAAAAACTTAATGCACATTACATTAACAATATATAGTTATTTCTTTATAAGTAATTGAGTGTAATACTTCTATAAATTGAAGTCTGGATATTATTGCTTGTCCAAAAAGGCACTTCAGTTATAGGTAGAAATTAAAAATGCCTCTCTTTTATCAAAGTCTTATATTTTAAAATATGGTTATCAATCCATAATTGTAAGTCCAAGAAAAATCTTTGTTTTGGTCAAAACTAGTTTTTATTAAATTCAAATTATCAGAACAAAAAGTAATTAAATATAATTAATTACATATAAATATAAAATAAATCAGATACCAAAATCATTACTAAAAATAATAATAACACTCATATAATATGTATATCATGAATTAGTATCTATAATATCAATTTTTTAATAGTGTATATATATGCCACACAATTTTTGGCTAGTTGGCCCCACGTAGAAGTATGAGTCATTTAAAAAAAATTCTTGATGCTATATATATATATATATATACTAGCTGGTATACTGGTTCTTCGCACGGGTGAACTGAAAAATAAACAACACAGATTGAAGGATAAAGAAGTTTTTAATGAGTTAATTTTACGTGAATTGCAAATTAAACAAAAAAAGCTTTTTTGCATATCTCAGCTAAACAAAAAAAGGAAAGAAAAAAACACCTTTGTTAAATTTCAAGTATGTAGATCTAATAGCTGACAAAAAGGATTTTTTTTTTAATTATAACTCCCCGTTACACTCTTGAGGGTCCATTTTTGAAAATACCTCCCTAAGCTGATCTCTGCTCAGCAAAAGTAACACATTGTTAAAAGTTTTGTGTAATGAACGCTTAAAATAGTGTAAATAATTTATATCTGAAAGTGTAATACATTAATATTACTTTCTGTTGTATTTATTTTACGTTAAAATTGTAATATTTGCAAGCAACGCCGTTTCTTAAATTATAATGGCGATTCAATGAAAAACATAGCGAAATGTTAACGATAGAGTCAAGTTGGCAAATGTCTAGCTACTTTCATAGCTCAAGCTTTATTAGAGCTTTGTAAGACCCGCCGTGTAGGGTTGCGATACACGTTAACCCTTTATCTACCGCATTATGATTTACTGCAGCTTTTTTTATGCAGTATTTTTTTTGGATCACTACATTGAAAATTAAGGGATATACATACACAAAATACTCCACTTTGGGAAATTTAATCCGTTAGAGCTAATAAATTAATTAAAGATATTCCACTGTAAAATTAGTAATTATATACACCGTTCACTTAAAATAAGTAGTCAAATCGTTTTCTAAGGTCTTCATTAACATACAAAAACATAAGACACTTAAATTTTGACATAAACTATTTTTTCAGGACAAAAATAATAATCTTTGCAATCCGGTGAAAATGCCATCAGCTGAAAGCGCAATATCTGCCCCGCTAAAATACTCATCATAGAACCCGTGCTGCCATATAATATCTTGGAAGAGTGGATTTCAAAGAATATTCCTGCTAAGTTGGTGTGGTGTGGTAGTTAGGAGAAGGGGGTGGTAACTCAGGTGTCGTCCACGTCTCTTGACCATGGTTAAAAATTACGTGGTCCGTTGCCAAAAGCCCTCGTGTAGCTGAACAGTGCAACGTTAATATTCACTCACTCCAAAAAATACAGTACAATAGTTATAATTATTTTTATACTGAAAAATGCAATATCAGCCTATTCAATTAAAATTATAGCATTATAATTAACTACTAAACACAAACAAACTAAGCAAATATGTCCAAATGATGTAGTGGGAAAGACAAAGTTTATCTACTGTAAGTACCAGAAGCAATAAAAGTATTTAGTTTGAATAAAGATCAATTTCTTACTACCAAATGTGCATAATAAAAATCATAAAAAAAACTTTCAAATAAAGAGAGATTTATAACAACCTCTCTCTTCAAATTTTTTTTTTCTGCTTTATTCTGAAATAAAAAAATTAGAGATTATGCTGATCAAGGAATTAATTAGAAGCAAACGCCTTGCATAGCCAAAACAAAAAGGGTTTCTTCACAAACAAAAGATAGATATATGCTGTCATGGGCATGCCAGAATTGCTTCCAGATGGCAGAATTTTTTCCTACTTACTTGATAAATATCATTACATTTTGGACACTTCATTTCTGATGTATAAGCTATATTATAAGTTATTCTGATGTATAAGCTATATTACTGTACAGTTTCATTAAAATCCATTCAGTTGTTTTTGCGTGAAAAATGGCCAAACATCCTCACAAACTTTTGCATTTATAATATATATCTAGATATATAGTAGCGCACACACGAATTCTTCAGGGGGTGTCCAGGGTTGAAAGTTCACCCTTCTTGTATCATGCTCCTTTTGATTTTGTCGATTTTCAGGAAACAAACACAGTAAAAAACTAATTATTGAATAAATAATTAGCATTAATTAATAAAATTAATCATTAGTAACAAATACTTAATTAAAATTTACGTACTATATATACTTAGAATTATAGTCAATCGGAAAACAAATCAAGGGTTGGGGGGGTCTCCAGACCCTCAGGACTCCCCCCTTGTGTGCGCCACTGTATATGTATATATACATATATTTTTTTTTCTGTATATATATATATATTTATATTGGTTATTGTTTGCTTAAAATTTTTAATATAGAATAAAAACAGCATTAATAAATAAATTCCTTGATGCACATTTTTATTTGATAATCTTTCTTAAATTTTCCTTTTGAATTTTCATAACTCAAGATTCTTAATCTTGTTTTAAAAAAAGTATATTCTTACTTAATTTAACACATCATTTGTTAATAATTAAACTTTTTAGAACGATATTATCCAATTTTTGTTAAATATGAATATGAACATCTCATACTTCAATAAATAAAACAATTCATCAGCATCTTCTACAACTTGCACCTGAAAATAGCTATGCAAATTTCCTAATATCTTTTTGTTGAACTCAGCATATTTCTCAGCCCCACTCTTTAGAGCTTGTTCCAAATATGGTTCAATAGGATCTTTATAAATATCGGCAGTTAATCCTTCTAAAAGTGTATATAAGAAATAAAAACTGACACGGTCCTCTTGATTGATCTTTACTGATGATGCAACAATCCAAGAACTGTATGATAAATTAAATTGAATGATGAACATTACTAAAAAAATATTGCTGAAAAATTAGAGTAAAGTATCTTTTAGGTCCTTTCCTTTCTTACATATTACTCATTTAGTGGCATTAACAAATGTTACTAGATAATAATAGCATAATTAAATGAATGACATAAGATTTCTATAAGGTTAAAAGGTCTGAAAGAATGACATCAAAATACCAGCATAACATAAAAAATTATTTCGGATTCCTTTATAATTATTATTTCCTTCACATGAATTCTTATGCCACCATAAAAAAATTTCATATGTCTCTAAAGAATAAAAAGAAATACATATTTCTCAGCAGCTTGTATAATAATGAGTTTGTTGAAGCGTATTCTTAAGATAAAAATAAATTTTGCACTTGTTTCAGCAAATTCAATGATAAAACTTCAAATCTAAGACATCTTAAAATAACTCAGAAATCATTTAATTCATTAATAAAAACAATTATCCTTAATGTTTTGATAATTTTTTAATGAATATTTAATAGTTTTTTTATACTTACTTTTAAAAAAACTACAGACAAAAGAGCCAATTTAAAAATAAGCGTAATTAATATGTGTGTCTAAATCTACAAATAATTTTTTTTAAAAAAAAAGCTTCTCAATATGATTTTGTTATTATAATGCTTTATAAAAACCCTCTTCTCTTAAGTTATTTGCAATTCTATTATATATTTCAGATGCAATATATGAACTAAAAACTCTTTTTAAAAATTCATACTACTTCCCCATAAATTATTTTGAAAATACCGTCGCAGAGGGTCAGGACGTCCCAGGAACACAAAATCGCGAGGAGGAATTTCGGCACCAACAATAATTGAAGATTTTTGTAAACCACAATATATTACTCTTGATCACATTAAATTAACCAAAAAGATGAATTTTTTATAAAATAATTACCAAACACACTGTTCTGTTGCAGAAATACCATTTTGTAAAGCATGTTGTTGCAGTAATGTCACAGCTGGCATTTGCAACTGCAAGTACAGGAGAATGCGCAGATGCAAAGACTATGGCAGGATCTTCCACAGGGGGTCATAAGTGATCCGATGCCAAATTTCGGCTTGTTTTCCATTTTTTTTTATTCTAAACAAAGTAAATATTACATTAACTTTAATTATTCAATTTTTTTTTCCTTTTTCAACCTCCAGATTTTTAAAAATTAATTTAAATAGGAATTTATAATTGAAGATTTTTGAAAACAATCAATTAACCAAAAAAAGATGAATTTTTTATAAAATAATTACCAAACACACTGTTCTGTTAAAACAATATATTAATAAACAAAGTAAAAACATTAACATATTATTTTTTTTTTTTCCTTTTTCAACCTCCAGATTTTTTTTAATTTATAAAGAAAACAATCAAGTTAAAACAATAATACAAACACATATTCCATGGAAACTTACATAAGATGGAGGGAAAATACTTCCTAAGTTTTAAAAATCTTAGAATTCATCAACTTTAACCTAAGAGAACTTCTCTTAATTCTGTAACAGCACAACTTGCTAGAGAGATTTTCTATTGTGTTTATTACATTTTGTTCAGAAATAATTACTTCATAAATATGTATTTTTAATCATTTTTAATTTTTGTTTAAAACTTCATTATACCATAGAATGTGTATTTTCCAAATAACTGATTAATTATTGCATATAAATTAGTTAAGAAAAGCTACACATAAAAATATTCATTAAAAATGTATTTTAAAACAAATATTTTCAAAAAATCTATTTTTGATCTCACATTAGGACAGATAGATAGGTTTTTGTGACACTTTTAAATAATACTAGCTGGATGGCCAGCATGGATGATTGCACAGGCTTCTTCAAGTGTATAGCTTTATGCCTTGGAAGATTTCCCTTCCCTTTCAGTGTCAGCACTTCTGTGATTTCTCTATTAATGTCATTAAAATACTCCTTTTCGAAGTTTCTTCCACATCTTTGTCCTGTCGGGTGGGTCTGTTTTCTCACCACTTAGCTCGGCGTTACAAGGGCTTTTTCTGTGGGTACAATTTTATGCCCTTGGAAATTTTCCCTTTCTTTCTGGACACCAGTATTTCTGTGTGCATGTTACTGAACAATGTGAGGGATTTCTATATTTATGTCATTTAAATCCCCCTTTCAGAAATTTCTTCCACTTCTTCTCTTTGTCAGACAGATTTCTTATCCCTCCATTCAGCTAAGCATTGTATGGGTTTTTTCAAGTATAAAATCTCCTTTTTTCACTGAGAGATATCTTTTTTTTTTCAAATTTCTATTTTCGATTATAAATTTACAAAGTTAATCCCGTTTTGTTCTCAAGAAAACAGACAATGTACGAATTTATTATTAAATAAATAGTTTAGTAATAAATAATAAAACACGATATAACTTTAATTCTTAAAAATAATTATTAATTTATATCAATTTTCGTTAAATAATGAATCAAAAAATGTCTACCGTTAACTATAAAACGACTGCTTTTATCTGGATGTTTGATTTTTTGATTAAATATATGTAACTGTGAAAAAAGAACAATGGGTGGGAAAGGCAAAAAATTTGTTTACATTCCTTGTATAAAAAAGATTTAAAAGGAAATAGCACTCTTTAATAAAAACAGGGCAGCATTTTCCTATATTTTAAGGCTTTTCAGAAAATTATTACACTATAAGAAAACTATCAGTTGTGATGTATTATTAAAAACTAAGACCGTATTAATTATTTTATACATAAAACAATGAATAATTTCTTAAAATTCAAACTAATAATTTGGATTTGGAAAATTACTGGAAAATTCATTATTTACAATCATTAAAAAAGAAAAAATATTCAAAAAGAAAACATCTTTATCTGCTTACGTATTCTCCGTAAGTTGTTTTCTTGCACAAGCGCTATAAGCGCTCAAACTCGTGTGTTCTGAGGTAGCTTTCCCATAGTTAACTATTACTGGCATTTGGCGATTTTTCCAATTTTTTTCGTTATATTTTTACGGCTCCCCAAGACGAAAAAAATATATCTTCTTTAAAAATATTTTATGGGTAAAGAAAGCAGAATTTTTTTTTAATTAAGAATTTCCGAAATTTTTTTGAAGTTTTACAATATTTTGTATCAAACTAACTTGGCAGTGTTGGAAAAAGTTAAAAAAACTGTACCAATCTGCTTGAAAAACAGTTTTATCTTTTTATAGGAATTTAAATTAGAAAACTTTAAAACATGATAGAAATTGAGGTTTAAAAATATATTTCAAGTTAATCACATGTTAAAAGCATTTATTTTTTAAACAAATTTAATTAATACAGTCAATAGAGCAACAGCATGAAATTCCATTTTGGCTGAAAACTGATTTTCGATGCCAACTTTTGCAATTATTGTAATATAATAACAGTGTTACAACAATGCAGACAAATCAAAGTTGGCACCAAAAACTGGTTATTAAAACTGGTTTTAATTAAAATCTTTTTAACTAATTGCGATTTCGGATCGAATTGTGAATCTAAACTATTTTCGAATCCACTTGAACCCCCACAAAAAATGTCATCAAAATCGGTCTAGCCGTTTAGGAGGAGTTTAGTCACATACACATGCACAGAAGATTTTTATATATAAAGATTCCTTTTTTTATTTTTCTCTCTTCATAGACAGTGACTAATTTCTAGTTTCCTTACTGTCTTGTGTTCCAACATGCCATTTCATTTGTTTTATACCTTCTTATTATACCTCTTAAGTCTAAGATTTGGCATATAAAAGGTATTCATCAGGTGTAGAACCATTTTCGCTTAAGGAATAAAATTCATTCATTTACAATTCCTATGTTTGTGTAATCCTGTGTGTGAATGTAATTTGACAACTTATTCCTCAAATATTTAACGGAAGAAAAAAATGTCAAAAGGTTTTGATAATTTACTGTGGACGTAGAATAAGCACCTTTCCTTTTATCAGCAGTATCTACACTGCCTTTAGTAAGATTATAAAAAGTTATAATACCATGTTTGACGGCATTGCCAATGGTTTCCTTGATTATTTTTAATCATTGTACAGAGTTGAAAAGATCAAAACAAGTTTTTTTTCTTTGCTGGTTACTAAAAGACTAAACACTTTTTTTTCTGTGGAAACTAAATAAAGTGCTGCAGAATTTGAGTCTCTTCCCATTCATAAATATACTACCATAATTAATAACAATGTACAATTTTAGAGCAATTGTAATAAGCTAGAATGAAAGACTGATAGATATAGAGGTGCAACAATTATTAGAAAGATTTAACTAGCATTAAACAATTAAAATGACAGAATTCTTATGATGAGAAAAACTCTCACAAGAGCTGATGCAATGTGTGAAAAAGGTACACTCGAAAAGTATAAAGATTACAAATGCCCCTGTTGATATATTTAACAATGCAATGTGAAAAAGGTACACTCGAAAAGTATAAAGATTACAAATGCCCCTGTTGGTATATTTAACACTAACAGGAAATTATAAAACTCAGCTAGAAAAAGCAGCATTCACCTATCGTTATGATAAAAAAAATGATCAGGCATTTTTTTAAGCACAAGAAAAAGTCTCATGGCATGAGTTATTGGAGGTTAATATTAATATGTCCAACAATTGAAATTATACAATAAAAGAAGATAATATAAAACACATATCAATAAAATAAAAAAGTCTATTATAACAAAATAATTATTAACTAAGATAACAATACATTTAAAGAAATTTGCATCATTGTTACCATTTCTTTGTTGATACTGATGTTAAATATTTTTAAAATCTTTGAAAGAAGCAATTGATAATTATTTAACTTTCTTAACAAACAAAAATAAAAGTAATCCTTTTAAAGTTTTATAAATTTAAATATTACTTAAGGTTAATAGATTCAACAAGTTTTTGTAAAAAGAACATAAACATACAAGAACTGAAAATTACAATAAAATTTTAAGAAAGGAAAGCAAAACTCCTTTAAAACTCCTTTTTGACAGCAAAAGCTAAAAATATTTTAGTCATACTACAGTAATTTTTAACAAATATAAAAAAAAATTTTAAGTCAATTCCTACTTCGATCAACAAAGAAAAATTTTATTTTAGCTATTTTTATTAAATAGTTACAATTACTATAAATATGTATAAACATATGACAGAATTACAACATTAAGCGGTAATTAATTTTTATTAATTATCATTAAAGTATCGTATTGTCATCCAAAACAATTGTGTATATAAAATTTCAGTTCAACTGAATGCTTTAAAACGTGAGAAAAAAAATCTTTTTGACCTAACCCCAAGGAAAGTTTTGACTCAAGTCCCTAAAAAGGAAACCAACATGGCTGCATCTGTAATTCTTTACATAATTAGTTTCAGTCAATTAATTTTAATTAATTATAATTAAATTACCATATTTTTACCCAAAACTATAGTGTATAGAAAATTGCAGCTCAAACGAGAGCTTTAAAATGTGAGAAATCCTTTTCCTGTTTTGACACAAGTCGCCAAAATGGTCGCTAAGTAGCCAAAAATGATGCCAACTTGGCTGTGTTTGTAATTCTTTGAATTAGTTTTAATCAATTATTTTTTATTTATAACTAAATTACTGTATTGTCATCCAAAATAATTATGTATATAAAATTCCAGCTCAATTGAGCACTTTATTTTATTAATTAACACTTTATTGTATTTTATTAACGATTGAAAATTCCACAAAGATAAATAAATAAATATATAGAGAATGTGAGCTAATAGTAGGAATTGAAAAACATAACTGAACATACATAAAGCAACGCTTTATATTCCTAGCACGCAGAATGGATTACTTAAAAAATCTGTTTACACTGAAAATGAAATACATTTACAAAAGAAATCATTGTCAATAAGAAAAAATAGACCTTAAATTAATAAGATTATACCTGCAATGAGGGTAACTGTTTTTCATAGCTTAATTTCAACATTTGCAATTGCATGTGAACGTTAAAAACATGTTCAGGTCCTCTTTCAGTAGTTAATTCAACGAATACCAATATTTGACCTCTGGTATTCATTCTTCGGGGTCCTTTCTTAAGTGTCCACAACAGGTCCCTTCCAGCACAAGGAAGATCCTAAATAAATAAGTTTTTTTGGAGTTTTAAGTAAAAAATATTTTTCTTAGGCATAGTTTTAAACCTTTCTATATACATGTAAATAAATATCAGTACTTTGGTATTACTGCAACCTATTGGCAACATTATATGAAACAAAGCACCTGGTTGCCAATTCAGCATGCACGTGACATAGGAAATCAGAATTGCCAACTTGGTGAATTATTAATAGAGTTGGTGATTGTTGCAATAATACGTAAGTAGCCAAATATCATACACAAACACACAGATATTTCAGGAAATAATAAAATAACAACAGAAATTGAAAAAATATATAAAATTTCAACAAAAAGAAAAATTTGAATGACTTCAGGCATCAAGTTAAAATTATTAATTTATTTAAGACTTCCACAAGCAAAGTAATTATTTTTTTTACCAACATTTAGATTCAGAACATAATGAATTTAAAATTAAAACAGAAAAAAATTATATTTTTATACAGTTTTTACACTAAAAACATAAAAAGTATTTTTAAATTACTTCCTTTTTAGTAAATGAAACTTTAAATTTTTAAAAAAATACTGAGAAAAAAATTAGAAGTTTATAGAGAACAATTTAAACCATTACAAATCAAATTATTCCATATATCAAGAAAATAACTATTTAAATATAAAAATTCATATTTTTATACCTAGATATTCTTCTTTCATGAATTGTAAAATTTTAGTGTATCTTGTTATGAAAATATTTTTGTTACTGTTTTTCATAGATAGTATGGAAAAGTAAAACCAAATTGTTTATTCTGTTATATATCAATAATGGTGTTTTAAAAGAATTTTTGAAAACATTTAATATCCATTTTTTACTCAGTAAAGTAAATAATAATCATACATATCACAAGAGAAGTTTATGAAAAAATAGAGAAGGTAATTAATACATCCACAATTCTTAATAGGATGTAATAAATGTAAAATTGCACACTCTCTGATAAAAAAAAGTTATTTTTAATAATAAATAACTTTTAAACATACAAATTTTATCAACACTGCTATTTTTTCATTCTTTACAGGAAAAATTTCATAATTACTCAATGTAATAAATCTAGGAGGAAATATGATTTCAATTTCATATTTTCACAAATGAATACAATGCAGAAATTAAGAAAATTAGTTTCAAATTCCTTAATTATATATGTTAAAATATATGTACTTATAAATATATTAATCAGGGGCATAGCTACTGCTGTATCAATGATACGGGGTCCCCAAGCTACAAGGGCCCCAACATGTGTAACTACAGTCCCACTAACAGAGCTCCCACATCTAAAAAAGGGCCCTGAAGGAATTTTGATATATGGCCTCCTCAGATCTAGCTATAGCAGTGGTATTAATGCCAATCATTATGCGAGCAGGTCAAATTCTCTAACCAATCAACAATTGTGACAAAAATGTTAGACTTACAATTATCTCTATTTTACATACTTTATTCATGCTGCTGAAAATAACAACGAGCATATAATTTTTTTTCAAACAATTAATGTGAAATGAAAATAATTTTAAATAAAAGGTAAGTTATGGGAAAAATTTCTTTTTCAACATTGTTTTAAGAAACATACTTAAAATATTGCAAAAAGTCATACATATTTCTGAAAAAGACAAAGGCATGCACCTTGATTTTTGCTGTAATATTTCCAATTCGATAACTATTTGGTTTAGGTGGTCCAGAAGGTCTCTCACTAAAATAATTTTAAAAATATTTCATTTAAATAGTCTACTCATTCCATATATATGTGTGGTATAAATAGAATGACACATTATAAATTCTATAGATAGAAATACTTATATATATAAATTTTATAAATATACTTATATAACTAAAAATTTTAGGTAGAATACATCTACATTTTTATCTTATTTTTTAAATCCAACTTTGTTTCCTATATTTTAAAGTATTTATTTCAATAAGTTTTTTAAATGTAGTGAACATTTAATTTGATTTGAGCATTTGTTTATTACATTATATTTATAAGAAATTATCAAAGGCAGATTCTGAAGAACATTACAACAAACAAATAAAAATTTAAGAATCATAGAATATTTTTCTAAATTTACTTTTATGATTGTCATATATAAAATTATAAAATTCAAAGAGATTCTGCGATAGTATTTCTTAATATTTTATCTATAAATATGAATTTAATTTGAATTATCATATTAATTAATCCTTTACAAAAAGATATTTTTTTAAAAAAGACAATTATACAAGTCACCTAGGTATCTAGAAGTATTTTATAATTTTTTAAATTATTAACATTAGAAAATATATAAAAAAAATCCTTAGATATATAAATATTACAGCATACTCTTCAACATATGGTATCTTGGTATTTGTTTTTTGAGGATGTGAAGACCTAAATAAAGAAAAAAAAGTAGATTACTTACAAATCAATTAAAGCAAATTATCGAAGTAAAAATCATCCAGATAATTATTATTTCAAAAATCAAATAAACTTACCAAATTTCTACAGTAACAGTATCATTTTCAGGAGATGAAACTTTACTTTAAAAAAAAAAGATAATATATACATAGAAGTTAGTTATTAATTGTGTGCATCATAGATATTTTTCTATTAAATATTTACTTTATTTATAGAATTCTAATACAATGAATTTTTACTCTTAATTGACTTCAAACATTTTTAAAGAAAAAAATGTTTCAAAACACATTTTAATTAATGAATTTATCCTCAAAATGTACTGGATAAACAAAAAGCATTCCATTTCTCAAAAAGTTAAGAAAAAATTGTTTCCAAAATTATAGCATTTTTTTTTCTTTTTTTGCTAAATATAATACCTAATTTCAAAATAAAAGATTAAAATTGATAGAACAACTCAGTGCATTAATAAAAATTATTCAAACAAAGCCTAAATCTAGAAGAAAAAAATTGTCAAAGAATATAGTAAATATTTATAAATTTAAAGATTTTATTAAAACTATTCTAAAACAAATTATATATTTTAAAAAGTATTTAAATGTAAAATGTTTTAATTAGTAAATAAACATATTATTATAACGAGCTAAATAGAGTAGTCCCAAAAACTCAGCCTAATGTAGACCGAAGGGTGGCAAATTTGTGAAAATGCCATTTTATCGAGAATGGGTTTAAAAAAGAATAAGTACAAGTATTTCCACGGAAAATATTATTCTACACTTGTGTACTGTTTGCTTGAGAATACAACAGAAAATAAACTGCTCAAATACCCTTAAACAAAGGAAAAACACATACTTTGAGAAAGCATAAGGAATTAGCTACATGAAAATGAAAATTAATGAACGTATAGTATACAGTAATTTACCTGATCAGACAAACCTCGGAAAAATACTTTATGAAGGCATAAATCTGTCTATAATAAAAATTAAGTAGCCAACTTTTCAAAAACTGGCTACTTTTTTTAAAGGAACCCATAATGTCCTGTTCTCTCCTGTACTGCACTGTGTTTTGTTGTTTCTGCGAAGATGAGAAGGAATACTAAGTCCATTACCAAAACAGCTAATTGTTCAAAATACTGAAGGGCAGGTTCAACAGTCTTTAGTCCTTTACTATATGATATTTTAGGAGTTTGAATGGTGTCCTCAATGTTAATGTCTTCATCATTTTCTGTCATTTTTTTCAATAACTGTGACAGCAGCAATAATTTCTTCATCAGGCATAATGTTTTGCTCAGTTAGGACCGGCAAGGATTTAGCTAAATTACCTGGACTGCCTGGACCTCAAGTGATGAGTTTTTGAGATTCTACTCTATGACTAACAGTTATCACATTGATCATGAATTTTAAAATATTTTAATATAAAAAAAGTCAATACATTGAAAGAAAACATTTTTTTTTTTTGCTCCTTTTTAGATATTATACAATTAAAATAGCAATTACAATTACTGTCCTCTTGGTAAATACTTATTTGTTATTGTTATAATTTTTTAATGATTTAATAGCACAGAAAGAAAAAGAGTAATTGTTCTGAATTTGTACAAGAACAAAACAAAAATTATAATACAAACAAAGATAAACTTACAGTTATTTATTTCTGAATTTGATGCTAATAAACTTAATAAGCTGAAAATTTTCACTTCCTGAAAGTTTGGGAAAATTGGGATAATTTTGGGAAATAAAAATTTTGTCAATTTTTGTTTGTTTTGTAGAACAGAAAAAAAAATTTTTTTAGCTGCCAGACTGCTTTGTTATATTTTATGAAACCTTTAAAATCCAAGTACCGTATTTTCCTGTATGTAATCAATACATTATGTGTTAAAAAGTTTCAAATTTCGTTGAGCGCATTATACACCGCAGTGGATAATGTGATAAACATTCTCCATCAGAAAAGCTTACAATAAAGTTTTGAAAGAAATACCATTTATGTTTTATAAAATAAATTACAGATGGTGCTGAAAGCTTTTGCAACTCAGCTGACGTATTTCAGCTACAATGAGTTTTGTCCAATTACATTCAAGAATATATTCAGTTCCTCAGAAAGATGCTGCTAGTTGCTAGCATTATTTTGCATTCTAACTCGATAAAACACATCTTAGTGAGAATGTTAAAATTGCCCTGAAGTCCGCACCTGCCACTAATACACATGCAGGACTGACAAAGAAATTACAGTCTTTAGATGTCAGAATCAACAGTTCAGAAATTATGGTAATAATAGATCTCCCAATTTTAGAAAAGAATTTTACAAAAAAAAATTTTGTACAATTTATTACTTATAATTTTAATCATATTGTGTATTTCTTTTTATAAATTTTTCAGACACTATATTATAGACAGTATATATTCTAGATTTTTCACCGTAAAAATTGTTGCAGATTACATGGCGCTACAGATTATGCAATGTTTTTATTCTTTTCCTTGAAAAAAAGGCTTTGCGGATAATACACCACCACGAATTATATACAAGAAAATATGGTAACTTCAATTTACTATTTTGTATTAGTCAAATCTAAGATTTTACTAAACATTTGGTTTTTTTTGTTCTAAATTATTATTCTGCTGCAAGAGCAGCAGATTTTGATAAACCTTCTGCTCTTGCAGCTTCCTTGAAAGTTGAGTATTTAATTCCGTAGATTGTTAATAAGTCATCATAAGAGACAACACCTTTCTTCTCCCACAATAATTCCAGCTCAACCAAACATTGCAATATTTTTTGTGAGAGCTTGCAATAATGTACTAATGCAACCATGTTGGTAATATATAAAAAAAAAGCACATGGTTGCCAATTCAGAGCAAAATTGGGTTTGCCAACTTGGCAAGTTATCTTGAACATTGGCATTGTTGCGAAAGTATGTAATAAATTTATTACAGCCTCACAAAAAAAAAAAAATTTAGACATCAGAACAAAAAAAATCAAACATTTAGACAAGTGATGCAACCGAAAATTTTGGAATCATTTAAAAAAATCAACTAAGAAAAAGACATAAACACATCACAACCTGCATCATTACAGCAACTATATATACATTAATGTCTTTAAATTTGCTTGTAGTTTCCCAATATTATTCTTTGCATGGATGTTTTACAAAAGTTTTTAATCACAAATATAAGCCTATTGCTTTCAATTTCATTTTCATAAATTAAATTTATATCTAATACACGGCCAACACTATATTAACTATTAATGGGAGAAGCAAGGAAAATTAATTAAAAGACTTTAAGATAAAGGTCCTTTTAACACAAAGGGCAATCATTTTTTATGTCAAAATATTTTATTATTGCAAAACAATGCATAAAAAATGTAAACAACATTCAGTTATGATACCAAGTGATAAAATATGTGAATGAAATTATAAACGAAAGAAAAATGCTTCTCAATGGTTTTATACTTACAAATTAAATACTTCCTCCCATACTAATTCTCGGTCATTTGCTTTAACAGAAGAAGTATATTCACGTGCATTTGAAACAGAAACTTTGCAAAATACTCGAGAGAAGCCTGCAAGAAAAATAAAAATACAGAACATTATTTCATATTTTTTTCCAGTAAATTTGGAATAGATTAAATTTTTTTCCATTTATAAAAACTAACTTTCTTAGGTATAATTTTTGGATACTTATGTATTACATTGTCAAATAATTTTGTAGAATCAAAAAAAAAAAAATTACAAAATGCTGTCATTATTTCCATTTCTGGATGAAACAAATTCCAATGCATACTCTTTTTGTATTAGCTAGACACCCCCCTCCTTCACTCCCCAAACCCCAAAAAGATTGGCTAAGATTTAAAAGAATTACATTTTATATTTAATTCTATGTAACTAAACATAAATCAGAGTAACTCTATAATTAATCATTTCACCTATAGACCATGGATTCAAAAGAAGTAAGTTTTTGTTTTGTTTCCGTTATTTATTTCAAACAAATTAATATTATCTTAAGAGAAGTATAATAATATTTCAATTAAAAAATAGAAAGATGGTTAAAATTGCAGTCTTTACCATTGCTAAACATTTTTTTTAGATGGACAGAAAGTACAAATTCTATGTTGGCAAAGCTAGTAGTCAATTAAAAGAATATTTAGTTATCTAGGGTTACAGAAAAACATGTACCTTGAAATAAACTAAAGATTTAATAACAACTACATGATTTACTGGTTAAAATATTAAATGAGACTTCCTTATGTATTACCACAATTCGCTTAAGTACAAATCTAAAAGCCTGTCATGCATTTCATTTCATTTCATGATGTTTCTTATTCTGCCAAAACCCATAATCTATCAGGTACTTATGTATAGGATCATATTTTACGAAATATGCAACTGTCCTGTCTTCTGTAAGAAGTAGAACCAAATTTTTATCATTTTTCACAACAAAGATAAGAATAATATAACAAATTATAAATATATTATTATTTTCAAGCATGCACAAACAAGATAGTTGTGTTTCAACATGTGTGGGAATGTATTTCCCACTATTGCCTGCATATCATAGCATGTAACAAAGTTCTTTGATTTGACAAAGTGAGTTGACAATATAATACATAAGTAAAAAAAAATTGTAAAGAAAAGTTTAGCTGTAAATAGAGATCTGAATAAGTTAGTGAAAATTCCTTCTTTGAACATCTAAGTGGCTAAAATAACATAAGACTGTTTAATTCATGTTGTGCATTTGAATTTATTATAATATTTTTGTAAATATAAAATATTTTGTTAAGCTAATAAAATTGAGTTATCTAATAAAGAATCTAATAAAATAATACTAAAATATATTCATTTTTTAAAAAAATTCTTAAATAAACTTACTTGAATATCTAGGATGAACAATTTTTGCTTCTCTTATTACTATACTTAAATGTACATTTTGAGGCTAGAATAATAAAACATATTGTAAAATATAAGAAGAAACATAAGGTATATTATGTTACTAAATAATTTCATAATTAACTCAAAAGTCCATAAGTATGAAAAGAAATTTAAATTCACTAAAATAAAATTTATATTTCATGTTATATGAAGGGAAGACTGTATTTATGAAACTATTTTTTAATTTAAGTATTTATATATATATATATATATATACCTCATTATATAGTTTAAAATCTGATTGGTTAAAACTAGATTATGCTCTGAAATACTGATTGTGATGAGAGGAAAAGTGCAAGTGAATAAAAAAAGCAATTAGAAAGAATTCTTTTTAGGCATCTATGTGATTCATGGAACAATAAAATTGTCTTTTAAAAATAATAATAATAATTCTTTTTCTGCAAAAATTTTACACTACAGTTGGATTTTCAATATTTAAGGTTTAAAATCTGAAATATAAATGTTGAATTTTAATTGTTTCTAAAAAACAATTAAAAATTTTGAAAATACTACAAAATTAATTCTATATATTTCAAGTACATCTAACATATGTTTTGTGATAATAGAAAAAGTATAAACTTAACAATACATAGTAAAAATTGGGGGAAATATCCTACCGTGATACAATTTTTAAAGAGATAGGAGAAAAAAATTTGCAAAGTATTTAATTTCTTTCTTAACCCGACATTGTAAAAAATTATAACTTTTCAAATAGTAAAATACAGTAATATTTCTTTGTAAACTGAGGATAAAAAAAATTTACCAATGTAATCCATAAACCCTTTGGAAAATATGGCCTCTCCTAAAAGTCCATAGCAGAAATATGGATCCTTAACATTATAAATTATTAACATTCATGGGGAAAAGTTCATTTCCCCACAGGAATTGAATTATGATTTATACATATAGAAAGAAAACTACTATATTTTTCATTACCAAATAAATTCTTATGCTCAAGAATTAAGTTTATTTAAAATTTACAGTGAAATAATTCCGCAGAACTTTTTAGAATCTACATGCAGAACTGTTATAAAAGGGTATATTAATTTTCGATAATGGTATTCTACTAATACAAACATCAAATGTATCCCAATAAAAACATAATAAAAGCAGAAGGCATATTCTGCTGAAAGTGAAAATTGGATTACAGCACTATTTAAACTATGTGATAATTACTTGTTTATCTAATAAACGGCTTTTTGCAGCAATGTTTTCTTCACCACACAAGTAACGTATATATGGATACATCTGTCTAGGTTGAGTTAAAAATGGATAACATGGTTTCCCAAGAAAATTCTTCATAACATTTACTGAAACAGCCAACATAGTTTTTGCTTCCTGTAAACATAAAGTTTTTAAATAAAAATATTAGATTTTTGTTTTAACAATGAAATATAAACTTTCAAATTTAATTCATTCATAAGGAAGTAATTACAAAGAAATTACAACTTCGTTAAAGAGATAACGAATGGCTTATGAATTATAGGTATTAGATTTGCTTACTTTCAGTACAGGTCCATTATTATAAATAGCAAGTAGATTATGCTTCCAAGTTAAATATATTTTATTTATTTTATATTAATTTTAATTTGCTAATAATAATTATATGAAACAATTGTTGAAGTATATAACTTGTGAATTATTACTCAAAAACACATTCATAGATCATACAAATTTGGTTACATAAATTGTCTTATTTATAAAAAATCTGAATGGTACAACAAAACTTAAGGAATTGTTTATTTTAATCATATCAATTGAACAATTTAAAACCATAATCTTAATACCCATTTCTCAAAAATATCAGGAATTTACTCAATAAATTCTCAGCAAATATTTAAACATTGACTGAATACTTATGCATAATTACAAGTTAAGCAAATCATTTTAAAAATATTTTTAATAAAAAAATTCTTTCTGCAAAAATAAGAGGTACTGGGGTATTAGTGCCACCGAACCCACCAAAATTTGACTGAATGTTTTTTTCAAATAAAACATGTAAGATTTTTTTTGTTTTGCTACTAAGGCGTGATTCCTGTGGCACAAATTGGGCTGTGGTGACATAAGTGCCAGATAATTCTATCTCAGGCTTACAAATGAAATCTTGCCAAAATGTCTCAAACTCTTCATTGTTCAACAAAATTACAAACAATTAAAAAGTTTTGTTATGTGAAATTATCAAGTTGTCTTTCACTTAAAAATCGTACTATTTGTTTTATAGTTATATAAATTTGATTTCATGAGCAGCATTCTTAATTTTAATTTTGTCATTTACAAAAAAAAATTAATTTTTTATGATCCATACATTTTAGAACATAATTATTTTGCTTATTTAACAATTGGTACATACATATTGTTCCATCAACCATAAACGAAATGACAAGAGCCTTCCAAACAAAAACCACACATCTATTTCGTCAATCAACATTGACGATATTCAAAAGCACACTTAACTTTGTTTATTAAGTCACATCATTTGGCAGCCATTTTTGTCAATAATATACAAGTGCCTAACATTTTAACTAAAATAAATAATCATATGAAGAATTTCAAGAATTTTAACTTGATACTCTATGTAATTTTTTGTATCTTAAGTAACAGAAATTTATCAACATCTCTCTATCATTTCAGCATCATTTAAATTATGCATCTAAGATAATAAGAAAAAAATTGTTTAATCATAAGGTACTATTCATTGTATCAGCATATGCTATTAACCCTTTCACGACTTAGGGGAACATTTTTTCCCATTTTGTTATCGGTAATTGCTGCATTTTAATATAAATTTATCTGCATTTTCTAAACAGAATGTCAAAATAGAATGCATGCTGAATGAAATTACATGAGCAGGAACCTTTAGAAAAAAAGAACTGTCAAACAATATTGGCACTTATGATAAAACATTTGCAAGCCTTCTTACTCTTATAACTTATTTCAGATTATTGTGTCATGTAATAATACAGTACTATATTTTCTGATGTTCATATTATTCAATAAGTATACTTTTGTGCAATAATAAAGTATATTTGGTACTTAAGTATTAGTGTCACCGTAACGAAATTGGCACCACGCGAATAACACCATTTTCCATCAAAATCTGCCAAATTGAGATCTTTTAGAACTTACGTATTATCACAACAATCGCCAACACTAATAATAACTTGCCAAATTGGCATCTCAGATTTTCGATGTGTCGTACGCACTGAATTGGCAACCAGGTGCTTTGTTTCATATAATGTCGCCAACAGGTTGAGATAATATTTGAGTACCCATTTATTCATATAAAACACATTAGATATCAAGGTGTGATTCGTGTGGCACCAATTTTGATGCTAATAGATAAGTACCGTATATTTTAACAAATGAAATCAAATGTCTGTCTACAAATTGATCGAAACTTAGTTGACACATCGATCCAAAAGTAAACATTTGTATGTATTTTATGATTTTTATTAATTATATGTCTAAACAAACTAAAATAAACAGTTGCATATTATTATTTACTCTTAGTAACCTTATGATTCTGTAAGGGTTAACCCTCTCACTGCATAGCTATTTTTTTAAAGTAAGTTTAAAAATTGCATATTGTTTCATTACGTATTTCAAATCTACATATTAGAGTTTAAAAGTATTCAAAAAATTTTTGTAAAAGTTTTTATTTTAAAATATATAGACTTAAATCATTAAAATATGAATATAAAAACATAAACAGGAACAGAATGGGTTGCACAGCTAAAAAGTCAGAAAATATGCATACCTGTGGAACTCGCAGGTAGTGCAAATTTTGCTACATCTACGTTGCCTGTGGAAATTGTGGGATGTGTAGCAAGAGCGTTAACAATACCATATATTTTCATTCAACACTTTGCTTTAATTGATTTATTTACCTTTGCCTGATTTTTTTTCAGAATTTAACTTAAAAGTGCTTCTATTAAAAAAATCAGCTCTAAAAGATTGAGATATTTTTATGATTTTTAGTATTTTTCAAAATAAATGTAATTTTTTTTTTTACTCTAGTTAGACTCCTTGTGTGCTGACAAGTATAACACATGGTTTACAAACGTAAGTCAATACTCAAACAATAGTGATAGAAAGTTACATGCAGAAGGATATAGGCACAAATGGGAACCAAAAGGGGGGGGATGAGAGAAAAAAAGTGGATACAAATACAACAAATACAGAATTAAATACAAGATTGCTCACATGCAAACAGAGATAATCAATAATTAAAATTATACAATAAGGAAGATAAGAAAACATGATCACAAAAAATTTTCAAAATACAAATACATAAAGAATACATATATGTAAACTTTAAAACAATTACCTGACAAACATTTGTAATTGCAGTCACATCCATGGATTTAACTTTTTGAGGAGTGGGCAGCACAATTTCATCCTTGGATTCCTCTCTAAAATTGTAAATGAATGTTTAAAAACATTTGATATTAATACAGAAACATTTTTAAAATTGTACTACATAATATGGTGAGAAAAAAAATATTTTTTAAATTTATGTAGATTAAAATAAGTAAGAAAATGTTTGAAATAAATTCTAGAGAAAAATTTTTACCAAATTCTATTTATATATATATATTTTTAATTTACTCATTTTTGTTCAGATATTATGTCAATTAAAATCGGTATGAATAAAAAAAATGTTAACTATGAATATACAAAATGAAAAAAAGAAACGGGAAAAATAGTTCATAATATGAAACAAAAACTGATATAACAATTTTACTTTTTTGCATCATCCTTTTTACAGCAATCCCATAACTTACTGCAATCCACATCACGTAGATTTTCCAATTTCCGTAGATAATCCATTTTCCGTAAATAATCCCTCTTTTTATTTCATGCTAAGACAATTACTTACACCAAAAAAGTAAAATATAATTAAAATCTATTCGTTTACAAACTTGAAATTAAAATTTTGCGCGTCGCGTGAAATGGTCTTTTAAGGAGAAAAAAATTAGTTGTTTCTCAGCAAACATAATTACAAAATTTTGATGGAAATAATATTAGTTCAGAGTATTTAAAAATATATCTTGGAATTCTCTCCACACATTAAAAGTTATTCTTTGATCATCCAGGGCAGTGATACTCAACCTGTAGCCTGCGGGCTGCATGTCGCCCAACGGTGATTACTGAGTGGCCCGGTTGCACTAACCCCGTTGTAATTTAGCGAAAAATTCTATCAATCAAGTAATCTCATATATCGATGTCATGATGGTATAAATTGAGAGATAACTTTTTCTCTTTGTACTTGTTACGTCTACATTAAAAATAAATAAACCATTATCGTTTGGTGAAGTAGTACATGAACTACTCAACAAGATTAAATATAAAATAATGTTTTTAATTTACAGTTGTCTATGGAGGCTGCGGTAGCTCAGTGGTTAAAGTATTGGATCATGGCAGGTATGTCATGTGTTCGAGCCCAATACCACTAAAGACCCACCGTGTGGTTTTTCAAAGGAAGGTTGAATATCAGATATTGACACTCTGAGTTATTTAGCTGAGATCTATATTTTGTCTTCAAAGCAGCCACCACAGAAAATCCGGTTTAACATAGGTAGGATTTTCAAAATGGTAATAGTATACGAAGTGCTTTTGTTTTCAGAGCAGAAAATTCACCATCCATCTCTACCCAAAATTCAAAAAGCGTTTTATTTCAAAATTGCTTTTTAATTTTTCACTGGATGTGAAATCTATGAAAATTTCTTCTTCTGAAATTGAGAGCCCTTCTGGAGTATCTTGAAATAGACCTCTAATCCACTCGTAACTTGCTACCAAGTTATCTTCATCCAGAAAATACTTTTTAAAATTCTTTGCCAACGTGGCTAAATGTTTTTACATGGTTTTAAAAACAATTTTCACATGTTGTTCTTCAGATTTGTAAGTTTTAACACATAACGAGCTGGGGCTTTTTTCCCCATCATTTACTTCAGTAGTGGTAAATCCAAAATTTAAGTATTTTTGAGAATGTTTCCTTGATTTAATTTTCGGAACCATGCTCGTCTGTGTACTTGTTAATCCTTTATTATCGTCGAATGCTCGCTTACGACTTAAAAATATATGTATGATTTTGTTTTAATCTAATGCCGTAAATACTTAACTACCGTGAATTACAATTGACGTGCAAATTAAAAAATGAACATTCAAGCTAGATTCGGTGGCTATAGAAGTATCGAGTCGACCAAAACTGACTGGAATTATACGAGGGAAAGCATTTTTACATGTTTTGCGCAGACGTCCGATAGGCTGCCCAGACTCACGTAAACGTACCCGATAATGCCAAACGTGATGGATATGATAGAGAGCAACATATATAGACTAGACTATTTTTCTAAAGACATTTGCACTTTGAGAAATAGATGCTGAAGGAAATAAATCTTTAATTAAATATGTAGGTAGATTCGAACCGGGCACCTTCCGTTCCGAACGCCAGTACTTCATCGATCACGCCAAGACGATCGTCTTCGCGTGATGTCTAAGTACTGGTTTTACTTAGATACCGCTACACTACTCTCCCACTAGTGAGGTGGATAGGAGAACGATTTTTTCCCCGTTTGTTTGTTCTTGGAGAGAGAGCATGTTTTTTTATTTATTTATTTACTTATTTTATTCTCTCTCTCTCATTCATTTATTTTTATTTATTTTTCTTGCTGATTGTGAGATGAGAGAAAGATGATCTATCGTTTGTTTCGGAGAGAGTATATGTTTTTATTTTATTTTTATATTTTTCTTCTCTTATTTATTTTTTTTTCACTCTCCCTTATTTTTTTATTTATTTACTTTTTCTTGCGGTAGATGGCGCCATTACAGTTCAGAAAGTTGCGTTTTCTTGCTTCAGTCCAGGGTCACCAATGTAGGTATAGATTCGAAACGGGCACCTTCCGTTCCGAACGCCAGTACTTTATCGATCACGCCAAGACGATCGTCTTCGCGTGATGTCTAAGTACTGGTTTTACTTAGATACCGCTACAAATATATCATTTTGTGATCTGTTCCAATTAAAAATTAGAGAAAAAAATAACATAATAATATATATAAGTAATATATATATTTTAAGTAATTTTCTTAAAATATATATATATATATATTACTTAAAAGTAACATATACAAAATTTAATACTTATACAGTTTATAATTGAGATCGCAATGTAGCTTTAGCGCCAAATTGCATTTTTATTGCAGTAAATACATTACTGTTGTACAGGGGGGCCGCGACAAAAACTATGATTGAAAATTGGGTCGCCAGCATTGAAAGTTTGAGTAACATTGCCCTAAGCAAAGAAAATTTCGCTACAGCGTTTGAAAAGGATTTTGACGAAGCAGAAACCTACAGAGATAGGTACAGTAAATATTCATCTATTTTAGAAAAAATGATACAAGCATCGGCGACGTCAGAAGAAAGTACATCTCAATTAGATATTTCACAAAAAATGAAAGTGCGATTTCCAAAAATTGAATTGGTAAAATACAAAACGGCGACATTAAAGAATGGCTCAAATTTTGGAGTCAGTTTAAACGTATTCATGAAGATGTTAACTTGCATAAAGAGGTTAAATTTCAATATTTGATCCAAAGTATGGTAGTCGGAACACGAGTTCGAGATTTTGTAGATGGATATCCACCTACAGCAGAAAAGTATGACAAGTGCATCGACAGTTTACGGATGAGATTCGGCCGTGAAGAACTACAGTGGACCACAAAAGTGTTCGTACACTTACAATATCCTAGAAAATTTAATGCTTTTTAGTCCATCTAATTTAGTTATTTTAACAAAGCAAGCAACAATGCAACTACCACAGCTATTTTACTCCTATTGTTATCTTGAAAAATTGTTCAGTTTAAAGTTTGAGCGAGCAAAGTGAAGTTGTTATTTGATCACTACGTTATCTTTTTTTGAAAACATAATTTTTTGATTAACAAGTAATTGACAATGGCGGAATCGTTCTTTGGTGCGTTTTCTGTCATGCTTCTTTGGATCATCAATATGTTCCAAGTGATTTATTTCTGCGACATGTCTTACATGTTTTATTCCATTGGGTATATTTTTTTTTCTGGAACACTGCAAAAATGCAGCTCCAAAGTATGAGCTCTTGATGTGTAAGTCATTGGCAATAGCAGTATCATTGTTTGATGCATTTTCTGTTATGCTTCTTTGGATTATCAATATGTTGCAAGTGATATATTACCGCGACATATTTTACATATTTTACACCGTTGGATGTATTCTTCTTCTGGAACACTGCAAAAAGTGAACTCCTAAAAAGAAAAAGAATGGTAGCACAGGAATAACATTTGATTGCATTGTCAGCCTTCTAAAGCTGAAGCCTGCGATTGCCCCCGATGGCATTGAAGATTTCAACCATGGCTTTGAAAATGACTAACTTAAGAAGAATCATTTTCTAGCACTCTGATCAACTGTTGAATTTTCCTGCAGATATCAGGTGTATTGATAGCAAATAATTTTTCCCTAAAACTGATGAATACTCAAAAGAACTGGGCAATCTACTTAAAAACAGTGAAAATAACATTGGAACATAATAAAAATGCAAGTATTGCCAGCTATTCATCAAATCTGCTTCAGTAATAACAGAAAATAATCAGCTAGCATCATAACAAAAGCTTCATGCACGGAAAATTAGAAACTTCAGTGTCAAGGAAATTATATAGAGGTGTTGATTCTTTATGATAGAAATGGCGACTTTGTAGCCCAGATAGTGACTCTTTAATAAGAGATAGTGTCTCTGTAATAAGAGATAGTGACTCTTTAATAAAAGAAAGTGACTCTTTAATAAGAGAAAGTGACTCTTTAATAAGAGAAAGTGACTCTATAAAAAGAGAAAGTGACTGTCTATGTGATTTTTTTTTGGTCAATAGCTTCACCTCAACAGATTTAAAAAAATTATTGCGAAAAGATTTGGCATTCAGTAAAATAGTTTATGACATTTTTTTCTCTGAGTCTTTTATATCATTTAAAAAAAGGAATAACTTTTTTATATTATATAAATTCTTGGTAGATATATAAAAAAAGACAAAATAATATAAAAAGATCACAGTTCTTGTTTTTGATTAGTACACAGATGGAATGAAACAAAAATAGATCAGATCTTTACAACACTAAAAAACTGGAAAAGTCCGAAAAAAGTATGATAAACGATTTTATAAAATAAAAACTGTTAACAATTGCTGTTTTGTAAGACAAGTAAATGAAAAGTTATATATCATTCACAGTATAGTAGGAGTAAAATACAAACTATTCAAGATTGGGGAAAAAAATAAATGTCTTTTTTAATACGTAATTTCATTGAATAAACAAAATACAGAGAACTTTTAATAAAAATGTGATTTAATCACCTTAAAATATTGTTCCTTTAATTGTTTAAATAAATTTTAAAACACTGATTGTAAAGAAAGTCTTTGATGCAAAATTCCGTCTAAAAAATTATATTTAAATTTAATTTATAATTAATTGTGTTATAACCCCCTGGATTCCACCCTGGACACCAAGATTAATTTGAGGCAAAGAATCACTAGAGCCATTTGTATAGTAATAACTTGTATTTATTATATTGATTCAAAATATCAGAAACTCTAATAACATATAATATTTCAATGTTACGTGAAACAAAAGGGATTTGCCTTTAATATTAAATTAAATTACGAATTATGAAATTAATCAATAATTGCGCGTAAGATCAAATAAGGTCTACCGAAATAGGAGGTCCGAGAAATACACGTAACTCGAATTATTAGTTTTCATTAACTTAAACTAATTTTATTAAACTAACGATTGTTTTAAGCGATAATAAACTATATTATATCACCTGGCTATACTTAGGTATCTTCACAAGATGCCTTCGTAGATTACTCTAACCGTCAATCTTCAATATCGCAATCCAATTGAATCCTCAAAACTTGAGGCTACTGCTGCTGGCTCAATAACCTTCATTCCTACTAGCTTACAACGCTCTACTTAAATACCCTATCTACTTTTCATATCCCATTCGCTTTTTGGAGTTGATTGGAAATATACGCGAATTTATAATCCCCAAAAAGACGCCTAAGAATATTAGTGGAAAGGTTCCGTACAGATTCGTCACAATTGTGCTGTTCAAAAATTTTGAGTAAAATTTTTTACCAGGACATTATTCAAAGTAAGGTAAGTCATAATGAATGTGTACTGATTATCGTGAAGTAATTAAATTCTAAATAATTCCACAAATGAAGAACTAATTCTTTAATTTCTTTGATGTGTGTTTTAGTTGATGCGGAGAAACATTTTCTTTTTAATAAAGACAAAAGAAAAACAGTTTTTGTTTTGTTTAACAATTTTTTCAAAAATAAGGGGGAAGGGGCGGAAATACTTAAAATGTAAATCAATCGAGTAACTCTAAATAGTTGTGTGAAATAAATATTGCCTGTAAGCCTAATAATGGAATGCTGATAAAAGCTGTGAATCTTATTTTAGTTTTTTGTTTGAAAAATAACGGTAGTGTTTAATTGGTCTGGATGAGTTAGGCACCTGGTTCAAGGTGCGTAAAAAGGTACCTGGTGTGATATTCCTAAGACAGTTGTAACAACTCCATGGGGTCTTTACGAATATACCCATTTGTGTTTTGGCCTTGTGAATGCACCACAAACCTTTATGCGATTCATGCATGAAGTACTAAGAGGACTTCCTTTTTGTTTTGTCTACTTGGATGATATTTTGTGTTACTCAGAAAATGCTGAGGAGCATCGTTCTCACTTAAGAACTATATTCCAAAGACTGAGCTCATATGGTTTAAAGCTAAATATCTCTAAATGTGTATTTGGTGTGACTGAACTCATTTTCCTTGGCCACCTTATCACTCCTGATGGCATTAAGCCATTGCCTGACAAAGTTCAAGCAGTTCTTGATTACAAACAACCAGAGACTGTTGGCTCTCTGAGAAAATTTTTAGGACTGTTAAATTTTTATAGACGTTTCTTGCCCAAAGCAGCTGAACAACAGTATCTTTTAAGTGAATTTTTAAAAGGTTCTAAAGGTAAGAAGGACTCAAAGCCTTTAAACTGGTCTTCTGAAGCAATTACAGCATTTCAGAGGTGTAAACAAGCTCTTGCTGATGCTGCACTTCTTGCTCATCCTTCACCTTCTGCCCCGCTTGCTCTTCATGTGGACGCCTCTGATTATGCCATAGGAGGTGCACTTCACCAAGTTGTGGACTCTGAGCTACAGCCATTGGCTTTCTTTTCCAGAAAACTTACTTCATCTGAAAAGTCTTACAGTGCCTACGACCGTGAACTCCTTGCTATCTACTCTCGGCTATCCGACACTTTCGGTATATGCTGGAAGCTAGAGATTTCACAGTGTTTACTGACCACAAGCCCCTCACTTATGCTTTTAGGCAAAAAAGTGACAAGTGTTCTCCACGGCAGATCCGTCAGCTGGATTTCATCTCTCAGTTCACCACAAATATTGTACACATTCCAGGATCTGACAATATTGCTGCTGATGTTCTCTCGTGTTTCTGCAATCACCTTCCCAAGTCAAATTGACTATGACTGTGTGACGAATCTATACGGAACTTTATCACTAACCTTCTGAACCGACCTTTTTAGGGAAATTTAATTCCCTACCTATTTCCAATCAACTCCAAAAAGCGGACAGGATTCCTTGTTATGCAGATTAGATTCAGTATTTAAGTCAAACGAAATAGTAAAGTTAGAGCAGTAGGAGATAGACATTGAAACATAGAGTTATAGTGATTTTGAATTGAAATATTGTTGTTGAAGATAAATTATCCTCATGAAGAATTGAGATTCCTAGAGGTAAATATCATTTTGAAGTTAAAGTCTCATTCAAGCTTTAAGAGTCGGATTAAAGTTAAATGTTCAATAAGAACATTATTAAATATAATTCTGGGATCTCTTATCGTGGTAATTTCTGCGTGATCGTTATTTAATAAATTAATTGATTAGATCATTAATTAAATGAGTTAATTTGAGGGATATTATCTTTAAAACCTCATAATATTAAAATTACTGTTAATAAGTTTATTTGATTCTATTTGGGAAAATTAACTAAATAAAGAAAGTTATTTATAAAAATGGCTACTGGTTCATTTATGTCTCATAATTATTCTAGTTCTCAAAGTGAGGTCTCCAGGGACCATTACAACTGTATTGCTGAGACACAACAGACTGATCAGGAGCTTCACACCCTAATAGCATCTGGAACTTCCTTGGAACTCAAAAGGTAACTTTTCCCAATTCGTCTACTGAAATTATGTGTGATCTATCAACGGGCACAGCCAGACCCTACATCCCAAAACAGCATCGCCAAGATGTTTTCTCTGCTATGCATAATTTATCCCATCCTGGCATACGTCGATCAGTGCATTTGATGAAGCAGCGTTTTGTTTGGCCATCAATCTCATCAGATGTAGCTAAGTGGGCAAGACACTGCCTAGCTTGCCAAAAATCCAAAATTCATCGTCATACTTGATCACCTCTTTCATCATTTCAAGAACCTTCCCAACGTTTTGATCATGTTCATCTGGATCTCATTGGACCTCTACCTCCATCAAATGGCTACACCTATTGCCTGACAATGATTGACCGTTTTCGAAAAGGCCAGAGGCCCAACCTCTCAAAGACATAACTGCTGAGACTGTGGCTGAGGCCTTCTTTTTCCTCTTGGGTGTCTCGCTTTGGAACTCCTGCAATTCTCACAACCGACAGGGGCCGGCAGTTTGAGTCCTCGCTCTTCAAAGCTCTTAGCAAACTACTTGGTGTTCAGAAGTGTCGTACAACTGGATACCACCCTCAAGCTAATGGGATGATCGAAGAATTGCACCGCCTATTGAAAAGTGCAATCAAGTGCCATGCTACTGAGCGTTGGACAGAAGTACTCCCTATCATCTTACTTGGTCTACGAGCTTCTCTTAAAGAAGATATTCTGTGTACCCCATCTGAATTAGTTTTTGGGACCACTATTCGACTGCCAGGGGAGATGTCTGACTCTTCAAGCCAGACGATGATGTTGTGAATTTTGTTTCGAAACTTAAGTCTCACATGCAATCACTCACCCTAAACCACCAAAACACCATGGCAAACGTCCAGTTTTTATCCATCCAGGACTGTTGGAAGCAACACATGTTTTTCTTCGCCGAGACATGTTACGTCGTCCACTTCAACAACCCTATGATGGCCCTTTCAAAGTCTTACAAAGGAAGGATAAAGTGTTTTCCTTGACATCAATGGTAAACGGGTATCTGTATCTATTGATAGATGCAAACCTGCCTTCTTTCTTAACACTGAGGACTTGCAACTACCTCAAACCAAGAATGAAACACCTGCTACTGTGGAACCTAATGCAACAGCTTCAACACCTGCTACTGTGGAATCTGATCCAACAGCTTCAACGCCTACCCAGCCATCTACACGTTCTGGTCGCAAAGTTCATCTTCCAACTAGGTATCGTTGACACTGGAAGGGGAGTATGCAGCGACCTTACAGCTCAACATAACGACTCCAAAACTGAACTGAATTGATCTGTTATTATTGTAGCGTGCCTGGTTCCATGTGTTGTAGTTTTTGAAAGCTTACCTCTTAATTGCTCATTTAATATTTAAAGTTAATAAATGTTATTGTTATTTAATTCAACCGTGTTGTAGTGAAGAATGCCTAACCACGCAACGCGGCACACGTAAGGGACGAAAAACAATGAGATTGTTCCCTAGTTCCGAGGACCACAATGTAAAGAGAAAGCAAACGATCAGAATACTGAAACTTCAATTGATGGAAAAGTTTGGCAAAAAAATCACGAAGGTTCTGAAGCTGGAAGCCCCACTTCATACTATTTTCAGAAAAATATCAGGGCCAATGGAATATGCGAAATGCAAAATTGGGAAGCGTAAAGTAAGGAGTGCATTTTCAATAAAATGTAAAAGCTGGGATGTCGCATCAATTTTAATAAAATTTGAATAACAATATATGTGTAAATTAGTGAAGGAAAATAATGTTTTTCAATTTATAATTCTTCTTTCTAAAAATCTACATGCCTAAAACCGCAAAAAAAAAGTTTTCTATTTATTACTTAGCAATTATTTTACATTCTATACTGCCTATGATAAATTCAATATCATTTATAATCAACTGAAAAAAATATAGCGTTTATTTAAAAAGCGGTCATTTGACCACCATTGGTAGAAATAGATATAAAATACAGGTAGATTTAGTGTTAAGTAAGCCAGTCTACCGTACCTAACAATTATACAAAACATTAACAATAAGTATGAAAAACAATTTTCTTCTTAAATTCTAATTTATGTAAAACAGATTCAAGGCCTCGAAAAAGGACTTTTATGATTAGATTCTAATGAGGGGGGTTACAAAACTGCTCTAGTGTTGTCAAAACGTTCACAACTTTTTACGAATCAAATAAAATAAATATGACATGAGTGAAAGAATCAGTTTTTGAAATAATAAATAATTAATGACCATGAAACACTTGTCCTGTTGAAGCAATATATTAAAGAGATAATATTTACATATTAAAAATTAAAAGCTAAATATCTCTCACATGTTTCGAAATCCTTAATATGCATTGTTTCAGCTGTCAAAAATGCTATGAAGGTATTCAATTTCTCGATTGTTCTGATTGTCGACAGCCTTTTCTTGCTGGATCACCCTGGTTACTATCACTATTTGTTTATGGATTTTATATTTATAGTTGCTTACATTATATTGAATTAGAATAATACAACATGAAATGTATTTTGTACTTACGAGTAGAAATAAAAATAAATAATTTACAAAAAATAGATATACAAGTATATGTGTGGGTTATATTATTCAGAAGGCTAATTACTTTGAAGCTATTGGGCTCAAAAGTAAATAGTATATGTCAAATTTTTATTATTATTTATTTATTCATTTAAAAAATTACTTTTCATATTATTTTCATGTATATTAAATTGTTATAGAAAGCTATTTTGAGTGTTTTGAAATTGTTAGAGAAGAGATCGACGTATAGAATTTTAAGGTAAAGGATATATAATTCTGAGCACGGTTTCATTTGATATTCAACGATCTGAACTCGCGAAGAATTAATATGCTTCTGATCATAAGCAGTTTTAAAACTATTCTACACAGTGTATTCCAAATATGTTTACATTAATTAAAGAAAATCATTTTTACACTCTAAATATACTTGTATAAAAAGAATTCTATTGTTAAATATTAGTTATTAAATATACATGTAGTTTTGATAAAAGTGAATAGTAATATACAAAGTATTTTAGAGAGAGAAATTAGTTTAGAATTTTTTTTAATCTGAAAAGGGGAGGGCACATCTATATAAGGAAATTCATTTGGGGACGAGGCTTTGTGTTACAGTAGTACTGCTACAGGGTATTCAAACCCCAATGTAATTCCGCCGAATGGCCAGTGAATTCCGAGAAAACAGCGTTCGAAATTTATACTAACCTTATATACAAGTTAATTTCTCCCTGATACAACGTCGCCGTGGCACGATCGTCAGCGTATCGGAGTACTATCCAATGCACCGGGGTTCGATACGCGCTAGCGCCAACTTAGTTTTAATTTTTTTCCTCCAACTTATTTTCAGAATTAAATAATTTTATTTTTTTAAAAAAAGATTCACTGATTTTTAAATGATATTCTATATATTTATAGTAACTATTTTACTTTTTTAAAACACAAGAACAACTAATATATAGTATAACTACAATTACTTCTGTCATTAAAATCTAATTAATTGTATTTTTAAAATTATTCCTTATATATAAATGGCCATAAAATTTTACTTGCGTTTTTAACAAAACGATTTTGTTCAAGAGAAAGGCAGCTGTTTTTAAAGAGCAGGTGTTTTTCTTTTAAGAACAAAGAATTCTTTTAAAAACAAAGAACGCTCCAATAAAATGAGAAATCAGTAGGATAACGAATTTTGATTTACAATATAACCTTATTAGTTTATTTCTGGATTTTTAAAAGAGTTCGCAGTGTTTCGATATACACATATAATATAAATAGTTTGAATATTTTATAGTGAAGCTGTCAGTGAATAAAGATATTATTTTTATGATAATTATCACTCAGGTTCTTGTATGCAATAAAAAAAAATTATGTAAGACAAAGTTAATTTTTTACTTATATTTACTTAACTTTATTTATTATTATTTAATTTATTTTCACTTTTTATTTATAAGTATTATTATCATAACTATTAGTTGTTTTGTGTTTTAAAACAGTTACTATAATAATATAGAATATCATTTAAAAATCAATGTGAATATTTTTAGAAAAATAAAATTATTTAATTCTGAGAATAAATAATAAAAACGAAGTTAGCGCTCGCGTGAATCGAACCCCGGTCCATTGGATAATACTCCGATACGCTGACGCTCGTGCCACGGCGACGTTGTATCAGGGAGAAAATAACTTGTATATAAGCTTAGTATAAATTTCGAACGCTGTTTTCTCGGAATTGACTGGCCATTCGGCGGAATTACATTGGGGTTTGAATACCCTATAACAGTAGTACTGTTACACCAAGTCTCGTCCCCAAATGAATTTTCTTAGTCATGCCCTCTCCTTATGAAATACCTAAATCTCCGAATTTTCATCAAGTATCTCTATTTATCAAGGTAATAATCGAAAATCCATTCCAGAAAAATTATACGTTTTAAAACCTGTACATATGTTAATTGCAATCATTATAGCTATCAATTAATTTGTCAGACACACACTGTTTGAAAACAGAAATTTTTTTTAACAATCTCATTTATTTTAAAATGACAGCATCAATTCAAAGAATGCATATTATGATTTTTTAAATAAAAAGGAAATTAACAAAAATATTAAAATAAAAATTCATTAGAAAAAGTATTAAAATATTAAACCTGAGAAAATATATTAATTACGATGGTACAAATTATGTTGAGTTATGTTAGAATGTATTATTTTAATATTAAATAGGGCCCACATACCTTGTAAAATATTTTGAAACAGAAAAACATTTTGATATATTAATATCACATTCTGACGTATACTGATAAAAAGAACAACATACTATTTTAATATGCTATTCATCTCTGTTTGAATCCATCTCTATTTTTCTTAACTATTTCTCGTTTTTTTCTGTTTTATACTATTTCATCTCTTATTTTAGTTCCAAATGGGTTTTTTTTAATTTTATCTGTTAAAGTTTAAAACTGCATGCGTATGAATATTCTAATTTAAAAAAAAACGATACAACAAACGAGTTTAGGAGTTATCTATTTATATTTAAAAATTGAAATATATATTTCTACTGAAAATTGAGCTCAAACTTAGATCTTCAAAAGTATTTAAGCCAATTCGAACATTAGAATCATTTTTTTTACATTAGAATCATAAAATGATTTCAGGCTATAAAACTGTAATGGCCCGTTTTTAAATGCATACAGTTTGATTTCTAAATTATAGAAGAGATTGACTGTATTCTAAAGTGAAAAGCCGACATGTGTGATATTTGTAATATCTTCAAACTATAGATTGACGTATTTCATGTCATGAAATAATATTTTCTTTTCTCGCATTGTGTTCTTTTGATTTTAATAATCATCACTGTGGCTAAATGAATCGTTACAATGTTTTGATGGCAATTATTAGTTTTTAGAAAATAATGTGATAATTAATTGAGCTTATCTAGAAATTCCTTAAATTTTCATTCGATTTCCCTTAGTCATATTCCAGGCATTTAAACATGACGTTATTTAATTCAGGAAGACAAAATATCTAAATATGTATGACGTCAATCACTCTGTTTTTTTTATAATTATTATATTTTCAGCATTGCATTAAAAAATTGCAGAATGTTACTGCTTTTAAAAAGATTTTTTTCTCGTCAAAATTTTTGAAGCAAAGAAGTTTCATTCAGGATTTTTTTTGTTTGATGTGGTTCATTCAGCTTTTTAAAATTAAAACGAGAATGAACGTGTTACACTCTTTGGCTAGTTTAAATCTATTTTTTTAATTGTTTCGAAGATCTTCCATCGAGGGAAATTTTAAGTTGTTTAGCTTAACTCAGGGGCGCAATAGCCCGTGAAGGTCAAGGACTATTGTGCCCATATCAGTATACGTGACCTTGGTCCCTGAGATGCATGAGCAAGTGTTCCAATCGGGTTAGTCTGACGCGAAACCCCCAGTGACGGGATGAAAGGCTGAGTCACACAACATTACCCAGCCCGGAGTTTCAACCTCAGACCTGTGGTGTGGAAGCGTGATGCACCATCACTCAACTACTGAGCTTTAAGTTGCTTAGATTGTAATATTATGCATTGGATATATTGGGTTAGATTATAATTTTTGAAATTAAGAAAAAAAAGTTATTTTCAAAAATGAGAATTTAACAACATATCTGACCGCTACGAATGTAATATTACAATCGTCTTGTTATTTTTTTTCCCCTTTCATAATGTGCTTTTCTTTTTAACCGTGCATTTTTCGTACTTTTTTTATATTGATTAGTTGATTTTTTTTTCTAATTTACTCAATTTTATTAAGATATTTCCCTTCATCATACATTTGTTTAACGCTAATTCACTTTAATCATGTTTTTAAAAGAAATTTCGCAGAAAATTAATTTTGGTTCTAAAATTCGCCGCACGGAAGAAGGAAAAAAACTACATTAAATATTTTTTAAAGTACCGTATTTATTGGAATATAAGCCGCACCCCAAAATTCTCAAGAAGTTTGTGTGAAAAATAGTATAAAATGGTTTGTCGATATTCAATTTTACGTCAAAATCATTTTAAAATGAGAACTAATAAGGAGTGGATAAAATGACACAGTCGGACCTCTATATAACAAAGTCGCTTAATCCTTAAAAAAAGTTCGTTACATGGGAAATTCGTTATATGGAAGTTCATCTTTTAATATACTTCATAAACCTCATAAACACATTTTAAAAATTCATAAACATTATATATTAAAAAAGTAATTATATTCACACCTTCTTTTTAAATTAATATATGTTTATTTTATGTATCTTACCCATCAAAAAAGTAAGAAAGGAAGAAAAATTGCAAGGAAAACAAGAAGAATGTCGAAGAATTCACTGTATTTTCAATATTAAGAAAATAATTTCTTACTAAAATTAATGAATTTTAAGCGCATTTTATAATTTAAAGCATACAAGTAATATTAAACATACATTATTTTATAATTAGAACGCGGGGATACGGGACAACTCCACTGAGAGGATATCGAAGATGTGTTTCTTGTGAACTGGGCAATGGGGGCTAAAGGTTGCGCTTCTTGGATGAAACGTCCAGAACTCTATTGCTCTCGGCAAGTTAGGATCTAATAAAAAATAATTTAAGATTTATAAAAATCATAAAATGTGTTAAAGAGAACAACTTGAATTTTTTTCAGAAATACTTTGAAAATAGGGAGAAAAAAATTGAATAACAAAAGAAAAAGTTCGCTATATAGAAAATGCACTTCGCTATAGAGAGGTCAATTTACGAAGAAAATCGTGAAATGTTCAAGGTCCCAGGAAAAAAGTTCTCTATGTAGAAAAAATCGCAATATAGAGGTTCGACTGTAGCTACTTTACCAGTATTATAAATTTTTAAATACATACATGAGCCTGTAATTGCTCCAATTGCCCCATCCAACAAATTTTGTTTCCTTCGATCCTAAGCCGCCCCTGATTTTCAATAGCATTAACATTAAAAAAAAGTGTGGCTTAGATTCGAATAAATACGGTAAATCAATCAAAGGTATGTAATCTTGTTCACTTTTTTTGGCAGTTAAGTTATTATTTTATTTATATCTTCGAAAAAAAACAGGTTTTTTTTAGATGCACATTAGGTTGTAACGCTGATTCCTACAATGGAAGAAGTACGTCTGGCAATTCAAGAAGACTATTTTGAAAAGGATTAGAGTAAAACTGTTGAATTCGAACATTTTTATGTGACTAAGGATCAAATAATTGTTTAAACGCATAGTTGCATCAAAAATGATCATCCTTTGTTGCTTTTAAGTTTAAAAAATTCTGGTGAAAATTTTCTACTCTAGCAGTGGACAAATATATGTTCCAAAACATGTAAAACTAATATTTTTTGAAGATTCTTTTTAAGCGTTGCATTCGAAGAACTAATTACCCGCATAGGTAAAAAAAAATCACTGTGCTTTAAAAAATAATTTGACGAAATATATAAAGAATTCAAAACTTGACCTTGATTATTTAGAAAACCTAAAAATTATAAAGTACCATAGTTTGACGACTCTCATTGAAAATAATCCCTTGATCATATTCATCACATTACATTGAAATTTTTACATTTAAAAAAATTATTAAAATTTCTAAATATCCTTTTTTTATGAAATAGCATCCTTCATCTTTGTAAATTGGGCCTTAGTTCTAATTATTCTACGAGACAACCCTCAAGAAAATGAAATAATGATCTCGGGACTAAATTAATCCAGCCATCAAATTATACATTGGAATTAAGCTAGAGCACTAGCAGTTAAACCACGGTTATTGACACCAAATCACTTAGATTACACGGAGAAAACATATATGACTAGATTAATCTAATTTATATATCACAATATTTTCTGGTTGTTGTGTGTGTGTTTTTTTTTTTTTAAAAAAAGCTTTTGATGAAATGCTTATTAATATGTCTTTTCAAAAAGAAACTAACTTTGTTTTTCATTTTTGATACACATTGCGTCATATCACAATTACAAGAGATTTTTGGAAAACGTAATGTTATAGAACTATCACTTTTCTATACCAAGCACGTCAAACTCGTGGTTCTTTATATAAATCTTTACAACTCAGTCATCGTAATAACAAGCAACAAAAATTTTAATATTCTAATAATGCTAAAAATGTCATCTATAAATACCTCTCCCCCCATTTTTCTTCGACTGCCTTATTTGTCGTGCCTATATTATATATACAGGGTGTCCCCGAATGCCGTGTACAAACTTGGAGGGGAGGTAGAGGACATCCTGAGGAGTCATAATTACATAAGAAAACATGGGCGGGGAAACGTAACCCTAACGAGATAAAGAAACACAAAGACAGCAAGGCTATAATACTGGATGTAGTGTAAAACGCTTTGTTACAAAAACAAAAAACAATTAAAAGTATGACCTTAAAGCATCACAGGAGGTATTTGAAATTGCTGCCATTGGTATGTAAGCCCGTACAACTCCAGCACGACATGGATTGATGGACATGTTCCTAAATACCGGGTGTTTCATTGATCGCAGCAGCAGCAATGGATATTCCTGCCACCAGGTACATTTTATAATTGACAGAAGTATCGTCAATCGTGACTCTGAAAGATCCGTGTTCCGCCAAGTTTTGATACACCCGAGTGAACGTTTGATGATTCGGTTGCCACCTCGTTGGATATCTTTCCCCATCAACTGAACAGCAACACGTCCATTTCAGTTGGCTAGGCCGTTGGACATCCGCCAACTTAGCGTTCGTATAACGATTCATGCTCATCGCACGCTGTCCATGTCTGAAATGAGTAAACCATATCTGCCGACCTTGCGAGCTTACGTACAACGCCACCTATCTCTTTCCGCCCATGCTTTTCTATGTAATTCCAGTTCTCTTCCAAGTTTGTACACGGCATTCGGGGACATCCTGTATATAACATCCAATGTTCTATTTTCAGACAACAAATAAATTTACGCAACACTTTTTATTCATGCACAATTATTCTGTGCCATATAAATCAACGTTTAAAGTTTGATTTTTTTTTAATCTTAAAAAATATTTTGAGTCATTTTATATTATTTATATTTATATTATTATTCATATTTTTGGGTTGCAACTCATTTATTTTTTATTCTACATTTATTGAATCGAAATGGCAGCAATATTTTTTAAAACGAAAGATTGTGGATGAGTATCAGTATATCCAACAAAAGTGGAATCTAGAAATATTTTTTGCTATATGGCATATAAGAAAAAATAATCTGTTGGATATGTTATAATGTTATCAGTGTACCAATTTAATATAACATAAACTATGAGCAATATAAGCACTATAATACAATTCACAAGAAACAGTACGATCTTGGGAGGAAGTTATTTTCTTTTTACCATTTAGCTGATTGTCTAATTCAGTTCGTCTAAAATATTTTGCAATAAGGTAATTATATGTGCTATTGGATCGCTTGTTGTGAATACCAATCAATTACAAGTATCATATTCATTTCTATTGATATTTATGCTCCTTCAGTTGAATATGAATATAAATCAAGTATCGTTAAAAATTAGAAGAAAGTAGTTTACGCGACAATAATGCAATGAAAGACAGAAAATTTATTGTAAAAAAATATAATTATCTTATTAAGTCTTTCCAATGGCCTCTATGTCTGGCACTAAATTCTTTCAGTGACAAGTAAGTCTTTTAATTTAGGTAACACAAAAACCTTAAGTATCTCGCAATGCAGACAAGTTAATAATAGTAATTCAATTAATGTCACAAACACACACACAAAACCCATCACATGTTGTAAGAATGAACTGTTATTATTGATAAAAAAAAGCATGATGAGTATATTGAAAAAAAATTCTTGGTGCAACTAAGTAAAGAGATTGTTCGCCTTATCGGCGAATTTTCCAAACGGAATTTCTCTTAACCGTTGCGTGACCTGAAGAAACGGGGGGGAGGAAAAGAAGATTCTAAAAATGTCAACAAGATGAAAGAGAAACTGTGAGGGAAAAAATACTTCACTGTTTTACTCTCTATGGGTCGATTTGACCCATTTCTAAAATTGATCTTTTGATATCTTCCACATACTTTAATCCTGATTGTTGAAACACACACACACACTTTTTGTATATTCCTCAAAATTATATATTCCTTTAATATGTACCGCTTTCAGAGTTGTAGGTAGTTTTAAGTCACTAAGGGAAAAAAGTGACATTTTATCCACCTGGGTCGAATCAACCCATAGAATGGAAAAGTATGTAAAACTAATTTAGCATTTTTGATTGACTTCATTTTAATAAATAGTCACTAGAATTGCTAGTATACTGAAATTCAGAAACAAGGACGTCGTTATTAAGCAGTGCCTGCTCTTCTGCAATTTTGTTGCTGTATGTGATAAGTATCAATATGTGACCAATTATTTCCACTGAATAATGCTATTTTGATAGTGCGATGCGGAAAATGTTTATTTTCGAATTCAAACCTAGACTATAAATCAGATACATAATGCACAACATATACATTACGTGTTATGCCCTTTTTATAATAAAATATAACAAAGTGAATTGTCTCATGGAAGATATCAGAAAGCATTCACAGAGCTAAGTAACCAGTCTGATGAAATAAACAACGATGACTAACATATTACTTATCTAATGCAGAAATATCTGACGATCAGACAGATATGCTGGAACCAGAATGACACTTGTGTCATATGTACCTAAAAAAAAATAAAAGTATCATTCTACTATCCAGTTTGCATCATGACTTAAAAAGTTTCACTAGATAAGGATAAGAAACAAGGTATAATTTTGTTCCATAATCAAACTAAGGATGGAGTAAATACGACGGATATAATCTAGCTGCCACTCTTATGTATGGAAAATGAGGAACACACAAAGGTGGATGGAGTGTTTATTGTATATGATTGATCGACCAGCAAGTATTGCTTTATTGTTTCTATGCATGTCAATCCATCGTACAATGAACATAAGCCTTTCAAAAGGCATCTTTCTTCTACAGGAAATTAGAAAGCAACTTAAAAGAATTATAGAAGTGTTAGGGGAAATATGTCAGCCGTAATAAGCAAAATGTTAACACCTGAAAAAGGTGAAACTTCAATGTGTTGAAGTCAGAATAATGTCAGAACACCTTAGACCAGTGTTTCCCAACGTGGGGCCCACGCCCCACAAGGGGGGCGCGGGCGTTCCGCAGGGGGCAATTCGAAAATGTATACGACACAACACTAACCCTTCCGCTCTGGGCCATTTAAATGCAATGCTAGTTATCGGTGCCAAATTTATCAAAAAAAGCAAATTCTTAAATAATTATTAGGCATAATTTCGTTTGACGAGACCAAAATATCAACTGGGTGATTGGCTTCGTCCGGGGTTCACCGCGGAATGTGTGCCGTCTGCTGGGAGGGGGACATAGCCCCGGTCAGTCAAGAAATTTGCTAAAAAGCGCAGTTGTTTGCACCTAATTGGCCTATCGCAACACCTGTAGTGTTTTACATCATTCTGTTGGTCTTAATCTGAAATAAGTGTTCGTCAAAACTGTAGCAGAAGCTCGTTGTTTTTATAAATATACATATTTATTGTATAGATATAATTGGTAAGTATTTTGATTTGTTTTAATTTTAGAAGTGTAACTTTCCAGAGAATTTTTTTAAATAGAAAAAATATAGGCACCTTTTGATTTGCGGTGGCAGTGTAGTAAATGTGTTATATACATTTAAATAAATGTGCATTTTTAGTATACTTTTGCTCTATGTCACAGTGAATTAAATTTACCACATATTTTAATATTATTTTTTATTGATTTTATTTTTATTTCTTATAGCCCATAGTAAAATGAGTAGTGCAAGCAAGAAAAAAACTCAACAATATTCGTCAAAATTTGGGTTCATACCTGCTGTTCAAGATAAGCGGATTCCTTTTTGTCTTTTATGCCAGCAATTCTTGAGTAACGAATCAATGAAACGAGGTCGTCTTGAAGAGCATTTGAAGGCGAAACATAGTGCTCATATTAATACAGATTTGAGTTACTTTAAAACATTGAAGGAAAACTTTGAAAAAAGAACAGCAGTAAAGTCGCTATTTACTGTCTATACTTCAACTAATAATCGTGTTCTTGAAGCTAGTTATCAAATTTCTTTATTCATCGCTAAAATTGGAAAAAAATCACACTATAAGAGAGTATTTAATAAAACCGTCAATATCAGCATTCCTCAAAACGGTTCTTGAAAAAGATGACAAAGATGTAAAAGCTATGCCACTCAGTACAAATACTGTTAGCAGAAGAATAGATGAAATGGGCGAAGATATTGAAAAACAACTTGTTGAAAAGCTGAAAACAAGAAAATTCTCAGTGAAAATGGAAGAATCAACTTTGAGAGATAGTGAGAGGCTGTATTGATAACTTACGTAAGATATATTGATAAAGGACATTTTGCAGAAGAAATGTTCTGTAAAAGATTAGAAAGCATCACTACCTCCAAAGATATATTTAATAAGCTAAAAAACTACTTAGATGTCAATGATATACCAATGAAAAATATAACATCTTGTGCTGCAGATGGTGCTCCTAATATGATGGGCAAGAAAAATGGCTGCTTAAAATTGATGAAAGATGCAAATCCAGAAATGATTCTTGTGCATTGTGTTATTCATAGGCAAAACATGGTAGCTAAAAACATCTCGCCTGTTCTAAACGAAGTACTACATAATGTAATAAAATGTGTTAATGTTATTAAAGCTAATGCCAAATGTGAGCGTCTTTTCAAGCTATTTTGTGAAGAACAAAATGAAGACCATGTGAGACTTTTACTTCATTCTGAAGTAAGGTGGCTATCTAAAGGAAACTGCTTGAAAAGATTTATGGAACTGTTTGATACTCTTAGTGATTTTATGAACGACAAACCAGAAATGAAGCACTTATTAACAATCGATGGTAAAACATTTGTGAGTAATTTAGCCGATATCTTTGAAAAACTAAACATATTAAATAAGCAACTTCAAGGAACAAATAAAACTCTTGTCGATGCAAAAGCGAAGATATTTGGTATTATTACCAATATCGAGTTATGTCATATATATATATATATAAACATTAACAACAAAAACAAAAAGTTGAACAGTTCCACTGGCTCCGAAAATGTGAAGTAACTGATACCGCGAAGGTTTTTGAAAGTCCCAGGATTCAGAAATACAACAGATAAAAAATTACTTTTCGATTTGCATTTGGAAATGAGTTAGTGTTTATTGATGTCGCATTTCGAATCTACACTAGGCTCATTTACATTTGAGGGATGAAATGCCCAACTTCTTCCTTAGGTAAATGTGAAAATTCTCGTTAAATAAAATGACGAAAGACATCTCTAAAAAAAATCTTTGAATGAAATAATAGCCGGTATACTACTCTCTCTCTCTCTCTCTTTCTATCTGTATTTATGATTCCATCCATTAATCTTACACATTTATACGGCAAACTGATGATAAAATTTGCAACTCATTGCAACTTACTACTTAAGTAGCATCACATAGCGAAAAGTCAGAGATTTCAGATATATTCTTTCACTGTATAAATACTTTATATTAACAAAGATCGATAACGTTACACAACAAAGGTAGATTGGTTAGCCCGTGATAATTACAATCAAAATTTGTCTTCTAAACGCAATCGTTGTTTGAGTACGAGTCGAAATGTTTTTCCGAAAAATATTATGAACCCTTTTTGCATTGTTATTATCATAATATAAATCTCTACAGAATTATTACAAATATATTTACACATGCAATTTTAATTAGAGTAAACAAGATTCAGAGATTATTCCAAAACTAATTGCAACACGCGGAATAGCAATTATAATTTTAAATTGATTGCATGCAATTTAATACCGTAGAATATATTTGGAACATACAGTAATGTTTTCTGCATTCTTAATTATAAAAAGTGACTAGATCACCTGCTAGAATTTTTTGTACAGTGAGCAGCTCAAAAATCAAATCCTACGGCAATTAAAACATCAATTTGAGTTCTTGTTTTACTCTAAAATTTAAATAGGATCTCATATTTACTGATGTTTCAATCCCCGATAATTTATGCAGATTTATTAAACTTAGGCTTATGATTGCTTTTTAAAAAAAGAAATTCATAAACACAAAAATCTTAAAAGCTGACAAAACTTAGTGACTTAGACAGTTAAGGTATCCGACTACGTTCGCAACCGTGATTTTAAGAAGGCGCTTAAATGGATAATTTTCATGATATTTAGTGTCACTTAGATTAGAATACATGTATAAAATTATTTTAAGGATATTTTGACAAAAAAATTATTTAAATACAATATTGTGGCAAAAAATTAACTTAGAATAACCTTTTTTCAAAACGTTCTCCCTTTATAAAAAATGTTTCTATAATAATAATATTTTGCTTATATAAAGTAAAGACTTCTCCAGAGAATCTGAACTAGGAGTTTTGAAAAGTTCACATTATTTTCAGAGTTACCACCAATTGAAATAATTATCGGCGTTTTTTTCTTAAAATTTCTCCCCTCTGTTGGCGTAAAACATGGATAACCCCCTTCTAAGTTATGTATTTTAAAGAGATTCTAGTTGAACCTCTGTACCAAGGTCTAAGCTATATACAGACAAAATATTATTATAATAGAAGAATATTTTGAAAATGGGTCATTCTGTGTTAATTTTTTGTCAAAATATTCTTAAAACAATTTTATATCCATTTTCTAATCTAAGTGACACTAAATACCATAGATATTATCCATTTATACGCTTTTGCAAAATCACAGTTTCGAAAACGTAGTCGGATACCTTAAGACGAAAACAGCAAAATACATGTTAAAACTGCTTCTGAATCTATTATATATCCCGATATTCTATACACAATTTCCTGAAATAACAAATCTATCAATCCAAAGTAAAATTCGTTTATCGAATTTTTTTTTTTAGTTTCGATATTGTTCATTTTATCAAAATTTAAGGACAACCAATCCACGCTAAAAGAAGACTACTTAAACTTGAAGTCTATTAGGAAACTAAAAGAAAGTTTAAGTACATAGGTAATAGATCAGGAAATGTATAGTCATTCTAAAAGTAACTAGTCATCGTACTTTACATGGTGTAAACAAAACGCCTACCAGCATACGACTAGTCTGGGGTTATAGAATTCTAAAAGCAGCAAGACAACTCACAACTCTATTCATTCGTATTCTGTGTGTACCCCATATTTCTTTTTAGACAGCAACTTAATGGTAAGCCTTCTTTTTTTAAAGTTATGTATATATATTGCTCGTGCATATCGCCATAGAACAATACATGAAAATGAAAAAACTTACTAAGAAACTGCGAAAGTTATACCAATTAGTTTATTTATATTATCATATATAAATTTTGGTTTTAAAAACGGAGCTCAAACACTTTACCGTTTTAAGGCGACATGATACTATTTATTAAAAAAATCTTTGATTTAATGGTTTTCGAAATTTTATTTGGTTGCCCCTATATACATACATTAAGTAAAATCGTTTTTTTTATCAAAATTCCAGGAAAAAAAACTCTAGCCATTTGAGTTTTGTAAAGAAAAATTTAAAATCCAGGAAATTAGATTTTAAAATACCACTCCTCCTACAGTAAGCGAACACGCATGAAATGTGAAATATGATTAACAAAATACATCCAACTACATATAACAAAATTCGGTATGGGTTTTGTAATAATATGGTTGGTATTTGTAAAATACTTTCTTTTATGAATACCTACAGAAAGTTCCTTAAAAAATACATAAATTCTAAATTGAACTATTTTTTTAAAAAAAATTATTGCTTTGATTTAAAACTGCATACCAACTTTTGCTGCATGTTTTCATGGCAAAAATAATATCAAATTATTTGGCACAATAGGAAAAAAAACCATTTGAAATGAAGAGAAAAATTTTAAATATTTTCTTTTTGGGATAAATTAGTTTGTGACGGGTCTATCCGCGTTCCTTTAAATATCAATCCTCATGGGAAATATTGGATCCTTAAAAATTCTTGTATTATATAAAGCGTCCTCCCGATGAAGAAAATGAGACTAAGCAAATTAAGACTTGTGTACTTAATTAACTTGTGTTTAAACTTTCAGGTTAGAAAGGAGAGAGAGGTTAGACTGCTAACGGCTATAAGTGATTACTTAAACTTGAAAGTGATGTGTAGATATTTTGTAGCTGATTATTGTAATATTAAAGTTGACGATCTGTCAACTAGGAATCAAAGTAGATTAGATAGCTAAGAATTAGAAGCTATTGCCTAGATGCAAGTGAGAGATCTGGTTATTTAAAGTCTTCTCGCATCTCGCATACCTCGTTAATTGTTCTCCATATTTGGTATTTGGTTGCATTTCTTAAACTTGGTTAATTGAATTTGTGTTGAATAAAGTGAAGTTATTTTGAATATATGGCTAGAGAGTATATATTACTTCTGTCTCTCCCATACAATGGACGCGTCGGGGCGATCTTTATTTGCCATTAGGTTACAGAAGAAAATATATAAAATTTATAATAACTCTTGGTTACTTTTTTCAAATTTTATGAGATTGTAGAAAATGCATCAAAAATAATTTAAGCTAAAAAACATTTTATTTGATTTTTTGACCAATTGAATCGTACTGTAATCCCTTAAACGTAACATTTTAACGGGTATATTTTTGTTATAATTTAATTAGACGTTATTCTAGTTTTCTTGGATAATTAGACAATTCATAAGCAACATGTTACAAAAGTCCTTAAAAACTCAACGATATAAAGAGGGTTTTAAATTTAACATTTACAGCTGTATCTTGGGTGTTCCCAAAATTAAACTTTTAGGGCATCTTATTATTAAAGGCCATTGCCACACACACAATAAAAATAAGAGCAAAAATAAATTAAAAAATAAATCTGAAATTATTATTTGGCCTTTATTCTCCAATATCAAAGATACCCAATATTTTGCACTTTGGCTTATCTAGTTCTGAGTGGTTGTTCCCCATATCAAATTTCCTTCGGAATCCTGTTAGTGGTATTGTACTTACACATGTTGGGGCTCCTGTAGTTTGGGGGCCCGTATCATTGATACGGCGCAAAAGCTATGCCTCTGATTTTACATCGATTGCCTATATGTATTCGAATTATTAGCTATTGATTCCTGCACTTCTTAACTGGAAATAATATTTTCAATGATAAAAGGTCTAATGCAGGTGTATTCGGAGTCTCTGGATTTAAGACTTTAATAATGTCGAATTTGATATATATAAATCTCAAATTTATGTATTGCAAAAATATTATTTTGCCTTTCTCAAAAGTCCCAATTGTGTTTTAGCTGGTGGTTTTGTTGGAATGTGAGTGGAATCAGACAATATTGGTTATTTACCGGTAGCCAGTGACATTTTAAGATTTCTTAAAGCCTTGGGATCCTAGGTAAAAGTAGATCTCACCTAAGACCCTTTTAAGTAAGAAGTATATAGCATAAGAGTTGTCAAATACTCGTACAAGCGATAACCCATATCCTATAAATGGGTGTGAATTACAATCTCGCAGACCAACTCGACCGACTGCTGCCTTTCGACAAATGAATATTGATGGTGTTTGGAGGAAGGCTTAAGGCTGGACATGGACGACGGACATTATATATATAATAATGCAATCTTGCCACTTTTCCAACTGGCATAGTTTGAAATTCCCCTTTGCGGGGGGATATGTTTCGCAGTAATATTTGCTGATTAAATTTTTCCACGTTGTGATCTTATCGAGACTGGGACAGCCCCACAGTGGGCCCATGCCTTAAAACGTCCTTTGAGGTCGCCCCATATTGTCTTGCATCTTTGCAAATTTGAATAAGAAGAGAAGTTTTTTGGTCAAGATTCTAAAGAACGAACTAAATGATGACGAGATTAATTTGAATTCAGCTGAATACGAGAACAAAATTGATTAATCGCTCTAGAACAGCTTTTCTCAAAGAGATCCACATGAACTCCTATGGTCCCCAAAAACCTTGAGGGGTGGGGGTTAATAAGAACACAAATGTAATGCAGAGGCACATAAAATGAGCTACGGGATTCAGGATAAAATATTAAATAAAATAATTTAATAAAAGTAAAATAATGTCGCAGAAAAGTTCAGAAGTAATCTATTGGAAAATACTTGTATTTCTTATGACCTTTTTTAGTTAATAGGAGAAAAAACGCCCGTAGAAAATTCAGTAAGAAATCCTTAATTAAGTACCATCTAGATATATATATATTATAAATGTGAAAGTTTGTGAGAATGTTTGGCCGTCTTTCACGCAAAAACAACTGAATGGATTTTAATGAAACTTTACAGTAATATAACTTATACATCAGAATAACACATAGGCTATAATTTATAAAGATATTGTGTGAAGTGTCCAAAATATAACGATATTTGTCAAGTAGGAAAAAATTCTGCCATCTGCAAGCAATTCTGGCCTGCGCTGCAAAAAAGCCCACGACAGCATATATCTATATTTTGTTTGTGAAGAAACCCTTTTTGTTTTGGCTACGCAAGACGTTCGCTTCTAATTAATTCCTGTTATCAGCATAAAATCCCTAATATTTTTTATTTCAGAATAAAACTAAGTTTTGAAGGGAGAGGTTGTTATAAATCTTTCTTTGTTTGAATGTTTTTTTTATGATTTTATTATGCACATTTGGTAGTAAGAAATTGATCATTTTTCAAACTAAATGCTTTTATCGGTTCTGGTACTTAAAAAGTAAATAAAATTTCTCTTTCACACTATATCATTTGGACAAATTTTCAAAATTTGTTTGTGGTTAGTAGTTAATTATAACGCTATAATTTTAATTGAATAGGCGAATATTGCATTTTTAAGTATAAAAATAATTATAACTACTGTACTGTATTTTTTGGAGTGAGTGAGTGAATATCAACGTCGCACTGTTCTGCTACACGAGGGCTTTTGGCAACGGACCACGTAATTTTGAACCATGGTCAAGTGACGTGGACGACACCTGAGCTGACACCCCCTTCTTCTAACTACCGCACCACACCAACTTAGAAGGAATGCTCTACCAATACATAGCAGGAATATTCTTTGAAATCCACTCTTCCAAGATATATGGCAGCACGGGTTCTATGATGAGTATTTTTGCGGGGAAGGCGAATAGTTTTGAAGCAGATATTGCATTTTTTCAGCTGACGGCGTTTTCAGCGGTTTGCAAAGATTATTATTTTTGTCCCGAAAAAATAGTTGATGTCAAAATTTAAGTGTCTTATGTTTTTGTATGTTAAGGTATCCGACTACGTTCGGAACCGTGCTTTTGCAAAAGAGCATAAATGGATAATTTTCATGATATTTAGTGTCACTTAGATTAGAATATATGCATAAAATTGTTTTAAGGACATTATGTTTAAAAAAATTATTTAAATACAATATTTTGGCAAAAAATTAACTTAGAATAATCTTTTTTTCCAAATGTTCTCCTTTTGTGAAAAATACTTCCATTAGAATAATATTTTGCCTGTATATAGCTCAGACCTCTCTACAGAGGCTCAACTAGAAGTTTTGAAAAATTCACATTATTTTCAGAGTTACAACAAATTGAAATAATTATTCTCGCGTTTTTTTCTTAAAATTGCTCCCCTCTGTTGTCGTAAAATATGAATAAACCCACTTCTAAGTTATATATTTCACGAATTCTAGTTGAGCCTCTGTAGAGAGGTCTGAGCTATATACAGGCAAAATATTAATGTAATAGAAGCATTTTTCACAAAAGGAGAACATTTTGAAAAAGATTATTCTAAGTTAATTTTTTGCCAAAATATTATATTTAAATAATTTTTTTTGTCAAAATGTCCTTAAAACAATTTTATGCAGGTATTCTAATCTGAGTGACGCTACATATCATGAAAATTATCCATTTATGCCCTGTTTTAAAATCACGGTTCCGAACGTAGTCGGATACCTTAATGAAGACCTTAGAAAACGATTTGACTATTTATTTTAAGTGAACGGTGTATATACGAGTAATACTCTTACAAGCTCGTAATTAATCTTACAGTGGAATATCTTTAATTAATTTATTAGCTCTAACGGATTAAATTTCCCAAAGCGGAGTATTTTGTTTATGTATATCCCTTAATTTTCAATGTAGTGATCCAAAAAAAATATTGTTTGAAAAAAACTGCAGTAAATCATAATGCGGTGTATAAAGTATTGACGTGCATGGATCCCCTACACGGTGGGTCTTACAAAGCTCTAATAAAGCCCGAGCTATGAAAGAAGCTAGACATTTGCCAACTTGATTCTATCGTTAACATTTCGCTATGCTATTCATTGAATCGGCATTATAATTTAAGAAACGGCGTTGCTTGCAAATATTACAATTTTAACGTAAAATAAATACAACAGAAAGTAATATTAATGTATTACACTTTCAGATATAAATTATTTATACTATTTTAAGCGTTCATTACACAAAACTTTTAGCAATGTGTTACTTTTGCTGAGCAGAGATCAGCTTAGGGAGGTATTTTCAAAAATCGACCCTCAAGAGTGTTACGGGGAGTTATAAATAAAAAAAAATCCTTTTTATCAGCTATTAAAATTTATAACAAAGGTGGTTTTTTTTCTTTCTTTTTTTTAGCTGATATATGCAAAAAGTTTTTTTTTTTGTTTAATTTGAAATTCATGTAAAATTAACTCATTAAAAACTTCTTTATCCTTTAATCTGTGTTGTTTAATTTTCCAGTTCACCCGTGCGAAGAAGGGGTATACCAGCTAGTTTAATATATATGTCATATAAAAAGTCAGTCAGATGTCTTTCATTCTACGTATAATGAGTGATCAGTATTGTTAGAGAGAAATTTATTGCTTACGTCATTGAAAATTATTGTTCTAGCGAACTGTGTTATCATAAATATCTACAATCAGTGATGACTCTTAGGATGAGAGCAGTAGGACACAGGTGAGCTCCCACCGAGAAATAAAATAAAAATATTAATCTTCGGTTTATTTTTTAACTTTTAATTTGCAATTTCGTTTGTTTAAAGCTGAATATGCAAATTTCAAATAAATAACATATGCATATGTTGAGGTCCAGATGCAAAAAGGGGCTAGGAACCTGCTGTTTTGAAACAGCAAAAGGGCTTATTGGACATGGACTTGGTAATCAAGAAATCCATTTATAAGTCACAAGAACCACACTTGAAATAACACTCCTCTCCTCCAATTTTCCACACTACACCCTTTAGAATTTTGAGTCCTTGTTATTTTTAGCGGATGTCTTTTGTTGATGTCTTTCAAATGGTTTTATTTTAACAATATTTATAAAACAATATCGCTAACATTGAGCGAATGGCCCGCACAGCCTCTTTCAATTTCTTGTTTTTTACATTATCATAAAACATTATATATAAAAAAGTATCGCTAACATAGAGCGAATGGCTCGTACAGCCTCCTTCCAATCGTTGTTTTTTACTTCTCCCGCGTAAATAATAGTACACACCTTATAATTTAAATAGCGCCATCTAGTGGCGTACATGAACCTAACATACTCCCCCCCCATCAAGAAGTTATTCTTGATGTAGAGGAAGTTTACAAAGCTTATGAATTGGTCTTTTAAATCGACCTTTAACAGTTCTAAGAGTTACTACTCTTACCACACCATCCTTACCTGGATGCGTTTCAATTACTTTACCTAAAGGCCAGGTGGCTGGAGGAATGTTATCCTCCTTAATAATTACAATTTCTCCAACCTTAATATTATGGTTAGGAGATTTCCATTTAGTTCTGTTTTGCAAATTACTCAGATAATCCATTTTCCACTTTCTCCAAAAACCTAACTTCATTTTTTGGACAATATCCCAACGGGAGCGAAGAGAAAGTTTATCATCATTGGTATGCTCAGGGGAAGAGGTAATAACCTCACCTATGAGAAAATGAGAAGGAGTTAAAATATTTAAACTGTCTGGATCATTGTCACAATCCAAAGAGACTAGAGGTCTTGAGTTCAGAATTGCCTCTACTTGTGTTAACAAAGTGCTGAACTCCTCAAAAGTTAAATTTATGTTTCCAATGACCCTTTTTAAATGGTACTTAATACTCTTAACTCCTGCTTCCCATAATCCTCCAAAATGAGGACTCACTGGAGGGCTAAAATGCCACTCTATATTCACTTGAGATAGAAAATAGCAAAATTGTTCATTTTCATTAAGTTTTGATACAAATTTAAATATTTCTAGCAATTTTCTTCTGGCACCAACAAAAGTGGTACCATTATCACAATAAATGTGCTTAGGTGCTCCTCTTCTAGCACAAAAGCGTTTCAATGAGGCAATAAAAGCCTCAGAAGTGAGATCACTCACTAGTTCTAAATGTAGAGCTTTGGTAACAAAACATACAAAAAGAGCTATATATCCCTTAGTAGTCTTTGCTCCTCTACCTCTATATCTTAAAATATTGATGGGGCCAGCATAATCTACGCCACAAACAGAAAATGGCCTACTGGGAGTAACCCTATGAGTTGGTAGATCACCCATTAATTGCTTGGATGTAGTTGCTCGATACCTACAACATATTATACATTTATGAATACATTTTTTACAATATTTTTAAACCAATAATCCAATAAGTTTGCTTAATAATACCTAATAATACAGTACATCCAGCATGCAAATATAAAATATGATACATATTTACAATTAATTTACAAATTTCATGCTGATTTGGCAAGATGATTGGGTGCTTAGCACCATATTGGAGTGTCGAATTTCGAAGTCGACCTCCTACTCGAATTAAACCGTCTTTGTCAATGAAAGGACAAAGAGCAGATAGTATACTTTTTTTTTTTTTTTACTACAGGCTTATTAGCTTTAATACAACTGATTTCCTCTTTAAAGAATAAATTTTGTATATACAAGAAAATTTTATTACTTGCCTGCCTCCTTTCATATGTGGTTAAAGGAGGGACATGGTATTTACCCTTGGAATCTAAATTTTTCATCTTGCCAACTCTAGCTTTACAATTTGTGATGTATCTAAAACAGAATGCAAAAATATCAATTATCTTAGTAAATGATGAAAATTTTAAAAATAAATAGTCAATAAAGTCACAGTTGACAGCCACAGGGAAGCTAAAAGCTGTTCGTTTTCTTTCCTTTGACACTGAACTAGTCTGATCATTTCTCTTGGGTTGCTTAGGCCAAGAGTCCATCTCACAGGAAAGCCATTGAGGGCCTTCCCACCATAGAACACATGTGGGAAGTTCTTTAGGTGATAAACCTCTGCATGCAATGTCAGCTGGATTCATCTTGGTGGGCACGTAACGCCAACTATCTGCTGGAACCAAGTCCAAAATTTCGGATGTTCTATTGGCAATGTAAGGTTTCCAGTTCCTTGGATGAGAAGACAGCCAAGATAGAACCACTTGGGAATCAGTCCATGCATAGAAGTGAACATCATATTCCTTTAAGATGTTCTTGCAGGTTGCATAAAGGCGTGCAAGTAACAGTGCACCGTTGAGCTCAATCTTGGAATTGATACTGACTTTAGAGGTGCCACCCTTGATTTAGCCACCAAAGAGTCACCTTGGTATTACCATCGGCTTGCGGCTGCACAGCATAGATGACCGATGCATAGGCCAACTCAGACGCATCACAAAAACCATGCAGATTATTTGTTGGCTAGTAGTGTGGATCCACCTGGGAATGTGGATTGAACAAACTTGTTCAAACTCCTTCTGGAATGTTTTCCATTTGTTGCAAGCGCTTCTGGAAGAGGACTGTCCCAATCTAATTTCAACAGCCATAACTGTTGATAAAAAATCTTAATAGACACGGTACAGGGAGTCAGGAAACCGAGAGGATCGAACAATCTTGCCGATTGTGACAGGAAAGAACGTTTAGTGATATTGTCCGGAAAATTTACTTTTAAATTGAAAATGAAGATATCCTTCATAGAATTCCAGGTAAGTCCTAGGGCCTTGGAGCATTCATCAGGATGGATTTCCAAATTGGAACTATCTCCTACCCAGTTTGAGGAAATACGGGAAAGTACTTCTGATGAATTGGACCGCCACTTCCTTAAATGAAATCCTCTTGCTTCTAGTATGTTAGAAAGTGTTTTTATCAAGGAAATTGCTTCCTCACTCGAAGGGGCTCCTGCCATTAAGTCATCGATGTAGAAAGATTCCTTTATAAGGGATGAAACAGCAGGATCATCTCTTTCTAGATCTAACCCCGTTTGAAACAAGCAGCGAGTAGCTAAATACGGTGCTGATGCTGTACCGTATGTTACCGTACACAGTTTATATTCCCGTATGGGAGAGTCCTTTGATTCTCTCCACACAATGCGCTGAAAATTTTGATCTTCTTGATCAATTAGTATTTGTCTATACATCTGTTGGATGTCAGCGGAAAAAGCAATTTCATTCAATCTAAATTTCACTAAAATCGTGAAGAGGTCAGGCTGTAACATTTTACCTATTCCCAAAATTGAATTAAGAGAATTTCCATTTGAAGGTTTACAAGTGCCATCAAATACAACACGTAATTTCGTTGAAACACTGTCACCTTTCATAACAGCATGATGAGGAAGAAAATAAATTTTTGGGTCCATAGATTTCTCATTGTTTTCCACGGGCATCATATGCCCCAATGATTCGTATTCTATCATAAACTTTTTTATACTGCCTTTCAAAGTCCTTATCTACTTGAAATCTTCTCTCCATTGCAAGCAACCGAGAAATTGCTATTCCTTTAGTGTTACCCAACCGTGAGGTGTCTCTGTATATCGGTAATTTTACTACAAATCTACCCTCATCATTATATTTAAAATTTGATTTAAAATGGTTTTCACAAAATTGTTCCTCATCGGATAGAAATTGTTTTTAACGGATAATTCCTCCGTTTCCCAAAATCTCTGAAGAAGCGAATCGGTATTTAATTCGTTTGCAGTACTTAAAAAATGAGAATATAACTCATGTGGTTCCTTATTTTTAACATTAAGTTTTCCTGCAACAACCCATCCAAACATAGTTCTTTGTGCAATGGGTTCATTTTTAGAACCAACAATTTTTCCACTGCGAAGAATATCAAAAAAACAATCAGATCCTAAAATTATATCACATTCTTTAGGACTCATAAATTCCTCATCTGAAAGAGGAATCGATTTCAAGTAATCTAAATCCTTCACATCCAAAAACTCCGAAGGAATTTGTGAAGTAACTTTATTTAAAATGAAAGCGTTCACTTCCAAACGCTCATTCGAAGACTGTGATCCGATAACCAAATCAACGCAGCCTTTAGTTTGACCTGCAGTAACCCCCGCGATCCCACGAAGAGAAATTTTACTGCTTTTTCTTTTTAATCCTAAAATATTTACAACTCTTTCTGAGATAAAACAACATTCAGACCCAGAATCTAATAATGCTCTGCAGATAAATGATTCATTAGAATTATTATTATAAAATATCTTTACTTTTGCTGTGGGCAGAAAAGAAAGATTTAATTCACTGTTCACCGAAGCCCCAGAATAAATCTCCGATTCTCCCGCTTGACCTTTGAACTCACTCGCTTCGTTGCGAGTCTCTGCGCTAGTTCCCTCCCTCTGTGAAGTTTCATTCCCCTGTAACGAATTTGTAAACAACGCGTTTCCGTTGGGCCTTTTTCATGTAAAAGAGTATTGTGGAACTTAGAAGAGCATAGAGAACATTTTAAATGGTTATTTGGGCAAGATTTATATTTATGATTATTTAAACATAAAAAGCACAATGAAAAACGTTTTACAAAATTTTTTCTACAATTAACATCCATGCTCTTAAATTGAATACACTTAAATAAAGGGTGTGTTCCTTTACATTTCAAACATTTTAAGACCTTATCATTTTCTATATTAGAATTTGCATAATTACTTCTTATCGGAATTTTACATTCAGATTCATTATTTGACATTAATTCTAAAGAAGAACACCTCACGTTTAGGAAATCAAGGAAAGCTTTCATGTTTGGAAATTCTTCTTCAGATGATTTAATAGCCCATAAACGTCTACTTTCTGGATCAATTTTTTGTAATAATAAATAAATTAACCAGCAGTCTTTACTAGAAGCTTGCTCACCTAAAGCATTAAGCCCTCTTAGGCATTCATCACTCGTGTCCAATAATTTACGCAAATTAAAACAATTAGCTTCGGAAATAGGTTTTTGATCCAAAAACGTTTTAATTAATGACTGAACAATTTGTTTTTTGTTGTCATACCTATCTAACAATTTTTGCCAAGCTTCTTCATACGAATCATTAGATATAGGCATATGCTTAATTAACGAAGCTGGCTCATTAGTAAGTAGACCTTTCAAATACTGGAATTTTTCAACGTTCGATATTGACACTTGTGAATGCACAGTAGAAACAAATAAATCTTTAAAATTTATCCAGTCCTTAAAATGACCATTAAACTGTGGTATACTCAATTTTGGTAACCTAAAATTACTAACATTTGAGTTCGAAGTAATTGAACTCGCTACTGAATTTTGTGTTCTACCTTGATTCTGAACATTTAATTCATCTAATTTATCATTAAATTTAGCATTCAAATAAAAGTATCTCTCTTCGAACTCTTGGAGTTCAGATTCCTCTAAACTCAAATTCGAATCTAATCGTTCGAATTCTTTGAATAAGTCATCCAATCTGGATAACCGAATAGAAATTTCATTTCGAGTATTTATCTCATCAAAAGTATTTTCTAGCCTGGTCAAAGATGCCTTTACACGACCTCTGGCTGCTCGAATTTCAGCCATTTGAGCTTTCTCTGTTTCACTCATATAAAAAATTTATTCACCAAAATATCCAAATCAATAATAAAAAATATGCAGTAAAATCATGAAATCAAAAACAATTTGGTTCATTCATTCAAATTAGTTCTATGCACAATAAGTCCTAATAACAGTTTCAAATATCAAAAATATTATTCAAAATGACTTATCTCTTTGCATCTCGTCCTGGTGCCTCCAATTTTTATGTTGATGTCTTTCAAATGGTTTTATTTTAACAATATTTATAAAACAATATCGCTAACATTGAGCGAATGGCCCGCACAGCCTCTTTCAATTTCTTGTTTTTACATTATCATAAAACATTATATATAAAAAAGTATCGCTAACATAGAGCGAATGGCTCGTACAGCCTCCTTCCAATCGTTGTTTTTTTACTTCTCCCGCGTAAATAATAGTACACACCTTATAATTTAAATAGCGCCATCTAGTGGCGTACATGAAGATGTATATTGTTTATAAATATACAAAAAAAAACTACGTTTAACTCTCTCTCTTGTTTATTTTTTTCCCAAATAAATTGACACTTTCCCTTAGAATTTTCAAGAGTTTGCCATGAGCTGACATTTAAATAATCTGTTCTACAGTATGTGTATTATCTTACTATTTTAGCTAATTTGTAAAAAAATATTAAAGTGATCTTTCTTTAAAATTCACACTTAGTACAAAATATTGCTACCATCTAATACAAAAAAACTTCTGTTTTTCTCAAGACGTCGAATATCAAACCTTAGCTATGATTATTGATATTAGACGAGAAAGAAAGAAAATTCAAAAAACATTGAACATTTGAAAGTTGATAGATACTTTTCATGGAAAATTTTCAGAAAAATATTTATTATTGAGTAATAAATAGACTTTTTTAAGTCAATAAAGAAAAAGAAACTACTAATTCTCCAATCTATATTTTAATCTTTTTAAATAATTAATGAAATAAAAGATCTACTAGAATATATATAATGTTTAAATAAAGTGCATAATTATTGATTCTGACAGTATTACATTATTATTACTTCTGATCAAGCGTACAATTCTTTTTAACACGTTTTTATAAGTTTCACTTGTATGTAATGGAATCTTTGGACTCGATTTTTACCCACTTTAAAAGGTCAGATTAATTTAAGAAAATGTTAGATTTAACTAGATTGTGCATTGTACCATTATAAACATAAAGGTAACATCTTATATTAAATACTTACCACTGGAAATTTTGTTCATGATTCTGAAAACACATGAAAAAATTACTCGGAAGAGATTTACCATGTTACAGTGCAAAAAATGTAAATAATTCTTGTCATTTTATGTAGGAGCAATCGTCCCATATAATTTACGCGGGGGCATGATAACTGTTGGCGCTGCGATCGTCACCCCCACCTCGCTCACCCACACTTGTACATTCTCTTGCAAGGGAGACACTGCACAAAGCAGTCGCAATAAATGTTTATGCCTTAAAACTCGCATTTTTAACTAAATACAGTACCATTCGCATTAATATATGGTCCGTCGACTACGCAGATCTTCAGCAACTTATGGATATCCTATTTTAAGGCTTTAAACTAAATTATACATACGCATAATTTGCTTAATTTCGCAGAACAACGCCCATAGTTGTTCCAACGTCGCAAAGACATTCACCACGTCGACAGAGTCAAAGGTCACAAAAAGTACTGCATTCCCTCGCTCGCCCCTTTAGCTTGCGTTTTTCGTTTTTTTTTGTTTTACCCGACTGCAGCTTAGAGCTGTTTTGAACTCACTCCAAGTGTTTCATTCTCTCGCAAGAACGCATCAATTGGATAACATTCATTTGACTTCATCTCGCAAGGCTCCGCATTAAAATAGAGGTAAGCCATTTTCATACCTCTATCGTTTATTTCATTGCAAAAATTATAAATCATTGTTTATTAACGCAAAAGTCAAAATGAATCCAATTGAAAAAATTAAAAATAAAAGAGCGCCTATACGTTCGGCCGTAACAAAATTAATTACGAAAATACAAAATTACATTGAAAATAACAGTGATGTAGATAATATCTTAGAATTACAAGATCAACTAATCGGAAAAAGAACTCTCATTGAAGCAACTTAATTCAGAAATGGAAAATTTAATAGTAGATGCTTCTGAGTTCAATACTGAAATTAACGCATCCGAAGAATATTCGGAAAAAATTATTAGCATAAAGTATAAAATTAAATCGTACATCAAACGTCGTGAATGTAATTTAAATGTTCCAAATTCAACACAAGTTTGGTCAGATCAAAACCGAACACAATTATCAATAAAACTTCCAGAAATTCCTTTACCAAAGTTTTCTGGAAAATATGAAGAGTGGAGCAACTTTAAGATACAATTTAACAGAATTATCTCAACAAATTCGCAACTCTCCTCAAAGCAAAAATCGCACTATCTTAAAGCAGCACTAACGTCAGAAGCAAAGAATTTAGAGACTATTAGCGATTCATTTGAATCTTTATTTAAATCTTTAGAAGGACGGTATAAAAATAAACGTTTAATAGTCGAAACGCACGTAAAGGCAATCTTAAACCTAGCGAAATTAAATAATGAATCAGCAAAAGATTTAAGATACTTAATTGATGATGTAAACAAAAACATGCGTGCTTTGAAAGTATTAGAATTTGAAAGAAACAATCTTTTGGACATTTTAATCTTAAACATTATTCTTCAAAAACTGGATAAGGAGACTTTAAAACAATTTGAATACAGCCTTATATAGTTCAACCGAAGTTCCTAAATTTGATGACTTCATTTTATTTTTAGAAAAACGCGCTCAAGTTTTAAGTAATATAAATAAAAATACCTTCGTAAAACCAATGTTTATACAAGATAGAAATAAATCAAAAAATTTCTTTATAAAATCTAACAATTCTGTGTATTCATGAATTTTGTGTAAGCAAAAACATCCCATTTTTAAGTGCGATTCCTTTTTGAAATTAAATGCACTACAGAGAAAGGAAATCGTCACGAAGCATAATATGTGTCTCAGTTGCTTAAGTGATCAGCACAGAATTTCGAAGTGTAAATCAAAACATTCTTGTAGTGCATGTGGCTTTCGACACAACTCTTTGCTTCACAGGCAAAAGCGGGAATCCTCCAACGCTCCCCTGATTTATAGCGCGTCACAACTACAAGGTCAGGAACTGATCCCCAACACAGAGGAGTTTCACAGTTCTCAAGAAAATACAGCCGCATCCCTCTCTTGTACCAGTAGAAGAAAAACCGTAATTCTACCCACAGCAGTAGTTAGGGTTTTAAATCATTCCACAGGAAGTTGCATCCAAGCACGCGCAGTCTTGGATTCTGGTAGCATGTCTAATATTGTTACGTTAGATTTCGCAAACAATTAGGGGCACCCCAAAATAGAATTAATATCCCAATTTCCAGTTTAGGTGGAAATAAAACCACAGTCAAGTCAAAATTAAACGCTTCAATAATAAATGGCAACAGCTCATTTTCTACAACTTTAGATTTTCTGGTTGTCTCAAAAATTACAGACTTTCTTCCTGTTTCTCAAATAAACCTCAGTGATTTAAAAATACCTCAGGAACTAGCAGATCCAAGTTTTGGTGTTCCAGGTAAAATCGATTTGCTAATTGGAGCAGAGGCATTTTTTGACATAATTAAGGAAGGAATTATTCGCACATCAGACATCGCACTTGTATTTCGCAGCTCAGTTTTCGGATACATCGCAACCGGAACCACACATTCATACAAACAAAATCAATATTGTGGTTTTATATCAGAAATGCAAAACATTGATGATAATTTACAAAAGTTTTGGGAGATAGAAATAATTAACGAAGGTCAAAAGCCATTAAGTAAGAAAGAGGAATATTGTGAAAATCATTATCAAATGACTCACACGCGCAATGAAACTGGTCGATATGTAGTACAAATGCCAATTAAAGACATACAAGGCTTAGGACACTCAAAAGGTTTAGCAATGAAGAGACTAGATCAGCTTTGGAGAAGATTATCTAAAGATAAACAAATGGAAATTTTATATAGGGGATTTATGCAGTAATACTTAGACTTGGGGCATATGGAAAAAGTGGAAGAACATTTTGATGAAACAACCGCAAACAATATTTGTTATTATCTTCCACATCATGGAGTCTTTCGGCCTGATAAAACAACTACCAAATTAAGAGTTGTTTTTAATGGTTCAGCTTCTACTACTTCAGGTTTAGGCCTAAATGACCTACTCTTGAAAGGTGAAGTGAAGGAAGACATTTTTGAAATCATGACACGATTTCGCACACACAAATATGCTTTTACAACCGACATTCAGATGATGTTCCAACAAATACTCATTGATCCAGCTCAATGTGATCTTCTCAGGATTATATGGAAAACAGGTGCTAATGAGTAACCAGTCATCTATAGATTGAAAACTGTCACGTATGGGACCACCAGTGCTTCCTTTTTAGCTGTACGAACTCTCAAACAGTTAACTATGGATGAAGCTTCTAGATTTCCCTTAGCTTCCAAAGTAGCTCTTCAAGACGTGTACATGGATGATATAGTGTCGGGTGCACAAAATCTCGACACTGCTTGCCAATTACAATGCCAGTTGCAAAATATGCTAGAAACATGTGGAATGAAATTACATAAATGGAATTCCAATTCAAAGGAGCTGCTTAATTAATCTTCAGATCAAGAGCATTCCTTTTCAATCAACGCACAGTCAGCCATAAAAACCTCAGGTATTAGCTGGAAACCAACAGGAGACTATTTCATGTTCAAAGTCTCAATCCCTTCAGTAACATCTTATACAAAACGAGATGTTTTAAGCGTCGTAGCAAGACTTTATGACCCTCTTGGACTAATAGGCCCTGTCATCAGCAAAGCAAAAATCTTTCTACAAAAATTATGGCTTAGAAAATTGAATTGGGAAGAATTCTTACCGAATGCAATTGCACCAGAGTGGCTCAATTTCGTGTCATCTCTAAAAGCCCTAGAGGAACTCAAAATAGATCGATACATTCTTACAGATTCCTACGGGAAAGTTATACTTTTAGGATACGCAGATGCTTCGGAGTCAGCCTACGGAGCCGTAGTGTACATGCACAGTGTCAAAGAAGATAGTACCACCACAACCAAGCTTATTAGCAGCAAATCTCGTGTCGCACCAATCAAAGTAATCTCCATTTCTCGCCTTGAACTCTCAGCCTGTTTACTGCTGGCTCAATTAGTAGAAAAAGTTCACCTCTCTCTACAAGTACATTTAGCTAAAGTCATTTTGCACACCGATTCAACCATAGCAATTGCCTGGATCAACACTCCAGCTAATCAACTGAAACATTCGTCGGCAATCGAGTTTCCAAGATACAAACTGTGACGGAGAACTTTAAATGGAAGCACATACCTTCAGCGCAAAACCCTTCAGATATCATTTCTCGAGGTGTAAATCCTGAAGAACTTTCCTCATTGACTCTATGGTGGAATGGCCCCCAGCATCTAGACATTCCTGAACAATTTATTGATCCTTCAATTACCAGTTCTGATGAACTTTACATGTCGGAACTTAAAAAAACAATTTGATATCAGCTTGACATCAATCTTGGACTCTAACTTTGAAATGATCTCTTAAATATTTCAAATAATTATATGAAATTAATTCGCATTTTTAGTAATATTTTCAGATTTCTGCATAATGTCAAAAATACATCTCGCCATTCAGGTCCCCTTACAAACGAAGAACTTCAGGAAGCAAAACTTCATTTGATTAAAAGGATCCAGGTAACAGTTCTTAACAAAGAAATCGAAATTCTTAGGAATGGGGAAACCATTAAAAAAGGTCAGTTAACTTGTTTGAATCCCTTTCTTGACAAAGAATACATACTTAGAGTTGGTGGTAGATTAAGTAATTCAAATTTAACATATAGTCAGAAATTTCCCATTTTGCTTCCAAAAAACCACAAGTTAGCTATTTTAATTATGAATTATTACCATTTAAAAAATTTGCACGTAGGTGCTCAAACCTTACTTTATCTAGTCAGACAAGAGTTCTGGCCATTAGGTGGCAGAAACACTGCCAGACAAATTGTTCAAAATTGTGTTGTTTGTTTCAAAAACAAACCTAAGAATTTAGAACAAATTATGGGAAATTTACTTATAGAAAGAATTACTCCTAGTTCTCCTTTTACTCATGTAGGAATAGATTTTACAGGTCCATTTTATATTAAATATAAAGGCCAACGAAAAGGCATTTACCACAAATGTTATGTTGCAATTTTCATTTGCTTTATTACAAAAGCTATTCATATAGAGGTTGTCACAGAACTAACCACAGAAGCTATGATTGCAACTCTCAAACGATTTTTCAGTAGAAGAGGAAAAAGTACTTCAATTTGTACTGATAATGCTACAAATTTCATAGGTGCAAGCAGAGAATTGCAACGTTTATATAATTTGATAAAAAATCCACCAGCTATTCTTGCCAATTATTTAACAAATGTAGAAATTACTTGGAAATTTATCCTCCCTAGATCACCCAATTTTGGAGGACTTTGGGAAGCAGGTGTCAAATTTTTTAAACATAATTTTAAAAGAACAGTAGGTGATGCACGTCTAACGTTAGAACAATTCATAGCAATTACTACTCAAATAGAAAGTATTTTGAATAGTCGTCCTCTTACTCCCATGTCCTCTGATCCTAATGATTTTGCAGTCCTCACCCCAGGACACTTTCTCATAGGTACACCTCTTCAAAGTTTACCTGAGCCAGATATGTCAGATAAATTAGACAGTCGTTTATCTCAATGGCAAAAATTAACAAAATTTGTTCAATTTATATGGCGCAAATGGTGGTTAGATTATCTTAATAATTTACAGGCTAGACATAAATGGCAATTTGAGAAAGAAAATGTAAATCCCAATTTAACGGTTATTTTAAAAGATGAAAATCTTCCACCATGTAAATGGACTATGGGAAGAATTTTAGAGATAGTTAAAGGTTCAGATGGAAAAGTTAGAGTTGTTAAAGTTAAGACATCTCAAGGTATTTTTAAAAGAGGAATTTCAAAAATCTGTTTATTACCAAATGTTTAAATGTCTATTAATCATTCAAAAATGTACGCATTAATATATATATATAGTTTATTTTCATGTGCAATTTTTTCATATTGATCATATTTCTTAATTTTTCATTATTTGTATTTTTGTGTATGATTTATGTAACATTATTTGTTTCTTGAAATGTTATTTCAACGTGGGCCGGGATGTTGGCGCTGCGATCATCCCCCCACCTCGCTCTCCCACACTTGTACATTCTCTTGCAAGGGAGACACTGCACAAAGCAGTCGCAATAAATGTTTATGCCTTAAAACTCGCATATTTAATTAAATACAGTACCATTCGCAATAATAATAACTCTACAAAGGGGGCGAAAGCATATTGAGAAGTTGAAAACAAAAGATTATTTAAAAAAATTATTAATTTACTGAAAGTAAAACAAACGAAATACATTCTGATACACACACACAAAATAATAAAATACGCATTTACTCATATATAATACACTTATAAATGTATCAGTACTGCACAATGTACTTAATTCAACAATACTAAGTTAGGAACAACATTAATAATTACCAATGACCCTATGGGCTTGTCATACATAACTTATGTATAAAAATTAACACTTATATTGATAATTTGTACGGTTTATAATGAATCCCTTTCCTGCCGATTAAAAGTTACGAGATTCGCTCCCTATTGTCACATTTTCCACGTAGGCACGCGTATGTAATTTATTGGAGGGAGGGGAGAAAAGGAATAAATAAGAAAATCCTTTGAAATATAAGTAAATCCTGTCAAGGTCCCTTTATTGCATTCCAAAGCCTTCGGAATAATTTATGGACAGCAGTGCACAGAAAAGATCGTACTTCGAAAAGATGTATATATACGTCTGGTGCAATTAAAGCTTTGGCTGAGCAAGACGTTTATATACGCTGGTGGTACTTAAGAGGTTAAAGTCTTATTGTAGCTTTAGCGTCAAAGTATAGTACAGTGGGTGATTGATTAACGAACATAATCCGTTCCAAGACTATGTTCGCTATTCGAATTGTTCGTTAACCGATCATCGATTCACCATAGACTTCTATGTGAAATCGATTAATTCGTTCTGGAGACCCTAAAAATTAAATTTTAAAAAATGTATAATTTCTTATTAAGTTTTTAAAAAAATAATACATATACATATAGTCTTGCATATTAATCAGTCCTTTTCATGTTTTGCTTATGGGGCGTTGAAGAACATGTCCAATGTCGATTGCTTTTCTTTCTTTTTCAGGATTTTCCGGAAGTAATTAATAGCATTGTCGTTGTAAAGATACCCAACCCTACTGACATCAGCTTGATTTGGGTGCCATTCTAAGACCATTGCTCTGACATCCTCCCACTTTTTCAAAAGATCTTAAATGGCAGATGTCGGCATTGGTCCTCTTTCATCTTCCTCTTGTTCAGAAGGAAACACATTTCGGGGACGGGGAATGAACGATGGGGGAGGGGGAAGCGTTCAAAACGAATGAAATCAAAACCGAAACTGATGGTCTAATTTGTATGAATATTCTATTGGAATTTTTTTTCAATAGAACTTAGAAGTTTAATAGGTAAGCAACATAATACAGGAGAGATGAAAAACGATTTTTAGTCCGTTTCTCATATTTCACTTATTTTTACGGCGGTAGCGCGTCATCGGCACCTTTATATTTTATAGTCTGCACTGTTTGAAGAAATTAAGAATTCGCTTAATTTATTCGCCATGTCAGCAAATCCACTCGCCCATAACTTATCAGCTGTCAGAAAAAATATTGATATTCATATTGAAATTCAAATATTCAAGTGTGTATTGATTTTAGTCATAATAATAATTATTGAATGAGCTTTAAATTCATTGTTAATTCAAGTTTCATTTTGTAATTATCAATACTAAGCATACTTTAAACATTTCTCCTTTCAGTGATCTTATTTTGTATGCAAAATGATAACAAATGTTTAATATTAATTTTTTTCAGAGCCGAGAAGTGTTCGTTAGAATTCGTTTTGTTCATTACCCGAATATGTGTTCGTTGCCCAAACACAAAAAAAATTTTCTTGAATGTGTTCGTTATCCGAATATGTGTTCGTTATCCGAACACAAAAATCTTTCGTGAAAGTGTTCGTTAACCGATCACCCACTGTATCACTGAATTCAATACATTGTTATTGTATGAAGGGGGGGGGGCGATGAAAATTATGATTCAATATAAGGTCGCCGATATTGAAAGTTTGAGAAGCACTGGTGTTTATTAATAATTGTTCTCGCTTTTGTTTATTGTTGTGTTGTAAATGGATTTGGATATTTCCCAATAAAAAATGCTTTATTCTAACGGTGATCAAAAACATCTCCAAGGAAAATTATTTTCCTAAGATAAATTTAACTCATTTAGCATTCACAGACTTTTGAATCCTTAATCCGCAAAGCACACGTGCAGAACGTCCATCGGAATTTTCCTTCAAACATTCTAGATACTTTCTCTCCCAACGCGTGAAGGTTCAGGGCACGTGTAGCACATCTTCGGTGCCTTCGGTGAAATTTTTTGGGCATATGGCTCGCGAAGCGAGCCTCCATCCCATATCCGGTAATGTAGATGTTGAACGATAGTGGTCATTTCATGCTAGCATGTAGCAGTCAACTGATTGGTCGAGCCAATCATTAGGGAAATTTCCTAGGTCGTGCGGAAATCTGAGTTCATGATGGAGAGCTAAGAGGATGCTCTCTGATTGGATCTTGGCGGGTGATGATAGTGACTCTCATTGGCTGCTCAAATCTCTCAGGAAGAAATTTAAGACTAAGGGGGAGGGGCAAGCCCAGATGCATTCAATCCCGAGAAAAAACCGAGAAAGCCAAAGTTCCTTCCAATCATTCCTCCCCGCTGATATTAATTTCAATGATGTTAAAAACCTTATTGAGCTTTTTAAAATTATTTCCAATATTGTAAAAAATTGTCCAAAACTTATTAGTATCTTACCTGCCCTCAAGGCAACCAGTGACTTTAAACAACAAGCTTTTTTAATTTTACAAGCTCTAATGGATTAATTTTTTCTGTGTATTTTATTATCAAAAATTGTCTCTTTTCCTTTTTAAAATTTGTTTATTCCTACAATATCGTTCCTTTATTTATTCAATAGTATCTGTTTCCCCCCAAACGGGTCAGTTAGCTCTATTCATCGTAGCTCACTAGCCATGTTCTTTATTTATTTGTTTCTCCCGCCCCTCCCCATCTTTGGGACGCTTCTCATGTCGGTTTCCGACATTTTTTTCCCCCCTTCATTCTGAGCAGAAGTGCTTGCTCGCTGTCGCTCGCCATTTATCTTATTTTCGTTTCGCCCAGATGCAGGGAATACGACAAAATATATGAGAAAAATAAAAGGAGATAATAGAATTTAATTTAGCAATGGGAGTGCAAAAAAAGTTGCACGAAATTTAAGAATTATGGAGGATTATATGAGTCGAGTAGAATTCTTCTCGGTCTTTTAGTAGAATCTTGTGGATTATAATTAGGTAAATTCATCATATTAATACTGTTTGTGAATTGCAAGGAGTTAAAGAAGTTTTTAGCGATTTTTTGTATATAAAGATTTAAAACTATTGATTTTAATGGCATTCCGAATGTCGTCGTTTCTCATATACCTAGTAGCTTTTGTGATTATTCGGATAGTTGAATTTTGAAGAGTATCTAAAATATTAATATTTGCGTGTGTGTGTTTTAGCAGCGTATCCCCACAAGGGACACCCGTAGGCTAAAATTGGACGCATGACGGCTATATAGAGAAGTACTTTATTGTCTCTAGATAATTCAGAATTCCGGCCAATTAAGGGGAATAGTTTAAACATTATTTTCCAGAATTTTTGTCACGTGTGTTGTATGTGTGTTATCCAAGTGAGGTTTTTATCAAAAGTAATACCGAGGTATTTAGTACTTTAAGACCATGGGATTGTTTTGTTGTACATTGTAGGTGGTGGTGGAATTTTTCGCTTTGATGAATAACACGGCAGCGGACTTTTCAACATTAATGCTGATTTTCCATTTGTCGTAATAATTTTCAAGTAATTTAAGATGTTTATTTAGAGCATATGTGACTGATGTAATTCTCTTGTAGGTTGTGTGTATGACTGTATCATCTGCGAACATGTTAAGTTTGGTGAGTGAATAATCTGGGATATCGTTAATGTATAAATTGAAAAGCTGAGGTCCAAGGAGACTTCCTTGGGCTACTCCGCAGCTGATATTTTCGTGTTAGAAAGCGTATCCTTGACTCGAACCTGGTAGGAGCGGTTAGTATTGTAAGAGTGAAGTAGGAGAACGAGGGGTGGGGGAAGGTTGTAATTAATGAGTTTGTAAGTTAGTCCGGTAAGCCACACGCGGTCGAAGGCTTTCTGGATATCCAGAAATACTGCGCCGGTGCTCTTTTTACTTTGAAAATCTTCAGAGATAGCTTCGGTGAGACTGAGCAAAGAGTGAAGTGTAGATAGTTTATTAGTAAAACCGCGTATTGATTTGGGTTTATTATGTTGTTAGTATAAATGAAATTTTTTAATCTAGTTAGGATTACTTAATTGTACCTGATGTTTCCTTCCTAGTAATAAATGCTTTGGGAAGCCCAGTGGCTGAGTGGTAGCGTATCACACGTCCACGCCACAGGTCCAAGGTTAAAATCCCAGGCTGGGCAAGGTTAATTCAGCCTTTCATCCTTTCAGTGGGTCGATAAATGAGAACCAAGCTTGCTTGGGAATTGAACATTGAGGGTTTCGCGTCAGACTGACCACTTGACCGAAACCTCTGCACATGCACCCCAGTGCCTAAGGTCACGTAAACTGATATATGCACAGTAGGCCTTGGCCCTCGGGGGCTGTTGCACTACTGAGTTTAGATCAATAAATGCTTTTTTTTCTCATCCTATTAAAGTATCCAACTACCCTAAAATCATGATTTTTTTTCAAAAACTGGCAATTTTTTATGATTTTATTTTATAGGCCATATTATTAGCTTCATAAAAATTCCAAGGTTTTTATTTTCCATTGACTAGAACAAAAACCACAGGTGTTTTAGTAAAAGCAGATGCCATAACTTTACACAAGATGTCAAACTTTAAAATGCGTTTTACTCAAAATGTGTTTTTTTTTTCTCGAAAAGTTCAAACGGGGACAGCGATTGCTCAAAAAGTTTTAAAAATAATTTGCTGAATTTTTTTGTGTATTTTCTGTATAACAGTAGAAGTGTTTTAATCTTTAGATTCATCAATCACTGTTTTATTACAAAATTTACAGTCCTTTATGTGAATATAATCACTGTTTTTTTAAGCAATTTCATATAATAACTAAGATAAAATTCTCTAGATTTTGTAAAAATTAAAATATCTCTTATCCTGAAGGTTATTTCAAACAGGAATAACAAAGTAGCATATCAAAATTGAAAAAGTGAGAATTTGTTCACAAAATCTTTATACAGAGCGTATGTAATTTTTTGTACATTTTCGCCAGTTTTTTCCCATTTTAAGAATAATAAATTTTTTTTCTGTTTTCAATTTTGGGATTTTTTTTCCATAAAATGTATTAAATAAATCTAAAAATCACAAAAAAATCCTCATATCTCCATTTTTTCAAAAAAAAAAAAGTTGTCGCAAGTAGTCGGATACCTTAAATGTTAAAAAGTACTAAAATGCTGTTTCTTTTGACAAAAGTTACTCTAAACCTTTTACCATAAAAAAATTGTATGTGTGCTTATGACCACACGATAAAAGTGAAAACTTCTGATTTATTCTGGGCAAGAGTATCTAATTGTTCGGATGTACTACGTTTTCTTTCACAATATTTTCGCATGCGGGAGTTAAGTAGTTCTCTTTTTCGTGCCCATTCATCGGTGAATTTCATTTATTTCATACATTTTATGTAATGGGCAATGTTTATATAAATAACTATACACATTCTTATATATTTATATACGAATACATAGATTTAAATGTCAATTAGTCTAATTATTTAAATAAAATTATATATAAACTACTTATATAGATTATATTTATATAATATATATGTTTGTATGGGGTACTTACATACTATCGCAATAATGCCAACGTTCAAGATAACTCGCCAAGTTGGCCTCCCTGATTTCCCCTGTATCGTACGCGTTGAACCATGGCAACAATGGTACCATGGAACCTTGGTAACCATGGGCTTCCTTTCATATAACGTGGTCAGTATCGTTGCGATAGTACGTAAGTACCGTTTATATAACTTATATATCGCCGTATACTGTGTAGAATGCTTTGCGTTCCATTTCCCAAGGATGTCAAGCATTTGTATACTATGTAAGGTTAGGAAAACTTATATGCCCTGAGTACCCCCGTTTACTTTTCTTAAAATTCTCTAAGTAAACTAAAGGAGAGGGTTCGTACTTTTCACAATTGATACTTTTATTTTCTCGTAGTCTCTTAGTTGTCATCACCAAAATAATCCAAATATTGACAACTTTCCCGCTAATTAACTTCCTTAAAATTTCGAATTCTAATTCTTTTGGCACATTTTTGTGCTTAAAAGCTCTTTCTATTTAATGAAAAAATAGATCATATATGTTTCATTTCTTCTTGACAATTATTTATACAACTTTAAAGAGTTTATCTAATGAAGGAATACTTCAACAACATAATACAGCGCTTCTCAAACTTTCAGTACTGGCGACCCATTTTTTAATAATAATTTTTATCGCCCCCTTATACAATAATAATGTATTGAATGCAATACTAATGCACTGTGAGACTCTAAAACTACAATACGATCTTAATTATAAACCGTACATTTTCACAAGATAAGTGTTGAATTTTGTATATGTTACTTTTAAGTAATATATATATTTTAAGTAAATTACTTTTAAGTAATAGGATAATTATGCTATTTTTCTTTCTCTAATTTTTAAATTAGAACAGATTACAAAATGATATTTAATTAAAGATTTATTCCCTTCATCATCCATTTCTATAGGTACAAATATCATTAGAAAAATAGTCTAGTCTATGTTGCTCTCTATCATATTCATCACATCTGGCAAAAATTCTGGCGAACGTTTGCGTGAGTCTGGCCAACCTGTCGGACGTCTGCGCAAAACATGTAAAAAAGCTGTACCTGGTACAATTTCATTCAGTTTTGGTCGAATCGATGCTTCTATAGATACCGAATCTGTCTTGAATGTACATTTTATAATGTACGCGTTAGTTGTAAATCACGGTATTAAGTATTTACGGCAGTAGATTAAAACAAAATCATAGATATATTTTTAAGTTGTAGAGAACATTCGATGATAATAAAGTATCAACAAGTACACAGAAGAGCATGGTTCCGAAAATTATATAAATCAAGGATATATTAAATTTTGGATTTACTATTACTATTAATGAAAAACCCTGGGTAAAACGTACATGTGTACTTAAGGTATCTGAACACGTTCGGAGCACTTTTTAACAAAATATATTTAAACATTATAAAGGCTTTTTTTAGGACTCAATACCAATAAATACGAATATTTAACTAACAATATTTAAAATAAATTGCCTAAATTTCACAGAAATCACAATTATAAGTGAAATTTTAGCAACATTTTTGTAAAACTTCAAAGCAATTAAAGAAAACAGTAATAGACTTATATTAGTAAAAATATTACCAAAACAATCTAGATGCATTTATCTAGAGAATGTACTAAAATTTTAATGTTTTATTAAAATTTGAAAATTTTAGAGTTGATTGAGTAAACATTATAAGAAAAATCACATTCTTTATGAGACCATTATTTAAATAACAAGCCCTAACTCAAAAAATATTTATACAATAAGCAATATTTTAGTACATTCTCTAGAAAATAACATAAATATCAGGTTCAAAAAGTTTTATAGAAATACATATGTAATATTTTGAGTAATCAGACTCGCCATGATAGATTTCGAGTAATTTAAATGCCCACTTCTGGTAGATCAAAGACCCATTTCCGGTTTTTCTAACTTAATAAAATTGATTGTAGCTCGGTCTTTAGGTAGAGTAGATACAAAACAAAATATGTTTTATAAAGCCAAAAGAAGGCTCTATTGAATAAAAGAGAAAACAAAAATATCTGTCTTGGCCGAATTTCGTTATTTTCAACGTGTTCGGATACCTTAATATGTGTAAAAACTTACAAATCTGAAGAACAACATGTGGAAGTTGTTTTTAAAACCATAGAAAATCATTTAGTCATGTTGGCATGAAATTTTAAAAAGTATTTTCTTGCTGAGGACAACTTGATAGCAAGTTACTAGTGGGTTAGGGATTCATTTCACAATACTTCAGAAGGGCTCTCAACTGCCGAAGAAGAAATCTTCATAATTTCACATCCAGCGGCATAGTTAAGAGGCAATTTTGAAATATATAGTCCTTTGAATTTCGGGCAGAGATGGATGATGAATTTTCTGCACTGAAAACAAAAGCATTTCATATACTACTACCATTTTCAACATCCTACCTTTGTGAAACAGGATTTTCTGCTGTGGCTGTTTTGAAGACAAAATATAAATCTCAGCTAAATATAGAAAAAGAACTCAGAGTGTCAATTTCTAATATTAAGCCTTCCTTTGAAAAACTTCGCTCTGCAAGACAAGCCCATGGAAGTCACTCATAATTATTAAACTAGTTCTCATACTGGCTGAAGTACCCACTCTTCACACGAATTTATTTTTTTAAAAAAATAATACATTATTCTGGATATAATAGCTTAATTGTAAGGAGAGTAAAACCAAGTGCATGACAATGTATACAAAAATGTAAAATGATTTTTTGAAATGAATGCTCATTCTTATATATATTATAAACGTGAAAGTTTGTGAGGATGTTGGGAGTCTTTCACGCAAAAACAACTGAATGGATTTTAATGAAACTTTACAGTAGCATAGTTTATACATCAGAATAACACATAGGCTATAATTTATAGATATTGTGTAAAGTGTCCAAAATATAACAATAATTGTCAAGTAAGTAGGAAAGAATTCTGCCATCTGCAAAAAAGCCCATGACAGCAAATATCTATCTTTTATGTGTGAAGCTAACCTTTGTATTTTGTTTTGTCTACGCCAGGCGCCAGGAACTGCGAAAGTTTGAACAGGCAGAGTGTGAGGCTGATTACAATTTTAACATAAAAAAATACAACAAAAAGTAATATTAACGTATTACACTTCTAGATATAAATTATTTATACTATTTTAATCGAAAAAAATAACATTGTTTATTTGCTTATGATTTTAGAAAAGTTCGAGTATGTTACGTTCGCCAATTTTTAAATCTTAATATTTACGGACTGCGCAATATTAATTAAAGTAAAAATTCGCTGAAATTCTAAAGACAAAACACACAGACAATTATTCTATAAAAATCCTTGCAAAAACGAATACGTCTCGAATCAGTTAATCTGAAAAAGAATGCATTTTGAACCAAGATTGATTTACGCCATTTTTCAGAAAAAGCTTTTCTCTGTTTTTTAAATCGTGCTATATAGTTTTCAGTTATGGTAATTTAAGGTCGCTTAGACAGAATTCAAAGATTGGGTGTACTTTTCAATTTACACAACGTGAGAAAAAACGATATTTGATAGTTTGAATGACGTTAGTGAAATTATTTTGTTAGTTAAATATTAAGAGAAAGAAAGAGGTCCTCACACTCAATAAATGTCTTTTAAATTCAACGTAAGATCAATTCTCCCATTTGAATGCAAAGTTGTAATAATAGTTTCCATTAAGCAAGGCGATAATTTAAAATTTAAATACTATTTATAGTGGATAAAAATATTAAAACAAATTTACAGTTCAAAAGATAATATCGAAATGCAAAAAAAACTTAGTTAAAAAGGCCCATTTCACTAAACTTGAAGAACGGTGGATAGTTAGGAATATTATAAACCTATAACAAAACTACAGTAAAATTGATACTGGATGTATATCGAAGGTTTTACAAGTCTGTCAATGCACAATTCTAAACCTTTCAAGAAAGTGTAATAATAAGTATTATAATAATTAGTAAAAAAGGTAGTTTTAATATTTAAAAAAAAATAGAAGACAAAGTAACATTTTTATTCAACTGAGAATTACTTAAATAAATTTTAATTCTTTATGGTATTTTATTTTTTAAATATGTTGCATCAGTTAAAATATACTCAAATTTTAAATATTTAATAACTACTTATCAAATTCAAAGTTTTTATAACTTCTTCATTTATAAAAATAATTGCATGAAACTTTTTTTCCGTTTATCGAACATTTCAAAAAATGCTCACAATTTTAATTCAACATTTAATTCAGTTGTGAAATTTTGTGATTATAAAAATTTCTACTTTTCTGAACATACAACTATTTTTAAAAAGGTACATTTTCGTTTTCGGGTCCTAAAAAGTTGCAAAGGGAGTGAGTGAATATTAAAGTCCCACTGTTCACTTACTCAAGAGATATCATAGCGAGAGGGGAAGGGGAATTTTCATGACAATGTGTTATGCATTTAAAAATGTTCAAGCAACGCCGGGGGGAAATAAACCTGTCTGACAGAAAAGAAGCAAAAAAATTTCGAAACAGCGAATTTTAAGTCATACACTCGGAAAAAGGCCGAGCAACGCCGGGCTAAGCGGAGGAAGGGGGTGGGGTGAAAGTCATTTTGAAAAAGAGTATTAAAAGTGCTGATTTTATGAAGGAAAGGGAACATTTTTATAAAAGTAGAGAAAGCCCGAGCAACGCCATGCCATGCAGCTAGTATTATATATGGTTTTGAACGAACTGTAATTTTAAGCCTCACAGAATTAGCATTTAGAATTAATGTTAAATAATGAAAAAAAAATGTAAATTTCCAATAAAGAATAATTGTGTTATTTTTAATATTTAAAGCGAGAAAACTTCAAAATGTTTTAGCCCAGGATCAAGTGTGCACTCAATATTAACGTTAATGTTCCCGCGGAGTGACTCAACCCAATCCTTTTTTTTACAATTATTTTCACGATATACAATAAAAATCACAATTTCAGTGAATAATTTAACTAAGAGAGAATATACTTACCTATTTCAAGGTCTTTTCAATTTGTCTTCGAAAATTCGAGAAGAAATCCAGTAAAACTGAACTAAATTATTTCAAATGTGCGTGACTTTAATAAAGGACACAAATCACAGACACTTTTCGCTAACATTCAATTCCGTGTATTCAATATAAAAATATGGATATTAGTTCTAAAAGAGAATTGTGTTCAACGTTTTTCATTATGCATTATATGTTTCAGAATACTCATAAAAATAAATCTTGGCCAAATAATTCTTCAAAGTGCTCTATATGCTTATCCATATATCATAAAACTCTTTCACATGGAAAAAGGCGAATCAGAAATATATTATATTTACAACTTCCCTAAAAAAGAGACGGAGATAACCATACCAGTAAGTTCGAAGGTCAGCTAAAGTAATATTTTAGGTTAAAAGAAACGTAATAAAAAATCTCTCATCGTGGGATTACAGCAAAGCAAACAAAATATTTTTTTAATTTGGTTATAGGATCAAAGATAGCTAATGAGCGTTTGAAGTAGAATCTTTCATTTTTTGATGACGTAATTTTGCCAGATGATATATAAATCATATCGGTGTAAATATGTATCTTTTTATTATGTCAGAAAGTATTTTGCTACGCTTATAATTCTAGTAAATTAATTTTTTTAACATTTTATTTTCGATATGCTCGCGCCCCCCTAGGGGGAGGCACCCCACAGTTTGAGAAACACTGACATAATACGTTGAATTTACACATTCTGTTTGTTGTTGCAAGCGTAATCTATGCAACTCACCCTGGTTTTTACATTGCACAACTGTGGTCTCAGCAAAGTCCAAGAGACAAATTCCTTATCTTTTATAAATTCTGAGGATTTCAAAGGATTTCTTTTAATTCCACGATTTTAAACGATTCATGTACTGTTTCAGATTTCTTCTAATGCAGCTAGAAAGAAGCCCCTGTGAACGGCGGGTCTTTAGTGATAGCAGGTTCGAACTCATGACACGCCAGCCATGAGTCCGTTATCTTGACCACTAGGCTACCGCGGCCACCTTAATCGCGTGGGATCTTAATTAAATGATTTGCACTTGATTAGATATTATTCATCCTATTCTTTAAGCAGTGAGTGAGTGAGTGAATATTAACGTCGCACTGTTCGCACACGAGGGCTTTTGGCGACGGACCACGTAATTTTGAACCGTGTTCAAGTGACGTGGAATTCTTTAAGCAGACAACATATCGTCGGCCTAATTATCAGACTGCGTAACTCCACCAGTGTAATTGATTTGATATAGGAGTGCAACGCGCTAAGCGCTTTTTGGCGCGATTCCTTAATCGTGCAAAGCAGCGGTTGTTATCGGGTTACATGAAATCCAAGTTGACGGTCTAGCGTTTCCCTTTTGTTTGTCTACACCATACCTCTGTGCACGCTCCACTTATTCCTTCGATCAGTGTAATCACAATTTTTTTATTTCATAATAAAACTAGATTTCGAAGGGAGAGGGGGCGGTAAGATTTTAACATAAAGTAAATACAACAGAAAATAATATTAATGTATTAGACTTCCAGATATAAATTATTTACACTATTTTAAGCCTTCATTACACAAAATTTGTAACAATATCGCACGATAAAAATATCAAAGTAAACCATATTCTAATATTATCGCCTATCTTGGCGAATATAAACAACATATTGACGCCTAGCCCTACTGTATCAAATTAGCATCCCAGATGGAGTTACGTAGTCTGATAATTTGACCAACGATATAAAAGTTTTAATTTCGCATTAAAGTAGAACGTCTGTGAAATAATCTTATTTATATTGAAAAACTTCGGCATTATTAATATAATATTTCAATTTTTCTGAATAAAGAAAAAAGTAAAACAAATTACAGATACAAAACTCAACCCGATTAATAACAAAACACTTTTTTTTTGCTTCCAGATGATTTTACTTCCGAAAAAAATATTGTTTCTAGAATGACCCGTACACACACACGTGCATTCCATTCAAGAACCTCAATATATATTGGGTTTCGACTATCAAGGCGGGAAAAAAATCAAGGTCTTGAAACAAACACCGTCGCTTCAGGGTAACACACGTGTACGCTATTTACGAACGAAAAGTGATCGCGATTAAAATAAATTATTAATATTCTTATCACGATGCAAAAATTGCTGCTCAGTTGTATCCCCCGAAAGGACACTTTTTCTCGAACCTTCTTGTGATTATCTCTCATTTTTAGTGCGAATTTGCGTTTTAAATTAAACCGGCTCTGGGAAAGGACAGTGAAAAGTGCGTAATTTCTAGGCATAAAGATTGAAATTTTATGAGAATTTTACTTAATAACCCTTTTCTCCCCTTTTTGGATACAGTTGGTGGACTTTTAGCATAATTTTGAGCATGCATGCGTAATAGAGTGGATCGTGATTATATGAAGAAAAAAAATTTATTACAAATCGAAACTTAACTATGTGAAAAAAGATGTTCTAAAAAATGATTAGGAGAAAAATAATTTTAAAAAAATATTTTTGAAATTTGTTTAATATTACCGCTAAGCAGGGAATTTTCGCAAAAAAATTTTTTAAAAAATGGAAAATATATAATTTTTGGTTAGATGATTTTAGGCTCTAAATCAGTGATTCCCAAAGTGATCTATATGGACTCCCAGGGGGTCTATAACGACCTCCAAGGGGTTCACGTCAGAGAAAGAATAATTTGGGGGTCCATGAGATGTAAATGGGTGTCTACTATGATAGTGACCGTTATTAAAGTAGATCGTGGCTTTAATTTTAAAAGAAAATTTTATCAAGTTGAAACTAGATTTTACCTCTTTAACACATTTATTTGCTAAATTTAATGCTAACTTGAGTTATACAAGGTAACTGCATAAATTTAATTAAAACAAGGACCATTTCAGCGTTTCTTTCCAGAATTAAGCTGAAGAATACTATTGAAGGTCGCGAATTTTCTAAATTTCTCACAGACAATCTGGCAGGACGTTTTAATCTACGTTCAACATTTAAATGCTCTTTATTCAGAATTTGAAACTAGGTTCGAGAATGCTTTGATTATGGTATTACCACAGTGGATAATGGAATCCATATGATCACTTTTGAAAAATAAATGCCATATTACAAAGGAACTGATCGGAATAAGAAGTAGAGGAGATATTAAGGTAAAGTTTAGAAACGGATGTCAGCAATTTAGGCTTTTAAAGACATACCTGTTATTTGTGTCCCGAATACTGAAATATTGTGAGAAAGTTTTTATCGAAGTGAGAAGGAGTTTCAGTGTGGTTGCCAATCTCTCTCTCTCTCTCCGAAAAAAAATTGGACACCAATTACAAAGGAGATTTAGAGTTAAACCTGACAAATGTTGAAAATTTGTCTTTGAAGCACTAGATTTATTCCTCCTATTGAAAGTATTTGTTTGTTGTCAATTATTTTATGTATTAAATTTTAATTTAAATAATCAATATGTATTTCTTAAGTTTTTAATACTGTACATCTGAACAGTTAAAAGTTTAGTTCTTTTAAAGTAAGTAGTAATACACACAATTCCTGTCAAAAAGACATTTAAGTCGATTAATGTGTAAAAATTCATTATTAGGTAAGCAGGGTCTATCTATAGTCACAGAAACATGACAAGGGCTCTATGAGATAAAAAAAATTGAGAACCTCTGCTCTAAATAATTATTTTTCTAAAATATAAATAACGAAAAGAGATGATTAATAATTAGTGATTATTAGTTAGTGAATAGTACAGTGAATAGTGCAAAATTTCATAACCCATCTTTTTCCCAGAAATGTCGAATCAATTTGTTCTAAAGCTTGTGTTCCGCTTAATCCAAGCACTGCAATATTTTGGCAGTAGACTTTCCTTAAAAAATTTAATACTAAAGAAACTATTAAATGTACCAGATGTTTTTTTTGGTAACTAATTAGCATGTGTCTCTTCATCACAAGAAGTGTTAAAAAGCACTAAAATGCCTGTTGTGCTTTGACTTTTTATCACAAAAAAGGATTAAATATCTAAACTTCCTTCCTTTTGTGGATACTGAAAGAAAAAAAGAAACTTTGTGTGGATTTCTCTCTATAAAAATATGCCTAACAATATTAAATGCAAGAATTCGCACTCAGTGAAGTCGTGTTTCATAAAAATGACCAAATGGATTATTATTTTTTTAATGTTATTGTTTTTCGAATAAAATGTTTCCCCATTATTATTATTTATTAATAGAACAATAACTATAGGTCAAAAAGATAGCAAAACAAACTTTTTTTATCAATTTTCAAAGTTGCTAATTAGATGAAGATGATTCTGATCACTTTTCAGATATTAATAATGATTATATATATGAGGGGCATAGCGAGATATTTTTTATGGGAGATTCTCTTCAACTCATATCTCAAAATTAATGTCAAATTTCATTGTTTATTTTCAAGGAGAAAATAACGTTTATGTGAAGTGCGGGTTTTCGAATTGTAATTTTTTCTTCTGAAATGGAGGCATGAAAATATATTATTTATTTCATTCGAAGTGATTAGCTTAAAATTTTAGTATGTGATGACCCCCCCCCTGGGTCACACCTTGAACACCAAGGTTAATTTGAGGCAAAGAACCACCAAAAGCCATTTTGAATAATAATATTATTTATTTTTGTTATAATTTCCTCAAAAATCTCGGATAACAAATAATATAATAATGTTACGTCTTCTAAAAGGATTTGCCTTTATATTAAATTAAATTACTAAGAATACGATTGATTACTAATCTAGCTCAACTCAAGTAAGGTTTACCGAAATAGGAGATCCGAGAAACACACGTATTCGAATTCTTAACTGTCATTAACTTTAACTAAGTAGCTCAAACTGACGCTTACTTTAAGCGTACGGGAATTATATTTACCGCTGGCTTATATCAGCTTTCTGGTACGTCTAGCAGCACGACGTCTTCACGAATCTAATCTCTTTGAAACTTCTAGTTTTGCTTTTAACGTTGTTGGCCCAATAGCCTACCATCATCTCTCTTGCTATCTCGCAACCCTCGACTTAAATACCTTATCTAATTTGAATATCCTAAACTTCTTCTTGGAGTTGATTGGAAAAAAAAACGCGAATTTATATTCCCCAGAAAGACGCCTAAGAAGATTAGTGGAAAGGTTCCGTACAGATTCGTCACAAGTATGTCGCATTTTTTTTATGAAATATTGGAGAGACGGAAGGGCACAACTCCCACATTCCCCCGTTAATACGTCACTGATATATGATATATATATATATATATATATATATATATAGAAAGAGAAGAGAGAAAAATATACTCTACATTTTTTTAAAAAAATATATTGCGAATGTTTGCAAAATATATTACGAAATGGCATGGTACTGTATTTCAAATACGCAAATAATAGGTATGAAGGACGTGCATCTTTGCATAAAAGTAGTACATCAGTAAAAGTGCGAAAAAAATATTTAAATTTATTTCATTATTCTAAAGTAAAAACAAGTTTTGAAACATTAATTTAGGCATGTTTTATTATTTCATGGCAGTGTTCCGCAACCTTTTTTTCGACGCGAACCGGTGAACATTTGTTAATTTCACCGCGACTCGCTGAACGGGAGGATGTTGGTTGTTTATATTTTGGACCAGGGGTACTCAACCTTTTTTTCTGCTAGGCCGCATGCATATGTTATCTCCCGCGGGCCGCAACATGAGGATAAATGGGGGAGGGGAGGGGAGAAATTCTTTTCGGCAAAGAGAATATTGAAAATTGAAAATGTGGAAAATTGATCAAAATATTATAATTCTTTTATTTTGCTTTTTTTAAATTATTACTTATTATTATTATTTTTATTTTTGTCACTAACACTAAATTAGAAGCATTTAAGAAACACTCCTTCACAATTTCGGCATCAGTAAACGGTTTCATATGATTACCAATAGTAAAGAGTGTTTTTTTTCCAGGTATAGAAGTTTAAGTTGGCATTACTTTCCAAGATGGCGACCGATTTAACAGCTGTCAAGTGATTTATTCTCAGTTTGGTTTGGCAATTCATCAAAACGATCATCAAGCAAGGCGTAGATTCGTCGAATGGGCCCAAAACGAGATGGCCATTGTTCCCGATTTTCATAAGCGAATTTTGTTTAGCGATGAAGCGCACTTCTGGTTGAATGGCTACGTCAACAAACAAAACTGCCGCATTTGGAGTGAAGCTAATCCACAAGTGTATGTCGAAACACCATTACATCCAGAAAAACTGACTGTTTGGTGCGCTTTATGGGCTGGTGGAATCCTTCTTCAAAAACGATGAAGGCCACAACGTTACAGTCAATGGTGATCGGTATAGAGCCATGATTACTAACTTTTTCATTCCTGAATTGAACAATCATGATGTCCAGGAGCTGTGGTTCCAACAAGATGGCGCAACATGTCACACAGCTCGTGCCACAATCGATTTATTGAAAGACACGTTTGGTGACCGCCTAATTTCCGTTTTGGACCGGTGAATTGGCCTCCAAGATCTTGTGATTTAACACCGCTAGACTATTTTCTGTGGGGCTATGTGAAGTTATTGGTCTATGTGGATAAGCCACAAACGCTTGACCATTTGAAAGACAACATTCGCCGTGTTATTGCCGATATACGGCCACAAATGTTGGAAAAAGTCATCGAACATTGACGTCCAGATTGGACTACATCCGAGCCAGCCGTGGCAGTCCTATGCCAGAAATCATATTTAAAATGTAATGCCACAAGATTATCTTTCGAATAAAAAAAAATTCATGTCAATCGAATAATACATCGTTGTTTTATTGCAATTTAAAATTCTATACCTCTAAAAAAAACACCCTTTATAACAAACTTCATAGGATGTCTTTGTTACCGCTGTGATATTACCACTGACAAAACACTTTGTTTCTGTTGCAAAGATTATTCAAGAAAGCCTATTTATTACCTCTTGAAAGAGATCTTCGAGGAAAAGTGTGATTGAATGATTCATGTTTATTGGTGTTTTTTTTAAATGCAACACTTTCGTGACAAATTAAATAATTACCGATCCATGTTTGTTTTACACTACAAAATGGTCAGCCTCCCAATCGTCTTGAAACGACATATTTTCTATGAATATTTTTCGCTTGCAAGATATGAAAGATAGTTAAAAATTAGTTTCACCCATAAAATCGTTGCTACTACACTGTTGTCTGTTATCACTAACCGTAACCGTTCCAAATAGAAAAAGAATATCAATTTGTACTCGTACAAAACCGACAGCAAAAAGCAAAATTGATATATTTGATTTTTTGACAAAGAATTTCCCACCAAATTTTTAATACAATGCTCTTAAATAAGTAAATTTCTCAGAGCAATGGGCAATGACCGGACCACTTAAAAAGGCTCGTTGGGCCGCAGTTTGGGTATCTCTCTTTTAGACTGTTTCGATTTAATAATTTTATTTTAATTGTATTTAATCGTGACTTCAGAATAAAATATAGCTACACCAAAAAATGAATATAAAGTGATTTAACAATGAATATAAAGTTATTTTCATAAAAAGTAGTCCAAACTCAAGAAAAATATACAACAGTACATAAAAGAGAAATTATTTAATGTTTCTTGGGCGGATCGGTAGTATTTGATTCATGGATCGGGTGTTGGAGACCACTGTTTTATGGCATTTAAAATAACAAGTAGTTAGCAACAAAGACAGTCATTATGCTATTTTGAACTTCTTAGTGAATATTGAGACAAGCGTTTCAGTTTTTGAAGAATTGGCTGTTTCCTGTCATCGTTATTTTAACATGTTTGTGTAAAATTTATATTTGCAATAGTTGTACAATTCTAAACATGCTCAATATATACATTCGATGCAAAATTTCACAATAGTAAAATTGTTTAAATTGCGTTGTTTTATTGTTAATTTTGTTTAAATTGTTTTGTGAATGCAATGTAATTTTTTTTCTCTGCTTCTCACTTATATCTCTCATATGTAGAAATCATTCTAAATCAGAAAGACGATTCTCAATCGTTTGTTGAAGAATTCAATTAATTCTTGATTAAAAATTTAGTCACGGGTTATATAAACTTTATATAAATTCATAATTTTATAATATTCAAGGTGTTATAATTAGAAGTATGCAAAAAGCATAACCATAAGTAATATCAATTCCCACTGCCATGAATGAAATCCTCTTATTAAAGATACAATATTAAAAGTTCCTTCGAATTCTAGTCATGATGAAAGGTACATAATAGACTTAAATTCTTGTGAGTGAACAGTACATGGAGAAAAAAAACTGATATCATTGAAATACATAATTAATCATTATACATATAGTTTTGAATAAATATACATCTAATGAACAAACTAATTAGCAAATCAATATGCGTGATTATTTTTCAAATAATATTTTAAATAATAAAATTTCTAAAAGTAAGTAATTTTAAAATTAAAATAATATTAATAAAATTTTTGCTGAAAGGAAAAAAATTATGAAGCCAAAAAATAAAACATAAGACTTTTAGAAAAATATGTAAAAAAATTAAGAATCAAATAATAACAATATATATAATGAATAAATTATAAAAAACCATTTAATAAAATTATTTCATAAATGAAATCAAAATGAAATTATATTTTAAGTATCTATTCATTTTATGCAAAACATCTAAGGATAATTTAAATTTATCCGAAATATATATAAACTGTTTGTAGATTTTAAGTCAATAATTTATTTTTGGAAACTATTTTTATGGGATAAATATTCAAATTTCAAAAGAAACAATTTGAGAAGCACCCAATATTCATCTGCATTACCAGACTCGTACAGACATCATTAAAAAGAATATTATCTCGTCAAAGAAAAATAAAATGAGCTATAGAGAAAAATATTTCATGAAAAGGAATCAAACTGTTATTTGAGATTGTTAACTCTTTTACGAATAAGATAACTTTTATCAAACAGGAAATTCCATGATATCTGCTAATGGATGTAATTGTTCAAATTCCAGAATAAAATTTCGCAAGCAGTACCGTAGAACAATCTTTATACTTTAAAAGCGTTCATTGACTTTTTTTTATGTGCAATTAAATCAGTTGTAAAACTTTTTCATCTGGAGAATTTTCCTGATAGTCTATTTTAGAAGGAAGATTATGAAATAAAACAAGATATTTTTTTTATCTCTTAATGTATTGAATTTATTTGTTATCTCTTAATATAATTTAAAGCAAGGGATGAAGGTTTCAAAGAGCCATAATTAAAATGGAATTTACGATACAAATTTTAAGAGAGAAAATCGCGTTTCTCCCCTTTTTTTTATAAATAATTATGAAGTATGGAAATTGCTTTTCTAAAATAAAAAATTCCAAATTATATACAAATTTTCACAGTGAAGAAAAATATCATCGATTTATCGATAAGCCATTGAAAAAATGTCGAACATATGAGAAAAAACTTTAATCGTTTGTATTCTAAAATTGATAACAGAATTTTGAAACAATGGATAATAATCGAACATTGAGATAATTTTCATAAAAGCCGATTAAAATAAAAAAGTAAACAAAAAACAGCACTCGCGAGATAACCCAGCATTAACTGCTAATCATTATCACAAATATATTATAGCTCAAAAAACCAGATTACAATGCTAGCAAAAAAAGCACCTATCGAATAAGATATTGCTTGTCATTCAGGAAAAAATGAATGCATTTTTAATTTTTCAGCTTTTAACAACTACGATAAAAAAGGAACAAGTTTATTCCAATAAGATTTGAAATTAGCAAATTTTTGATAACTGTCACAATCAACTTTGAGAAGAGCATTATGAATAATATTACAAGGAAATCCATGATTTCTTCAGGAAGGTACGATAGAATCCAGATTTATGACTACTACCCCAAAACCCAAGGACCTGAAATAAAATGGAGCTTGGAAAGGAGACCGTTATGTAAACATGTTTCGCAGCGTGCAAATATGTGCAGAAACAATGCTATTTTGCCCGATGGATCCTACTTTTTACAACATCGATATTTGTATATCCAGCAGCGGAACGAATGGCGGGAAATGAAGAAAAAATTTTGGTTTGTGCCTGATTTGGAGTTTATATATGAAGAAGATCCTAAGTTAAGTCGCTGTTTGTATTCATCTACTAATGGTACTATTTCTTCCACAACGGAAAAAACTAGAAGATGTGACTTAGATGACGTTTCTTGGATTATGATATCAGATGAAGATGTAAAAGACTCCGTAGAACATTATAGAAGTTTGTCTGGAAATCTGGTTAGTGGAAAAGATGACATAGTGCCTACAATTTCTAGAAGTGATAGTAAAAATGTTCGCCGAGATAAAAAGAAGAAAATAAAACACAAACATTTGAAAAAATTCAGAAAAAAGTTTAAACCTTTTTGTAAGTAATTATTTTATAAGTACATATTGCAAAAAGTATTTAAAACTTGATAAGATAATCAAGAATTTCTTTATGAAACTTTTTTAAAAAAATTTCTAGTTCAATTTATTTTAAGTAATTTATTTATTTTTGAATTTAATAAAATTTAATTTATTTTTGAATCAATAATTTTGAATCTGAATAATCAAAAAAACTGAAATTGAAGTGAATTTAATTCAATTAGGGTAGCTTATAACTCTTAATGTATCACGGGTTTTAAAATGAGATTCTATAAATTTATTTCAAACATAACATTTTCATTAATGGATTTTTATACTTTAGAAATGATAAACTATAGCATTTATTTCTCCCTAGTTGTTTTCTCTTGAGATAATTTGAAAATTAAAAATTTATTTTTATCCCTAAAAATTTCGTAATTTAGCTATAATTTTTGGGTTTAAGTATATGAATTTATTAAAAAATTACATCTTAATCAATATATAATCAAAACTAGTATTTGAAATTCAGTTATGAATAGCATAAGTGATACATATATGATATATAATGATTATAATTTTGCTTCATGTATTTTAAGATTATATTATTGATTTCAATTCTGAATTTTGTACTCTTTTGTGATAATTCATATCCATATCAATAAAATTATTTTAATTCTACATTCGTTTTGTTTATTTTTTAGATTGCAGTACATCTGAATAATATTAAAATGCTGCACAAAAATCAAGTACTCTAATTTGTTTGTATTTCTCTCTCTCTCTTTTAGGATTAAATTAATATAAGTAAAGCTTCATACATTTTCACAAATCTTATAGCTTTCGCTAAAACAATTTAAACATATTTTAGTCCTTTTTGTTTTATTAAGCAAAAGGTAATAAAACCATTCTAGAGCGATGAATACTTTTTTAAAATAAATGAACAACTAATGCATATTTTCGGAAATTTTGAAAATTCAATAGAATGCTTCAGTTATAGGTAAAACACATAAAAGAAATTAAATAAAAATCAGAGAAAAATTCTAGTATACTTATTTTCGTAACATTTTGCAAGAAAGTATAGTGGTAATGCAGTAAAATTACTGAATTTATGAATACTTTTTTTTAACAAGCTAAAGAATTTATCAAACACGTTTCATGCATTATTTTAATCTTTGCTTAAAAACTTGAGAAAAGCATGTATATTTCTTTTTTACCATTATCTAAATAACTAACCCATTTAATTACTAGGTGAAAATCTGAAAAATAATGAATTTTATTTTATTTAAATGTTATTTGCTATTTTTTAAAAAAATATTTATAAAATATTACTCTTATAAATTAATGTACAAGAGCTTAAAATTCTTAACAATAAAGAATAAAATAACTATAACTTGGCAAAAACTCTTTGAAATAATTTTTTTTTGTTAAAATTTCTTTTCTTGTATTTTTATTTATAGTCATTTTTAATAATATGAAAGATATGCATCAAGATAAGGGGGCATAAGGTGGAGTTCATAAGATTTATAAGTGAGACGTTACACTTACAAATTTAAGAAGTGTGTTGTACAACTTATATATTTAAGAGGACTTGGTACCCTAAAAATCACAAATCTATCGTTTTTTTTTTATTTTCATTTAATCTTATTCTTTGCATTATTATCTTTCGATTGATATATCACTTGTGCATGTCGGAAAGTTAGAAGTTGAATAAAACTTCATTTGAAAACAAATTAGGCAATTCAGCCACACCCCCTTTTTAGAAAAAGCTAAAAAATGCGTTATGATAAAAAAAATCTATTTTATAAATGGAAATAATAACTATAAAAAAGAATGTGTAGTATTAAAAGCAGAATATTTCCGAGGCAATACAATAATGTAATTTTTCTTCCTTGTGAAATGTGTGCATGTAAAATTTTTATATTAAGGCATTTTATATTAATAATTTTATATATAATTTCAGTTCTTATTCCTGATATATTTTTCATACAAATGTAATACTTTAATATTATGAGAAGAAAAACAGCTAAAATTTCTGTCGTGACAGAAAAAAATTTTCTTGAGTTTTCTTGTGCAATTAGTACTCTCTAAAAGTTGATCATTTATAAAAATGTGTGGGTTGAAAACATATGAAAATGCAATTATTTTAAAGAAAAACGTATAAGTAATATCTTAAAGTGGTATTTTAAGTTTAATTAAGCTTATAATAATTATTTTTTCAGAATTATAAACTTTAAAGTGGTTTTTCTCAGTTTGTGTTTTTCGAAACCTTAGTGCATTCAAAATGCTACTCCTTCGACAATTATTTACCAATCACTTCCATTTTTTTCCTGCGTGTTAAAAATAAAGCATGTAATAAAATTAGGGATCCGTTTTGCTATAAACTGAATACTTTTTTAAAAAAAAATAAAATGTAAGACATGTTGGCTTTTTCGTTGATTTTTAGCCTGTATATCAACATTTTATTTTTTTCTCGAAAACGAATGAAGTTATTCTAAAATCGATCCCTAAAGTTGTTTAATACATCCATAAGAATATTATAAAAAAAATTCAGGTCAAAAAATTAATTTTTACAAAAGGAGTAGGATTTTAAAATTTTCCCAATTTTCTTCAAAAAATTTAAATTTTTAAAATTGAGTGAATAATATATGAAAATTTTCATCTGGTAACATTTTCTTGAATAAAAACATTGTATAAAATGTTAAAATATAATTTTTAAATACGTAAATAAAGAAGTTTGCTCAAAGGGTGCCAAGTCCCCCTAACAATAAAGAACAAAATAAGTATAATTTGGCAAAAACTCTTTGAAATAATTTTTTTTTTTGTTAAAATTTCTTTTCTTGTATTTTTATTTATAATCATTTTTATTAATATGAAAGATATACATCAAGATAAGGGGGCATAAGGTGGAGTTCATAAGATTTATAAATGAGACGTTACACTTATACAAATCTAAGAAGTGTGTTGTACAACTTATATATTTAATACATTTATAAACTTTATTTAATTTATGAATACCCAATTCTGTTCATATCCCTTATAGGATAGATAGAATTATAAATATACAGAAGCTTATATCATTTTTGTAGTTTTTTTTCCAACTTTAATATAGCATTAAAATATCAGTCACTTAGTCACTAGTTTTGATAACACGACTCCAATTCAAAACATTAGAATAATCAAAAACGACATCGTGTTGTCTTATAAAAGTCGCGCTATCTGTAAAAATAAATGACAAGGATGAACGATTTTTTTAAATGTTTACAATAAATCGGGATGTGATACACGAGTATTATTCACATGTGTCTATTAAATTAAAAGATATTTCACAAAAACTAAGGGGTGTGTATCCCTTGCCCACCTAACGATGAACCAACCCCATTGAACAGATTATACAACTACTCATTCTTATTGCTGAAAGTAAAAAGTTTTTTCAATGTAAGCAAAAAAAAAAAAAAAAAAAAAAAAAAAAATTCAAGTCTTCATCTCTGTATTTTCATATGGTGACTTGGCAACCATATGGATGCTTCTGGAAGTTACTGGAGAAATCTATAGCATCACGATCTATGACGTATGTGGGTTCTTCGAAAAAGCACTGAAAGATAGGGGGTCTCCCTAGACAAATCGTCTTTGGTGTTCCTCTTCAGTTAAATTCAACTTTTTACCATCCATTTTTACTAACTATACATTATGTATAAATAAATTTATTGCAACATCACAAAATATTTTTTTAAAAGAGAGAGAGAGAGAGAATATTGAAATTATTCAAAAAAATAACAAGTAATACAAAAAAAATTTTAAGTCAACTCCTACTTAGGTCAACAAAGAAGAGAGTTTTATTTTAGTTACTTTTTATTAAATTATTACAATTCATATAAATATGTATATACATATGACAGTATCACAATATTAAGCTATTTCCTTTTCTATATATGGTAGTATAGACTATATCATTTTTGTTTGTTACTATTTTTTTATTCATAAATCACACATTCTCCGAAATTAGGCCATCCCAGTTAAGATTCGAACCCTCAACCTATGGATTAGAAGTCCAACGCGCTATCCATTGCGCTACAGCGACACGAGGGACGATTTTCCTTTCTATATATGCTGTCAGATTATTATTTTTGCTTATTACTATTTTTAATTTAATTAATGAATTAATCTTTGAAAAAACCGTATTAACATCAAGTGTCATCCACTACAAGTTTAAAAAATGTTTTTGAACTTGAATGGATGAATAGAAAGTATTTTATTAACGATTGAAAATTTGAACAAGATATATATACATACTTGTATATATATAGGGAGAGTGTGAACTAATATTAAGAATTGTATTAAAATAATCCCCGAAGCGATTTAACACATAAAAAAGTCTAAACTTTTGAGATTGGTCAGTAGAGCGTTGGTGATAAAATTTGCATAAATGGTGCTTCTCTCTCTCTCTCTCTCTCTCTCTCTCTGTGGAACGAGTACGTGTTTAACAGTTTGTTTGAAAGTCAGCTTTAACTAATGTAGACAAAAATAGGCAGTGATTAGAATACCATTCTGAAATTAGTGCATTTTATAACAGTATTCTAAAAATTAAAATTTTAAAAAAATAATCGTATGAATCGTAGTAGCAAACTAATAGCTACATTAAGAAAAGACAGAAATTCGAGACGTAACGTAATGAAAAACCGTTCTCTGAAGACTGTGATTCTTGTTCCTTGGATCACCATCCCCAGTGATAATGATTTTAATTTTTTGAATTTTTAGAAACTGTGTTTACTGCAAAAATTTTACATTATCCCACTAATGCTGATCTATAAAATAGTTTATGTTATACTGTGACCATGAAATTATGTAAAATGGGATAGAACAACTCTTTAAAAAATACTTAAGGATTCATTTTTACTGGTACAAATATAAAAATCTCAAAAATTTACTTTTCATTATTTTAATATTTTGAACTGGAATTACACTCATATCCAAAATTAAGGTTACAAACATAAAATATATGAAAACTGGTGAACTACGAATTGTGTTGCTGTGAAATTTCGCATAGAGACATATTATAGTGTTAGAAGGAATATAACAACAGAACAATATAGAAAAGATTTTAATTGTGAATTAAGATGCAGGTGATATCAAAAAGTATGAAATCATGAATCAGAGATAAAGTATTTACCTCAGGCAAAGTCTGTCTACTATGGAGAATGACCCTTGTGTACTGCTATACAAGCCTCATAATGAGCTGACATACTGTTTATGAAGATGTCAATAAGTATTTGAGGTTAAAAAGCCCATTTTCTAAAAGTGGGACTTTTAATTCCTGGGAGGTTCCAGAAGAGGAGCTACGCTTAAAAATGGCTTTTCCTAGAACCTTTATGGATCAACGTACCATGTTATCTAAAGGAGTGTTTGATGAGGAATAGACGTACCGTCAAATAACTTTGACGTGCTTATTGGGAAAATAATTAAACTAAATACTAACACCACAAAACTCTTTTTATTTACTATAAAATATACTTTTTGCACTGTACCGTTGTAAATGTAATATTTATATGTGTAATTCAAATTAAAGTAACATTAGAGGGACTTCTGTTGTTGCAGATTGGATGACAAATGACTTGTCTTAGGATTGTAAGGTGTTACTTTTAGAAGAATGCACATGCTGAACTGGAGTCAGCTGCCAAACAGTTTCTAAGCAATTAATTATTTTTGTTGTGGTTCACTTATTTGACAAGACTGTTTGTGATGTTTCAAAATGCCGTTTTGCAGACGATGTTCTGCATACCACTATTCCAGAACATAAAACACACACTGTTTTTGTCACCTTTACTTATAATGCCATATTTCCAGATTCACCAAATTTAAAATTATCTGATACATTTACTATCTTGCACTTTTTGTTCTTTTACTAACTTAACCATATTAAAAATAACAGTTAAAAATCGTAAATATAACACAAATAAACTTTGAAATACAGTTATTTCAATGAAATTGACTATGCTATGCTTAGACAAGCTTTGCATCATAAGCAATTGTAGTTCAAGACGTAACTAAGAAAAGACAATAACAAACGAGTGTGCTCCCCTCCGACCCGCGACCGATCACTCGCATATGTTCGTAATACTTCATAGTGAACTTTGTTATTTTTGAAATAAAATGCAATCCATTTCAATCGCTGGCGTGCCCAAAATATTGTGTCATGCGCCATCAATGTCACGCCTGCCACTAACATCATTTGTTGCTTCTAAGAACAGAATAGCTTCTTTGAAAACTTTGACGCTCCCAAGATTGGAATTAATGGGTGCTTTGTTGACAGCTAGATTAATCAGCAATATTTTGAAAGCTCTAAAACTCGATATCCCTTGCTTCTTTTGGACAGATTCGAAAATAACATATTTTTGGGTTCGAGGGCAACCTGAAAGATTAAAGCCATTCATCAAAAATAGAATTTAAGAAATTCAGAAATTGACCTCCCCTTCAAATTGGCATAATTGCTCTGGAATTAAAAATCCGGCTGACATTGTATCTAGAGGAGTGAAAATTTCCAGATTGTTAAATGTCACCTCTTGGTTACAAGGTTCAGAAAGGCTAAGACTTCCTCCAGAATTTTGGCCCGAATCTAAGAACGAAGATAGCTCTAATTCACCTGATTTAGAATATAGAAAATCTAACGAGATGTTGTTCAGCATGAATGTATTATAGAAGAACGAAAAAGTCTATTTGACATCTCCAAATATAGCAACTTAGAAAAAGTATTCAGAATTACCGTGTGGCAGAAACGATTTATTAAAATGTTAAAAAAATCCAATGTATTACATGGTCCCCTAACAACTGAAGAGTTATCAGAAGCTGAAAGATTTTGGATACAATTTAAACAAGAAAAGTTCTTCTCTGAAGAACTTAAATCTTTAAAAGATAATAAAATAGAAAAGGAATCCCCTTTATATAATTACATACCTTATTTAGATGAAAATAGACTCATAAGATTAGGAGGAAGGCTAGAATTTCGTAATTTGTCCATTAATGAAAAGCATCCTTTGATATTACCCAAAAATTCCTGGTTGACTACATTGATAGTACGCAGAGAACATAATAAAGTAATGCACGGAGGAACAACCAGTACATTAGCACAAGTTAGATCAAATTACTGGATCCCGAAAGGACGCCAATTAGTTAAAAAGGTTACAATAAATTGCTTTATTTGTAGAAAATATTTAACCAAGCCTATTGATCAGCTCACTTCACCATTACCTAGTGATCGTACCAATCAAACGCCAGCCTTTTCAGTCTGCGGCTTGGATTTCGTTGGTCCTCTCTACGTCAATAACTTCGGAGAGCTGTGAAAATCCTATATCGTTTTATTTACTTGCGGAGTTACCAGACCATTTCACTTGGAACTGGTGTCTGATATGACTACTAACTCGTTTTTACTTGCCTTCCGAAGATTCCTCGCAAGAAGAGGAAATCGTAAAGTAATATAAAGTAACAATGCCAAAACATTCATGAAAAGCAAAAAGGAAATTGAAATCTTATCCAGAATCTTATCCCAAAGCATGGTTCAGAATTTCATCGCCAAAGAAAGTATCATCGAAAGATCATGGAAAAATATCATCGAGAGATCCCCATGGTGGGGAGGATTTTATGAACGTCTGCTGAGATCCGTCAAAGAAAGCCTGCATAAAATACTTGGGAAGGCCCTATTAAGTTTTGAAGAAATGACAACTATACTTACTGAAATAGAAGCTGTTCTCAATCTAAGACCACTGAGCTACGTGTATGAAGAAAATGATGAACCAAGACCACTCACCCCTATGCATTTTTTAAACTTTGGACAAAACCAATCAACATATCCTGTTACGTTTGCGGAGATCCTAGAAAATGCTTCTACAAAATCATCTCTTTTAAAAAGAAATACCAACAGTTATATATTTCTAAAACAACTGTGGCATAGATGGAAAGACAATACTTATTAGATTTGCGAACTGCTCATTCAGTGAAAAACCCGGAAACACATCCTGAACTAAAGGTAGGTGACGTTGTATTGATTGAAGAGAACACTAAAAACAAGCTTCTTTGGAAGCTAGGTAAAATTGAAAGAACCTTACCAGGGCGTGATAACAAAACACGCTGTTACGAATTAAAGACTAGTGGAAAACTTTTAAAACGAACTGTTCAACATCTTTATCCACTTGAACTATAGACTGTGTTCTTACAAATTGAAAAACTTTTAGAACTTTAAATTTTTTATTCCTTTCTTATTTACTGTTTCATTTAGTCTAATTATCATTTATATTTAACCTATCATTTAAACTCATTTATTATCATAATTTTTAATTGATAATTAATTTCCCCTTGAAAAGAATTTTGTATTTTTAAAGTGTTTTTATACTTAGTTTAGCATTTTATTGTGTATTTTCGAATTCTTTGCTGTACAACTTATTATATATTTGCATTTATTGAATGATGTGATTAATAAGTGAACTCTTTGGAGTTCAGGTGGGGAGTGTGAAGCGAAACATTCCTCTTTATTTCGTCAGCATTGGCGCCAGCCAGCTCATCGCTTATAATTTATTGCTGATCAGTGTAATAACTATTTTTTTATTTAACAGAATAAAACTAGATTTTGAAGGGAGAGGTTATGTGACAATGTCTCTCTCTAATTTGAATAGATATTGATTATGATTTCGTGTCAGCTTACATCTGCCTTTTATGAAAGTTATTATTTTTACAAAATATCTTGTCTACAAGATTTATTAAGTGGGAATTTTGCTGTAGAATACTTTGCATACATACAAAAAAAAACACTTTGTCACCACATATGTAAGTATTTCAATCTATCTATACATAATTGATGAAATTATTATGTTAGTACTTCGAATATTGTTTTTAAGTAATCTTTAGTATTGAAGATACTTTTGTCAGAACTTTCTAGAAATGCTTATTAAATGAAGCCTCTGAAAGATTTCGATCGTTGAAGCATTAAAAAAAATGTATGCATTCATTTTTATTTTTTACTTCTTTTACAGGTATACTAAATTTTTATGTACTCTTTGTACGCGTTTTTACAGTAGAATTATATATTATCAAGAATTTCAATTTTTTTAATGTCGAATTTGAAGGGGAAAAAAGTATCAGCTGTCTAAATCTTTAATTGCAATAAGGAAACGTGCTGCAAATTATAAGTACTTGCTTAAGAAATCTTCACAAAGTTAAACTCATTACTGTAATCTTAATTGTAAACATGTTTCAGACGGAAATAACTCTGTTTGCTGAGATGATGAAAGAAGTCAGGTGTTAGTTTGATTTTCAATGCCATAGCCCTTTTTTTTTTTAAAAAAAATGCAAATTTAATAAAAGAAATTTCCTCCAAAATCCACAAGAAATGGCGTAATAAAATTTATAAAAAAATGACGTCGTTATCAAGGATAAGACGAAATTTATTGCATTAAATAGCTTATTTCTAAAGATTTTTGAATACCGTAAAATCCGGCGTATAGTGCACACTTTTAACAAAAAATAAGATCGAAATTTAAGGGTTCGCGGTCATACGCCAGGTATTAAAACGATAGCTTTTAAAAAACAAAAGAGATGAGCATAAAAAAAATTTACTTTTATACATATAGAAATACTGTTTATTTAAAAGAAATGGCATGCCTTATGGACCAAAAGCTGTAATTCTAGAAGTATTATACTTTTCAAAAGTCTTGGACTGGGATGGTGAAGCAGTGGTACGCGTGCCATTGATGGCACGCGACACAATATTTTGGGCAGGCCACTGATCAAAAGGATTTGCATTTTAGTTCAAAATAACGAAGCTCACAATGAAGTACACTGCTGGACAATTGCTTAGGACGGATAACACTATCATCCATAGCAACCACAAAATGAAAGGAAGCAAAATGTGGAAAATTAGAATAAGTGCGGGATATTAGTAAGAAGTATGAGTATGCAAATTCACGTGATAGCGTTCATAAGAGCTTTAAAGGTTTTGACGCGTGTGGACAGTTGTTGTTTCAGGTCAAAGTTTTACAGGAAAGATTTAATAGACGAACTTAAAATTTTTGGCATGTCTTCCCGACATCACATAGATGATCTTATGCGTGGTCGAATTATTGGAAAGATCGAAGGGCGAAAAATAACAGATGTTGCCAGGGAGTTCGACATCGCTCACAGCGTTGTTTCACGGCTGTGTAAGTCATTTAAAACTACTGGAATGTGTAGTACACTGGTGTGCCAAAATTAAGGACGAAGTCGAAAAATTAGCATATCAGCTGAACGAAGAGGCAGAGCGGACAAAAAGACCAGTCAGGAGATAAGGAAGGTGATGTACGGTAGCACATGCGCAGATATGCAGGTAGACGTAATGGGGAGTGTCTGAGTAGTATAAAGCATGTTGTTGGTGTAAGATCAGTATTTCTGGCAAAGAGATTGTGCACGCCGTATAGCAGTTAAAATCACACCGAGTTGCTGCCTCAGCGAGAAATGGCGAATAATCAATCTGTTAGACGACATCTGGATGCTTTAACCCGAGGTCGAATCATTGGGAGAAGTTGGAGGAAGGCCGCAGTGTGACAAGTGTGGCTGCAGAGTTCGGAATTGCTCACAGCATCGTTTCACGACTTTGGAGACAATTTCAAACTACAGGAACAGCTATCCGGGGGTTCAGTAGTGGTCGTCCACGAGGAACCACACCCGCAGATGACCGGTACATTGTCTTACAGGCCAGAAGAAACAGGCGGCAGATAGCGGGAGAAATCGCTAGACACAGGCGACTGGACGACCGATATCGCGTTTTACCGTGGCCAGAAGACTGCACGGTGGTGGTCTGTTTGCACGACGCCCTGTACGGTGTGTACCTTTAATGCCTGCCCACCGGAGAAGGCGTTCTCTGTGATGCCGGGAACACCGGAATTGGAGAGACAATGAATGGGGACGAGTACTCTTTACAGATGAGAGCAGATTCAGTTTGAGTAGCGATTCTCATCGCATACTCATCTGGAGAGAGCGGGGAAGCCGCAATCATCCCTCGAACATCATTGAAAGGGACCGGTATGGAGGTCGCGGTGTTCTCGTTTGGGGAGGCATCATGCTTGGTAGTCGTAAAGACCTTCACATCTTCGACGCAGGTTCAGTCAACGGGACCCGTTATTGTAACGAGATTCTTCTTCCATATGTGCGTCTTTTTAGAGGCGCTATGGGTCTGCAGATCCTTTTCATGGACGACAATGCACCATGTCATCGCACAGTAGCTGCCGAACAGCTCTTAGAGAGTGAGGATATTGAACGTATGGATTGGCTGGCACGATCTCCGGATCTCAATCCCATCGAGCATGTATGCGATTTTCTAGGCAGACGCTTGGCAGCTCGTACCTTATCACCAGTAACGATTCGGGAGCTTCGATTGGCGCTGCAAGACGAATGGGCAGCAATGCCTCAACAACTCATTGACACCCTCATTCTCAGCATGGGCAGACGCTGTGAAACCTGCCTAGCAGTCAGGGGAGATCATATCCCTTACTAAAGACCGGATGTTTCTTGCTGGACACCCATCACAGGGATGTTTCGGCCTTCAGTCGCATTGCGCTCCATGCTACTTTTTCAATCAAGCTTCTTTTTATCCCTCTGATTTCTCTTTTAGTAAGTGTTGCTTACATTACACATGTCCTTACGTATTGGGGATCTTACGTTATTAAATGTGTTGATTTGGAAAGCTTTTGTACAAAGTTATATTGAAAAAACCATCTCGTCCTTAATTTTTGCACACCAGTGTAGACGGCAAGGGGGAGGTCGTGTTAGAAGTACGACGTCTGCAGAAGACAGATATATCGTCTTATCAGCAAAAAGGAACAGGCGCACCACAGCTCAGCAGGTGGCAAATCATTTTCTTGCTGCCTCAGGAAAGCAGATCTCCCGAAAAACTGTTACCAGACGTTTGAGGGGAGGAGGACGCAGACCTGTTGTGTGTGTCCCATTGACCAGACAGCACCGTACTGCCCGTTTGCAATGGTGTCGTGAGCATCACAATTGGACTGAACAGGACTGGGCATGCGTACTATTCTCAGATGAGAGTAGGTTCAGTCTGTCATCGGATTGTAGACGCCAACTGATCTGGCGCGAGAGTGGTACTGCTTATCGTCCAGAAAATATCCAGGAAAAGGACCGATATCCGACATGCAGTATCATGGTGTGGGCCAGCATCATGATCAATGGCCGCACGTGCCTACATGTGGTTGCGAATGGGACTATGACGGGCCAACGATACATTGATGAAGTTCTACTTCCTCATGTTCGTCTTTTCCGGGGTGCTGTCGGTGATAAATTTGTTTTTATGGACGACAACGCAACATGTCATCGAACACTCGCTGTTCAGGATTGTCTAGACAGCGAGGGTATTCAACGTCTCGTATGGCCAGCGCATTCTCCAGATCTAAACCCTATTGAAAATGTGTGGATGTTTTGGGGAGGCAAGTTGCTGGTCGAAACTGTCCTCCGACAAACAAGAACACCCTCATCCGTGCACTCACAGAGGAATGGGATAAATTGCCTCAACAGCTGCTGGATAATGTTGTGCAAAGTATGGTACGACGTGTGGAATGTTGCATCACACTCCACGGTGGACATATCCCGTACTGATACCTTTCTTTAAGGTGCCTGCTGACTTTTAGATGCATTGTTCCATTTCTCCGTACGCAGATCAAATGAACATTTTTTTTCTTTCAGATGTTTCACAGCTTTTGTACTTTCCAGAATAATAAATATTCTTTATTCTAATGTCTGAACAGTGTGGCAACTATATTTTATCCTACTAGGCTTCATGTCTCGCTTAATGTTATGCTACATAGAAATTTGTGATCCGTCCTTAGCAATTGTCCAGCAAAGTATAATGAACAAACGCGAGTGATTGGTCGTGATCTGGCGGGGAGTGCACTCGTTTTTTAGTGTGTTGCCTGAATTACGTCGTTGACTATAATTGCTAATGATTCAAGTTTGTCGACGCATAGCATAGTTAATTTCTTTGACACAACTGTATTTTAAAGTTTATTTGTGTTATATTTACGATTTTTAACCGTTATTTTTAACACGGTTAGCAATATGCATGGTTAAGTGTAGCTGAGAATATGAAACTTGGTGGACAAAGAAATATGTCATGATTAGCAAAGGTTACAAAGAGGTGTGTTTTTTATATTTTGGAACAGTGGTATGTAGAGCATCGTCTGTAAAACGGATTCTAGATACATTTAACTGTTCGAAGAAGCTGGCTCATGCTATTCTAACCATATTTTTATCTACCTATGCCTGAGAGCCTATTTACAAAGATGAATAACATTAAAGACTTGCTTAAAAACCATTTGGCAGATGACTCCAATTCAGAATGCATTCTGCTAATAGAGTAACATCTTACAATCCTAATATAAGTTGTCATCTAATCTGCAACTACAGAAGTCACACTAATATTACTTTAATTTGAATTACACGTATAACTAAAAGATTTAGTACTATACAGTGCAAAATGTATTTTTTCGTTTTTAAATAAAGAATTTTGAGTTTTTTTTATTAGTATTTAGTTTTATTATTTTCCCAATAATCACAAGTAAAAATTACTTGACGGCACGTCTATACCTCATTAAACTTTTCTTTAGAAAAAATGGCACGTAGATCCATAATGGTTCGCCACCTCTGGTCTAGGATAACAACTCCAATAAATGACTCTTCAAAACATAAGAACATTTCAGATTTCTTCGTAAAAAAGAGATGCGCGTTATACACCGAATATACGTACAAATTAAAAAATGCAGCTTGAAAGTATAGGTGGTGCGCGTTATACACCGGGGCGTGTTATACTCCAGATTTTAAGGTAATTTATTTTTTAAAGTAGAAACAATGCATATAATAACAGTTAGCAATAACTTCAGGGGTTCCAAAACTTAAGAATGCACTCTACTTTTTCTCTATAAATATAATTTTCAACGCAATTGGACTCATTTTTGAGTTGTGTCTGAAGATATTAAGCCATTCTTCTTGCAGAACTTGTTTGAATAATCTTTGCTTATCATCTTGTTTTTGCACAACCCTTTCGAGCATGGATTCAGATTTAAACCTCGGATATTATATGACGAACTCATGTGTCCAGAAAATTATTTCAAAGTACTCACACACAAATAAGAGAAAATTATTGAAATTAAAACTGAAAGAGGAAAGAAAGAAAATTTGAGTGTAGTTGCAAAAAAAGAAGAAAGAAAAAAATTGGGAGAAATGTAAGGGTCATTTAACTTGTCGCAGAAACTTTTCTGCAATCATTGGCGTATTTGTGCTCAGATAATGAAAATTTCATCAAAAATGTTGGTCATATCACACATCTTTAAAAATCTTTGGTCTTTAAAAATATCATGTTTTGTGATGAGAGGAAGTTTAATATACAGTCGACTATCGTTAATTCAAACTTTCGATAATACGAACCTCTCGCTAATTCGAAGTATATGCTCAGCTTCTTGAGAAACTCCTGATATTTCGAACTAAAACTGTACGTTTTGGTACACTCAATATTTCGAAGCAAAATATGTGGCTGTCCAGACTATTACATGAAATAATTCGAATTTTTCTTATAAAACTCTCGACAATTCGAACCCATACTACTATTTGTAACAATTATCGTCGTAATGTTTTTAGGAAATCAAACGCTACAAAAACATTACGTCCAACTGCCAAAAACAGAGACGGCTCTGGTAAAGGTTGTGGTTATATGGAAGCTAGAATAGTTGGAAAATTTTCGTATTTTCATGGAGGGGATTACGAATCTCATAGTTTACTTAGATATAGTTAACAAGAATCTGATAAAAATTTCTACATTAAGATAAAAATTTCACTTACCAGCAAGGCAGTAACCCGAAAAATATATTACATAATATAAAAATATGGTGCATTTATAACTGGAAGCCACTCATTCTCCTTCCAAGTCCTCAGACTACATTGTCGTTCAAAGTATATAAGACCTATACTAGAAAAGGCAAACAAAAACATAAAGCAACGAACAAGGATCATTAAAACTTGTTTTGCAAAAATAATGATGTATATATAAAACATGTCCACATATGACTAATAAATAAGTCGAATATTTGCCATGTCGCTTGGGTGAGTGATTGAGTGTAGGGCTTTATGGCGCAAGGGCCAATTTTGGCCATACTGCGTCAAACATTTGTTAAAAAACTTAAAATGTTTTGTAAAATATGTAAAAATAATGACAATGCAGGACTAAAAAAAGTTAAAATTTCAAATCACACAAAACCATTAACCATTTCATGTCGCTTGGAGGCAATAATAAAGGCTAATAGAAATGCTTGCATGATTATGTGTGCGTAATCATGCATTTAAAATAGCATTGAATTTTTGAATAAGATTACTCAAACCCAGTGGGGTCGTAAGTTCACCATTCTTGTATCATGCTCCTTTTGATTTTGTCGATTTTCAGGAACAAAACACAGTAAAAAAACCCTCGTTTTTGAATAAATAATTAGCATTAATTAATAAAATTAATCATTAATAGCAAGTAATTAATTAAATTTTACGTACTATATGCTTAAAATTATAATCAATCGGAAAAAAAATCAAGGGCTTTAGGGGGGGTCGGACCCTCCTTGTGTGCGCCACTGCTCAAACCTCATTTTTTTTTTCAATTCCAAGCCAATGAAATCGAGCTTTTCAAAGAGTTGTGATAAACAGACGCATGAACAAAATAGATTAAAGTTTAAAAAAAAACTAAAAAACACGCTTTTATGTGTTCTCTGTATCAATTGCTATAATTTCTCACTCGTTCTGTTCCGAAATGCTGAGTTAGTGTAAAAATTTAGTACAAAGCACACACCCCACGCTTTTACCACACACACACACAATGACATTAATCTTCTCGTATAAATCATTTTATTCTTTTATTAAGAATTATTTTTTTACTTTTTAGTTCGATTAATCATAAAAGCGCACTTTTTAGTTTTTTAAAACTGTAATTTATTTTTCATTTTTTAGTTAGATCTAAAAGCATGTATTTTTAGTTTTTTAAACTACCATTTATTGATACACTTTTTTTTTTTATTTTTGGCCCATGACCGAAAAAATTTGCCCATCCCTGAGTTAGAACATTTTTTTTTTTTTTTTTACATGCACGAGTCCTCTTTTTTTTTTTTTTTTTTTTTATTTCCATTTTTAGAAAGACTAGACAACTGTTCATATTATGGTAAGAAATTGCTGACGCAAAAAAAAAAAAAAAAAAAAAAAAAAAACGTTTTCGGTTACTCTTAATCTCTTTGTCGCCAAATATGGAAATGAGATCTGGAATTAGTCACCAAATCTGCAAATTGTATTTAGAATTAGTCACCAAATCTGGCAATGGTATATGGAATGAGTCGCAAAATCTGGAAATGGTATAATGAATTGGTCACCAAATCTGGAAATGGTATAATGAATTGGTCACCAAATCTGGAAATCGTTATTCCTGATTATCCTGTTCAGGACAATGGAACAAAATTATGAAATTATTGTATTGTCATCGGTCCTTGACAAGTGTGCAAAATTTTGAATTAATCTGACCTTTAAAGTGGGTAAAAACAGGGTTCAAAGATTCCGTTACATACCAGTGAAACTTATTAAAGCATGTTAAAAAAAATTAGTTTGCTTACTAACACATTATAGAAGTATAACAGGCTATTGATAATAGATATCTTAGTTCTGAATTGAATAATTTGACGATGATGATACGTGTGTGATCTAGCTTCTTAATCTCCCTTTTTCATTACTGCATTATATGAGCACTTTATGTAGCCGCGGTAGTCTAGTTGTCATGGTCATAAACTTGTGGCTTGCAAGACGTGATTTCGAGTCCTGATGCAAATGAACACCCGCTTTGTAGAAAGACTGATGCCGGTTAGTCCTTCCGTTGGCGTGGTGTGTTAGTTTGGAAAGCGGGGTACCAGCTCAAAGGGGTCGTCCTTATTATTTGACCATGGTTCAAAATTACAATGTCCTGTCATCTGGGCTACATTAAGACGTCTCGGAGGTGTTAACTTTCTCTAAAGGGCTGAAAATATAAACAATATTCAAATACATATAACTCTTTGAAATTAAATAAATCGAATCTTTTACACATTATTTATAAAAGAATGGGGCTTCGGAAAAACAAAATGTTTAAAATATAATCATAATTTAAAAAATTATAAACACACACATATGAAATAAGAAATATTAATTAAGTTTTACGTTGCGCATGCTATTTTCTAAAATAGTAGCTTTAATTACTAGCAATGAAATTATTTGTAAAGTTAAATGTGTCCTTATTACACTGTAGTAATTTTATATTAGTAGAATAATAAATTACATTTTTTAAAAAAAATTAAATTTTCAAAAATTTTTTAAAAAATTTCAATATTTTTCAAATATTTGGAAATACAAAAGATATATTATTCTTAAATGATGTAGGGTTTGAAGAGTATGATATATTTTTATAATTCTAAAAAGTTTTTTCATCAGAGGTTACTATTTTAGAAAATATCGTGCGCAAAGCAAAAATTATTTAATATTTATTACATATTTTCATATGCTTATAATTTTTAAAATTATCATTATATTTCAGACACATTTTGTACTTTTTTGAAGCCATAATTATTTGTAAATAATGTGTAAAAGATTCGAATTATTTAATTTAAGTTTAAAAGAATTAGGCCTGCTTGAAAATTATTTATACTTTCACACCTCGAGAAAAAGTTAACACATCTGAGACCCCTTGAAAAACAAAACAAGAAAGAAAACATACATCTAAATTTTTAGGTAATCTCAAATATTTATCTAAACATGAAATAAAAAACAAGTAAAAAACGTGGTTACATCCTCAAACACATTTCTACTAGAATTAATTCTAAATATTTCAAAATATTAGTCTCTAAAGCCAATATTAGTATAAATGACGGACAGCGCGCTCAATTATAGTAGCTTAAAAACCAGCGAAATCAAATCCATATTGATTTAAGTTTATCGACTGGAATATACTATTTACAAAGCAAGAGAGAGCGCTAGAGGCTTTGTTGATATACATTTTCAATTCCAAACAAACCTTGAAAGTTCGAGTCAAGATAAACAAGAACAGATCTCTCTCACCTTGTTTTTCAGTTCTAAAGTAGGTTACCTTTCAGGTTGCCACATTTGGCGATATTCAGTTTGGTGAATATGAAACCGAAAATTCATTTTATTTCTTTAACAATGTGAATAGTAATAATAGTTATGATTTTCATCGCTTGAGTAGTTTTGTTTTATAAATGTTTTTCTTGTGATGTAATCTAAGTGATGACCCCCCAAGCGTTTTCGCCTTCAGATAATTTATTGAAAGAAGATATTTAAAGTTGTTTAGTGTTGATTTTTCTTAATTGAAATCATTCTGAAAGAACATTTTGTAATATTTGAGTTAAGCGAAAAATTAAAACTAGGAATATACGCAAAGAAACTGAGGTACCATTTTTTTCTTTCACTTTCCTAGATATTTCAGTTTAAAAATAAAGCACTAATATTTTATGTCTTTGTGAATAAGGAAATACTAATTTTTGTGAATCAAACTTTATTTTATAATTCAGTAGCTTAAAATGAAATAAGTTATGGAAATAGAATTTCATAGTTTAATTGGCGCCGTGAATGAATGAATACTAACGACGCACTGCTCAGCTACACGAGGGTTTTTGGCGGCGGACCACGTAATTTTGAACCATGATCAAGCGACGAGGACGACACCTGAGCTGGCATCCTCCTCTCCTAATAACCACTCCAACGGCAGGACGTTTGAGCTCTTGACAGATTTAACGTGCATCGACCCCCTACACGGTGGGTCTTCAGTGGTACTGGGCTCGAACTCATGACACGCCAGCCACAAGTCCGTTACCTCGACCACTAGGTTACCACTGCCACTTAATTGGCGTCGTACTAGAATTTTAAGACAGAAAAGTAATCTCGTCGTGATCAATCATAGAAACAATATCTCATCCGTTATCTCTATTTTCCTTCCCCCACACAACACAGTAGAGTTTTGCTCATTTAATAAATCCTTAATTAAATAAAATGTGTATCAGCCTTTTATAATTCTCTTCGATTGTTGATTTGCTTAAAATAACAACGAGGGTTAATCGAGATGAACATCATAGTTTTGAACAAAAGAACACGTAATTAGAACAGTTATTGAGGCTCTGCTTTGATCTCCCGACTTCCACACCTCACCTGCCGCATAGGGGAGCGATGTACATTAAATCTGTCGAGAGCTCAAATATCCTCCCGTTGGTGTGGTGTGGTAGTTAGGAGAGGGGGTTGCCAGCTCAGGCGTCGTCCTCGTCACTTGACCATGGCTCAAAATTTCGAGGTCCGTCGCCAAAGGCCAACGTGTAGCTGAACAGTGCGACGTTACTATTCACTCACTCACTCCACACCTCTCCATGGCTGCGGTAGCCGAGTGGTCATGATTGTCGAGTCCTGGTGCCACAGAAGACAGGACGTGCACAGGAGCTGATGCACGTTAAACCTATCGTGGATCAAAGTCCTCACGTGGCGTGGTGTGGAAATTTGGATAATGAGTGTCAGCTCAAGTGTCGTTCCCATCACTTGACCATGGTTCAAAATTATGAGATCCGTCGACACATAAGCCCTTGATTAGCGGAGTAGTGCAATGTTAATATTCACTCACTCTCTCGCTTATTTGCGCACCACAAATTACTTCAAAATTACAAGGTCCGTCACTAATGTCACCCTTGTGTTGTGCTTTAAAGAGCAGCACTAGTAAAAACTGAAATCAAAATCTCAACTATACTTCTAAGGATCGAGTTTTATTTAAAGAATAAGAGCTTCATCATTCCACAGGAGAGTTTTTATAGAAATTAGGAATCTCATGTCCGAGATTTGAATTGAATACCGTTAACCACAAAACTTACAACCATGGTCAATTGAGATCAAGACCTTCGTAAACCATCTTTTTCAAATCTAAATTCAGGAAGCCCAACTTTAAAAAACTTGGAACCTCAAAAAAAAAATGAATGAATAACACAATTTCTCTCTCTCTCTCTCTCTCTCTCTGTGTATTACAAATACTTCAAATAATTTTTAACACTTATTTAAATTTTGTGTTCTAAAACTATTTTCAAAAATTTATTGTACTAATTCAAGAATTATACTTTTTGGATAACACAGTTTCATAGTTATCGTGAAGAAATACATGGTTTATTTTTTTAATCCTCATATTCTTCTACTTTTGACTTAGTGTGAATTATACCCGATTTTTCAATTCTTTCTATTAATTCACTTTCTCCCTATATATATATATATTGTTCAAACTTTCAATTGTTAATAAAATACTTTCTATATTCATCCATTCAAGTTCAAATACATTTTTTAAACTTGTAGTGGATGACACTTGATGTTAATACAGTTTTATCAAATATTAATTCATTAATTAAATTAAAAATTAATAAATAATAACAAAGAAAAATAATAGCCTAACCGCATGTATAGAAAGGAAAATCGTTCGTTGTGTCCCTGTAGCACAATAGACTTCTAATCCAACGGTCGTGGGTTCGAATCTCACCTGTGATGGCCTAATTTCTGAGAGAATATGATTTCTTTTTTACTATACTATTTTATTAGAATAGTTAGATTTAATTTTTGAATAAATTGTAACAAACAAAAACAAAAAATAGTCCAACATCATATATAGAAATGAAAAAAATGGAAAATCACTTTTTATTCTGTCATTAATATTGTGATTCTGTCATATGTATATACATATTTATACTAATTGTATCTATGAATGAAAAGTAACTAAACTAAAAATTTTCTTTGTTAACATGAGTAGGAACTGACTTTAAAAAAAATTTGTTTATATTACTTGTTAAAAGTTATTTTGATGTTATACTTTCTCTGAATTATCACTCTCTCAACTTCTCTTGAACTTTCTCGAATAATTAAAATTTGCACCTGACACACTAATTTTCATTCAGATGACATTGTTTCTTTTCAATTATTTAAAACGGGAAGACTGCAGAAAGATCTGGATTTGTGATAAAACAAATACAGTCGAGCCTCCATATGACGAACCACTATATTGCGAATTTTTCTATATAGGGAACTTTTTCCTGGAACTAAGAGTATTTCACTATTTTCTTCGTAAAATAACCTCCCAATAACGAAGTACATTTTCCATATAACAAACTTTTTCTCTTGTGATTCAATTTTTTTCTCCCTATTTTTGAAGTATTTCTGGACATTTTAAATTATTCTCTCTTTTAGCAGATTTAATGGGGGGGTGTCATGAATCTTAAACTGGTTTTATTAGGGACCTAACTCCCCGACAGCCATAGAATTCTGGATATTTCATCCAAGAAGTGCAACCTTTAACCCTCATTGTCCAGTTCACCGGAAACATCTTTTGATATCCTCTTTCACACTCAGAGGAGTCTCGTGTGCTTGAACTAATCTCCGTTCATTTGTAGTATTGATCAGTTATACTGGTAACTACGTTTCTTGTAGCACAAAAATGTCAAAATGAAAGTGCTTGAGCATCAAAGAAAAAAATTAATTGTTCAGGAAGTGGATAAAGGTATCAAGAAACTTTCTTGCATTTTTTCTTTCTTTTTTTATAGGCAATATATATAAAAAAATATATATTAATTTACAAAAAGGTGTCAATAATTACTTTTTTATTAAAGTGTTTATGAATTTAAAATTTGTTTTACGCGGTTTATAAAGAAAACTGAAAGATAACCTCTATATAACGAACTTTTTTCGGGATTTAGCGACTTCGTTATACAGAGGTCTGACTGTATTTATAATTAAACCAATAAATTCATGCGAAGGATTCCCACCAAAAAAAAAATTCACAATATTTTGCATATTTTCTCCAAAGAAAAATTATCAGATTATATATCTATAATAGATGTATTGTTTGAAGGAGATAAAGTTTATTTAGAAATACTTTACCAAAACACAATATCTCTCTATCTTCCAGATTACATTAATTACCTCATTATTATTAGCATTAAATTATTCAGGAATACAAATTTTTTGTTACGTACACCCTGATATGATTCAGATTATTCACGAGTATTCTGCTAAATTTGATTCTAATTGTGTTTTTTTCGAGAGACGCGATCATTTACTCGAGTTCATTTAAATTGCATTAAATAAAAGGAGACTAAAGTAGTTGACAGTTAGCTTGAATAATACGTATAATATTGAATCCAAATGTATAATTATTTGTAATTTTCTCATTTCTTTTTATTAAATTATTTTTATTTTCCTTTTTAACTAGTATAAGCAACAGTACACAGCGCAGCACCATTACAACAAAAATTCTAGTTTAAAAAAACTAAAAAAACACGCTTTTTTGTAGTGAATCGAACTAAAAAGTAAAAAAAATAATAATTTTTAATGTAAGAATAAAATGATTAACGAGAAAATTAATATCATTGTGGTAAAAATTTGGAGTGATCGATATCAACTGTTATAATTTCTTACTAGATCTATTCCGAAATGCAAAGTTAGTGTACAATTGTAGTACAAAGCACCTCCCCTACACACATGCGCACGCTTTTACCACAATGACATTATATAATTTTCTCGTTAATCATTTTATTCTTATATTAAGAATTTTTTTTTTTACTTTTTAGTTCTATTCACTATAAAAGCGTGTGTTTTAGTTTTTTTTAACTATAATTTATTTTTCATTTTTTTAGTTCGATCTACAATTAAAGTGTGGTTTTTTTAGTTATTTAAACTATCATTTATTCGTTGGTGAACTAATCGTAAGAGCGTCATATTTTTGGAATCTGGAAAACCCATTAGCATCCTATCAATGCATCGATAAGGCCTGGTTTGCAAAATGTAGGATCAACAAACTGAAGGAAATGTGGAAGAGCTATGTTTGAAATATTTAATACGGAAAAAGGTGTAAAGTCAATGATATTTTTCACTAAAAAGATCATTATAAATATTAACCATGAGCGTTTTCGTTTTAGGGTTTGAACTTAATCTTTTAGTCGCCAAATCTGGAAATGAGAAATCGTTAATCATGATGATCCTGATCAGGACAATAGAACAAAATTACGAAATTATTGTATTGTCATCGGTCCTTTACAAGTGTGCCCAATTACGAATTAATCTGACGTTTTAAAGTGGGTAAAAATCGAGTTCAAAGATTCCCTTACATACAGGTGAAGCTAATAAAAACGTGTTAAAAAATATATGTATTTAATTGATTGACTCTGACCAATCTCATGTATTACTGATGATCGTATTCTCATTCAATAATTTTAATTGAAATTCATCCCATGAACACACTATTTTCTCGGCAACACTGATAAATTACAATATGTTTATTTTCTAACGGGGACTGAAAAGGCGAGAAGATTATATTTTACACTACTCTACGGTGGGCATCTTAGAAATAGACAAATCGTTTTCAAGCTCCATCACTTGTTGTTGATGATGAAGATTATCCATTTGACAGCAGTGTAGCTGTAATGAGACGACTGTCCCCTTTGTACAACTCGCAAAACTTAGAACAAAAATGACTCATTAATTTTATTTATAGTTATCTGTATAAAGAGCATAGATGAAATCTTGTTCTTTTTAGATAAAAGATTGGATATTTTATTAATCAATAAAATGTAAATATTAATAGTTCTGTGAATTTTCTCTACATTTAACCCCCCTCCCCCTTCTCACATCCCAGATGAGGATACTGTAATTCATTAAAATAACATCTATGAAATATTTAACTTTAGATTATTGTTATAAAAAATTACAAACATATATATATATATATATATATATATATATATATATATATATATATATATATATATATATATAAAAGAAATATGTAATATTTATGTAATATTTATCAAAAACAAGAAATAATAGATAAAGAACATAACAAGAAATTACGTAATAAAAATATGAAAGCTGAACATGAAGAACAAAATTATAGAGAAATAAAAGAAGTACAAAAAAGAAGAACCTAGCGAGTCAGAAAGCAATTTCGGACTTAGGACCGAATAAGTGGGGTTAAACTAGTTTGAAGGCGCCAACCTTCCCCCTTTGCAACTCGGTAGGAAAACCAAATAAAATAAACAAAGCTTCAGAGAAATATATATATATATATATATATATATATATATATATATATATATACTCCATATTACGAACCTCTATATTGCGAATTTTTCTGTATAACGAAGTTTTTCCTGGAACCAAGAACATTTCATAATTTTCTACGTAAAATAACCTCCCAATAGCGAAGTGCATTTTCTATAGAACGAACTTTTTCTCTTAGGATTCAATTTTTTCCCTTTATTTTTTTAAAGTATTTCTGGACATTTCACGTCATTCTCTCTTTTAACTCATTTTATGGTGCTCATAAATCTGGAACTAGTTTTATTAGGTACTTAGCTCGCCGAGAGCACTAGTATTCCGGATTGTTCAATCCAAGAAGTGCAACCTTTAACCCCCATCGTCCAATTCATTAGAAACATTTTCGACATCCCCTTTAATCCTCAATGGAGTTGTTTAGTGTCCTCGTGACCTTGGTCTAGTTTCTGTTCATTTGTAGTGTTGATCAGTCGTACTGGTAACTTCATTTCTCGTCACTCGAAAATGTCAAAACGCAAGTGCTTGAGCATCAAAGAAAAAAATAATTCTTCATTAAATGGATAAAGACGTCAAGAAACTTCCCTTACAGTTTTTCTCTCTTCCTTTTTGATAGGTAAGATATATAAAATAAATATTATTAATTTACACAAAAAGGTGTGTGAGAATAATTCCATTTTTTTTAAATATATAGTGTTTGTGAATTGAAAATTTGTTTTATGTGGTTTATAAAGAAAACTGAAATATGAGCCTCTATATAACGAATTTTCCGTGTAACGAATTTTTTTTTTGGGGGTTAGCGACTTCGTTATATATAGGTCCGACTGTATATATATATATATTCGTGATGTTCATCCTAAAAATTTCGACTTATTTAATAACTTTAATTGTAGTAAAAATAGTTTTAATGCTGAATATTGCTGCAAATCATTATACTATTGCTTTAAATTGTCAACTTTAAAATTGTATTTAGATCACTGAATCTAACAATAAATAATTTATTTGTCTTTGATTCGAGCATTACTTACGCATTTTCGAATGATGCTTTTTATTAGGCATGAAGGTTGGCCTGGCCATAAACTGATTAAACCTTTTTTTTTTTTTTTTTTTAAGAAAAGCAGTTCTTAGTCTGTAATGCTTATAAATGCTATAGCATCTATGTCTTTATTTTGTTACCAAAAATTTCAAGTATTCAAATAATTTTTAACTCTCAAATAGAATATATTAAAAATTATATGTGTATTCCCCTGTGTCATGAAATTGTTAATAAATCACTAACTCCTATACTGCAAAAAAAAAAAAAGTTTATATTTTTTCTTTAGTTTTAAAACATTTTTGTAAGTTATTTCTTTTAGATAATTCACAGTAAACAATATGCAAACAATATATCAGTTAGCCAATATGCCATTACAAAAATTGTAAACGCCACTCACAAACAATGCCCATTCAAATAGAAATATTGATAAGAATTCATATTGTTTTAGAGTTATATTAGTATCCGCAGTGGCCGCGGTAGCTTAGTAGTCAAGGTAACGGACTCGTGAATGGCGTGTCATGAATTCGAGCCCAGTAACACTGAAATCCCGCCGTTTAGGGGAGAGATACACGTTAGATTTGTCGAGAGCTCAGACACGTCCTCCCGTTGGTGTGGTAATTAGGAGAGGGAGGTTCCAACTCAGGTGTCATCCTCGTCACTTGACCATAGCTCAAAATTGCGAGGTCCGCCGCCCAAAGCCCTCGTGTAGCTGAGCAGTGCGATGTCAATGTTCACTCACGCAGTGTTCGCGGTAGCCGAGTTGTCATGTTTGAGAAGTAGCCATCGTTATTTCTGTCAAGCTTGATACCACAAACGACCCATCATGTAGAGAGAGGCTGATACACGTTAGATCTGTCAGAACTCAAATCCTTATGATGATGATGTAATGTGGAAGTTTGAAGCGTGGAGACTCAGCTCGGGTGTCATTCTCGTCAGTTACGAGATCCGTCACCGCAACCGTCGTGTTATTTTGAATTGTGGCAGTTATAAGCAATCAAATCAAGAGTTATAAATGAGGATAAGGAGTTATAAGAGGGATTGACAAATGACCTTGTAATTTTGAGTCATGAGAAGTGTGGGATAAGGAGACACCAGAAATTATACCTCTCTCACCAGTGGCGCACACAGGAATTTTTCTGGGGGGGGTCCGGGGTCGAAAGTTCACCATTCTTGTATCATGCTCCTTATGATTTTGTCGATTTTCGGGAACAAAACACAGAAAAAAACTAATTTTTGAATAAATAATTAGCATTAATTAATAAAATTAATCATTAATAACAAGTAATTAATTAAATTTTACGTACTATATACTTAGAATTATAATCAATCGGAAAAAAATCAAGATCTTTTGGGGGGGTCCGGACCCCCAGGACTCCCCACCCCTTGTGTGCGCCACTGTCTCTCACCCATCTTCCACACTATGTTACTCGAAAACTTTCTTCCATTACTCTACACTTCGTTCTTTGTGCTTATTAAAATTTATTCAGAAAAAAAGGTATGTAAAATTAATTGCGTTGATCGAATGGCTTTGTCACAAGCAGTACTAGATATTTAGGTTTAGTTTTAAAAAGATTTTATAATTTTATTTTTTAGGAGAAAGTATGAAAACTGTAAAACAACTTCCGCAAGACTCGAACTTTGGGTTCTATTTGAACCTCGAAACTCTGATCTTGGCCTCTCAATCTGACCTCTTGATCAGTGTAAGGGAAAGACTAGAATAACCAATACAATAAATAACGGATTGCATTTAAAGGACTTTCGAAGGGAAGTTGACCCCCGTTCCTGTATCGTAGTCTGAAAAAGGATGGTCATTTTATTCATTGATGACCATGACCATTAGCGCACACAGGAATTTTTCAAGGGGGGTCCGGGGTCGAAAGTTCACCATTCTTGTATCATGCTCCTTTTGATTTTGTCGATTTTCAGGAACAAAATACAGTAAAAAACTAATTATTTAATAAATAATTAGCATTAATTAATAAAATTAATCATTATTAACAAATACTTAATTAAATTTTACGTACTATATACTTAGAATTATAATCAATCGGAAAAAAATGAAGGGCTTTGGGGGTCCGAACCTCCAGGACCCCCCCTTCTTGTGTGTGCCACTGACATGACTATTAATATTATACCTGTACCGAGCACAATTTTTGTAAAAATCTGTGTTTTTAGTCTTTTTCATTAAAATAAGGTAAGATGCCAAAAAAAAAAAAGTACTTAAGGGAAATATAATTTATTTTCAATTTAAGGCTTTCAAGCAAAAAATCAGAAGCATAAAATACATAACGCAAAAATGAAATATGGAGGATCTATTGCAGATCCATATCCCTGAGACGGAAAGAAAAAAAAAGAATTAGAGGGAAAATCAGTACGACCTAGAATTATATAGAAACATCTAACAATTCGTCTCTCTTCAAATTTAATTGACAGTTTTCCTGCAAGAAACTAATTTTTTCATGCAATGGAAATATTTTCTTGCTTAAGTAACCTGAGTTGCGATTACATTTGAATGAACAAGGAAACTTGATAAGAAAATTAGATGCATCGAAACTTTGAGGTAAAATTTTTTTTTTTAAAGATTGACTTGTACATGCCATGCCCATGAATGCATTTTGTATTTTTGATTATAAGTAAATTAGGCATTGTGAAAATACTTATTGAATGGAAAATAACAATCCTATTTTGCATAATATTGTTTAATGACGAAATGAAAAAAAACTTAGGAGGATAAAAATGTAGAAAGTTTTTTTAATTTATCATGAAAATTTTAAACGTGGTAAAATTACATTTAAATTGGACAGCGAAATCTGTTGCTTTAAAACTAAGATTACATTTAATTCTTTCGAATCCAGTCATTTCAGCTTATGGCTGATCGTACAGAACATAGCTCCTCGTGAAATTAAACCTAATATTATGAAGAATTCTTCAAAAACTCAATCATTTTAATAAATACATAAGAAATACTTTGCATATTGTTCACTCCGTTTACCGTTGACGGTGATTAAATTCCCAAGAATTTTGATAAGCGAAGAAGGGAAAGAAACGTATTTCTGAATTTTGATTGATAAATTAACATATTAAAATAGATAAATAAAATCTTAAATACATGTTGTGTAGAAACACTTGCCCATTTATATCACGTTGTAAGCGCAGATTTTGTTTACATTTTTTTAAAAAAATTCAACTGATTATACAATTTCGGCACCTCGAATAAATTGTTTGAAACTTTTCACTTAAGATTCATTGTATAGGGATCTTTGAGCGTTAAATCTATTAAATCTTCTCACATTTATGCATTGCAGTGCCTCACACTTTCAATATTTCGACCCAATTTTCAATCATTTTCATCACCCACCCCATACATTAACAATATATTGAATGTAATAATGATGTTCTTTGACGATAAAGCTACAATAAAACCTTAGTTGTAAACCGTGACAATTATCAAGATAAGTATTTAATTTTGTATACGTTACATTTTAAGTGATAAATATGTTAAGTAAATTGCTTTGAGCATTACGTTACTTTTTCCTGTCTTTATATACAAGAGTACTATATCAGTGTAAATGAGCATCTCATTTTTTTAATGTTCGAATGTATTTTGGTTAGATTCCTTTCAGTAAATTAATAACTATTTGAAATCTTTTATTTTCGACTTTTAGATAAGCTCCCCTCACGTAGGGTTATACCCTCCCCCCACCACCAGTTTGAAAATTGCTGATGTACTGTATAGAGCAGTGGTCGCCAAACTTTGACCTCAAGGACCTGTAAATTCATAATTTAAATACCGCGGACCACTAATAGGATTTTATAAGAAACTGATCTCTAAGAACACGTAAAATGTACCATAGTTAATAAAATGAAACTATTAATTGTAACCAAATTATGAAAACTTTATTAATGAACCCTAATAAAATAAAATAAACTGTAAAAAAAACAATTAAAAAATGGTTTTAAGTATATCAAACTTTTAACATTATACATTCCTTATAACCATGGCGTTATTCTGTGAAGTAGCGTTTTTATAACTTTTCACGTATTGAGATAAGAATTTAATTATATTTCAATGCCTCTTGAAAAATAACTTAACGTGATGAGTAAGTATATTCCGCACATTTTTCTGGGGACCCGCGAAATTTTCTCTCGGACCGCCAGTGGACCACCACTTTGGCGACCGCTGGTTTAGAAAGTGAGGATCCAGCTCAGTTGTCATCCTCTTAATCTATGTGATTCAAAGCTAAAAAGCGCATGGGGGCCAAATTCAACAGATTCTTAAGGTATCCGACTACCCTAAAACCATGATTTTTTTCAAAAATTGACAATTTTTTTTTCTGACTTTATTTTATAGACCATTTTATTAGCTTAATAACAATACCAAGTATTTTATTTTCCCTCCACTAGAACAAAAACTACAAGCGTTTTAGTAAAAGCAAATGCCATAACTTTACACAAGATGTCAATCTTTAAAATGCGTTTTACTCGAAATGTGTTTTTTTCGAAAAACTCAAACGGGGACAGTGATTGCTCAAAAGTTTTGAAAATAATTAGCTGAATTTTTTTGCTTATGTTCTGCATAACAGTAGAAGTGTTTTGATCTTCAGATTTATCAATAACTATTTTATTTCAAAATTTGCAGTCCTTTATGTGAATATAGTCAATGTTTTTTTAAGCAATTTCGTATAATCACTAAGATAGAGTGCTCTAGTTTTTGTAAAAATTAAAATATCTCTTATCGTGAAGGTCACTTCAAACAGGAATAACAAAGTAACACATCAAAATTGAAAAATTGAGAATTTTTTCATAAAATCTTTGTACAGAGCGGGCCCCGTTTATGTAATTTTTCGTACATTTTTACTAGTTTTTTCCCATTTTAATAATAATAATTTTTTTTCTTTTACCAATTTTAGGATTTTTTTCCTTAAAATATACTAAATAAACATAAAAATCACAAAAAAATCTCCATATCTTCTATTTGCGAAAAAAAGTTGTCGCAAGTAGTCGGATACCTTAAGTTGGGCAGAAAATAGTAGGAAAAAATTATAATTCAATCAACAAATTGTAATAAAACAAAGTACTTAAAACTTTATCTGTAAAAACAATAAACTATTTGAATCGAAATGCACACTTTCAACTACTTTCAAAAGATACCCTAATTTTCCCTTGTTTTACAAGATAAAAAAACCTAGCAGATTAAATTAGTTAACTAGTCGTAAAGCATTGTAATGTACCAGGTGTATTCAGATGAAATGAGACGGTTGCTTAAAAAAAACACAATAAATTTGCGAAAACTGTTAATATTTCTTTATTCAAAATAATATCCATCGCTAGCTACACATTTTTCCAATCTTTCGGGAAATTTGCAAATACCACGCCAAAAAAATAAGTTTTTTGAGGGCAGCCAGTCATCAAGTCAAGATTTGACGTTTTCCTAAGTGAAGTGCTGGTCAGCTAATGCGTGTCCCAATGATACAAGTAGGTAGTAATCGGAAGGAGCCAAGTCTGGCGAATAAGCCGCATGTGCTAAGGGCTCCCAGCCGAGCGTCTTAACGATGTCCTTTTTCGGTTTAGCATGGTGGCTAGGTGCGTTGTCATCAAGGAAAATCACTTTGTGCTGCCGTTTCTTGTATTGCTCACGTTTTTCGAGTATAGCATCATTCAAATTAAGTAATTGTTGCTTGTAGCGATCAGTATTAAATGTTCCGCCGGGTTTAAGAAGCTAATAATAGATTGGTCCCTCCTGATCCCAGAATATACACAGCAATGTCTTGGGGCCGAAGCGATTCGGCCTTGCGGTCGATTTGGACGGCTGTCCGAGGTCAACATATGATCGATTACGCTTGGGATTCTCAAAATAAATCCATTTTTCATCACCAGTCACAATACGATACGACTTGCGTTTGTAGCGGGCAAGCAACATTTCGCACACGATTTTTCAGTTTTCCTGTTGACGGTCCGTTAGCTTGTGTGATACTCATCTACCGACCTTTATTATTTTGCCCATTGCTTTGAGACGACGGGAAACAGTGCTCTGGTCAACATTCAATTGTTCTGCAAATGTTCTTGCACATTTGGCCATCATCTTCATCGAGTAAGGCTTGCAATTCAGCATCTTCAATTTTTTTGCTGGTCTGCCACGCTCCTCGTTTCTCCCACCGAAATCACCATTTTGAAACTTTTCAAACCACCTGTTGCACTGCGTACGGCTCAGAGCATTGCCACCGTATACATCTAAATACAAGCATTTGATGCGATTTGGCAGCATTTTTCTTCAGATGGTAACAAAAAATTAATGCTGTCCGCAAATCGTGGTCGGAAGACATAAAATTCGACATTTTCAACAAAGTAAAAAAAAATGCAATGCATGCTGAAACTCATCCAAATGTAAAATAAACATGAGTATCAAAGGTCAAACTATAAAAAAAAATCACGTGTCACGGTATCGTATTGTTTGCATATATGCTTGGCGACATCTGTTAGCAATCGTCTCATTTGATATGCATGCACCTGGTATACTGATGACGGAACTTGGAAATTCCTAACCAAGTGAAGACAACATCTGAACTTATAGTACCGTGTTATGTGGTCTATTTTCAATGCATTTTCTCGAGCTGTAGCATTGGCTGTATTTATATAAAACTTACTAGTACTTCTTATTAAATGCTTTGTTTTACAATATACGAATGAAATTACTCCAAATTTATTGGATTTTCGGAACAGTAGGGGTGTCAAAATTGTTGTTCGCGGGCTTCATGCTGCCCGACCACTATATCAGCATACAATAATGAATAATAAAATTTAAAAAAATTCCCCCGAAATGTGTAAGATAGTAGAAAAGAAGTGTCAGGACGTAAACATTGAATTTTTTTTTTTTTATATGTTTATTATAACGTATTATTCCAAATAAACCTACGTTTCTATGAATTCCGATTTTGATTTTTTTCGGCCCATTTAAAATTAAAAATTGTCTGTTTGGCCCAAGTTAGCTTTCGAGTTTGACACCCTTGTTCTATAGCAACTTTTAACAAAGTCTAAAATGTTCTATTGGGAAAAATATTCTCTTCATATAAACTTCTGCTCAAACTGAATGAGTTTATTATTGGACATTGTCAGTACGACTGAAGAAAAGGTTCATGAATGTATTCTACACTTGTATAAATTTCAAGTACTAGCAATTTTTGTCAGTGTTTCTTTTGTTTGTAATTTTAATAAAACTTATCTAAGAAAAATTAAAAGTAATTTGGAAAATTATATGGTTGTTCGTAGTTATTAATAATTGGAAAAAAACGATTAGCTTTGAATTGTATCGTTAGTTTCTGAATATAATTATACACGTATTTAATCTAGCAAAATCTATATTTACTTGCTTTTGAATTCACAAACACTAGTTTTTAGCCCAGTCAAGAACTCATCTTCCAAGATAAAAATGCTTGGCATTGAATGAATATTTTTAAAATTATCAATTTTGTGTATAACTTTAACATACATAACCAGGGATTAACATTTAATATGGCATTTCATTTTGACAATATCCTTCAAAATGTCTCCCAGTTCTTCATATGAAACGCCTTTTAAAGTATTAATGATTATAAAATAAATTTGTAATGAAATTTTCAATTATTTAATCTAAATTTACAAAATTCGAACTTTTTTCCACGAACTGTTTGTTTTTAAAATGGAGCATATTTTTTTCAATTATTTTATTATTCTAATTTTGTGACCGAATTACAAAAAATGACATTGAACTAATTTCACAGATAATCAGATTTTTGGTATGTCATTTAAGATTTATACACAGTAGTTCCCGCAAAAATGAAATTCCCACACTAAAAATTGGAAAATGTTAAGCAATTTTTAAGAGTACCTTATTTGGAATTTCATATTTTTAAAACTATCCTTTCATAAACCTTTTTGGATTTTTTTTATCAAACCTTGTTTGCTTAATGTTATGCAATGTAGCTTCGACACAATAATATATTTTATTTAAGTAATTATTGTAGTTTGGCTTATTTAAAATTCGGAAATTTACTCATATTTGAATATTGCGTTTTTGTGTCTGTGCACTTAGAAATACAATAAAGGTCAGATAAATTACAAAGTTGTTGAAAGAAAAATCATTATTACTTTCATGATAATCGTTTATTGGCCTTTTTTTCAGACTATTAATACTTAAAATCGTAAGCCGAAACAGGTTTGTAGATTGCTACCTATTTGCTTTTATCTTAGTTTACTTGATCGATCTCTTTCGATTTAGCTTTGTTTATTGAAATTTTCTAGCTACCTATTTCTGACCGACTCTAATGTTTACTAATCATAAGTAATGCGCTCATAATATTAAACAAGTGGTCTGATTCGTTGATTGTTAATTAACTTCGTCTTGAGACTATACGAGTTAATACGCTAGAGCAATTAGCGGTATTTTACGAAATTTTTGAACCTCGTTTAAATGACGATGATGATACCCGAGAGTTGGCTTCCGACTTCTCCCAAATTTCTTCACACCATCGTGAGGTCTTTGAACCTTGACAGATTTAACGTGTATAAATTTATCTACACGGTGGGTCTTTAGTTGTCGAACGAACTTAACAGGAACAACCTAACAGTTATCAAAGTAGGATATATATACTTTATTATCTTATTTTTATGTATCGATCTCATGCAGAAATTAAATCTTGTGAAAAAACATTTTGTGTGCAAGTTTCTTAAAATTTGAGATATTTCCAAGCTCACATGTTTGTAAATCTGGCTTAAAGCTACATTATAAGTTCAGAGCTATGACTCTCGTTATATATTTTGGATCATGATCACATGAGATGGATAATTGACTTGCAACTCTTGGAAAAAAAACTATTAAATTAAACACAGCCCCTCCCACTTTAACATTTAGCAATCTTTGTCATGATCGATATTTGACCTCACGATTCTTTAGCCGCTAATGTCTGCTTCCACATCAGTAATTCCCAACGTGGTCTATGGCAATCTGCAAGGGACCCACGACACACAGTGGGCAGTTTTCCCAATCTGGGGCTCGGAAAGTCCAAAAATGAAATTGCGCGAAATAAAAAAAAACCCCACTATTTATGGTCCTCATAGGTTCCCTAGCCTTGTGCTAAACAATTTTCGTCAGTACGTGAAAGAATATATTCTACAATCAGCGGCTTAGATCGAGTTTCTTTTTACTAGAAGAAACACTCGCGAGCGTCATTTTCTAAAGAGTGTTTTTTTTCCAGGTATAGAAGTTTAAGTTGGCATTACTTTCCAAGATGGCGACCGATTTAACTGCTGTCAAGTGATTTATTCTCAGTTTGGTTTGGCAATTCATCAAAACGATCATCAAGCAAGGCGTAGATTCGTCGAATGGGCCCAAAACGAGATTGCCATTGTTCCCGATTTTCATAAGCGGATTTTGTTTAGCGATGAAGCGCACTTCTGGTTGAATGGCTACGTCAACAAACAAAACGGCCGCATTTCGAGTGAAGCTAATCCACAAGTGTATGTCGAAACACCGTTACATCGAGAAAAACTGACTGTTTGGTGCGCTTTATGGGCTGGTGGAATCATTGGTCCGTACTTCTTCAAAAACGATGAAGGCCACAACGTTACAGTCAATGGTGATCGGTATAGAGCCATGATTACTAACTTTTTCATTCCTGAATTGAACAATCATGATGTCCAGGAGCTGTGGTTCCAACAAGACGGCGCAACATGTCACACAGCTCGTGCCACAATCGATTTATTGAAAGACACGTTTGGTGACCACCTAATTTAACGTTTTGGACCTGTGAATTGGCCTCCAAGATCTCGTGATTTAACACCACTAGACTATTTTCTGTGGGGCTATGTAAAGTCATTGTTCTATGCGGAGTAGTCACAAACGCTTGACCATTTGGAAGACAACATTCGCCGTGTTATTGCCGATATACGGCCACAAATGTTGGAAAAAGTCATCGAACATTGGACGTCCAGATTGGACTACATCCGAGCCAGCCGTGGCAGTCCTATGCCAGAAATCATATTTAAAATGTAATGCCACAAGATTATCTTTCGAATAAAAAAAATTTATGTCAATCGAATAATACATCGTTGTTTTATTGCAATTTAAAGTTCTATACCTCTAAAAAAAACACCCTTTAGTACGGAGTTCAATCGTTTCGTCTGAAAAAGATTTTGCAGATTTAAGAGGGTTTTTTTTTTTTTGAAGTTATACTACTTATTTCGCGTTTGGAAAAAAGGATGAGGGTAAATTTTTACGATGTGCGTGCACACCATTGTCTAATATTGTCACGTAGAAAGAAACAAGGCAATGTTACCCAATACAAGGTTTATTTTGTCGTAGTACCTTACATGGGCAGCACCACAACTGAAGACTTATGCAGCTGCAGTACTTTTATATCCATACCTGGTGGAGAGTTCTAGAATGACTACCAGGGGAAGATTAACACAAATTCAATTTACATAATTTGCAAATGACCATAATAATAATTAACGAAAGTCATGATTAAAGTTAAACAAGTATCTGGGGGCTCGAACTCGAGCCGTCTGCATGATATAGCAGTGCTCTAACCATTCGGCCGCTCAGAGCTTATCAGTTTGTGACAATACTAAGGTATCTGAACCCGTTCGGAGTACTTTTTGACAAAATAACATACTTAAACATTATAAAGGCTTTAAGACTCAATACCAGTAAATACTAATATTTAACCAACAATATTTAAAATAAATTGCCTAAATTTCACAAAAATCTCTAAGTTCAATTTTAGCAATATTTTGGTAAAACTTCAAAGCAATTAGAGAAAAAGTAATAAACTTATATTTAGTAAAAGTATTACCAAAACAATCTAGATGCATTTATCTAGCGAATATACTAAAATTTTAATGTTTTATTAAAATTTGAAAATTTTAGAGATGATTGAGTAAACATAAAATAAATCACATTCTTTATGAAACCATTATTTAAATAACAAGCCCTAACTCAAAAAATATTCATACAATAAATACTTTAGTACTTTTCTCTAGAAAATAACATAAAAATCAGGTTCAAAAGTTTTATAGAAATTTGTAATATTTTGAGTAATCAGACTCGCCATGATAGATTTTAAACAAATTAAATGCCCACTTCTGGTAGATCAACGACCCACTTTCGGATTTTCTAACTTAATAAAATTGATTGTAGCTTGGCATCTAGGTGACGTAGAAATAAAAACAAAGTATGTTTTTAAGCCAAAAGATAGCTCTATTCAATACAATAGAAAACAATATGTCTTGACCAAATTTGGTCATTTTCAAAGTGTTCGGTTACCTTCAAGCCACTTTTTTGGTGCTAGGGGACTGATATTTAGGGGATCGTAATAACTATTGTTATAAACCATATCTGTTGGGACGCATCCCCCCTCCCTCTACAGCTTTTTGGCCAACATCTCGGCATCCGAGTCTTACAGTCCATTCGGACCTGGCTCATTCGATCCCTCTCCATCTGCTTTTCCGGTTATTATAATTTCATGCTCATAGGGCTGTTTCTTCCATAGTTTTTAATTGTTTTAAACTTAAATTTGTTTAAATTCACAATATCTTGGCTCCTGTTCGAGTCTTGGACTTGAGATTTGAACGAACTGTTCCACTTGTCGAGACCCATCCAGTTATCTATACCATTCCCATTGTGTAGGCATGGGGAGGGCTTAAGCACTAAAATATCATGCTCCCATGTTAACCCTATGAGGAGTGGAAAAATTTTCACCCCCTAAGGAATTGAGCTTGGGACTTGATTTTTGGAGGTCCGCCATATTTTCGTATTAGCGCTAGCTTTACGTGAAATTGGTCCCCCCAGGTGCTCCCCCTACAGGGCTTTCCCAGTAATAATTCGAATCCTATGCCACCATGGTCGACCGCACCGGCTGGATTCAATTGTTCTCCCTATGAGCATCCTAGATATATTTTTTCAGGAACATAGCCCTATTTCTCTCTCTTCACCTCTATATTTAACATTTTTAAATTATTTTAAAGTTTTAATTTTTTTAAATCCCGCAAAGCACCGAGGATTTTTGAGCTTCGTTAATGAAACTCGGACCATAGATTTTCCTCGTTGAGCTCTTTCATCTGTTATAATTCGTGTGTAGATTAGAATCCCCATGTTATTCCTATGGGGTTCGATCTTTTGATGACGTCACGATATTACAGAGATAGAAGGATGAAACTTTGGGATCACCTACTATGTGTATCGTTGGGATGTACGTGGCCATTTACATCACAGTTGTTCTTCCCCCCTCCCGGGGAGTTTCGTTTTCCTTTCCGGAGCTAGAGCTGCCCTATTTGCAACTACAGACTCCGGACTGGTTCGAATGGATTCCTCTTGTTTCCTCACAACCAGGCCGAGTTTCGAGTTGCTGGGGGCCCTGCTTCTATTTTATTCGTTTTAAATGTTTTAATTACTTTAAAATGACCATAAATCGGGAGGGGGGCTCTTCGGGCGGATGTTTTAATTTTCTCAGGAACGATTCTACCCACCGAGACATTCAATATAAGGTCTCAGGTGTTACATTCATCATCTCCAGATCATGTTCACCTCATCTCCAGATACATTCTGCCGAAAAACCCCTTGTTATTGGTCCTATTGTCTCTGTGTGTGGGGGGGTGTTTAAATTTATTTAAATCGTGATTATCTCGGGTTTGGTTGGTCCGATTGACTTAAGGTTAGTATCGTTTAATTCTGCTTGTGACCGCCTTTTGTCCTTGGCCTAGCTTGCACTGCTGGAGATTTTTAGAAAGATTTTAATCTTGTTACGCCAAAGAAGTATAACTTCTTACGTGCGTACATAAGTACACACACGCACTTTTTTTAAAATGCATGCCATGGGTAAGTAATTTCTTTATTTGACTTTCAAATTAGGTTCAAATTTGATTAAAAATTGTAAAAACATAACATTTAGCACAGCATGTAACTCCTAGTAACATCTGTCTGTTTTTTGTGTTTATTGGAGTAGAACTTTTAGGATTGACACTTAAGTAGCATAGAGTACAGAGATATATAGACCTTTAATTTAATACCAAATTTAGCTGCTACTCCGTAAGATATGATTTTTTTCAGCGTTGGTCGATGGTATTACTCGGCGTGCCTTATTCAATGTGTGGAATGAAGAGCAAGATCTCAAGCCCAAAATTGATGCTGTTTTGAGTTTAGTTAGGAGTACAACGGACTTTTTGATAAATATGAGAACCAACAGCAATTAAAATTTAGAAAAATTGTTAAAAATTTCTGCTCGTTTGTAGGGAAAAAATGAATGAGGTGCCATAGAAGTGAAAAGTTCTTCTCCAAGTCGAATGATGCGTGGTTATCTCGGGGGAGTAATATTTATATTACATTTTATTATTTTGAAGAAAAATATATAGCTAATAATTTAGTGTGGTATTTTGTTTATTTAAGCTTATAATAATTATTTTTTCAGAATTGTAAACTTAAGTATGGTTTTTCTCAGTTTGTTTTTCTCTCGCATTCAAAATACTACTTCAATTATTTACCAACCACTTCTATTTTTCCCCTGTGTCATATGTAATGCATGTAACAAAATTAGGGATTCACATTTTTCTGTAAATGGAATACTTTTTTTAAAAAAATTGAAATGTGGGAAATATTAGGCTTTTAGTTGAGTTTTAGCATATATATATATCAACATTTTACTATGCTTTTTCTCCAAAACTAATTAAGCTACTGTAAAATCGATCCCTAAAGGTGTTTAAAACATCCTCAGAAATATTACAAAAATTTCATCTAAAAAAATTAACACAAAAAAAGTAAAATTTTAAAAATTTACAAATTTTTTAAAAGAAATTAAATTTGTAAAAATGTGTGAATAATATGCGCCAAATTTTATCTCGTATCATTTTCTTAAATAAACATTATATATAATGCTAAAATGTAATTTTTAAATACATAAATAAAATAAAAAAAATGTTCAAAGGGTGCCGATTCCTTTTAAACACTACCTATTATCCTTTATTGTATATGTGCAATGTTATGTTTGATTGTATTTGCTTAAAATTTTATTTTTTTACTTGCCACATTATTTCTTGTATATATTCTCCCGTGAGTAAATTACTGCTTCTGTTAATATCCTTAGATCCTTGCTTAAAAACTAGTTCCACTTAGCAATAATTTATTCTTGATCATATTCAAACTGGACATAAATTAGTTAAGACCCTATTAACCTTATTTGTTAGTAAAAAACAGCAAAGAATACCCAATTTACATTAATTGCTATGATTTATGATCATTAGATATAGTTATTAAGACTTTAAAGCCATAAAATAATTTCCGAGAGCCTGAGAGAGATTGGGAGAACCGCCCACTGTGCAACAGCAAGAAAATAATTCGGGGGTCCATGAGGTGTAAATGGGAGTCTGCGATAGAGGCTCTCATTAAACCAGATCATAACTTTAATTTTGAAAGCAAATTTAATCAAATGGAAACCACATATTTTTACCTATTTAACAGATTTCTTTACTAATTTAATGAAGTTAATTTACAGTTATAATATAGGTGACAGCATAAATTTTATTAAAACGAGGACCACCTTTTAGCGTTTCTTGCCAGAATTAAGCTAAAGGAGTACAACATTGAACGTTGCGAATTTCTCATTTGGCCATCGACAATCTGCCAGGAAAATGAGGTTTCAACTTGCGTTCAACATTTTGCCCTTTATTCGGATTTTGATACGAGGTTTGAGAATTCTTCGACAACGGTAATTACCAGAGAAGCAATGAATTTATTTGGTCACACTGAGAAAAAAAGTCGTATTACAAGAGGAATTGATCGGAATAGGTAGTAACGATCTTTTAAAGTAAAATTTAGAAGTGGATGTCATCCATTTTGACTTCAAAAAGACATTATTTATCCAGAATTATGGAGTATTAGAAAAAATTTCAATTTTTCATAGTGAGAAGTTTCATTGCGGTTGGCAATGTCCGAAATAAAAAAAAACAAGAAAAAGACTGGACACTACTAACAGGGGAGATTTAGGATTAGACTTGACAAGATTGAATTGAAGCACTCAATTCATCCCTCCCATTAAAATCATTTGTATGTTGATCAGTCATTTTATGCATTAACCAAATTTTAATTTAATTAACACGTGTTTCTCAAGTTTTAAACATTATACTTCACTACTATTAGAAATTTAAGTCTTTTGAAGTAAGTAGCTCTATACCAGTTTTCAAAAAGATACTTAAGTTGATAAATTTGCAAAAATTCAGTAAGTAGAAGTCTACCCACAAAACCGAAAAACATGGCAAGGGGTCTATGAGTTAAAGTTTGGGAACCTCTGCTCTAAAATAATCTCCTCCAGGTCTACAAAAAACAATCTTTCATCTCTCCCTTTGTTACTGAGTAATTCCGTTACTAAGAACTCCCAAGCAGTCATCAAAAAGAACTCGAACAATCGAAAAAGGATAAATACCAATTAAATTAAAATAAACAAAAGTAAAGTTAACAGCGTAAAAAAAGTATGACAGCAGTCTATGAGGAAATATGAATAATCCAGAATTTAATTAAAAAATTGAAAACACTGCTGAACATTTTTTTTAAAGGGAAGGGAATTTTTAATAAAAAATGTGGTGACGCATATAATTAGGAATACGCAATAAACTGAAAGTTGGATTACTATTATATCACTGGAAAGACTAGTTTTTCTACAACTTGTTCATTAACTAAAGCAATTTATCGTTCAATACACTGAGAGCTATGACAACTACCAAAAGCATCACAACAAGGTAATAGTATTTTCTACACGCTATCATTCATTGAATTGCGAAACCCTCCATTTAATTACGTGTTTCTGAAAATTTTTTTACGTGTCAGAATAGATGATGGCGCAATTGTAATTTTTATCACCCCGTGTTAATATACGCTAAAATACACCGAACCCCAATAAAAATCTTATGCGCGTATATGTTAATATTTTTTAATAAATGAAAATTAATCTGATTCTTCAGTTCTGACTCGAATGCAGTTATTTGTTTTATTTAATAAGTTGAAAAACCATGTTTTGAGTTTTAATTGAAGAATCTGTATCCATATTGGGTGAACTTTTTATAGCATCGCTCCAGAGCTTCATGGGAGCCTTAATGATGGAGCTGTAAAACAATATAAAAAAATAATACAGTCGTACCTCCATATAATGAACCTCTATATTGCGAATTTTTCTATACAGTGAACTTTTTCCTGGAACCTTGAACATTTCACAATTTTCTTCGTAAAATAACCTCTCTATAGCGAAGTGATTTTCTATGTAACGAGCTTTTTCTTTTGTGATTCAATTTTTTTTTCTCCCTATTTCTAAAGCATTTCTGAACATTTCAAGTTATTCTCTCTTTAACACATTTTATGGTGTCGTAACTCTTGAACTGGTTTTATTGGATCCTAACTCGCAGAGAGCAATAAAGTTCTGGTCGTTTCATTCAAGAAGTGCAACATTAAACCCCCATTGTCCAGTTCACTAGAAACATTTTCGATATCCCTTTTCACACTCAGTGAAATTGTCAAGTGTCCCTGTGCTCTAGTTATAACATAATGTATGTTTAATATTACTTATATGCTTTAAATTAGAAAATGTCCTTAAAATATTCATTAATTTTAATATAAAGTTTTCTTAGCATTGCAAATACAGTGATACATTCGACATTGTTTTTTTCTCCTTGAAGTTTTCTTTTTTTCTTTTTCTTTTTGATGGGTAAGATATATAAAATAAACATATATATTAATTTTAAAAAAGGTGTGAATAATTACTTTTTTAATATATAGTGTTTATGAATTTAAAATTTATTTTATGTGGTTTATAAAGTATATTAAAAAAATAACCTCTATGTAACGAACTTTTTCCCGGGATTTAGTGACTTCGTTATATAGAGGTCAGACTGTATTTTTTTTATTTTACAGATCTAATAAATTAATACAGTTGCACTAAGTTTAAGTCTGCTAAGGGCGAGTCACACTCGATTTCTTAACTTACCACTCTGAGTCAAATAAGGGGTGACCTAATTGTATTTAATTGGTAATTTCATTATTTTTCACATACAAAGGATTTGGTAGATTAAAATTTGTCTATAACTTGCAAAGCTTTCGTCCCTGTCATGCTTACCTTAAATACAGAGTGTTCGCAATAATTATAGAAGCAGTTTTGTGGTAGTGTAAGCAAATTGAACTTAAATCGTTTTTTAACAATATTAAAGAATTATACGATTTTTGAATTAAAAAATATAAACGGATAGATTATAACAGATTTCATTTACACTGCTCAAAACATTTAGGGGAGCACATGATTTTAACAAAAGTAAGCAAAGATGTATACCAATAAGTAACATAAAATGAATCATCCATAATGTAAAGCCTACCAGGAAACGGAAGAAGAAAACTTTATATGCAAATCAAAGTTCATGACGTCAAAAACCAGAAAAAGGAGATAAGGGCAGAAATCGGGATGTTGCAGAAACGTCTGTTTTATTGCCGTAACTGTGAAATTCGATTGCGCAGTATTTTTTTAGACAAGGTTACTTGAGAATGTCTCAGCGTGATTTACCGGAATCCATGGCATGGCGTGTTATAGACAGACTGGAATCCGGGAAAACACAACGTAGTGTCGGGGACGCTGTTGGAGTCGCCAGAAGTGTTGTTGCAAGGCTGTGGAATCGATTCCAAGAAACAGGAAATGTTAGACGTCGACCAGGGGCAGGTCGGCCACGCGCCACTACATCAACTGATGACCGGTATATACAGTTAACAGCCCGTCGAAACAGAACAGAGAATGCTACGCAGCTGCAAAGACAGTTGCTCTTGGCAACAGGACGAAGGGTGTCCAGCCAAACAGTACGTAATCGGCTTCATGAGGGAGGGCTCTATGCACGTAGGCCAATGGTCTGCATTCCGTTGACTCCACACCACCGTGCGGCCCGAAGAAGATGGGCTGCTGAACATTGAGATTGGGAGCAACATGATTGGAGCCAAGTGCTGTTTACAGACGAGTCCCGATTCAGTCTAGAGTGTGACACCCGACGTGTTCTTGTATGGAGGGACAGGGGCACTCGAAATAACCTCGCATTCGTTCGTGAAAGGTCACAATACGGAAGAGCTGGTTGGATGGTATAGGGTGGAATCAGCATAGGTGGACGTATGGACCTGCATATCATTCGGAATGGCACTTTGACGGGCCGAAGGTATGCAGACGAGATACTTCGACCTCATGTCATCCCTTACGCTGGAGCCATTGGAGATTCCTTTGTTTTCCAGGATGATAATGCCCGACCGCATAGAGCTCATCTGGTTGAGAACATGCTTGAAGCTGAAACAATACAGCGTATGGAATGGCCAGCGTGCTCTCCTGACCTAAATCCAATCGAGCATGTTTGGGACATACTCGGACGACGCATTGCTGCGCGACCAAGGCCGCCTGCTACTGTCCGAGACTTGGAGACTGCACTTCTTGAGGAGTGGAACAGTATTCCCCAAAGTCTGATCGATAACCTCATCGCAACCATGGCAAACAGGTGTGCAGCAGTCTTAGCTGTTCGAGGAGACCACACGCCCTATTAAAACTCATGCATCATGTCTAAACAGTACCTTTTTTTATCGTTTACATGTAACCAAATTGTTGCCCTAAATCATCTTTTCATGTTTTTTCCATATTTTCAAAGAATTAAAGCTTAATTCCAAACTTTTTTACGCCTTTTTTTCTGTGTTGCGCATTGATACGCGTGTACTATGCATTGTATGCCAATACGTGGCTGTCTCACACGGTTTTCTTCACTTTTTTTGCTTGCTCCCCTAATTGTTTTGAGCAGTGTATTTCATAATTATATCTCCAGTCAGCAGGTAAAGATAGACCTTGTAGTTTTAAACTATGATCAAAACGATGTAATAACTTCAATCTCCAACGAAAAGTTCTTTTATTTGGTCTTTTATGTAAATGTCGGGGAGTATAGAATGTTGGAGTAAATAGGATAGTTATAATTCTGATCTCTATTACGTACCGAAGATGACACTTGAGTTTGGATTTCATTTTGTTACTTTTCCCACAAGAAGCGAGGCTGCGGTAGCCCAGTGGTCAAGATATTAGATCATGGCAGGCATGTCACGAGTTCGAGTCCAATACCACTAAAGACCCGCCATGTAGGGGAGAGATGCACATTAAATCTATCGAGAGCTCAAACGTCCTCCCGTTGGTGTGGTGTGGTAGTTAGGAGAGGGGCTGCCAGCTCAGGTGTCGTCCTCGTCACTTGACAATGGTTCAAAATTCCGAGGCCCGTCGCCAAAAGACCTCGTGGTAGCTGATCAGTGTGACGTTAATATTCACTCACTCACCCACAATAAGCAAGTACTTCTATCTAGATTAGTGTTAGAAATGGAGCCTTGTGAAACTAATCCACCTGTAAACAAGATATGGAAGCCTCCCTGATTACTCTACGCCACCTAAAGACCTTTGAAGCTCATGCAAGTTCAAGTGTAATTGTACGTAGTGATTTTGAATTGAACTGGGTATTTTGACCTACAATCAGAATTAATTCTTTGAATACTAAACATGCATATTAGATTTGAAGCTGTTTTTGAATAGGGATAGTTTATCTTTGGTATTAGAAACAATCTGTTGCAAGCTATCAATTTCATTTATTTTTTAAGTTTAAATGGAAATCATTTGAAACAGACAATGGAATTGGAATTTATTTTTCCACACAGAAGCAAATTTTAGTTCCATAAAAATATTCCATAAGATACAATTTAACAATGTTTCAAATTATGATTTATTTTCGCATCTTTCGTGTGAAGGAAAAAATAGATTTCTTGGGGGTCCAAAGAATGAATATTAATTCAAATTTATATATTAATCTTTGAATTATTCTATCTTAACCTTGAACAGAAGCTAAATCACTTCTCTGAGGAACTGGCTATATTTAAATATAAGCGTCAACTGTTACAAATAAAGAAATCTTGCTTAAAATTTGACGGTGTAAATGATACGTAGGTGGATCACACAACAACGAAATACAAGCCGCAGCATTTAAAAACTACATATTGTGGAGAAATTTTATTTCTCCAGAGTGCAAATGGCGCTACTTGTAATACATCTCGTTCGGGGTAGGTAATGAAAGTTCCCAGATGGTTCAGGACAATTGAAATGGCAAGACTCTTGGGAAATAGGTCTGATTTGAAAGTGCGAGCCGTAATTCGTTTTTTATGGGCAAAGAATGTGTCCGCATCTGCAATGAGCAGACAACATGTAGCGAAATTGTGTCACTTTTTTCAATCAGGCAGGATGTTGCTTAGTTTTGTTACAGAAGTTTTACATATTAGGAGCAAGACTTGAAACCTCCTCGAATAAAGTTAGCTTGGGAAAATAAAGTGTGGAATTACAGAGAGCTTGGAAAAAAAATTTTCATTTTGAATCGTATAAACAAGCTCTTTGATGATGCTAATTTTATTTGCCATACTTAATTTTTTTTAGTTATTTTTGCAAAAAAAAAAAAAAATGGTTTTTTGTTCGGATTTCCTTTTCCCTCTAGGTTTTATAGAACTTTTAAAAGCCTCTTTAATATTAAAAACACATCAAAGCGAGTGTGAGCGGTGTGGAAGGGTTTTAAGTAGGTATTAGATGGCGTCCCTCGTAAAACGCGTTTTCGATAATACACGGTACAAAATTTGTGATTATTATAACACGGATTCGATATTACATGGCACCAAACTTTAATATTACTGTTTCACCGTCACAAGATTTTAAAAAAAATTGAAAATATCATTTTCGTTAAATAAGGAGACTTCTCAACTTTAGTGCCACAGAAAATTTGATTTTCTTTTTGACAGTATATGTTGAAAATGTGTTATTTATCTTTCAGATTGCAAAGTTATCTATAAAATTGTTAACTACGTTAAACTTACTGTTAGGTTAAAAGTTACTTTTTCATCTGTATGTTTTTTATTGGAACGAAATTTCAGCTAGCATAAAGTTTAACACCTTATGACTTGATTTCGATATAACACAGCACACATTGCCTTGATTTATATTATGCACATACATAATTAAATAAAATAATAATTTAGATAAAGTCTTCTCGTATAATACGGTTTCGATATTTCCCAGTACGAATTAACCGTGTTATAATCGTATTGTACAAGGGACGCCTGTACTTTTAATTAAAATGATTGATAGGAAAACCTCAAACTCTTTGAAATTTGAAATATATTTAACATTTCCAAGCAAATATTTGGAAACTTTATTCTATAATCGAACTAGATGCAACCAAGGCCAATAAATGTTCTTAATGGTTCAAATATTACATCAATGCAATTTTAAGTACATAATATGTATTTTCATAAATCTGTCTCGTATTAAAAATATTATAAGGTGTACTTAATCATACCTGTATTAAGAAGTAAAATTAAAACAGGGAGTTATAATAATTGAAAAGATATACGAACAGGAAATGAACAAAAAAAACTAGCAAATTAGATAATTCCAAAAGACAAATGTTCCTTGCAAATGCAATTATGAAAATCAAAATGTAAAACAACAATGAGGCGGATAATATCAGTTATTGAATCAAAGAGAAACATTATCATTTTAATTATCTATTGAATTATAGATAGTTAATGGTTGTGAAATTCAACTATTTCTAGGTCAACGTCAAAGGTTCTATAACCTACTAATTATCTCGAAATCAATTCCGATTTAGTATGGGAATTTGACACGAATATTTCATACTCGTCTCGCTGTCGAAAAAATTACTTTTTATTTTTGGTTTTTTTTTTCTCTTTTTTTACTCCCTTACATTCTCGGATTTATGTTTACATGGAAAATAAACCAAAGAACTTTCACTTTTCTGTACATGCAGGGATTCAAAATCAGCTTTCGGTTTCAATCCGGTTTCGCTTCACTTGAAGGTAACACGCCGAAAAATGTAACTGTCAATGACCAGTCCTTACGATCCCTTGGCTGTCCTTTGGCGAGGAAAAACCGAAACTTCTTCGAGAGAAAAACGTCATCAATGGGCAGGGTTATATTTTAGGCGGGAATTTCGCGATTTTATTTCATTTATTTTTAAACAAAGGGCTCTGAGAGCGGATTCCGTGCTTCTTTTGGGTTCATGCGATAATGGAATCGATTGCAATGGAGACTGGGGCTGGAAACTCCACTTCGAAGGTATTTAGAAAAAAAAAAAAAAAAAAATTCAGTCGTTTTATTATTTATTAAAAAATTATTAGTGACTATATTTTTATTTTCAATATTAATTTTTCTATTATATTTTTATTTACCATTTTTTGACGCATTCAGATGCATTTGTCACATGAGATTTTTTTTCGTATTCAGAAGAAATATTTTGTATTTATTTAAGGGTACTTTCTTAACTTAAAGAGAAATTATGGTGAATTTTACTTTTTAAATGTGTTTATTGTAAAAATATTTATGTTTGCTCATATAATACCATAAATTTACTTGATTTTGTTTATTAAATGTAATTTATTTTTAATTTTTATCACCTTTAATTTAAAATTCTTGAATTATTCCTTTGTTTTTATTTCTCGATTTTTTTTTACCAGGATTAACTGAAACTATTTATATTTTAACAATTGTTTTAAAATAATTAAAGTACTCAAATTTTAGACAACTTCTGGATTATTTCTTATTTTAAAATTATTTATTTTCATATATATAAAGTATGTTATTCAAATTTTATTGAAAGCAGATTTTTGATAGTTTTTTTTACGATGTAATATCCATTTTAACTTGAATTACTTTATAAATATATATATTAAACACTTTTAATATTTTAACTCATCCAATAATTTCTTAAAGAAAGTGATGAGTAAATACGATTTCAGATATAAATAATATTTTTGAAAGAAATGTTTGAAATTTTCTAGTCGCATAAAAAACAAATGTTAATCCCCCCCTTTAAAAAAAAGTTAACTGGATGTCTATCTCATAGCTTCTGATTTATTACGCTTAGAATGAAAGTTACCGTCAAATACAATAAAAAAGCATATGGTGATAATTTTATAATATATTTGCACATAATCATCGATTAAAAAAATCTTCTACAGATTTTTACCATTATGATCAAACTTTTTGTAAATAAATGTTTTTTTTTCAAAAAATCCAAAAATCTTTAAGTTCAAACTTACTGATGTTCTTTAAAAATTACTTTTAACATATTCGTTATCATAAAAAAATGCACCTATATACACAAATTAGATTGAAAGCCCATCTCTTGTTTTTCTAATTAGCATAAATAGCAGAATTAACTCAACATAAAGAGAGTGTAAACAGCAAAATCCTACCAATTGAACTTTTTGTGGTGCATGAATAAACTTGCATATGTGGCTCTGGTTATTTTAGAAACTTATTTTCAACATTCTAATAACCAAGCATATGTCTCTCCTTTCTCAAAAAACGTCTTTATGCATGAAATACTCAAACATTCATTACAAACTGAATGAGCCAGGACTGATCAATCCTGGAAATATTTTTGTCTATTGAAAACAGCATGGATTTTTTTGAATCAGCAATAGCTTTTACGCATTATTTGATTGCAATAACATAACATTCTTCTTCAGTATTGATTGATTGAATATTAACGTCGCACTGTTCAGCTACACGAGGACTTTTGGCTACGGACCACGTAATTTTGAACTATGGTCAATTGACGTCGATGACACCTGAGCTGGCACCCTCCTCTCCTAACTACGACACCACACCAACGGGATGACGTTTCAGCTCGACAGATTTAACGTGCATCGATGCCCTATACGGCGGGTCTTTAATGGTACTGGGCTCGAACTCGTGACAAGGCAAGCCACGATCCGATACCACTCGGCTACTGCGGCCTTCAGTAAGCAGCCCAGTAAGAGCTCTTGCTTCAATAAGATTTTAAAATATGTGGGAAAGGTCAATGTTTTATATCTAAATAGCGAATCAATATCAACATCTGAGCTGCGAGATTTGTCTGCAAGAGCACAATCGTATAGTATCCATATTAGAAGCTAGTAAGGGATTGAAGCTCCTGCTTTATACGTTCTACGAGAATCGGTTCATTTTAGAATTTGGAAATTGGGTTTGTTTTTAAATTTCAAAAACTAACATGACAGTCAGAATTAATGGTTTAAATAGAAGTAAGGAACTCTTGAGATATAAAAATAATTAGAAAAGAATTAAAGATTTTACTAGACCTCAAACCAGTTTGGCTAAGTAGGGATAAAAATATAAATAACTGTACTGATATATGTATATATTTTTGTTTGTTATTGCGAATATTACTTTAACTTTTAAAATTATACTTGTAAATCTGGAAACACAATTCTTTGGTAGCCTTTTGCTTTGCCAAATTGGCAGCAGTTCCTAATGCTGACACTTGCTAACTTATAACGTTTTTACTGAAGCGGCAATGAAGGCCTAGTGATTAAATAATGATTTTTATGCAATTTTATTACTTTTTTAACCCTAAAAGACCAACATTTGTATATACTACTCTTTAGAAAAATTAAAGCTGTTAACCTATACATCACGTAATTTGTCTTTAAATTGCCAGTGAACTTTAAATTGCAGTGGTGTATACAGACCTCTTATTGGTGATGATGGAGGGGGTAATAATTCTTAAAAAAAGAAAAAACAAGTAGATGAGAGCGCCTAGAGGTAAGCTCTATAGTCAAATTAAAAATATATTGACCTATATGGCGATGGAGTGGGCTTGAACGCCCAACACCGTACCCTTGTGTACTCAAGGGATGAATGTAAATGTCACAATATATATAGCAGATTTGATTAATACAATGTAACAGGCGTTTTAGAGAAAAAAAAATGCCACAAATAATTTGGAAGTGAAGGAGAATGAATTCGTCTTAATTAAGATATATTAGTAAAAATTTAATTAAACTTAAACATATATATTATAAACTTTACAATAATTTGTAATTTCAAACAAAACTTTTTACTATTGATATATTGTTTTTATTTTGCTTTACACTTCTGTTGAAATAGGACCATAGAAATAGAGCCCCGTTTTATTATTTCCTAATAAATAAAATATTCCTAATTATAAAAAGTGATTTTTGTGTGTGGAAAACAATTCTTAATGTTTCTCAAAAAAAATTGAGTCATCTCGAAAGTCGGAAATACATTTATATAAGCAGTACTGGGTACTTTAAAAAATTAATATATAGTTTATATTAAATGGATACCGAAAATTGCATAAATTAACGGAAGCTTCATCGTGACTACGCCTTTTGAATACTTAATCAAGAAAGTCGTGAAAGCAAAGCAAAATTTAGCAAAAAAAAAAAAAAGCAAAATTCAGCGTATGAGCATGGAAACTAATGATGCACTAGATAATGACATGCAAGGATGAAGGTTCTGCATCGCCTACCTCTTGTGAAAAGAAATATTGTTTCAAATGGCCTTGCTGGTGGCTTGTTTGGTCCAGACAAACAGTGAGGTAGACTATCGATTAATTTGAAGGAAGAGTTGTCATTTTGATAATCAGAATAATAAACAAGATTTATTCTGCCTGTCAACTTTCCATCACTTTTCTTATCACCTTTTGACAGGTATTCAGTCTCCTACCTACTTTTTACCCCACGCTTGTTGACAGCTATTTACAAATGTGATTCACAATGAAGTCTTATTATAGAAAGTAGCAAAAATTCGTAATAGAATGGAAAATAGTAACGTCATAAATCGCAGGTCTCTAAATAGGACACTCTTGATCTTTTTTTTAGACCTAAATTTTTTCTAAATTTTATACAAAAATTGAATAAGTTATGAGTAGTAAAATCTATTAGCGTGTTTCGCAGTTATGTGAAAAATTATCGTAATTATTGTGTAAAATATTGCTAGAAGATGGCTTTTTAATAAATTGTCTGTTTAAATATTGAATTTTTATACACTATTTGTTGTTGATCGGATTAAACACCTTGGTTCCAGATGCTTCGTAGACTGCGGTAACAGTCATCATTAGGGTAAAATCCTAGGAGAGCCCACACCCTTGGCGCCAAACCAGAACAAGATGGCGCCAAACCCAACCGACAATGTCGGCAAGGGAATATAGCGGGATAAGGTGGATGCGTAATGAAAATAGATGTAAACAATACAGAAATTAAACATTTAAGATTAAAAATATAAAAACAGCACTTACTTTCTTACTGCTGATCTTTTCCGAGTGGAGGGTACAGCGTAACAACAGATTTTAAAAAAGCCTTAAATGTCTCATCGTTAAGCGAATGATCGTGTAAGCGCCGCCATATTTATTATGCGAGGTAATGGTCGAACATACATTCGGCGTGGCTGGTACGATTTTGAAGAAAGTGTTTTATTGCCGACCATGTTACATCATGCCGATCATTACATTTAGGACATTCATAACTCGAAGCAATCAATCCTTCCTTCATACACCATTCAATCAATTCTTTCTTACCTTTCGCATTCAACAAAGTAAAAAATTCTAAAGTATATTCCCTCACACACACGCAGCCAGCTCAGAGCCCAACAACAAAATGAAATTCGAATTGCACGCCCACAAAATACGAAAATGCTAGAAATAGTTAGGGTTGCCATATGCAGTGTTTAAAAGTAGGGTTACCAAGATGGCGCAATTATCGCCAACCAAAGTAATTCGCTCCAAGGGTGTGGGCTCTCCTAGGAGTGAACCATCATGAGGATGGATTGCGGTTATATGGAGAAAAGATATTGATCAATACCTACCTATTAGGAAAAGATGTTCTACCATACTAAGATATTAAAAAATAATTTCAATTTAATATTGACACTTGGGATTGCTATACCAGGATACCGAATACCGGTATTTTGAGCCATTTGTACAATCTTGCAATACCGGTATTCACAAGTTTAAATACCGCTTTTTTGGTATTTACTAGAAATTTTTAAAATTGTCTCCACTATATGCTAAGGGATCGCCAACAGGGCAAAATAGTACACGTTTTTGTTTTTATGTATCCCTAACGGGTGAAATTAATTACTGTGAATATAAAGTTGAATCGTAAAATCAAGAGCAGTGATAAAGGATGTGAATCCTCCAAAGAGGAGAGCCAAAACTATCCTATTACAGCTCAGAACGATATTGCATGCGCACAAGATTCGTAGTCTGATATTCGTATCTTCGAAAACAATGCTGTAGTTGTGAAGAAAGTGCGTAATATTTCGATATTTTTTTAATTGGTGAGTTTATTATTCATATTGCATTTGTATATCATACTTTAGGGCTCAAAATATTTTTCACATTCATATAGTATATATACTTATAAATAATAACCCATAGTAATAAATAAGAATAATTTTAAAAAAACATAAGAAATCAGTTGGTAATACTTCGGTTTGATTTCATTATTTATATAATAAAAATAATATGGTGGCACACAATGTAAAAAATGTTCAAGGGTTATTAAAGCGAATGGAGGAAATACAGACTCCATCCACTGTTATAATTTTTTGTGATATTTACTCTCTAATAAAACTGGAAAATGAAAAAAAGAAACACCTGTGTTTTATTTTTCTAAAGTTTCTACTACCGGTATTAAAATCGGTATATCTCGATACTAAGATCTGAATACCGTATTGAACTTTTGATTCGATATTGCAATTCTAATTGACACAAAGGAGGTACATTTTCGAAAAAATAAAAACTGGTTTAAATTTGATTAGATCATTTTAGAATCAAAATTATTTCTCTTCAATATAAATAACCAAAAGCGATAAGTGAGTTCCGAGTAGTGAATAATAAAAGCTACTATTTACATTATTCAGTTTACAAAATGTCAGTATATTTTCTTTTGAGTTACCATGTTTTGCTGTGGCCGCGGTAGCCGATTGGTATGGGTATCGGACCGTGGCTTGCTTTGTCACGGGTTCGAGCCCAGTACCACTAAAGATCCGCCGTGTAGGGCAGCGATGCACGTTAAATCTGTCGAGAGCTGAAACGTCCTCCCGTTGGTGTGGTGTGGTAGTTAGGAGAGGGGGGTGCCAGCTCAGGTGTCGTCCACGTCACTTGACCATGGTTCAAAATTACGTGGTCCGTCGCCAAAAGCCCTCGTGTAGCTGAACAGTGCGACGTTAATATTCAATCAATCAACCATGTTTTGTTGAAAGCTCCAAACGCTGTTTTTTTGTACTTGTCCCATTGACAGAAAGAAATGTAATCTAACAAAATATTTTTGCGTATTTTTTTTCTTTTTTTGGTCTAAGGTGTTGTAAATTTATAAAGTATCAGTTTGAAGATATTATTTAAGTAGTTTCAAAAAATCATTTTCAAAAGTTTCCAAAAATTTTTAACAGAAAATTTTGTTTTGTAATTTTGCTTCTCTCTTTTTAATCTAATAGACTGCTCGAATACAGATCAATAAAACTGTCAAAGAAATGGGAATTAATTATATATTGAGAATCAAATCTTGTATAATCAACCCAGATATTAAAAAACCTATGTATTGATTCTTAAATTGAAATTTTCTTTTAGGATAGACCTTACAAAGTTACATAGTAAATTTATAAATTAAGTCTGCGCAAACTTAAAATTTCAAATTTTTAGTGCAATTTTGACAAAAAAAAAATACAGCATTTTCATTGCTTAAAAATATTTAGTACTTAGTTAACTATATTGTTGGGGGGATTTAAAACAAAAAGCGTGACTGCAAGCTTATGTGCAAAGTTTGACGATTCAAATGAGGAAGGAGGGGGTAGCGTAAAATGAATCCTTTTCTGATGGGGAAACATTTAAAAAATTATAATGCTATACAACAATATTAAATTTCAAAACAAGTAATTTAAAAATATTTTACGAATAATTTTCATATATATACACGCTCGCTTCCATAAAATTAATGTGGACGCGCTAACCAAATGGTTTTGACAGGGCTGCTGACCAGAGCTGAACCGACAACAGGAAAAAAAACGCTATTTTGGTCGGAACGAAAACCGGAACTGTACCGAAAAAAATATAGGTTTACTTACAGTTCGATATATCTTCAGTCATTTTGTTTCTGCAACTAACTTTTCAATATTATCTGATTTAACATCAACCATATACCGTAAAATCTGGCGTATAACGCGCACCTATACTTTCAAGCTGCTATTTTTTAATTTACAGGTAAAGGGTGTTTTTTTTAGAGGTATAGAACTTTAAATTGCAATAAAACAACGATGTATTATTCGATTGACATGAATTTTTTTTATTCGAAAGATAATCTTGTGGCATTACATTTTAAATAGGATTTCTGGCATATGACTGCCACGGCTGGCTCGGATGTAGTCCAATCTGGACGTCCAATTTTCGATGACTTTTTCCAACATTTGTGGCCGTATATCGGCAATGACACGGCGAATGTTGTCTTCCAAATGGTCCAGCGTTTGTGGCTTATCCGCATAGACCAATGACTTTACATAGCCCCACAGAAAATAGTCTAGCGGTGTTAAATCGCAAGATCTTGAAGGCCAATTCACAGGTCCAAAACGTGAAATTAGGCGGTCACCAAACGTGTCTTTCAATAAATCGATTGTGGCACGAGCTGTGTGACATGTTGCGTCGTCTTGTTGTAACCACAGCTCCTGGACATCATGCTTGTTCAATTCAGGAATGAAAAAGTTAGTAATCATGGCTCTATACCAATCACCATTGACTGTAACGTTGTGGCTTTCATCGTTTTTGAAGAAGTACGGACCAATGATTCCACCAGCCCATAAAGCGCCCCAAACAGTCAGTTTTTTCTGGATGTAACGGTGTTTCGACATACACTTGTGGATTAGCTTCACTCCAAATGCGGCAGTTTTGTTTGTTGACGTAGCCATTCAACCAGAAGTGCGCTTCATCGCTAAACAAAATTCGCTTATGAAAATCGGGAACAACGGCAATCTCGTTTTGGGCCCATTCGATGAATCTATGCCTTGCTTGATGATCGTTTTGATGAATTGCCAAACCAAACTGAGTATAAATCAGTTGACAGCTGTTAAATCGGTCGCCATCTTGGAAAGTAATGCCAACTTAAACTTCTATACCTGGAAAAAAAACACTCTTTATATTCGCCGTATAACGCGCACCTCCTTTTTTACGAAGGAACCTGCAATATACGTTAGCAAAGCAATTATGTTTTAAAGCCATTTATTCGAGGTATTACCCCAGGATAGTGGCGCACACAAGGAAGGGGGTCCGGACATCCCCCCAAAGCCCTCGATTTTTTTTCCCGAGTGATTATAATTCCAAGCATATAGTACGTAACATTTAATTAAGTATTTGTTATTAATGATTAATTTTATTAATTGATGCTAATTATTTATTCAATAATTAGTTTTTTACTGTGTTTTGTTCCCGAAAATCAACAAAATCAAAAGGAGCATCATACAAAGAATGGTGAACTTCCGACCCCGGCCCCCCCTTGAAAAATTCCTGTGTGCGCCACTGCCCCAGGATTTTGAAAAAATAGCATATTTCTAAAAAAACAACCCTTTACAAACATAAGATATGTCACTTCTCTTTTAAATAAACAGTATTCAGATCTTTGTAGAGGTTAAAGTTTTTTTATGTGCACATCTTTTTTAATTTTTGAAGCTCTCATTTTTATACCCGGCGTATAACGCGCACCCGTAAATTTCGATCTTATTTTTTGCTTTAAAAGTGCGCGTTATACGCCGGATGTTACGGTAATTATCATCATTGCATGTCAACCATATAATTACATTTTTGTTTGATAGAATTATATTTTTAATATAAATAAGAATAAATATAAAATAAAATTACTCATTCGGAACTAAACCGTTATTTTTAGCGGAACGAAATATATATATATATAATAGTATATATATATAGTAGTGTATATATATATATATAATAGTGTATATATATATATATATATATATAATAGTGTATATATATATACTATATATATATATATAGTTGAACCGCCGAACGAAAAAATTCGGTGCTAAGCCCTAATTTTGCTGACGAGCTCGTGGCTGGAGTGTCGCGGATTCGAGTCGTGGTGTCACTGAAGACGTGCCGTGTAGAGCGGGGTGATGCACATTAAATCTGTTGAAGCTCAATGCCATCTCGTTGATGTGGTAATTAGGAGAGGAAGGTGCCGGCTCAGGTTTCGTCCTCATCACTTTACCGAGGTTCAAAATAGTGAGGTCCGTCGCCAATGGTCCTCGTGTTGCTTTATAGTGCATAATACTAATACTTCCGTACTACTAACAATTACATGTAGTTAAATAAAAATGTTTCTTTTTATTTATCACTATCTTTTCAAACTCATTAACTTTCAAATGGATGCTATATCCGTTTTATTTTGTGTTAGGATACTTGAAATGCGACGTTTTTAATACTGGCAAGAAATTTTATACATAAGCAGTCGAACCTCTATATAGCGAACTTTTTTCTAGAACCAAGAACATTTAACGATTTTCTTCGTAAAAATAACCTCCCAATAGCGAAATGCATTTTCTATATAACGAACTTTTTTCTGCTAATTCAATTTTTTTTCTTTCCTATTTTAAAAGTATTTCTGTTCGTTTCAAGTTATTCTGTCTTTTAGCACATTTTATGGAGGTCTTAAATCTTGAACTGGTTTTATTAGGTCCTAATTCGCAGAGAGCAATAAAATTCTGGACGTTTCATTCAAGAAGTGCAATCTTTAAAACACCCCCCCCCATTGTCCAGTACACTAGAAACATCTTCGATATCCCTTTTTACCCTCAGTGGAGTTGTCTTGTGTCCCCGTGTCCTTAAATTAGTCTCCGTTCATTTGTAGTGTTGATCAGCCGTACTGGTAACTTCGTTTCTTGTAGCTCGAAAATGCCAATGTAAGTGCTTGAGTATCAAACAAAAAATAATTCTTCAGGAAGTGGATCAATGCGCCAAGAAAAAGGATATTGATTTAAAATTTGGTATTCCTCCAAACAGCTTATCAACTATTATAAGTTACAAAATTGTGATTCATTGAATTCCTGTTCATAACGTTTAAGAACGTGTAGCTATGAAGATGAAGACGAGGCAGTTTTGAAGTGGATATGAGATAAAAATGTTCCGATCTCTAGACCTTTAAAATAAAGAAAGCTCTTCCATTTGCGAAGGCATTGGAATGCGAGCAATTTCTAGGCAGCAGCGGATAGCTAGAAAAATTTAAGAAAAGACTCGAAAAAATACGCCTGAAGGGATTTTTGGTGCATTGCAAAGATGTGAGACGTATATTATGAAACAAAGCATTTTTTTTTCAAACAAAATTAACAGATTTTATGAGTAATTCAATTTAAGAACGCATGTGATAATGCCTGTTTAAAATTATTGTGCTTTAAATTAGAAAATGTCCTTAAAATTCCTTAATTTTATTATAAAATTATTTTCTTAATATTGAAAACACAGCGTATTCCTCTACATTCTTTTTTCTTTTTTTCCTTGAACCTATATATAACGAATTTTCCATACAACGAACTTTTTTTCGGGATTTAGAGACTTCGTTAAATATAGGTCCGACATTGTATGCAAATATTTTTTTTCCTAACTAAAGTTTTGAATTATTCAAAGATAATGCTGCAAGTACCAATATATTTGCAAACGCATTAACTAACTCTTTCGAAGCAGTACGTAATTACTTTGTTTGTTTTTTTAATCGAAATATGAAGATAAAATTCAGAATTTTCATTTTTTATTTCCGAAAGGTGGAGTTCAAAAAAAAATTTATTTGTTATTTTTTTTTTTAATATCCGATCTTGTAGGCAAGAACGCCAACTTTTCCTTCAAGGGCAGCCAGAAAGTAAATGCTAGAAAATTTCACCTACTATACCCGTAAACGTAAATCCACAGTGTCTTTCCTCGCGGACTAGTTTTTCTCGCAAAAAGAACGATTCTCTCATCCTGTTCGATTTTTCCCTTCGGGTTATTTACTAAATTTGCTATACCCTAAAATTCCGAATGCTTGACATTGATTCTTAGACTTGGTTCGTGACGAGAAAAAGAATTTTTCGTCTGCTTATTTTTTTCTGCCCTTTGCTATTGACGAGTTTCTGGTTATATTTTCCTCAGGGGCAATGGGTAGTTCGTAGTATCACGTGGAATGGCCACGTGAGTATGTGAAGCCTTATTTTCACATTAAAGTAATATTAGTGAGTAAAGACCTTGATGAAATTATTGTAATTCATCATAAAGTTTTAAAAATTCATTTAAATGAATGCTCTTAAGATGAAGTTCTTGAACGAATTTAGAGGAACACTTTTTAAATTCTACATCATGTCTTTGAATTTGTTTAAAAATGTTTTTAATCTTCCTTCCTCTTGCTTCTGAAACTTTTTTTTCTCTAAAACTAATAACATTGAAGTCATAACAATTTAGATGATAAATATAAATTGAATAAAACTTTTGCTCGTGTTGACATATTTCATCTGTTTTTGTTTTTCATTTATGTGGGTCAATATTGTTTTATTTTTTCGACTTTGGCTCTTTCAGAGAAAAAACAGAAATATATTAGAATTCCGGTGAGGTAGGAACATCGCATATGGAGAAAGTGCGGTTAATTTAATACATTGAGATAGTAGAAATATAAACAGCCAGAATTATGTGACGATTTTTTGCCATCTAACGAAACAATAAACAATGTTAAAACACTTCGGAATTTCTTTTTTGAATTTAAGCAATTTTATAAAAAGGCTATATTTTATAAAATTTTCTTTTAAAACTATGAACTAAACTTGAAACAAAATAGTCAAATATATTTTTTTATTCTATAAATTTGTCACTCAAAAAGTATTTTACACTGTGTTAGCAAAATTATGAAGATTTATATGCATCTAAATCTAAAGTAGATGAAGAAAAATTTGTTTAATTTAAATTTATTTGAACGATATAATTGCTTAATTTTTCTCAATTTACACATTAAGCAAATATCAAACTTATTCCGATTTCCTTTGTTTTTGTATTAAAATTTATGAGAAAAGAAACTGGCGTGAAATCACATAAAGAAAACAGAAAAAAAAAATGATGCTTTTATTCATTTAATAATATACATTTAGACTGATATTAATATTTGACAGCTTTATTTGGTAATTGCTTGCTTATTTTCTTGCTAATTAATATAGTTAATTTATCATTTAGCGTTATATTATATAGGAGTGAAGTAGGAAACATCTTCAATCACAGAAAAAAAATGAACGAAATCTGATTGTAATAAAAAGGTAATAAAATGTTTTTTTTTCATAGGATAGAGAAGTTAAAAACAATTTTAAAGCTACTATCCCGTATTGAAAATTTTATATGAAAATGTTCCGAATTAAGATCTTTAAAGGAAAACGTGGACTTGAATGTTTAGTCACTGGTGTAGCTAGTCTTGAGTGGTCTTTTATCAATTCCTTGGGGACTCCTTTTGGAGACCCCTTAACATGTTACTATTTTTTTGCTTGCACATGTTGGGGGCCCCTCTAGCTTGAAGGTCCCGTATCATTGATACGAATAATACAGTGGGTAACTACACCCTGATTTTAGTCCAGCAGTATTTCTCTTTGATATCTAAGCATCCAGGGTCGAATAGTCAAGCTTGTACAAACAATAAGAATGAAACATTTTTTTTAAAATTACAATGTTCTTGATTTAAGTTTAATCTAAATTGTAGAAGTTTAGCACTCTTGGACAAAAAATGCTAACAGAACGGGAAATTGGACAATACATGGTCTCTCTCTTACGACTATGTTTATTTGTAGATTCAACGCATTTTTCGAATAAAATTCAACAAACGGGCAACTCACCCCACCTGTATCCCTTCTTTCGCTTTTATATGCAGAGATTATTCTATATAAAACTAAAAAAGATGCAATTCTTCTATGTGTTTTGGTCTTTTTGGATAAATCAATTTGAGAAAATGAGCGTTGTATCACTGGAAGAAATGGAATCAATAGAAAAGAAAATCATTAAGTGACGTAATAAAAGTTAAAGTGGCCCTCGCAAAACTGCAAGGTGACAAATTACCGCTTACTTGATATATATTATTTGTCCTGTATGTTTTATTTAAATAAACATGTTTGGCATTGACTTTTTCAGTAGCAAGTATTTTTCGTGACACTTTTTAAAGGTTTTTATCATGCTGTTGGCGTACCCCTAAAACTCTCCATTAAATTGTGCTTTAAATACGTACCAATTAAAAAATTCTCTAAATGCCCTTTCAAGGTACCTTCAATATGCACTAATAAGATCTTACAGTGCCTGATTAATGATACGAAACAATAAGCGAGTGAAAGCCCTGCATCTGAACAGATTTTTAAACGCCGGAGGCTCTTACAGTAAGGGTCTTGAATGAAGATTCGAACAGCCTTTTCCAGAAGTTGATCAAATCGACACTTACGATCTATTCGGAACAAAGGGCTTTGTGTTTTGTATAAGTAACTCGGCCGAAACTGGTATGTGTTAAGGTCACTCAGTTCTTGACTGTGGTCACATCAATTAAAAGTAAAATTCTTGGTCATCCTATTTGACCTCCCATCCATGCGTTGCCGGTTGAAGGTTACTTACACCAAGAAATGCAAGCCGTTGAAGACAAAACGATTTCACATTTAACCTTGAAAGAAATCTCTAATCTCGGGTCATTTGTTATGATGTCGAAAGTAGATTTAACAAGCTTTTGAAAAGTAAGGCATAGCAGTTCATTAAAGTGATATCATTTGGTCGAACGACTTAAAAATTTACATTAAATAGAGTATTAGGAGAAAATAATAACAATTGAAAAGTATAATGAACAAATAATTTATAAAAAGGAGGAGGGATAAATTGGGATAAACGTGATATGAAAAAATAACTATATTAAAACCGTAATTCCCCCTTTTTTATTATATGTGGTCGGGATTATAGTTTGGTCACAGTTAGTTCAGAGATGCAGCCTACTGCGGTAAATAAATTTTTGGATTATATTATTTTCTATTCTTAATTTTTTTTTAATTATTTGAAACTGAAATAAAAGGTTTCATTTTATTGAACCCTTTTAGTGCATATTTTTTGATTTTTATTCTTCATAATAATTGATTGGCAAAAAAAATTTTCCTCTTCACAAACTTTCTTTAAATCATAGGGTGTCGTATCATGTGAATTTGTTTGGTAATTTACACTATATATATATATATATATATAGAGAGAGAGAGAGAGAGAGAGAGAGAGAGAGAGAGAGATTGAAAATATTCGTACATAAATTGTTTTATGTTGCAAGTAAAAATACGCACTGTTTTGTTTTTATGGTGGTGGTGGTGGTTTTTTTGCGCGCATTATTAAAGCAAAGCTTGCTTCGCTATTAGTAGTTCCAAAGTAAAACATAGTTAAACATGCTCTAAAAGTTTATATTTAATATTATAAACAAAGTACATATAACCTGTTTTAACTGGGTCATAAATTCGTAATGTTTTGTCCAATATCAATTTTATTTCAAGAAATTAAATTTATGTTTTCTGAAGTGGATTTTATTTTTAAAACTATTATTCTTTCATTATGTATATTTCCCAATTTTTTTAATGACATTTTCAGAACTTGAAGGGTTTTTCTAATAATAGTTATTTGTTTAAATTTGTTATTTAAAACAAATTCTTTATTTTAAATGTGCTTTCGAGAAACTCTAATTTTTAACTTTTGGCAATGGGGGCTCAAATTTTTCATTATCTTTTATAATTACAAACTTTTCAAGGTTTCATCTTTTAATTATTTATTAAATAATTGAAATAATTGAGAAATTTTGGTTTTAGTTTTAAAAAAATACGTTTTTAGTTGTTTCTGCTTGGTTTGACTCGTATCTTTTACATAACATGAATAACTTACAATAAAATCAGTATGTATGTGTTAAATATATAGTCAAATATTTGACTATTTACTTTGTTGACTATGTCTTGAAATTAAAATGTCCATGTTTTCTCAATGTAGAATTCTTAATATAAAAGTAATACTGCCTACGAGTGCCATTGCGTTGAAATTTTTACGATGGTCCACATGAAAGTCTTAACTTTTTATATTACAAACTAAAAAAATTGTATTTGCATTGTTTAAGTTCTTAAAAAATTTACATGAAACTAGCGAAAAACTATAGGGAAACTTTATATTGCTAACATTTACAGTGGAGTACACAAGGGTGTAATCTGGGAGTTCAAATTACTCCCACAGACTAAAAGATCCTAAATATTCAGCATAAAAATTAAGTCTTAGCGCTTCCGTGGATTTTCTTTTAATATAACACCTCCCATACAAGTAGTGTGAAGATCTAGTGCTGAAATCATACAAGGCATTAAACTATCAACAATTCAACCATAAAATTATGCAACAAGAGAATTATCGATCACCTGATAGTTAAATTGTTTCAGAGTTTGCAAGAACAAATAGGTTAATAGTTATTGAGTAACAGTTTATTTTCTTCTGGATTTCTTAGAGTGTAACAGGAAGGAATATTCAATCATTCAGTTTCGGAGATTAATATAGCTATATTACGCAATTGTTAGTAACTAATAGGTTTTGCATGTCATACTCTTATAAATTGTTAAGGAACGGTGTACAGGTAAGCTTTTCCTCTCTTAAATTAAATGAGTTTTCTGCAAAAAGGTGACTTTTAGCAGAAATAAATTGTATTATAATCTGTTTAATTGAGAATATTGGGAGTCAAGTAAAAAAAAAATAGCTTATGTGGGAAAAAAATAAACAACAATGATAAAGGAAAAAATTGCTAAAGCTGATTTTAAGAAAAAAAATTTCAGTTTGCTTTTCTTTTTCGTATCGTTGTATTTATTCGAACTTGAAATATGTAAATAATTAATGAATACACAATATGCAGAACATTGATGATATAGATTTTTGAGAAACCTAAGAGTTCGAGCCCTAAGCTACCTAATTTAACACTTTTTTTTACCTTTTTCAATGAGCATGGGGTTTCTCTTCCACCGCCAATAAGTAATGTAATATTTCTTCAAAATATCTACTTTATTTTTATACACATTAACAGAAATGTTAATTTGATAATCAAAGCTCAAATACAATGTATTCCAAACCCTGTATAATGAATGCTCTACTTTGATTATACGTAATTTCGTGAAAATACTTAAGTAATTTGGAATAACAAGGTAAAAAATGCCAATTTCATTGTATATGTTATGTCTTCGAAACAAGCCATCACGGGTTTTTTATGACATTAATTTTATCTGGTTTCACGGACTTTTAATAAGACCCACTGCATATAAGGACATACACATTTTATATGTCGAGGTTCAAAGTCCTCATGTTGCCGTGGGGGAGTGCCACCTCAGTTTAAAGAAAGGAATGTCACCTAAGATGGCAGTCCTTCCTCAAATATTTTCAACGTCCTCGTTACTGGATCATAGTTCAAAATTACGAGGTCTGTTTGCCTATAGCAGTTGTCTCCAGGCCGCGGATGGGTACCGGTCCATGGATCAAATGGTACCGTTTCGCCCAAGGAACATTAAATTACTTCCACTTTATTCACTGTGGCATATTTTTCTCGGGTTTGCATAACTTTCCATGGACGGAAATTTAACTTGGAGTCGAAAGATGTCCCCTGAAACCGCATCAGTACCACGTATGTGTAAAACATCGTGGCATATAAAATATAAACAATTAACATCCTTCCCCCCTCCTAGCGGCCGCTGTAAAATTATAGGTCGACTAGTCCGTGGCGATAAAGAGATCGAGAAACTCTGGTCTAAAACTCTTTTGTAGCTCCGAAATGTAGCAATTTAATGTTAAGAAGCAATCAATCAAACAAATGGACTATTAAATAAGAATTTTAAGAAATTTTTACTTGTGTTATAGTACATTTAATGATTATAGAAGTCATTTTTGTAGAATGAAAGCTCGAGTTATAAACTTTTTAGTTTATGCATGGAATCACTTATTTATCATGCAATTAGAGATTTTAAAGGAACATTTTCCAAAAATATATTTATTATAAATTTAGGAGGAGTGTAATAAAAAAATATAAGTTTTTCCTTCTGCACTAAGGAAGTCACTTTTAGAGAGAGAGAGAGAGAGAGAGAATTCAATAATTTTCAGTGTATTTTCTTAATTAGGAAGAATGCTTCTGAAACTCATAGAATTATTTTTTGTTCTAGGGTCGTCCTTTTTCAACGGAATGGCTGATATCTTTCAAAGATCCCCGCGATCTTTGGCAAGAGCATTGGTTCGCTTTGTCCTTAGAAATTGCAAACATAGTCATTTTGTTTCAAGTACTACGCCATGGTAAGATAGAACACTGATGTAGAGCTTTGTGAATGTTTCTGTGATGCGGTGACAAGAAAGTGTGAATGAGAAGTTTGAGATGTGGATTAAAATATATCTGAGATGTTATTTATGCAGATGTGATATTTAGCATAAAAAAACATTTTTAGTTTTTATTTTTGATCACGGTGATTTTAAAATAGAATGCAGTAGAAATTTTCATTTTAGAGACTAATCTTTAATATTTTCATTTTTTAATTTGTACTAAAGTATTGTGGAGATTAAGTATTGTGATTCTTAAGTAAAAAAAATTACTATACCTCTTCACTTTGAATATTTTCATGTAAGATTATCCATGTTTATATTTTATTTTTTAAATTAAGTAGTGAAACTCTTTGTTTTTGATTTTAAAAAAATAATAAACTTGAAATTTTCCAGATATTTCAGACGATAGTTTACGTTTAAAATTCATCTCTATGAAAGAGAGCGACGAAACAATAATTTTGTTTAACTATTTATTTTATAAATAAACTCAGTTTTCATTAGCTCGTAAGAAAATTATTCAAAGAGGTGAAATAGAAAATGTTGCTTTCTTTCATGTTTTCATTTGCTTGAATATTTTGATTTAAAACTGCAGTAAAAATGAAGTCGTATGTTAAACAAGCTCGTGACTTTAAAATAATTTCTTTAAAATAGGAAATAGAAATTATTTTGGGAAATTAAGAGAAGTTATACATCTTAATTACACGAAAAATGCTGAAAATATGCCGAAATTAAGTGTGGATTTTATTTTTGAAATTTACATTTAAACGAATAAATTCTGCTCAACAATGTGAAATCTAAATATTTTATTGAGTTTTAGATTTAAAAGAACTGCACATTCCCAACTTTTCAATTATTATAGAAAATTTTTTTGAAAACTTTTACATGGTATTAAGCATTTTTTAAACTTTAGATCATCACAAGTACTGTTTAATTTAACAGATGAAAGTAAAATATTATTGTAACTTTGAGTTTAAAAATTAATAATGCAAAATGAGATTTTTTAGAAAAAGAGATTGTCTTTAATTCGAGTTTCGCAAGTTAGATATTTTAATCTAAATTCTGGAAGTGAGTAGTTTTGAAATAACACGAATAATATGCACATTACTAAAATTAAGGTATCCGACTACGTTCGGAACCGTGATTTTAAAAAAGCGCATATATGGATAATTTTCATGATTTTTAGTGCCACTTAGATTAGAATACACGTATACAGTTTTAAGGACACATTTTGACAAAAAAAATTATTTAAATACAATATTTTGGCAAAAAATTAACTTAGAATAACCTTTTTTCAAAATGTTCTCCTTTAAAAAATGCTTCTAAAATAATAATATTTTGTATATATAAAGTAAAAACTTCTCCACAGAGTCTGAACTATTATTTTTGAAAAATTCACATTTTCAGAATTACAACCAATTGAAATAATTATCGGCGTTTTTTTCTTAAAATTTCTCCCCCTCTGTTGACGTAAAACATAGATAAATCCACTTCTAAGTTATATATTTCAAAATTTCTAGTTGAGCCTCTGTACAGAGGTCTCAGCTATATACAGGCAAAATATTATAATAGAAGCATTTTTCACAAAAGGAGAATATTTTGAAATTGGTCATTCTATGTTCATTTTTTGTCAAAATATTGTACTTAAATAATTTTTTATTGCAATGCTATTCTTGAAACAATTTTATATCCATTTTCTAATCTAAGTGACACTAAATATCATAAATATTATCCATTTACACGCTTTTGCAAAATCACGGTTCCGAACGTAGTCGGATACCTTAATAAAAATAAATTTACGTAAGAATTAAAATCTAATTTTTACTAATTTTCCAAATATATCTTATCCTTTTAGTTAATCAATGTATAATTTCAAGTCTTATCGAAATATTTACATTCTCGGTAACCCTAATTCATTTTTATTGATTTTAATGTTCTAATTATTTCATACCAAAATTCTTATTTAGTTATATAAAAGCTTCCAATTTTCAGCTAAGACGAGAGGAAATGAAGCATGCTATGTTGTAATAGCTGCTATGGTTTCTGTAATATGCTTCGAGATGTTGCCTATGATGCCGCAGCCAGGATATCTACTATGGTGGTATCATCAAGGACTAATAAATGTTTTGCATCAGAGGGTTCCGTCATTTATAATCACTTCGTGTAAGTTAAGATTATTTTCATTTTTTGATTCATCATAATAAGCATAAATAGTATAAATTGCAAAATCGATTTTTTTCAATACACAGGGGAAAAAGAGAGGGGGTCGACATTGCTATTGAATCTAAAAAAAATTATAAAGGGAAAACTAGTCGTTACCCACCAGCTTTACTTGGTATTTCATGATAGTGTACGACTATATAATTTTTCTCGGTGATTGATATTCAAGTCTTTGAATTTAGATTTTTCGATTCTATTCAAAAAGAAATAGACCTCACCTCTTGATTTAAAGAGTAGGAATTGAATTTCTAAAACGAAATATATTCACCTTTATGTGTGGTCTACGTAATCCTTCCCCACTCTGGAAGTGGATTTTCGCTAAACCCGTTCTTGACGAATTTCTACTACAAAAAAAAAAATGTGCTTGTTAAATTTCAAATCCGTTAGGCTAACAGTTGAGAAAAACTGGAATTTTAATCTATAGCAACCCCGCAATCTCTTTTGGGAATCGATTTTTACAAACACATTAGTGAATCTCTACTAAATAAAAGAAACAAGCTTGCCAAATTTCAAATATGTAGGTCTCGTGGCTCAAAAATGAGGATTTTTATCTAACACTCATGCACCTCCTCCTCCCTTTAGCTGTTGATTTTCGCAGAAGCCATTTTTAAATGTTGCCAAATCAAGATACCAAATACAGGAATTGTTTTCTAAACACGAGAGAGAACGGTTTTCCACTATTGGCTGTATATCACGGCATTTGGCGACTTCTCGTACACACAGAGACTTCCTTTGACAAGGGGGTTTTAGAGACAAATTCACTCAAAATAAATTTGAACTTTTTTTTATTTACTTATTTTTTTGTGGTGGAAGTATGCTAACGGCTCCTTCGAAACATCAGCAAATAGACCCCATCAAAATTTTGGAACGATACGATCAACGGTATGGATTTGTACAAGTCCCAAACAAATATACAAACTTCCAAATTTATAAACATATTTGAATAGCATATTTTTAACACAAAGGCTACTTTATCCCTGTATAATGGTTGAAGTGAATGATAAATTTTATCTTTTATAAAAGAATAAATTTTGCATATAAACGCACTGGCGCAGCAAGTCCTGAGTGGGCCCTGTAACGAAATTCTTTGGGGGGAGAGCTTTTTGATAGTAAATAAAAATGACGCACTAATAAAACTGATTTGAAAGTGTCAAAATATTGCATATTTTGGGGGCCCTGTATACGTAGCTTGGGTGCCCCGTATTATTGATACTACTAATACAGCGGTAGCTATGCTCTTGCATAGACGTTTGTTAAAATCTTCTAAGCATTTCGCACGTTAAGTGTATCAGAGTTCATTTGAAACGTATTTATAAAAACCTGTGCATTGAAGGAAATATGGCTTAAATAAACCGACAAAGAAAACGTGATGAGCTTGGAAATTATTATAAAAGCGAGTTTGCTTTTGATTTCACATACCATTGAGAATTCCTTCCTCATTTTTGATACTGTTGTTGAAAATGTCTTAGATAAAAGGAAGTTTTAAAGAAACTAAAGTTCTTATTTAAGCAAGCACCCTTACTGATTCTGTTCATTTAAATATGTACACTTGACAAACAAGATTTGATTATACAATTCAAATAAAAACTGCTGTAAGAAAATTCATAAATATATTGCGAATGAGCATTCATTAAATTGATTTCCTGATTTCTTTTACAATCCAAATTTAGCAACACCAACATGTACTGTTAAAGCAAGGCCACGAAAGATTAGGATTTTATGAAAAATGTGTGGTCTCTTTAATAATGCCCCCCACGAAGTCCTATCTGCAATTATTTCTTTACAAATTTTCATACATTTTTTTAACTGGTTATACTAGTGCTAGAGGTTTTACGAAACACAAGAGTTTTATTTCATACAAGAACTGACAACTTCGCATAAAATGATGCATGAATTGAGTTTTAATCTCAAAACGCATTACTAAATAAACCGTTACAGTTAAAAAGAATTTCATTTTAAAATTCCTCACATGGTGTTACATCGAAGTCGATAGATATCACGTTTACTCAATCGCGTTTTAAACTATCGGATTGAGTTGCCAATAAGCTCCAGTGTAGCTCCAGAATGACTAGTTCAAGTAATCACAGCAAATGAATATATAGTATTTTTTTATAGTTCACAACTTTATTATTTATAAGCGTGTTTTATTAAAACGGACACACATTTCTTAGTATATTGGGAAGCTAGTGATAACTGAACTGATATATATATATTATCTCATTAGTATTATAATTTCGGCTATTTTCATTGCAAATTAAAATTGTTCGGTACTTGAATCTCAAACTTGCATAATTCAAGACATTGTTTTATGAAAAATGTAATTAGTGTATGTACATAGGATGTCCGAATCAAATGTCTGTACTTTGGAAAAGCTGCTATGCTTAATAAAAAGTTACGCATAAAAAAATATAAGATTGGAGTACAGGGCTCTAAGTTTTTCTTTTAAATCGCTACATTTTTACGTGCACTACTCTATGGCAATGAGTATTTTTTTCCAGCTACGATCAGTGACATTTCCGTAGTTATAGTAACAATAGTAGCGATTATTGAGGCACGTAGTCTTCAACATCACGGTTCTTTGACTTAGACCCAAAAGAAAATTCCAGAGGAGAGACGGCTGAAGTTCTGGGTGGCCATGTAAATAACCCCCTGCGTTCTATCCATTGGTAAGAAGTTGTATACAAAAAGGCTCTGGCATCCGTACCCTAGTGAGGAGAGACCCCATCTTGTTGGCAAAAAACAGTGAGTTGTGTGTAAACGCTGCATTTGGTGGTATTCCTTTAATTTGCTACATGTCAAGGTAAATGTTTACCATCAGAAGTCTCAGCAAAAAAATCCATGACTGTATGTTGAAGAGCTCACAGCACAATGCGTAATAAACTGTTTGTTTCAATTTCCTTACTGAATGGGCATTTTTGAGTCCCAAATTCTGTAGATGTATGTGCATAATACACGAAAGAAATTACCATTAAAATCCAAGAATTCATCAGCCAATTTTGTCCAACCAATGTCTCTAATAGATGTTTTTAAGACTGTTGATGTTTAAGATGGAACATAAGATCCACCCTAAATTATATATAGATGTATAGGGTCTCCGAATCTAAAATCCCTGACACATGATAAACTTTAGAATAAAATCAACTAAATGAGACTTACGACAGTGTGGTTTAGCTCAGAATGATTCCCGCGATAAATGCTTTTTATATGCAAAATAATAATAATAATAATAATAATTTTAAATTTCACCCATAGTTGACGCTTTTTGACTTTTGATATCTTTTGAAAAATGTTTCATTTGGAACAATTAACTCTTGCTCTGTGAAAGGAAAAAAAATGACTCTTGCTGAAAAAGCTAATTGTGTGGGATGGCACTCGGAAATAACCCATCATTAGTGAAATTTTCTCAAACACTAAAAACTTCCCTTTAAGAACAGCATGTTGTAGCAAATTTTTAAAAGTGGGAGCGTTTTGATTAGAGAAACGTTTTCTTCTGAACAGTTTCTTTTGATGTTGTTGACATGTCGACAACATCAGAAGAAAACGTTGCACGAATCCAACAAACATTTTCGTTCAATCCCAGGCTATCAACGAGAAATGTATCGCGATCATTAGATATTCCGCACGCGACGATATGAAGAGTTCTTCATAAAACACTGGATTTTCAAGTACATAAAGTGTTGCTAATGGAAGTTTTACAAGCGTTGGACAAGCAACGTCCTTTGAATTTTGCTGCCTCAGTAGCGGAGTGGTAATGGTCATGAACTGGGACCGGCGTTGCTTCTGTTGAATCATAAGCTTATGACTCGCCGTGTAAAAAAACCTGATGTACGTTAAATCATTCGATGCTCAAAGTTTTCACACTGGCGTGGAAGAGAGCCACTTCAGTTTAGAGTGAGGTGCTAGCTCGGATGTCGTCATTGTCGTTTGACTGTGATTTAAAATTAAGAGGCCCTCCAGCAACTACTCTAGTGTTTCGAAATGCGAAGTTTACAATCAATATGAATTATGCTGTAGTGATGCCTGAATATATAAAATGCCGATTTGTTGCGATATATATTTGCTGATGAATCAACTTTTCATGCGTTTTGAAAGGTTAACGGTTAAAAACGAGATTACGAGACACAGAAAACATAGGCATTTTGAAGCTTATTTGCGATAGTCCAAAAATTAACATTTGGTGTGGCTTAATATTGTGATTGCATTATTAGTCTCTTCTTTTGGCTGAGTCATACTTTGAAATAAGGTGGTTACGTAAATAAATGATGTATACCTGCTTTTACAAAATAAAAATAGAATTTTATCTGTACTATTTTAGAGGTTCGGCACAATCTATGGGCAAAATTAGAAGTTATTTTTATGTATATGTTACCGTTAAAGTGTATAATTCAGTTATTTCGCAGAATAACTAGCTGTTTCATGAAATAACTAAACAAGTTAAACTATATAATAGATGAAAATTTCCATACTTTACCTAGTTATTCTATGAAATAGCTAATGGTAGACCGTTAAAGTGAAAAATAAACAACTTCAAAATTAATTTATAAATTGATCATAAATAGCTAAAATCTCTCGAAAAGTGCATTTTATCCCTAATGTAGATTCTTAATTGATAAATAATAAGGAAGAGCAGATAATATAATTTATTATTACTCATATTGCTAACATTAGTTAAACAGAAAGGGGGGAGAATGTGCAGCAGAAATAGTTGTATTTTTTTGATAATATTTAAACATATGATAGGCGGAAAAACTGTTGCTTCATAAAAACGTTGTGTAAACTTTTTCAAACAAATTTGTAAGAGAATATTAATTTAAGTTTTATGAAATACCGTTATTTTACTTTTCATTATTCATTAGAGCAAAGATTGCAGTGGTGGCACTTTAAATAGGAGTTCAGTATTGACTAAAAACAGCTAGAATCAGTTCAAAGAACTTGCGAGTGCCGTATTTCATCCTTTAACGATCAAGTAATCGTTATTCTATAGAATACCCTAGTTAAATCATAGAATTTAATAATTTCATGTACTTTAACTGACTTGTCAAGTTATTTCATGAACTACCTAGTTATTCTATGAAATAACGAATTTCACAGTTTAACGCGCGCGCGGTAACATATACAAATAAATAGTAGGAACCTCTCTTGTCCAAACCACACTTTTGGAAACAGATTAGTTGATTTTTTCTAAACTTTCAAATTCAAGGACTTTTAGTCCATTAAGTGTATAAATATACATGTCCTCTCTTATAAATTGATATGCAAAAACAATTTCTACGCAGTTTTTTTTTGTTTATGTGGCGTATCAATATTCCATTATTGTTTGAAGTACCTTTATAAATTAAAAATCCAAAACAATTCGAGAAGTTTCCGATTCAATGAAATTTAATTTTTTTAATTGACAACAAACATATAAGTTTATAAATATAGCAACTTAAAGGTCCTAGGCATTTTCAAAATTTTAGTATACAGAGCGGTATTAGTAATTGGTGGTATTCGTTGCTTTTGTGGATATTTCATTTCCAATCCAATACTTTATTACGAAATGATGCAAGAAAATCATCAATCTCAATAATGTATTGATGTATCAAATGCATGCTCGAAATGCTTAACATCCTTTATGGATTAAAGGAATTCATACAATTTAACGGCCAGTTTTCTACAGGAATGATTGTTTCAAGTACTATAAAACCACTTATTTTAGAAAGGAATCTTGTTACTGGGGAATCGTATCCGGTGCGCATAACACAACAAAAATTTGGTACCGGCTTTTTTGAACCCCATCGCAGCTTGTGAGTACTGTGTTAATATCCTTGAGTTTATAAAGATCAAGAAAAATTGGCTCTCGACAACATGACAAAAAAATTGACTCCCACGCAATTGATCGGATTCGATGAGGTCAATTTTTACTTTTAAACGCGGTCTATTTAAATCGCCGGTAACCTTGCCGATGGTCTTACTCATTATGCCAAGGCGAAATCGTAGAAGGAAGCAGTTGCTAGACGAGTCTAAGAATATAAATTACTGACATTTTTGAAAATTCTGTCAAAAACATACTTATATACTGGGATTTTTTTTATATTTTATTTCAATTTCCACTTGTTTGAGTATATCTCACTGACCTGATTTAAATTCAAAATAAACTTCTCATAAATGTGGAAGGTAAAATCTATACTACTAGTTTAATGATATAGATTATCGAAATCGTGTACCGTATAATTGACCGCATTTTCGAATTCATTAATTGCCATAAGCATGTCATTCAAATTTCTGGAATATTTTGTTAATATATTCAGAAAAATAGACAACGCGAGAAATAATTTCACATGATTTAGACTGTTTTTTAAGTCTCAGCTCACACAAAAAATGTACATATAATTCTAAGAAAATTTAAAATCAATATTATAAAACGTTTTCGTAACTGTTGTAACAAGAATTTAAAACGGATGAAAAAAGAAACGTAACCTTACTTTACTAAGGTTAAAGATATAAATGGTTTTTTTTTATTGTTTTACAATTGGTATGTGTTTTTGCCAAAAATTAAGATTATTTTTAGACGAACTGCCCACTAAAATGACAATTTTCTTCTAGATTGAGAATTATATTTGCTAAATTCAAACAAGTCTAGATGCTCGTAATTGCCCGTTTCCTGTCAAAAATAAGCGGACAAGTTGCGGTACACCAATTCTTAATAATTTCTTTAATCTTTTTTTAAGTAAAATATGCTTTTTTGCGATAATTTCGAAAAAGAAAAGATGTATATCAATCGTACATTCATTAATCAATGATTAGGAAAATACACAATTAAACGCCTAAATCCGTTATGAACGGTTGTGATAATAGCAACTTTCATACCAGTATTTCAGAAACAGAATTATTTTTTAAAAAAATAAAATTAAAAATTTAAGCACTCGTCGAACTTTTTCTTCTATCCCAATGATACGAATGAAGTAATACGCAAGAAAGTATAGATTTTTTTTAAGAGCTTGCAATAGCTTTAAAAAAATCAGCTCATAGGGAAATTACTTTGCTTGTGAATAAAATTATACTAAATGAACAAATTCTGTATCGAACAGTATCGATAAGTGTCTACGAAAGGAAGATTTTAAGATTTATTTTTTAGTGGAATTCAAGAAAATGGAACGTGGCGAAGATCAAATTTAGAGCTCTATCAATTATATAAAGAATCTGTGTGTGACATTGTTAACTTCATCAAATACAACGAATTAAATGGGCAGATCATGTCAGAAAACTGCACCACTAAAAAAGTATTCAATGCCCAACCAATAGGCACACGAAGAAGGGGCAGGCCAAATCTTAGATGGGTTGATGGCCCAGAAAAAGATCTAGTTTTGAGAACCAAGAATTGAAGAACACTAGCAAGAAGGCTGGCCTGGAAAAGGCTTCTTGAGAAGGCCAAGGCCCACCCTGAACTGTCAAGCCGCTGAAGAAGGAAATGAACAAATTCATGCTTTCAAATATTTACAAATAAAAGGATTTTCTGTTTCTTTTAATTTATTATAAGAACTTTAAATAATTCTAATGTGTTGTATATATGTGTTTATTTTATAGTTGCCATAGTTCATTATGTGGCACACAACTTAACAAAGGACTGCAATCTTCCAACCACCACAAGATCGTTTGTGACTGGCGTACTTGGAATCCTCATGTATTTTCCCTACGTGTGGCTCGCTCCCAGACTTTTGCTCTCATTGGTTCACCTCAATGATCCTGTGTTCAAAGCTCGGTTTTTAGACGTTCCTTACCTTCAAGTTTTGATTTTGTTTCTTCTTTTCTTCCACACAACGCAACTGTTCTTGCAAAGTCATGAGGAAATAGAACCCCAAGACAGGAATTCGTTTAAGTAAGTTGATTTAGCATTATTTCTGGATAAGAATATTTATTTACTTAAATGTAAAATATTAAGGCTTTCTTTGTCAAATGTCCAAGTACACGACCCAAAATCTGAAATATACTTCAGATAAAAAAAAAAAAAGAAGCCCTAATTTTAATAATTTATGTACCCTAACTTTACTTTCATACTTTACTTAGAATACTTTAATGTACTTCTCAATTTTGAATTCATTGAGTTTTTTTTTCTTGAACATGTTATGTTCCATGTTTCATATTCTTTTTAATTTACCATGTTTAATTTACCATGTTCCATGTTTCATTTTAATTTACATTGCATTCTGAAGCAACATGAGGGCAATTGGTGACGGACCTCGTATTTTAGAATCAAGATCAAGTGGCGAAGACAACACCTGAACTGGCACCTCTCTAAATTGAAAGAGAAAACAAAATTAAAGAATTAGTATTGAACAAATGTCACTCTTGCATTATCAAGAAACATGAAATCCATTTCGATACTAAAAAATTGGAATTTTACCAAAAATTTCATGTGTATTTTTTAAATGACATCTCTGAAGCAATTTCAAAGGCCGCGGTAGCATGTATATGATCAAGGTAAGGGACTCGTCGCAGGGGTGTCATAAGTTCGAGCCTTGTACTGCTAAACACCCGCCATGCAGGAGAAGGCCGATGCACGTTAAATATGTAGAGGCTCAAACGCCCTCCCGTTGGTATGGTGGGGAAGTTTAGGAGAGGGGGGGCAGCTCAGGTGTCGTCCTCCACGTCACTTGACGGTTCAAAATTACGAGGTCCGTCGCCAAAAGCCCTCGAGAAGCTGAATAATGCACCGTTAATATTCACTCTGAAAGCAATTTGTTTTGCCATTCATCAATGAAAACATTAGTTTTCTTGATTGATCGTAGTAACTGAGCAGATTAAGGTATCCGACAACCCTAAAATCATGTGTGTTTTTTTTTTAAAAATTGACATTTTTTTATTTTATGGGCCATCTTATTAGCTTTATAAAAAATACCAGATTTTTTTATTTTCCATTTACTAGAACAAAAACTAGTGTTTTATTAAAAGCAGATGCCATAACTATACATAAGATGTCCAAATTTAAAATGCGTTTTACTTGTAATATGTGTGTGTTTTAAAGTTTAAACGGCGACAGATTGCTCAAAATGTTAAAATATTTTTCTGTATAACAGTGGAAGTGTTTTAAACTTAAGATTTATCAATCACTGTTTTTTTTAAGCAATTTTGTATAATAGCAAAGATAAAATGCTCTAGTTTTTGTAGAAATTAATATCTTTTATCCTGAAGATCATTTCAAAAAGGAATAACAAAGTTATACATCAAAATTGAAAATTTGTTCACTTTCTATTTGTACAGAGCGGGCTCCGTTTATGTATTTTTTACCCATTTTAGTAATTTATTTTTCTCTTCATTTTAGCCTTTTTTTCTTAAAATGTGTACTAGATAAATCTAAAAAACACAAAAATCTGCATACCTCCATTTTTTAAAAAAAAATCGCAAGTAGTCGGATACCTTAAGCTAAAATCATTATTCGTTTTAACTGAAAACTAAATAATTAAGTTAAGAATATGTACCCATGAAATTTCGATAGCCATATGCAGAGTGAGTGTGTGTGGGGGAGTTTATTAATGTCCCCCTATAAAGCAAACGAAGGTTATTAGCGAAGGATCTCGCAATTTTGAGTCTCGTTCGAGAAAAGGATGACACCTGAGCTCGCACTCCTTTCTTAACTACCACACCAACGGGAGGACTTATAGCCACGACGGAGTTAACGTTCATCAGCCCTGCAAACCCGCGTTACGCTGGTTATGAGTTCGTGACCATAACCGTTATGCTACTGCGGTCACAAACGTATGCAGAACAGTCGTTGCTTGCATAGTTTATAAAAAAAGAAAATTGGGTAGAAAAGAAAAGTTTTGGAATTTGCGAGAAAATTCTCATAAGACGAAGTAATTTATAATTCGTCGAAATTGCATTAAAACAATCTCTCGGATACAATTTTTGTTATTTAATAAATTCTATTTTTCAATTCCTGCTATTAGTTCATAATCTCCCTATATATATATATTACACACTAGAGGACCCGACAGACGTTGTCCTGTACACACATCTTAAATTCAAAAATTCCATTTCCAGAAATGGTTTGAAATAATCAAATAGAATAAAAGCAAATCAAAAATGACTGTTGCCAAATTAAATTAAAATCCAGTTGTTGAAAAAAAATGGGAAAATACACTTAAAAATTTAATTTTAAAAAAAATCTAAGGCGAATTTCGAAAGAAACTCTTCGTAGTGCACATCATTAGGACCTATAGTAATTATGTGCCAAGTTTTATACCTCTGGGTTGCTTAGAAGTGAAACACACTCACAAACTACTTCCGATAAGAAATAATTTTAAATAAAAAAAAGTTTAATAATGTGTGTAATCAATTAGCTACACAAATAGATTTGTAGGTTACGATAATTGTTGTCAACGCATGTGTAAATTTAATAGAAAATCATGTAAAATACTTCAATTGCATACTAAATTTGGAGAATGTATAGTTTTTTATACACACTTCAAAACTCTTCAAACACTAATTACATCTGAATGTAATAATTTAATTAACACACGATTTATTTCAACAAAATAATAACACGAAATGACAAAATATTTTCCTGAAATGATCACAGCACAAACTGTCGGGACCAACTTGAGTTATAATAAAAGATTTTTGAATATTCGATACTGCGATCGTAGCGCAGTCTGCCGGATCCAATGTAAAACATTCCAAGAGATCAACAATTTATAAATACAAAATTAATTAAATAAACATTTCTAAACCAAATTATAAATCTAAACCATTCTGGAGTCCACTGGAACAGACAAAACCTTTCATCAAAATCGCTCCAGCCGTTTAGGAGGAGTTCAGTTACATACACACGCACAGAAGAATTACATATAAATTATAAAGATTATTTGAAAAGATATTAATTAAAAACGCTAAAAAGCGTGAATCGTCTGCATTTTCGTAACAATACAGACCGGGTTTGGCCAGTTTGGCTGAAAATCAATTTTCGACGCCAACTTACGTCTTTTTCAATTCCTACTATTAGCTCATGATCTCTATATATGTTTTGTTTGTTTATTTATCTTGGTGGAATTTTCAATCGTTAATAAAATACATTTTAAAGTGCTCAATTGAGGTGAAATGTAATGTACATGATTATTTTGGATGACAATACAATAATTTAATTATAATTAATAAAAATTAATTGATTAAAACTAATTATTTAAAAAAATTACAAATACAGCCACGTTGGCGACTTATGTCAAAATTTGAAAAGGTTTTTTTTCTCATGTGTTAAAGCATTCAGTTGAAAGGAAATTTTATATACACGATTGTTTTGGATGACAAAACGATACTTTAATGATAATTAATAAAAATTAATTACCACTTAATGTTGTGATTCTGTGACATGTATATACATATTTATATTAATTGCAACTATTTAATAAAAAGTAGCTAAAATAAATTTTTTCTTGGTTGATCTAAGTAGGAATTGATTTAAATTTTTTTTTTATATTACTTGTTTATAACAATAGCGTTGTTACAACAATGCAGGTGAATGTTGAGTTGTATTTTTTGAATGTTTTTAATTAATATCTTTTAAACTAATTGCGATATCGGACCGAATTGTGAATCTAAACCATTCTCGAATTTACTTGAACCCACACAAAAAATTTAATCGAAATCGGTCCAGCCGTTTAGGAGGAGTTTAGTGACAAACACACGCACAGAAGATTTTTATATATATATATCTTGTTCACAAATTTTCAATCGTTAATAAACCATATTAATTGATTAAAACTAATTATTCAAAGAATTACAGATACGATCACATTGGCATCATTTTTGGCGACGTGTCAAAACATGAAAAGGTTTTTCTCACATTTTAAAGCGCTCGTTTGAGCTGCAATTTTCCATACACGATTGTTTTGGGTAACGATACGGTAATTTAATTATAATTAATTGACTGAAACTAATTATTTAAAGAATTATAGACACAGTCACGTTGGCTTCATTTTTAGCAACTTGGATCAAAACTTTTTTTTCTCACGTTTGAAAGAATTCAGTTGAACTAAGATTTTATGTACACGATTGTTTTAGATGACAATTCGATAATTAATAAAACTAATTGCCACTTAATATTGTGATTCTGTCGTATGTACTATATACATATTTATATTAATTGTAACTATTTAATAAAAAGTAGCTAAAATAAAATTTTTCTTTGTTGATCTAAGTAGGAATTGACTTTTAAAATTCTTTTTTATATTACTTGTTTATGAGAACTTAACTAAATGTGTCATTGTTTCCTTTATTGATTTTTTTCTACATATTTTAGCTACATGTGGTGCGCTATACTATCAGGAAGTGTTTCGGCGTTTTACACGATTGTAGAACAATACCTTCTCTACCTCATCATAACACTAACATTGAAACAATACGCTGGATGGTGTCTTTTAGCGGCATTAGCAATAACAGCATCCCTCGCAAAAGACGAATTAAAATCATTGGAAATGAAATCTTATTCCATTGCAGGTAATTGGTTAAATTCTTAACTTCATTAGCGTGAAATATATTTGAAAAATAAGTAATTGAGACTTTTTAAGAAATAAGAAGTTATTTCATATGCCCTATAATGAAATCAAAATTTGTCACTTATTAGTAATTATATTTTTAACAGTGACAAATTTAAAAAAACATTCTCAATTAAATGATCCATTAAACTATTTTTAAAAAAATACATCAGATATTATCACAGGTACTTTTAAAACTTAGAAGATTAATAAACGATTAACTCTCAGCGAAATTTGCCTCATCTGTTAACATCAATATCCATGTTTCTTGTTATTACAAATATAGTAAATTGTATTTTTATTAATTTGGTCATATATTTAATAAAACCAAAATTTATACTTAAGAGAATTTAAGTAGTTTATCGAATGTTTAATAACAGTTACAATTATTTATATGTATACTTATAGCATAATGAAGCATGTATACATATAGTAGAATGTACAAGCATTAATGAGCAGTTCAAATTGTGAAAGCCATAACAGAATCAATACACATTGCTTCTCATTCAATTCATACTATTAGCTCTCACTCTATATTTATCTTATTCACTCTATATATTTATCTTGTTCAAATTTTCAGTCGTTAATAAGATATTTTCTATTCATCCAATCAAGTTCAAGTAAATTTTTTTTAACTTGTAATGGATGACACTTGATGTTTATACAGTTTTTTCAAATATCAATTAAATTTTATTTTAAAATTTATTCTGAGATATTTCCATCGTAGTTACGATTAGCCGCAACAGATGGCACCAGTACGTTTTTCTAACAGAGTAGGAATTGACGTTCAAAAAAATTTTTTTTTACTTATTTTTTAAGATTTCGCTTTAAAAAACAAGTTTTTTAAAAAATCATGTAAATTTTGTGTAAAGGTTTCGTATAACGTATTTTCTTATGAAATTGTATTGGATTTAAATGATACAAGTCGGCTATAAAATTATGAACTGACACTAAATAAACGTGGTTATTATGGATCATTAATTTCCTTAACTAATATTTTTATTTAAAATATTAATAAGAAATACAGTCGGACCTCTATTTTGCGAATTTTTCTACTTTACGATTTTTTTTTCCGAACCTAGAATTTAAAGTATATTGAAAATAAATCTCTATATAACGGATTTTTTTATCGGGATTTAGCGACTTCGTTCAATAGAGGTCCTACAGTATATTGAACATTAATGTGAGACACATGCATACATTTGTTTTTTTACTGCTATATAATAAGGTAAATTCTAGAACTAAATTTTCCTCCTTTTCAGAAGCCTTGCAACCATTAAGGAGCAAAATATTCTGGGCTGCAGTAGGTTTATTTGTTTTCTCATCAACCTTGCCTCTGTGGCTTAACACTAAAGATTTGAAATCCAGAGGAACCAGACTGGAGCTGGGGCCCTGTCACATCACACATGACGTTTCTAACACATCTCCTTTGGTAAATATGAATAATTAAACTACATTTCAAAGCCAAAAATTTTTATTTGTAACAAAATTATTTATAACTAGTTTTTATAACTGATTGATTTTTAGGTTTTCTGTTGTACATTCCATATGTATGTACAATTTCTGTAGCATGTGACAACTTCTATAAATGTCTTCTTTTTACAAGTTAAAATTTTGAGGAGTATTAATCCATTTTTTCTCTGCCTTTCTTTTATATAATCTAATTTTTTGTATGTAAAGTGGGCTATTTTCAGTTTCCTTTGAATCAATATGCATTTGAGAAAGGACATACTGAGAAATAATGAATCTTTCAAACACCTGATTTTCCTTTTGAAAATCCAATAACTTAAATACACTTGGATTCCAAAGAAATGTTTACTCAATTTATTTTACAGTAATACTTTGAGAACTGAAAGTAAGATATTTCAGAATATTCGTGAATTTTCTACACAACTTTTAAATAAAGATGAAGCTACTTTCATTAAGCACTGTAACTGCTTTCCATAGCCTGTAATGTTCAAAGTCGAGTAGTGGGCTCGAATTCCAGCTCTATTCAAGACTAATATTCTAAACAATGGGGTTACTGAATGTTTAACTTAAAAAAGAATCAAATTTTATCTAATAAATTATTTTTAAAAAAAGCATGAGCTCAGGCACCATTTTTATCACTTGAATGATATAAAGTTACATTTTTCACCAATAGCCAATTAATGTTTTTGATACACAGACTACTTCAATGGGATTGGTTACATTTTTAAAAAAATGAAAGCACAGATATAATCTTCACGCTAAAAATTAAAAATCTGTTGGTCTATGGATGGAGTTTCAGCCCCCAAATCCCACTTTAGTGTATGCCACTGGTTTTTGATTGTCATTAAATCAAGAGGTGGGGGGAAGATTCCATTTTGCTCCTTTGTAATTTTCTTACTTTTGAACTGAATACAATAAAATAAAACTACTTTTGTAAATCTTGCAGGAAATAACCAGACGTCGTTTCATTTGTCAGGATGATGCACAACACTTGGATTTTGACTTCCACTGCATAAATCAGGCAGCATTACGATTTGGAGTACAGAATAATGTAAATCATTACACAATTTGTGGAAAAGAATTCAATAATCCTCAAAATTTTACAAATTTAATGATTGCATACTCATCAATTTGTCTATTTCTAATTTATAATTTATTGCGCTTTTCTCTCAACTACAAACAGAACAAAAAAATTGAAATAAGTTGTTCTAAACTGGAATAATGTTTTGTTTTTGTTACAAGTGGAATTTGTGATGCCAAGTGTGTCATGTAATTTTATTATACTCCAAAGTATCAATATTTTATGTTGCACCATTGTACATAACCATGAATCATAATATTCAGTACCTGTGTACCAACAACTATTTACTTTATATGTATTTCATTTGAATGCATGTTCTAACTCGTGATTTGTAAAATTTATTTGATCTAATCTATTAATCTACAGGTTTTTCATGTATTAGTACAATAAGCTGTTAATAAAATATACGAACTTAAAATATTTTTATGGTGTAGAAAAGTTGCAAGTCAACAAATAACAAATGTAGAATTATTTATACATATTGTTTTGTGGCATAATTAAATAAAATTTTTAAAAATTAATTTCTCAAATTTTATGCTGATTGGTACAAACAAAACTTAACCATGAGAATTTTCATCTATGTTCTAATCTCAAGTTTTACTTGTATTTTTCCTCAATAAAATTAAACTGATTGACAAAAATAGATTTAAACCATAAAGCTTTACAGATGAACAGAATACTTCTTAACTCAGGGGTCGGCAAAACCAGCTCTTTGAATGTATGGTTGTGGCTCTTCGGACTTCTACCTCCATGCATCATTAGAAAAAATTGTTTCCCTTTCTTTTTTATAATTATCTAGTGACAAAAATTTACCTTAATTTGCACATTTTAACATTAAACTGACCTAAAAAAAGTTGCTTCAGCATTAAATATTTTTGTGTATTAAAATTATTCAAAATCGGAGAGAATATTAGAATTAGGTTTAAAATAATTAAAGTTCAATTATTGGTGAAAAGACTCTTCAAAATAATTTCGAGTAATGTTTTCCCATTTATGAGTGCTCCCAAACTCATGTGTAAAGAGATACACTTAAACCCTACATAGGAGTGACAAAAATACATTCCATACTTTGACACGTGTAAGAGTTAATAAAAATAGTGTTGGAATGACCATTTAAATGCAAGAACAACCAAAGCCAATTTTAAGTTGTAACATTAATACCCAAGTTACTTTATTCTTTAATTTAGATACAGGAATATTCTCTTGAAGTTTGAAAATTTAATTCTCAATATTAGAATTTGACAATTATTGCTGTTGCTTTGAGCCAGAAATAATAATGTGTACATCAAACAAAAACATCTTAGTTCTTGAAGGAACTGAATGTTACTTTCTGCAAAACTTTATTTGATTATAAAAAGGCATTTTTTTTTAATGGAGTCTTTAACTTTTTATCTACCGACAGTACTTATAAGTACCACTCACTTTAAAATTCCATAGAATAACAATTTTTACGAATACTCGGACAATACTTAGCAGGAATATTCTTTTAAATCCCCTCTTCCAAGATATATAGCAGCAGGGGTTCTATGAGTATTTTAGCAGGGAAGGCGAATAGTTTTATAGCAAAAATTACATTTTCAGCGCATTGCAAAGATAACTATTTTTTTGGAACAAAAATGACTAACGTCAAAAAACTAATTTTACAGTTAAATGTCTAAATTAATTAGCTCTAACTAATTAACTTTCCCAAAGTTGAGTATTTTGTTTATGTATATCCCTTTATTTTCAATGTAGTGATTAAAAAAAACTGCAGTGAATCATAATGCGGTAGATAAAGGGTTAACACATTATTGGAGAGAGTTCCCTAACTCCTATGCACACGTGCCTATAAATGGCTCTTTGATCCCTTAATTATCTTGTTTCACTTAGAACTTGGCTTTCCTCCCCTGGAAGTTTGCCGACCACTATTTTAACCTAATGGTTTTTCCTTTAAAAACTATAAATTTAAAATGAAGATTTTTATACACACTATATATATAGTATGTTATATTAAATAATCCAGACACAGCAAAAATCTTGTAACTATCTAATGTATATTGTGAACACAAATTTGAATTATGTACTAAAAAGTAACCTACAAATTTCTACAAACGAGATCTTCCTCTAATTTTTTAATTAAATTTAAGATCTAATGTACAATTATGTCCAAAATCATCTTGATACATACAAAGTTAAATGAAGATTGACATACAATGAAAGGTCAAACACAAATTGATATGGTATAAAAAATTCTATTACTGTTAATGAAATATTAGTCAAAAGTTTAGAGGGGAAAAAATTGAATCAATGCTGGCTTTTAATCACAGCAAGAAAATAAAATTGTTTTATGGATAGAAAAAATATCCAAAATCACTTTGAATAGAGATAAATTTAAAATTCATAGATTTCATTTCAACAGAATATTTCTTCAGACATGCAATAACTGAATCAAAAATAGAGCTTAAGAAATTTAGATTATTTAACATTCATATACTGGCAACAAACTTAAAAATGAATTACAAGTTATTTATATAGAATATGATTGGGGAAGTTAAATTAGAGTTAATTTTTTTTTTACTCAGATCTGTTTAAATCAGTCTCTTTGGGGTCGTTCAGTATACTAGTTATTTTAACTTGTGAAAGAAATTCATAGACTTACCAAGTAAAAAGGTTTGACCTAATAATTGCTTTTGATATTCATTATCCGTAGATTTAGATGTCACTAGAAAATGTACTGATGTTTCAGACAGTATATCATTATTTGTGAAATAGCTTTGCTTGAGTGGTTTAAGGTATAGAAATTGTATTACCAGATAGAGATGAGCAGCTACCCATAGTTAAAAGCAAGAGTAATCAATTCGATATCATTATTTGAATAAGATGTCAGTAGTCAAGAGGGTCTAAATGAGGAATAGGGGAAACAATTGTCCTTTATGCGACAAATCAAAGAGGTACTGTAAACACAATGGCAAATTATAGAATTCTGTAACGAAATAACTTTAGCTCAATAGAATTAAGTGTAAATTCTTTTAAATTTTAGTATGGGGGATAATGTGCAATGCAGAAAACAAACGCCTTAAACAAGAAGCACGATTCTTTATTTTTACACCATCAAAACTATTAACATTTTAAATTTAATTACAAAAGTTTTCAGTTCTTAGGGTTATTTCTGAACCTATGGGAAAACTTGGTGTCATTTCATAGAATACATTCCTATTAATCTGTAATTCTGACAGCTTTCATGTTAAGTAAATGAAATTTGATTGGTACTAAAAAGCTTAAAATTGTTCCTTTCTACATTTTGTCATTCAATTTCAGCAGAAGATACAAACTGTCGAATCAGTGTCAAAATAAAATTGAAGCAAAAGTTTAAGCTTTATAATCCAAAAGAAATTAGGCAGCAATTAACCTTTAATAGCATTCATATGAACTTAGAGGAGCCCCTATAAAAGTATTTTTTTTAAGTTACAGTACAACTCCAAGTTTTACAGGAGTCTAGGTAACTTCAGCTAAAAATGTTTTATTAAAGAAAACAAACCTCTCTAACTTGGCACTGCAGATTTAATAATTATGCTTCACTAACATGCTAGTTAAAGATACTTCCCCACATTAAAGATTCATAGGGAAAATGAAAGTTGGCATCTTTTAACCCAATGAGGATTTAAAGATTTTTAATATAGTGGAAAAATTTAGGAAGAGAGTTTCGTGATCCTTAAACAATCTGGAGTTAATCTTATTAAACATTCAAGTAGTATGAACCAGAAGAAAAACATTTATTAATGAAATGTTCCTTCCAGTAGATTGAATTAATATGAAATTCAAATGAAATTTTTAGAATTCACTATGTGCTGTATAGAATAAATTTCTGCAACTCATAGTTTAACAAATAAATCAGAATTAGTATTTAATTCTTCATTGCAATGCCACATATTGATTTAAAATATTCAGTTTTAAATGGATTTCGATACCTATAAAATATTTAACCACCTTCCCACAAATCATGTTTCTATTTGATTATATGTAGATGTTCAGGACAGTTTTTAATTATAAGACAATGCTTTTAAAATTCATTTATAAAAATGGTTTAACACTTTGACATATGAAAAACATTTCATGTGTCAAAGTAGCCTCAAAGATGTCAATAACCATCTGTTGAGAAATGAGCAAAGAGATTCCGCTTTTTTTCGAAAGCTCAAGGTTCCCTTGCCTTTCCAAGTAGTACTGGAAAGGTGAAGTGTGCACTGAACTGTTTTATTTGTTCGCTTATTGAGTTTCACTATTTTGCTTACAATATTTTAATACAAAAAGCACCCCCTTTAATTTATATTTTGCTTCAAACAAATATTCAACATGGGTCTCTTCTGATATATAACTGATTTACAGATTTTGTTTCCCAAGTTCACATTTTTAAACTAGGGTTCATAATATGAACTACAAGATCCATGAACATCGTCACCCGTACAACAAAGAGCCATAACATTAAGCAGTTGAAGGATGCTAATAATTTGTTGTAATTCCACCCTAGTAGGCTGACGGTAAGTGAGGAGTCTGCAGAGGGCATATGGAAAAGCTACTAAGGAGCTCAAAAATCTAGGTGCGCTCAATTACATCCAAGAAAGACTACAGTTCATAAGTTGAAAAAACATCTACATTTTTCAGGTTATAAATTGCAGCTGTTGTACACTATCAAACTGGTGGATAGACCCAAACAATTCATGTTTGCTACAAATATACTTCATGAGATCAACAAGGATGAATGATTTCTGCAGAAGATTGTGTTCAGAAATAACCAGGCTTGTGGACAAGTTCATCACCATAATGTCAATTAAGGGGTGCTGAAAATTCTCATGAGTACAAATGTAACATCCCTAAGGTGAAGTGTGGCGTGGTCTGATAAAGTGATAGGCCCATTTTTCTTGGTGGAGCAGACAGTGAAGTCAAACAACTATCTAGACATGTTATCACTATTTCCAGAAGGTGTTATCTTTCACATTACGCCAAAATTGTGAGTTTCTGGATACATCCCCCAGCAGTAAAGCAGGGATTCTGTCAATCATGGCCACCACGATCCCAGGATGGATTCGATACCATTACTTATAAGTGAAGCAACATGTGCACAATGAATGTGTCAACATCATTAATAATTTAAAACAGAATCAGATGTTAACTGTGTTTGGAAGGAACTTGAACATTCTTCAGATGTGTGTAGAGCAACAAATATAATAGAGGTCACATCTAATTCCACTGAACAGTTAAGAAACTTGGGAGTTTTCCTTTTATTTGAGAAAAATTTAACTTTTCTACCTAGTTTCATTAATTTCTGGTGACAGGTGAAAAGAGCATTGTAACTTTATGGACACACCGTATAATACAAATGTATACCTTAGAGTGTTTGGGCCTAGTTTAGATGATTTTCTTATATATAATTTGATCAAGTTGCAATCAAATGTATGCAATTTTTTCTCCCAAATAAATAAACAAATTTTATGCATGTATCGATAATTTTGGACATTTAAGTACAAGAAAAACACTAGAAAAATGATTTTTACTCAATAAATAGACAATTTACCCTAATAAAATTTATTCAATTTAATAAATTAAAATTTTTAATGTATAGCACAATATATTACAAGTAATCAGGTCAAAATGTCAAGCACACAACAGTTAACCGATCTGAAAGATTTACTCAAAATCACAACATAAAACTTGCTTCTTATGGAATTTTAGTGACCACAACAAGGCTGTAAAAGTAGAAATTTTTTTCAAGTGTAATATCTAAGAAATATTTACAAAACTAAATTCAAAATGAATATGAATAAAAAAAGAAAGAAAATTTGTTAAACTAGTTACTTAACCATTATTAGTATTAAAAGTATGAAAAATAAAGCAATGTTTTCTTCAAAAGTTAATTATTTACAATATTTCTAATACAGTATACAATCATTCCATATAAAGGGGTGCAATTTCTACCTTTACAACTTCAACAATATTGAAGCTTAAATATAGGGATCAATTTGCATGGACACAAATATCATGATTAAAAAATGTTCATTCATAAATCAAATATCAGCAAATGAATCAAACAATAAAATCACAAGTTTTCAGGAAAAATAATTCATTCCAATTCAGCTTTTTACAGAGGATCAAACTCAAAGATACTTGGGTGAAATAAATAAATGTTGAACAGCAGCAATATATCTTTCATGATCAGATTTAAGACATTCAGTCAATTGCAAGCTCTCATTTTATAAAAATGAAGTACTTGCTAAGTGTCTCTCAGTGAGTAGTAAATATCTACAGCTACGTACAAAACACCTGAAAGTTGATTTTCTTCACAAGCATGATACCAGTCAATCATTACAATTCAAGTGTCTGACTTAGCAAGATTCCTTTTATTATTTTTTTTCTCACTCATGTTGGGTTTTTTTTATAAAAGTTTCTAAATTAAAATTAAATAACCTAATTTACATCCATGCTACAATCTTCATCACTTGATGAAGCTGCATCGTCATCAGGACTGGATACATGAGTGTTTCGAGGTGCCCCTAGTGCTGCAGATATAGCTTGCCGGCTTGAGTGGTGACTATGGGCAGCAGCATCTCGACGCATATAAACCAACACATAAGCAGCTTTTGACTGAAAAAAAGTTAAGCATTCAAGTACCATTTAAAGAAAACAAATACATTTTTTTAACAAAAAAAGTAGCAATACTTACAATAACATTATCTTCTGATGATTGCGTCACACTGCTATCATCAAAATAATACCACATACCTGTACCAGAGTTCTTACCATAAGCAGTGTCTAAAAATTAGAGAACATTCATCAGATATTATGGGAACATTTAACATTATGTATTTCATGAAAGATAGAGTATTTACCTTTACCCATAGTTAAATTTCAACAACACAGAAAATGAAGAAAAATCTATATATTTGTGGTATATTTAACTGTAACCAGTTAAAGACTTAACTGTGACTGAGTGGAGGATTGTATATAAATAACACGCAACTATGAAATTGTATGGGTAATTAGTAATGTGTTGTACAGTGAAGTAGATATATATTAAAATAATATTAAAGGAAGTCGTTCAAATGTGCATCTAATTATAGTTTGAACTCACACAACACAATAGTTGGCGACGAAGTTGGGATAAATTGGGAGATTCTTTTGGATAAGGCATTGCCTGAAAACTGCTCAAGGTAAAGGAAATTTTTTCTCTCTTTAATCGGAAGGAACCATGGAACAGCAAATTGCAGATTTACTCCGGCAGAATCAAGATTTGATTCGAGCGCTGCAAATTAGAGACGATTCTCATAGTCATAAAGTAACTGTACAATTTGACAAATTTGATGAAGAAAATGAAAATTTCGATAGTTTCATTGAAAGATTCGAAACTTACTTAGATGTACAGAATGTACCAATAGCAAATCGAGCTAAGGTTTTTGTTTCGTCTCTTAGTGCAAAATTGTACCAGTTACTAAAGAATTTGCTTGCACCTGACATTCCTTCCGACCAAACGTTAGATAAATTAAAAGATGCACTTAAGAAACATTTGACCCCAAAACCTTTAATTATACCTTCTCGTCACAAATTTTTAAACAGAAAACAGACTGAAGGGGAAGGTATTAGTACATACATTGCCGAGCTTCGGGCTCTAGCAATGAATTGTGATTATGATAAAGATATGTTGAATATTATGTTACGCGACGTATTTGTAAGCGGGTTGCGGGATAAAATGGTTTTAGATCGATTATTTGAGGAAGATAATATTAATCTCGAAAACGCTAAATATAGCACTGGCTATGGAAAAAAACTTTTAAAGGGACAAATGATATTATGGGCCGAGCAATAAATTCAATGCAAACTTTTAAAAAACACATGGATAAAAATCCAATTTTACAAAAAGCGAAAGAAAACATTATATTGTTCACGATGCACAGGTACCAACCATGCAAAAGAGAATTGTAGATTTATTTCAAGTAAATGTAATTTCTGTGGGAAAATTGGGCACATTAAACAGGCATGCTTCGCATCTAAAAAGGCAAATGCGAAATCGGTTAAACAAAAACAGGTAACTCTATTAAATGAAGTTGAAGATAAAAATAGAATTCCACTATACGAATTAAAAATTCAGGATTATATATTACACGAGGAAGAACCAAAACAACCTCCAATTATGATAAATTTAAAAATTGAAAACAAAAGTTGTTCTATGGAATTGGATACGGGGGGGAGCGGTTAGTGTAATGAGTATTGGAAATTTCAGGAAAATTTCAAATAAACAAATTAAACCTACAAATATAGTTTTTAAAACATATAAAGAAGATTCAATTATACCATTAGGATATGTTACTGTAAGGGTACAATATAAAAATCAAAAAGTAAACTTGAACTTATACATTGTGAAAGAAAATTTAGGTACTATTCTGGGTCGGGAATGGCTCTATAAAATTCATTTAGATTGGCCGGCTATTAAAGCTTTTAGAGCAAAAACCGAACAAAATTTAAATAACCTTCTAAGAGAGTATAAGGATATTTTCGATGATAAATTAGGAGAAATAAACAATTATGAGGCTAAATTAAAACTCAGACATGGAGTAAAACCTATATTTTGTAGGGTTCGAACAGAGTACCCTTTGCTCTCAAAGGTAGAGTTGAAAACGAAATTGACAGACTTGAAAAAGAGGGTATCATAGAAAAAGTCGACAGCTCTGAATGGGCAACCCCAGTAGTCCCTGTTGTTAAATCCGATGGTAGTATAAGACTATGTGCTGATTATTCAGTAACCCTGTGAATCCAAATTTAATTGTTCCTCAGCATCCTTTACCAAGATTGGATGAAATTTTTGGTAGTTTAAATGGGGGAAAACAATTTACAAAATTAGATTTTAAGCATGCATATTTGCAAATGAAAGTCCATCCCGACAGTCAGAAATAATGACTATAAATACCCACAAGGGATTATATATTTGTAAAAGACTTATGTATGGATTAAATGGGGCACCTGCTATTTGGCAGCGCTATGTTGACGGACTATTTCAGGGTATGGATGGAGTCAAGGTCTTTATGGATGATGCTAGAATAACAGGGAGCGATGAAATTTCGCATTTTACAGCTTTAGAGGAATTTTTTAAGAAATGTAGAGAACACGGGCTAAAGCTTAATTTAAATAAAAGTAAGTTTTTCCAAAATGAAATAAATTTTCTTGGGCATAGAATCGATTCAAAAGGGTTACATAAAACTGACGAAAAAATCTCAGCCGTTGTAAATGCTCCTGTACCCTGAAATGTTCATGAAGTAAAAAGTTTCTTAGGGTTAGTTAATTTTTACGGGAAATTTTGTGAAAATTTAGCTACTATTGCTAATCCTCTTAATAATTTAACAAAAAAAAATGTTAGATTTTTATGGTCGAAGGATTGCCAGGTTGCCTTTGAGCAAATAAAGAAGGAAATTTGTTCACCTAAACTTTTGGTGCATTATGATCCTAGCCTATATACCTTTAACTTTAGCTAGTGATGCATCTCCAGTTGATATTGGTTGTGTTCTGTCACACGTATATCCAGATGGCTCTGAACGTCCGATCGCGTTCGCATCAAGAACTTTATCTGGGTCTGAGAAAAAATACTCCCAAATAGATAAAGAAGCTCTTTCAATAGTTTGGGCAGTAAGAAAGTTTTATCTATATTTGAAAGGTAGAAGATTCACTTTGATAACAGATCACAAATCTTTGATAGCTATTTTTGGTTCAAAAAGAGGTTTACCAGTGTTGGCAGCTACCCGACTTTTACATTATGCGCTCATTTTGCAGTCATTTGAGTTTGATATAATATTCCGTCAGAAACGATTGAACACGGAAATGCAGACTTTCTTTTCGTTTACCAAAACATCCGAAGAGCTTGAAGTTAAAGATGACATCACAATATTTCAGATGTCACAGATTGAAGCATTACCGGTTACTTCTAAGGAGTTACGACAGGAGACGAGTAAAGATATAGAGCTGGGTCCACTCTTAAGAGCCTTAAGGGAAGGTAAAGATTTGCAAGGGAGGGAAGCCCAGTATACCATTGAGGATGGTTGTATTATGTACGGACAAAGGGTCTGTATTCCAAGGAAATTTTGGAAGAACGTTCTGGAAGAATTACATGCTGGACACTTAGGAATAGTAAAAATGAAGGCTATAGCTAGATCGTTTGTCTATTGGAAAAATATAGATAACGATATTGAAGAAGCCGCAAAAAACTGTGTCGATTGTGCTAGATATAAGGCTGATCCTCTCCAAAATCTAAAGTTCATTACTGGGAATATCCCAGTATGCCCTGGGAACGTATTCATGTAGATTTTGCTGGACCAATTTTTGAACACACGTTTTTTTTTATCGTTGACGCTCATTCCAAATGGTTAGAAGTATACCCTATGAAGATAACCACAACCAAGAAAACCATCGAATGTCTTCGAGATAGTTTTGCAAGATTCGGATTACCTAGGGTACTAGTCAGCGATAATGGATCTCAGTTTACATCCTATGAATTTCAGCGATTTATGCATAAAAATGGAGTTAGGCACAAAACTAGTGCACCTTTCAAGCCTTCTAGTAATGGACAAGCAGAACGTTATGTTGCTACTTTAAAGCAATCATTAAGAGCTATGCATAAATACGAAGGTACTATACAGCAGAAATTAAGTACATTTTTAATGCAACACCGAAAAGCTCTAATGTAACTACAACACTTAGTCCAGCCATGTTATTCTTAAAAAGAGACATTAGAACCAGGATAGATTTACTTTTACCTGAATTGAAAACAAAAATTCAGGATAAATTACGAAGAGATAATTTCGAATTCGAGATAGGAAATTTGATGTTGGAGATCGAGTGGCTGTGAGAGTTTACAGAGCAGCTAATACTAGATGGAAGTTTGGTACCATTGTAAACCAGGATGGCGTACTCCACTACATCATAAATGTTCAAGGAACCCTCGTGAGACGACATGTTGATCAGATCCGTCCAGTGGGGGATAAAGTGCAAGAAAACATCATTCCACTTATGCACCAGAGATTTCCATCATCAGAGGTTCGAGAAAACAACTCTAATATTCAGCATGCAGAAACGGCGGAAGATATTTCTAAGGATCTGAACAAGGAATTGGGTTCATCTTCCGTACAAGGAGTGCCATCAACTGATGTTGCGGTTCCAGATCTATCACAGTCTTCAGCTAAAGAGACTGAGTCCGAGACGAGGAGTCCACCAGTTCCAGACAGGCCATTTCCTAGGCGTTCCGGGAGAATCGGGCGGCCTCCGGAGAGACTTGTTCTTTAAGGAGGGAGGAGATGTGGTATATTTAACTGTAACCAGTTAAAGACTTAACTGTGACTGAGTGGAGGATTGTATATAAATAACACGCAACTATGAAATTGTATGGGTAATTAGTAATGTGTTGTACAGTGAAGTAGATATATATTAAAATAATATTAAAGGAAGTCGTTCAAATGTGCATCTAATTATAGTTTGAACTCACACAACACAATAATATTCATGTATAGTATTAACCCCCGAGCGGTCTGCACGTAAAATTCTGCCATTCTAGAGATGTTTCAAAAATGTACCGCAGGTATTTTTTTGCCTTCAAGTAAAATTCTCAAAAGCGTAAAGATACGGTTCAACCGCTTTTGAGAATCTTACTTGAAGGCAAAAAAAAAAAAAAAAAAAAGCTTCTCTAGAATGGCAGGATTTTACGTGCAGACCCCTTGGAGGGTTAAGGAAATTAGGTCAATAATAGTAACTGCAAAACTCAAAATTGGTCAGATGTAATCTTTAACCACAACTTATCAAACTGGATGAATCAGAATATTATGATAATATGAACTTTCCCTCATTTTCATTTCTTAATAATTATATAGCTGACAATGCAAGCAAAGCACATTTGAATATATATATATACAAAGAAAAGTTTCATTAAATGCAGTTTAAAAATGCAATATCCAATCAAAAGTACTTAATTTATTCCCCCAAATGAACTATTTTATTTTCTTTAAATAATGAAATAAAAAAGTATAAGAAACAACTGAAAATACTCACAGTGTCCACCACCCATTCCACCATAATGGTTTGCAACAGCAATGAGATCATATACAGCAGGGCCATGGGATGGATTAAGTACATATTTTGCCATATTTAAACCACTTAAAAAGAAAAAATTATTTTTTAAAAATAATATATATATAAATAACTAAACTCTACATAAAAAAGACCCAAAATCATACCTGAAATATCAACTGAATTTGCTACTCATTTGATAGTAAGATTATTTTATCTCAACCAAAAACAAATTGACAAAGTTTGAGAAAGATTTAATATTTTTTTAAATATACAATAGATATTGAATTTGATTTGAAGCAATCAATACTTTTACATAATTACACAGTGCTGGTTAACATTTCAAAAGTATACCAGCATTTTTTAAAAACAATTTGGTCATTTTTCAATGAAAATGTTACAAATACAGTAGAATGTTGTTTATCTGAACGTTTTATTATCCGGAGCGTCAAATATCCAGACCAGTTTTCTTTTTTTTGTCAACTACATGTACTGTATATGAATATGTTTTCAAATAGTGCAATTGCAATGCAGAGCAGTTGTTTTACTTAAGGCCAAAAGTGACAGGAAAACCCAAGGTCAGGGGTATTTGGGGAATTTCAGATGTGTGGTTTGGTAAGCATCTGCGCGGAATATTAAGTCAATTTGTTTCCAAGTGAGGGGGTGTATACATGCTCTTTTGTTGAGTTGTGAACTGCTATGGCTTCGAATTCAAAACAGAAGCGCAACGTTTTGAACATAGAGACAAAACTTGAAATATTGAACTGTTTCACGAAGGGAGAAAGTAGAGAGTCTCTAGCAGTTTCATAATGTTGGAAAAGTCAACAATTTCTGACATAAAAAAAAGCCGAAAAACCATTTTAAATTTTGCATAAAAACTTGACTCAGAAGATGGCTTGAAGGAAAGGAAAACCATGAGGGAAGCAAATGATGTTATTCTTGATCGTGCATGCTACTTGTGCTTTTTACAAAGAAGGAGAAAAAGGGGACCCGATATCTGACCCTCTGATACGCAAAAAAGCTCTGGAACTTAATGTGAGAAATTGGGCCGTTTGGCTGATTTTTAAGGTCAAAATTAAGGTGTTTTGGTGTATTGTGTTGAGTGGCAAAGTAAAATTGCAGTGATTTTACAAAAATAAACTTTATTTTCCAACAAATAATTAAGTTCGATTTTATATATTCCCTTCGTCAGAGTGGAATTCTGGGAAGATAGAAGAAAAAAATGCCAGAGGACATTTCTTCTGATCAATGAAATTTAATAGTAGGTTTTAACAGCCAATAAGACGTAAGGATCAAGAATCTGTTACTATGAGTAATGATGATACGATATTATGAAAGTACACTACAGAGTATCCCCCCCCCAAGTGATGAAGGGAACGGCATAAAAAAAATACATAAATATAAAAATGTTTGTTTACAAAAATAAGGCACTATAAAATACATAAATTGCAATAACACATACAATTATTTATTTACACAATACAATAAAAGATATACATATATAAATTACTAAGAAGGAATTTGAATTAGTAAGTTAATCTCTTAGGAAAATGTACCTGCCTGCCAGAACGTGTGGTTCTGATATTTTTATCAACAACAGTTTTATCTTCAATTTGTTGCTTGGTGAGAGATGGTTCAAAATTTGAACTACCCTTTTGTGAATTAAAATCTTCTGAAAATTCAAAAGCTGGCTTGCATCTGTCTATAGTGACAGTTACATTACTATTACTTATACAAATTACAAAATTTTTATCAGATCTACTTTTAACCAAATGAGGTCCAGTGTAAGAAGGAGTTAAAGGGGGTCGAATTTTGTCATATCTAAGAAAAACGTGTGTGCATGTACTTAATGATTGGTGTACATAGCTCTTTGTACAACTATGAGAATCAGGGGATATTGGACTAAGTTTTCTCATCATGGTAATTAACTTCGAAACATAAGTGGGTGTCACAGATGTTTGAAGAGATTCTGAAGATATGGAGATCAGACGGTAAACGTAAACTAGTTGAGAGCTTGTTGCTTTTAAATCGTTCTTCATTGCTGAACGTAATTCTAACAATATGATAGGCAAAATATCGGTCCAACCAGCGTCCTCATGGGCAATAATAGCACTTTTGAGATACCTGTGGAATCGTTCTATCATTCCATTACTTTGTGAATGGTAAGAAGCTGAATGGATTCTATGGCTACCCATTATGTTTGTATGTTTTCTCAGAGAAGACTCAAAATTTGTCCCTTGATCAGTTGTAATTGTAACAGGTGTGCCGAAACGAGAAATCCAACCATTTAAAAGTGCAAGAGCAGTGGTTTCTGCCAACATGTCTTCGGTAGGAATAATTTCAGTCCACCTGGTATACCTGTCTATGATGGTAAGACAATATTTATATCCTTTGGATGGTGGATATGGTCCAATATAGTCAATATGAATGTGGGCAAATCGAGCATCGGGAAGAGCAAATGTGCTTAGTGAAGCTTTGGTATGTTTGAATACTTTTGCTCGCTGACATTTTTCACAAGCTTGAACTCTATTTTTGATGTCTTTTCTCATTCCTGGCCAAAAGAAACGCTTAGAAATTAAATTAGTTGTAGTGGATATTCCAGGATGGGATAGAAAATGCAGATTTTGAAATACCACTTGTCTGAGATTTTTAAGGACGAAAGGTCGAGGGGTTTCAAGTGACTTATCACAATATAAAGAAACGTCTTCAAGGGGAAAATATTGTTTTTCTAGTTTAATAGAAGAATCTGCTTTAAGGAAAGATTGAATTTCAGAATCATGAAGTTGTGTTTGAGCAAACTTTTTGTAGTCTAAAATGGGTGGTTTTATAATTGCATCAATTTCTACTCTAGATAATGCATCTGCAACTTTGTTTTCTGTTCCAACTACATAGCGAATATCTGTGGAAAACAGTGAAATATAATCGAGATGTCTTAATTGACGTTGGGTACATTTATTTGGTTTCTGCTTGAAAGCGTATGTTAGGGGTTTTTGATCAGTATATATAATAAATTCGTGACCTTCAAGCATGTGTCTAAATTTTTTTATTGAAGTATATATTGCCAAAAGTTCTTGATCATAAGTAGACCAATTTTGTTGAGTTTTTGAAAGCTTTAAAGATAAAAATGCTATTGGTTCCCAGTTACTATATTAGAAAGTTCCATTAAGGAACTACCAATAGCGAAATTTGATGCATCGATCCAAACACTTAAAGTAGCACCAGGAATCGGATGCTTAAGAAGAGTTGCATCAGCTAATGCTGTTTTAGCAGCGGTAAATGAATTTTCCGCTTCTTCAGTCCATTCAAGAGGAGTTTGCGGACTTTTCGAAGGACAACATGGTTTCTTTTTGTTTGTATGACCTAAAAATTTTTATTAGGGGTGCTAAAATGTGGGCTGCTTTAGGAATGAATCTTCGATAAAAATTATACATTCCTAAAAATCTACGCAGTTGCGTTAAAGTGTTAGGTCTAGGAAAGTTTTGAATAGCATTGACTCGATCAGGAAGAGGTGAAATACCTTCACTGGAAACTTGAAATCCAAGAAATTTTAAACTATCTACTCCGAAAGTACATTTTGAAGTTTTAATCGTTAAGCCATAATAATCAAGTCTTTCAAAAAGTGCACAGAGATAAGTAGTATGTTCTTGAACATTTTGAGATGCAATTAAGATATCATCAATAAAAGCATAAACACCTTTCAAACCACGAGTAACTTCGTCGATAAATCTTTGAAAAGTGCTAGCCGCATTGCACAAACCAAACTGCATTCGAGTGCTTTCGAAGAGACCAAATGGAGTACAAATAGCAGTTTTATGTATGTCTTCGGAAGCAATCGGAAATTGGTGAAACGCTTTAACAAGATCAATATGAGAAAATATTTTTGCCCCATGTAGATCACTTGTAAAATCAAGAATGCTAGGAATCGGATATTTATCCTTTTTTGTTTGAGCATTTAATGCTCTAAAGTCGCCAACAGGGGGCGCCACAATCATTGCTTTCTTTTTTAGGAACCATATGCAATGGGGAAGAATAATTACTACTGGATGGGCGCATGTGGCTTAAATCCAACATGTGCTGAAATTTCATTTTCGCAATTTTTAACCTGTCTGGAGCCATACGACGAGGTTTAGCACAAACAGGTGGTCCAAAAGTATCAATATAGTGAACTACATTATGCTTAACTGTTTTGTTTGCACAAGGTGGTTTTACAATATTAGGAAAATCATTCAACAATTTAGAAAAATCATTATCAATAACATGAGTTTTAATTGAGATAATATTAGAGTTTCTAATAATACAATGACAATTTAATTTTGTAGAAGCATCAAATAAAGTACGATTTCTTAAATCAGGTTTTATATTAAAATAATGTAAGAAATCTGCACCAATAATAGCATTAGACACATTACAAATAAAAAATGGAAAGACAAAATTTCATCTTAAACCTAAATCTAATGACATTAATTTACGCCCGTACACATGAATGGGTGTACCATTTGCAGCAATAAAAGTTTGAACTGGAGAAGATTGTTTTAGAGTTTTATTTGCGGGAAGGATTGAGCAATCACTTCTGGTATCAACTAGAAAACAAATGTTGGATTTACGATCACGAAGGAAAAGGCGGCAGGAAGTCGAAGGCAAGGCATACGTTGCCGCTACTCCTGCTCGTTCAAGTTTTCCTGGAAAGAACAAGGCTGAATACATTTTCTTGCCTTTGTGGCAAATTTATTATGATACCAACATAAATCTGATGCTTTTGGCTTAGGACTCTTTCCGCGATTGCGAGAATCAAAACGATTTCGAGAAAAACTTCTCAATCGTCGTAGTTCTTTCACTTCCTGTCGTAAAAGTTTCAACTCTCTGAGGAGTTTTATTGGCGCTGGAATATTTTGATACGACACTTACCTGTACAGGTGTTACCTCTAAAATACGATCAGCTACTTCTGAAGCTTTTTGAGCTGTAAGAGGTTGAATACTTGTAAGGATGGATTGCACATTAGGTGGTAACTGCTGTAAAAATAATTCCAAAAGAAGTGAATCAGTCACGTTGTGCGATTCTGATCACCGTTGCATCACTCGAAATAATTCCGATGGCTTTCGATCTCCTAGCTGCTCTCCAGCTAAAAGTCGGCGAATTTCCTGGCTTTTGCTTTCACCGCATCGGGCAATAACTTCATCTTTTAACTTTGAATATGGATTTATGCTCCCAGGTGAAAGAATTACGTCTCGAACTGCCATTGCTGCATCGGGAGATAAATGAGCTACGCAATAATTATATTTAGTGCGTTCGTCGGATATCGACTTCGGAACTTCCAATTCGAAAGTCCATTCAAACATCCTGAACCATAGCGCAAGATCTGATGAAACAAAAGCTGGAATTTTAACCGCTGAAATATCCTCCATATTTACGGAAGGCACAGGCAACGTTGGAAAAATTTTTTTTATTAGAAGTTTTTAAATTTTATATTCAAAGAATGGGTCACCATTTTTGGTGTATTGTGTTGAGTGGCAAAGTAAAATTGCAATGATTTTACAAAAATAAACTTTATTTTCCAACAACAAATAATTAAGTTTGAGTTTATACATTCCCTTCGTCAGAGTGGAATTTTGGGAAGATAGAAGAAATGCCAGAGGACATTTCTTCTGACCAATGAAATTTAATAGTAGGTTTTAACAACCAATAAGACGTAAGGATCAAGAATCCGTTACTATGAGCAATGATGATCCGATATTATGAAAGTACACTACAGTGTACAATGGTACAGTGAAAAATAAGTGATTATTTTCCACAATAAAGGTAAAATTGCAACATTTCGCACCTATATTGCTTTTTCTTCAAACACGTTTCCTGCATGTGATGATTTTCAATATTCGTATAGTGCCCGGTTTCATATACCGCATGGATCACATTCAGTTTTCGGCCCCAATTGATTCGGATAAACGATGTTCTACTGTACGCACATTTAATTTTCTAACAAACTAATTTATATATTCTACTTCTACAATCCTTAAAATTAACCGATCACATATCTGATATTGACTGAAACCTCTTTGATACAACATCTAAATATAAAGTACAATTAGTACAGAAAGTTTTCAAAGAATGGAATCAAATTGTAAACTATTGCAATCAAACAGCTCTCATGTTCTCTAAATCAAAACTCATGTAAATTCAAAATGGAACTTACAGACATATACTGAAGGATATATAAAGATTTATTTGAAAACTCCATTCTCAAAAAGCCAATCAAATTGCTAAAGAAATAATATGCACTGCAAAAGCAAGTGAATAAATAACTTGGTTTAAATCAATAATTACTTCAGAAGTCCAAAAAGTAATTTAAGAACAAAAATTTAATCAAGCGTTTTGTATGAATTTTATTTGTACTTCTCGTTAACATATTTTATTCATGCAGCCATTCTTTCTTTCAGAGAAGGATCAAAGATATCCAACTTGCAACTTATACATGAATAAAGGAAAAGTTACAAGCGAAATGTCTAGATAGGAAATTTAAATCAACAGTACAGAAAACAAAATATTAAGCAACAAATACATTGAACATTCATAACACTATTTCAAAAATATAAATGTAACACAATTATTCCAATAACGTATGCACCCAGAGATTGAATTAAAAACGTAAAGCAATATACATTTAGCTTCAGAAAACTTCTTCAAAAATATAAATTACATTGTGAAATGCAAATATTTAAGCATCTATATCTACCTCACTGGAAACTCAACAAGGGTATCAAGCTTATCTCTCCAGTATCTATTGTATGAAAATCTTTTAAGATGGATGATTAATACTTGTGGTAGTGACCATAAATCAAATTTTTTGGTAGCTTGTTGGTGCTTCTTACAAGACGGACAGTACCAAGGATCATCAGCTCCAAGTTTTTCAACTGTGGTGAACAGTTCAAGGCATTCACTAAGTTGAATTACTTGTTTCTTTTGAGAAATTCGCAGGTTCATTGAGTCATGAATGTTATATGCCTAACAAAGAAAAATAGCAAGATAAAAGCAATGCTAGTGAATAGACCAAAACAAAAATTTAGAACATTATATGAAATAAGATATATTTTATAAAAAAAAAAAAAAATACGAGTAAGACATTTTAAATATATTTAATGACTATTGATTTAACAATATATATTAAATTTAATAATTGCATTTAAATACATTAACTAAATAAGGATGGAAAGAAAAAAATCACTGTGTTCATACAATTTAAATTACTGCTAGCAATAGAAGTAACTTGGTAAATTTTACTCAAAACATCTTTATAAAAACATACCCCCATTCATTATTCTAAACACAGAAAAGTACAAATCATTCACATATGTACTTTTTAAAATTCAATTTTTAAGTTCAGAAAAAAGAAAAGGAAAATAAAAAGTTTTACTTAAAATTACAACATTGGATTCAAAATGCCTAAGAACTCATGCCAGAAGATTAAGCAGCATTTATGGAGCAATCAGAAGCTGGGAATTTTATAATACACACAAATAAAAATTGTATAGCATTCTCTTTATGCTTACTCTATTATGAATTAATTATACAGTGTTATGTCATATTATTATACTGATCAATCCCTATCTCAAGTATCATTAGCATACAAGCAATGAAACACAAGTGATGGGTGCAAAACTTGGAAACAATCTTGAAACATTAAACTGTTGTGATGACTAAAACAGATTAATCATCTTACTTGCAAAACAGGATGATAATTGACTTTTTTTTTAAACCAAAGGTGACAGCTTTAGGAGTGTTGCACAATTTGTGAACCATTTGCCTGCTGCTGTAGTGAAAGTTCATTATGATTAATTTAACAGCATTAAAAAAAAAGGGTAGAAAAAGTGGTGTACTACATGCCAATGATGAAAATTGGTTATGGTGGTTTGTGAAGATTGACAAACATGTTACAGTTAAAAAGACTAATGCGTCAAATATCCAGATTTTGTGTTTATGATGATAGATTGTCTATGTTCATTTAAAAAAGCAATTTTTCAAAATACAGTATTTACATATTATAGACCACAGCATCCATTTTAAATAACAGCTTAATAAGTTTTACTTCGCTAACAGTAAAAAAAAACATACATACATACACATATATCAAATATAAACAAGGGATTTACAAAACAATTAATGTTTAATGTAACAATTAAATGTTTCTCTTGGAGAAACATTAAATTTTGTTTTAGCAGATAATCAAATAAATCTTACCATTAACTCTTTTTCATTAAAACACTTCTCTTTAACTGATTCATCAAACTCCACAGCTAAATATATTTTTCCTACAAAAAAATGAATTTTATGTTAAATAAGTTCTATAAACACCAAAACTCATACTTATAAATAAGATAAGAGAAAAGACTCACCAACAATGGAAGGTGTTTTACGTTCCAATTTAAGAGCTCGACCATCATTCAAAATCTGATCTACGTCAAGATTACCAGATGCATTCACACTCAGGATATTAAACAAAAGTTTAGCCTTCTCTTTACTAGTTTCACAATCAGTATCATAATCAGCTTCACTTTCTTTCTCACAATCAGATTTTTCACTGTCATAATCTTCCCCATTTGTCATATCTACATCTATTATTTAAAAACACAAACATAAAATCAGCAAAAAATATTTCAGAGAACTCAAGAAAATAATAAATATTGTAGTGTTTAAATTGCACGTTCCAATTTAAGAGCTCGACCATCATTCAAAATCTGATCTACGTCAAGATTACCAGATGCATTCACACTCAGGATATTAAACAAAAGTTTAGCCTTCTCTTTACTAGTTTCACAATCAGTATCATAATCAGCTTCACTTTCTTTCTCACAATCAGATTTTTCACTGTCATAATCTTCCCCATTTGTCATATCTACATCTATTATTTAAAAACACAAACATAAAATCAGCAAAAAATATTTCAGAGAACTCAAGAAAATAATAAATATTGTAGTGTTTAAATTGCACATTCCAATTTTACGTTCCAATTTAAGAGCTCGACCATCATTCAAAATCTGATCTACGTCAAGATTACCAGATGCATTCACACTCAGGATATTAAACAAAAGTTTAGCCTTCTCTTTACTAGTTTCACAATCAGTATCATAATCAGCTTCACTTTCTTTCTCACAATCAGATTTTTCACTGTCATAATCTTCCCCATTTGTCATATCTACATCTATTATTTAAAAACACAAACATAAAATCAGCAAAAAATATTTCAGAGAACTCAAGAAAATAATAAATATTGTAGTGTTTAAATTGCACCAAACACAAAAAAACATATATATACATCCTTATCTAAAATTTTTCCTTTCATGCATAAAGTCATAAATTTCCCGAAAATTTTGAGCCATCATTTTAAGAAAATGTATGGGAATGATGCCTGTCATAGTAACACAAACACGGGGAAAATTTTTATTAATGATATAAAACTTATAGTATGAAATAAAAATAACAATATGTGACTAGGAGGGTTGAGAAAAAATTAATCTAATTCATCTAAAATGTAACGGGATTGCCCCTGACTTGTACATTCATATTACACTGCAATTAAAAGCAGACAAATTTTACTACCACAATTTGGGAAATTACACACACACATTCCTCCAATAATAGGTTTTGTAGAACATTTATATTTTGAGGAGGATGACTTTATGCAATGGCTTTTCTAAGGTAGTCCCATAAGTTCTCTATTGGGTTCAGATCAAATTTTGCTGGCCAAGATATTTGCTCAATAGCATTGTTTTCAGGGAATTTCACCAACAAAGATTCCTTCACATGGACAAACATTATCATCCATAAATAAAAAATCCATTAGCACTTCTGAAAAGTATAAGATAAGGTTCCACAATATGACTAATACCTTTGGTTGATGGAAGCATGTAGGTATGTCAATCATTATTCCTTCCTATACCATCATACCTGTACTACTTGTACAATCATCATTCTGATTAAGTGAACATTAGCGTTGCACTGTTCAGCTACACGAAGGCTTTGGGCGACCGACCTTGTAATTTTGAACCATCGTCAAGTGACGAGGACGACACCTGAACTGGCACCCCTCTCCTTACTACCACACCACGGGAGGATGTTTGAGCTCACAACAGATTTAATGTATATCGCTCCCCTACATGGCAAGTCTTTAGTGGTACTGGGCTCAAACTCGTTACACACCTGCCACAATCCGATACCTTGACCACTAGACTACCGTGGCCACAACAGTAACATTCTACAATGTTCAAAGGAACATCTCACACATTCCTGACTTTCTTTAAATGTAAAAGCCTTAAGAACTGAATGTCAAATGAAAAAACCTTTAAACAACCTAACATTTTTCAATCCAGTTAGAAAATTTTATGTACCAATTAAAGTAATCCCTCTTTTGCTGGAAAACAGTGAAACACTCACCTTTGATTTCCTGGCATACAAGCCGTTTTTCACTTTCTGTATAATGATTATGATAAAATAGTTTTATCAAAGGGTGCAAACTCTGAACTTAACACTGCTGAGCAGTTACAGCCACATACTGATCTTGACCAGTTCATATTTACCATTGTGTTCAGGCCTCCTAACAATGACAGAACACCAAAATTGTTCATGTAGTATAGACGGACTATATAGAAATATTCATGTATCTCAATGCTTCCATTGATGGACCTGTCCTTTTCCTGAACAGACAATAATTTTCCATTTCACAACTGTTAGAAAAATTAATCCTTCATATTATATACTTGCTTGTCAACTGATTGCAATGTATCACTTCTTTTAAACCTCTAAGCGGTCTGCACGTAAAATCTTGCCATTCTAGAGATGCTTTTTTTGCCGTCAAGTAAGATTCTCAAAAGTGGTTGACCCATATTTTAAAAAATATGGCTTAACTGCTTTTGAGAATCTTACTTGAAGGCAAAAAAATATGTGTGGCGCATTTTCGAAGCATCTCTAGAATGGCAGAAGTTTACGTGCTGACCGCTTGGAGGTTTAAACATGAGAATACAAGCTGAAATGACATGTTTACCCCATTTTAATGGTATAAGTATTCGAAAAAGTTATCTTCAGATTCACTATAGTAATTTGTGATACTTACTTTATTTACATTATGACTTAATCAATTACACATGAAACCATAAAGCATTTGTTTTGATCTAATGGTACATGCAATTTCTTTAAAATTATTGTTAAGTGGTAACACCAACTACCATTCAAATGCAACCATTCATCGGATAACGGTGAGCAAGCCTCTCTGTCTTGACTCCAGCATTGCCATTTCTGTAAATGACTTTTATGATTGTTTTGTGCTTTAAAAAATTTAAAGTAAAATTTGTTTTAACTTAAAAAGAATTATATTTTGATGACCTTCAATCCATTAATAACCACATTTAGTAACAAAAGATTCACTCAAATGATACTTATGAGCTCTGACAAACTGTTTCAAGTTCTTATATACCAAAATAAAATGCAATAGTACAGAAACTCACTATCAGGTGACATAATCCCTTGATTTATATATATGAAATTATTTGATCAATTTTCTATAAGATAATGCTAATTAAGGCTAGTCTTAAACACATTCCTGGAAAAATGGATTAACTCAATGGGCTATTTTCACAGAATATTTTCTGTTTGATATATTGAGCTATCGATCACAAAATAAAAAGGAAATATTTAAAAAATTTCCTTTTTAATCATGTAAACCAAAGTATTAATTTATAAAAATTAATTACCTCCATTTTGTTTCTCTGTCTCAGTAGAAGACAGCGCTTCCCAATCTTCATCAGTTTGGGGACATTTCAGGAATCGTCTGTAAATGAGCAGAAAGAAAAAAATACGTTATCTTACCTCATTAGAATGAAAAGACATGCACACACATTTTTATATTTTTAAAAATTAAAATTTTTTATCCATTCAAACAAATATTTTAAAATCAGTATTTAACACAATTAAACAAGGAGAAAACTATGACAAGTAATCAAGGGAAATTTCAAGCTTTTTTTTCCAAATAGCTTATGCATTAATCAATTATAAATTAAAATAATGGATTTTATAAGTATGTTCAACAGTACAATATTAAGCTATAAATGGAATTCATAAACTCATCCCTATCACTAAATCATAGTGACACTTTAATATGCTAAATTTTTAAATAATGAGTATATAAAAATTCTAGCCTCATTCATGCCTAAGTATAAAGTTTGCATAACACACAGATTTCAATTTCTTAATGCAGCAAAAAAAATTTCAATAGCTTTTGGTTTAGGAGGGAGTATATTGTGTAAAGCTTTAATTACTACTTAAAATATTCAAGATAAAAATTCAATATTTATTTGTTATTCTCAAGACTTTTTACCAACTAGAAGAAATGCTGGGAGAAATGTATAACTCTAGTAATACATTTCTCCCAGCATTTCTTGAACTTTAGAAAGCCATCATTGTAGAACTAGCCAGGTAGCAAAAATCTATGTTCCGCCTTTTAAATGATGCCATTTGTGTTGTCAAATCTCAGAACTCACTTCATTTGATTTTTATCAATGTTCCCTCTAAGGTGAATGCAAGGTCTATTTGGCAATAAACCTCAGTCAAATGACTTGTATTACACTTGAACTAGCACCTCATTCTCTTAACTTTTATATCATGTCAAAGTAAGACCAATGCACCTCGAGATGAATGAGCAGGTGTAATGCTGACAAGACGAGACACATTGGATAATACCATGTTTCTTGATCACAACATCTTGAAATTTTTCCAGAAGTATGCAGTAATAAGCACTAGTGATGGCCTGGCCTTTCTCCAAGTGTAATCTGTGGACTTCATAACAGTCCAAGAACACAGACAAGATCTTCCCTGAAAACTTCTGACAGTCTTTTGGGGGGAAGGTGCTTTCATTTGCCGATTTCTTAGGTCACACTGATGTTAAATCAAAGATTTATCGAAAGAGACCAAAAAGCTGCCTTGCTCCATAATTATAGATTACCCTTGACAAATTTTTCAAATGAAAAGTCAGTAAAAAGAAATGAAGTAATGTGCCAACATCTTCAACTTCAGCAATTTAGTGATTAATTTTCCACATATTGCCATAACCAAGATCACTCATCCATGACCATTTAGATGGGGGGTGTTTTTTTCTCATAAAAAAAAAGTCCTCCATTTCTCCAGTGTAGCAGCATTGTTTGTGAGTGATGATTCTCTACTTCCAGGATTGTCAGTGAAGTTCATATATAACAAGTTTGAACATTTCATTTGTGTTGCCGCCATATCTCCAGGAAAACTTTTCAAAGCTTGAACAGGAAGATACAAAGTTAAATGTTCTTTAACTCGATAATATAACTGTAAAATAAGGAAAGAAATTGAACTTCAGTACAAAGATGTAGATATGATTAAACAACCTTTTCTGTCCCACTTCACAAGCAAGAATTTATTTAAATCTCTTACAACCTTGTAACAAAAAGGAGTCAGCTGCATTGCCGAAGCAGAATGGCATCCACACCATCAAGAGCTTTCAAATTCGGCCAAAAATCAGGTAATTGCCTACATCAATGAATCTTCTGACTCTGGTCTTCATAAAGGTGTGAGGCTGGAATCTTATATTATTCGGCCAATTGGTGACCTTGAATCCTATAGAACTCCTACAGGTAAAACTTCCTACGCCATTAAAGGGGCTTTGGGTAACTACCACAGCAAGGGCAATTGAGAGTTCCAGTGTCATTCTACTGTGCTTAACTTTAGATCTGCACTTCAAGTGATCCTAAGGGGCAACTCTCAACTGACCTAGGATATAATTGCCCTTGTAGATAGAGTAGTTGCAGCCCAAAGAACCTGCACTTTGCAATGGATATCAGTCCACGTCAACATCTTTGGCAATGTGCAAGCTGATAACTTTGCCAAGGAGGCTCAAAATTCCCGTTTTCCAACAGTCTTACCCTTACCAATGATAATGCAATAGCCAGACATAAACTCACTTCCCATCCAGTAAAGAAGTACTTTATTCCAGAAATTGCAATCATGTAATTTCCAGATACTTTAAAGGGAGCACATAGCCAGACTATGTACCAGACACTTTAAAGGGATGAAAATATCCCCTGATGGCCTGTTACAATATTTGTCCTCACTGCCCAGACATTCAACTTTCTCCTAATCATATTTTTAATTCTATATTGGCTTAACTTCACAACATTGACCTAAACCTCAAAGACCATCCACTGCTTTATTCGCCAAAGGCCTTCAACATTGCAAGGGCCGTTTTGGACACCTTCAGCGCTATTTGATTTCTCTGCAGTACTTGGACAAGACAACAACAGTATCATTTGATAGGCTATCATTTCATCAAGAATTTCCCAGGCACAATAAGTTTTCATATGAAGGAACATAGTAACACTACACACAAGCCTCTGTCTTCTTTTACTTTAATCCATGGTTTCTTGAAACCAAATTAGCATTAATAACCGTAATTAACAAAATTGTGTACTTCAGGATAAATATGCAAAATAAATAATAATTAATAAGAATAATTAAGACTTAACAATACTCCTACATATACGGCATATTTACCATGATTTATATTCAAAACATAGTTTTTCAATGTATTAGAAAATTTTCAATTTGTTACTTACGACATCTGTTGAAGTAAAATACTGTACAGTTGCACAAAAGAGCAAGTTTTTCCATTCACTGGGATGAAAAAAGGGTTCCCAAATAGAGTTGAAGCTGAGCAAGCAGAATTTGTGGTTGGTTTATGCCTAGAAAGGAAGGGGAGGGGAGGGAGGGGGAATGAAAATCATATATCCACACCATATAATACTAATTATTTGATCTTTGCATTTTATATATTTCTAGTATTCTTTTTCTAAGTATTATATATATTTGAGCTAGAATACTAGAAATTTATATCAAATGTAAAAATTCAAAAAATTTTTTAAATTGCTTACTTTTTATGCTTTAAATAAACTGGAATCATACAAGCAGGACCATTTTCCTCCATATTAGATGGAATTTCATAGCTAGGGGGAAAGCAATTTAATAATTATCAATATCAAGTTCGAAAAGAAATAACTAGTAATAAAATTAAATATTTATTGTAATCATAAGATTAAAAAAGTCATTTACAAACATTAGAACATAATATGAGTAACTTACACAAATATTTCATCCCTTTCCATAATATTACTCAGGAGCTCTTCTTTATTGAAGATTTTATGCAACCGGTGATTGTAAACATCAGTAACAATCAACTGAAAGTAATATTAAAGGAGCTGTAATATTTCCACATTATATATATACAGACCTGCCAACTTAAAGAAAATGGCTAAGAGCAAAGTAACATGCAATGGAGATTTTCAAGGAAGTTTTAACACAATGAATATAACATTTAAAAAATAAAGCAAAGAAAATTTCACAATAAAGATATTCTGGTAAGAAATTACTCGGCAAAGACTCGTACTTTTATGTATATATTGATTTTAATTATATAAACTCTTTCTATAAGGTAAATTTATAGGCATGCATATTAGTTCTATATGAGAAAGTAATGACTTTACAATAAAGATGTTTTTATAAAAAAAATAATAATAAATTCAACTTTTTGATTATATTTATAAAAATATATCAAGGAGCATCTTATCAGCTTTTAAAATTAAAGAAGCAGTACTTTTATCTGATGCCGATTAACTTAGGTAACAACTATTTCCCCCCTTTCATTACTGTAACATCTGCTGTAAATGAAACAGTGTTCAAAAAACACTCAATACTTTTTAAATTCATCCATTAGTTAGCTCATATTTTCTCGAGTGAAATTCCCAATCAGAATTGTAATTGCAAAAATTACACTAGGAATTAGACATTCTACAAGTTCAAATTAAGTTACCAAGATCTGATTTGTAGTTTGTATTGTTAATGCAATGAGATGCTGCTGCAGAGAACTTGTTTTATTTCTACCTGAACATAATGAATTATTCTTAAAACAAAGTGGCACAGGTCAAAACTCAGTTAAAAGGAGTGAAATCTGTTTAACATAGAAACATTTTTCTTCAACGATCACAAGGCATACACTTACAGAAAAGCAGAATATATTCAAGTACTATCCTATAAAAAACTGTAACCACATAGCTAGACAAAGCCAAAATCCACAGAGTATTTTATTTATCTGGGAGAAAATGAAATACAAATTACATTAACCACTCATTGCAAGACCTTATTTGTATTATGAGGAATATATCAACTATTATAAGAAACACATCAGTGTACAACACACATCACAAAATGCATATTTTTTTCTCCATTTGGGATGTGGCAATACAATCAAATTCCTTTTTATAATATTCCTTCAGACCATAAACTGAAAAAGCACAAACATGAACTAAGAAAAAAATTGAGTTCTAGAAAGTTACCACAGAGTAAGGGAGGGAAAAAATGCTTCACTAAATGAAACCAAACCTATGAATCAGTTATGAACCACCAGCTAACATAATACAGGTGGAAAGACAAACATTAGGAATTCTTTAACAACTTAATGGCAATGAGTTCTATGGTTTGTATCTACTTATTTTTTAGTCATTTTAAATATAAAATAAATGGGAGGGAAGAAAATAGTAAGTAGATGACAGAAAAATTTACGAAAATATTTAAGTTATATTAACGCTTTTGTAGAAATGGACAATTTCTGCAAAAAAGCATAAATTTTATAGGCAAAATGTTAAAGTTGGTAGATATAACTTCATGCTTCAGTATTCTGTCACATTAATATTGAAAATTAACATCTTGGCTATTCATGTAAAAATTAAAATATATTTGATATAAAATACAAATTGTATACTATAAACTTACATTTGATGCTGGAATGTGGATGCTTTTATTAACAGCTTCACAAAGATCATTGATTGTTCCTAGTTTTGGTACAGTAACTTTCATCTAATACAAAAATACAGAAAAGAAATGAATTTTCTATGGCACACATTAATTGTAAAAAAATATATATATATTTTTAAAAAAAACCATTCTGTGGCACACCTTACCTTAAGTGGTCTTGCAAGAGGATCAGCAGCTATCAAGAGAATTTCTATTTGCCTTTCTTTCTTAATAGGTAAAGGTAACGATAAATAACAAAATGGATCAAATGTAATTGACACTTTAGTACACTCAGGACAGACTAGAGTTGATTTTAAGAGACCATGGAATATATCAACAATTACTGAATTATTTCTTCTTAAGTAGTTTTCCCAAGCTTCCTTAGCTACAAGCTGAAATAGAAAGGCAATATTAATTACATATATATATATATATATAATTACATAACTCTCGCTAATTCAAACTTTTGTTAATATGAAACTCTCGATAGTTCAAAGTATATGCTCAGCCCATAAAAAAACTCTTCGATATTTCAAACTAAAACAATACGTTTTGGTACACTCAATATTACGAAGTAAAATTTGCACTCACACATACTACAACATGCGATAATTCAAAGTTATCTTATATAACTCTCGACAATTCGAACACTCACTATCATGTAGTCCTGTAGTAAACAGGTTGGAGCTTACATGTTTTGTGTAGTATTGTCTCTGTTGTTTCACCTGTAATGTAGCCCCTTTGATGACTTATCTGTCAGACATCTCGTTCTTTGTGCTTCCCGGTTCCTCAAGCAAAGAAAAACTTTATTGCCTACCTTCTTCAAGTGGACAATAGACCGACTGTACCTGTTGTCGGCCATCTACATACCGTAAAATCCGGCCCAATAATGCGCACCTATACTTTCAAGCTGAATTTTAATTTTTACTTTTATTCACCATATAACACGCACCTCCTTTTTAACGAAGAAATCTGAAGTATTAGTATACATTGTTCTTATGTTTTAAAGTAATTTATTCGAGATATTATCCTAAACTTTTGAAAAAATAGTATACTAGAGCTACAGCTCTTTTAGTTCATAATGCAAGTCGTTTCTTTAAAACAAATGGTATTTTGAAACATGTAGAAGTGAGTTTTTTTTCTCTTTTGTTATTTTTAAAGTTATCGTTTTTATACCTGGCGTATAACGCACCCATAAATTTTGATCTTATTTCTTGTGTTCAAAGTGCACGTTAAATGCCGGAGTTTACGATATTTCGTGTAACACGTGGCCTCTTGCTACACATGTGTTCAGAAAGGATGGCCCGCTATTTTTAAGGAGATGCGTAGGAGTGACATGACAATTTCTGACTCGGTGTGACTTACGGCATTTGGCACAAAGTAAGGCATGGGCCGGATTGGACCCTGCCTTGAAGAGCCAATAGTGTCAGGGACAGTGTCCGAGGGAAACGATAACAATTTTAAAAATGATTAACGAGATTTTTTCGTCAAAAAAGATTAATAATGTACAGTATATATTCTTTGAATAATTGTTTAATACATAAATGTATTCTTTTAATACAAGACTTTTAACTTCTGTGTAATATTTTTACTGTATCATATGTGTTTCTTAAAAATACTTTAAAGTAATTTTATATACATATGTACAATTGTTGTTTTATTACATAGTTTCAAATTTAAATGTGTTGGCTAAAAAATTTCCCTTCATGTATTTTGGGAGTTTTTTCCTACCCTCTTGATAACTCAAAGCTTTTTACTGATCCCTCCAAAATCGAATTATCGAAAGTCGACTGTATATATATATATATATATATATATTGCCCTAATATAATTATTCTTTGAAGGAAGTTACCTAATAAATGTTTACAAAGAATAATCATATCGATAAACTTTCACTATTCAAACATATCTAAGGAGATATTGATAAACTTTCACTATTCAAACATATCTAAGGAGAAATAAATAAGAACTGAGACAGTGTATGGGGGTGACTAACAGTCACATTAAGACCTTCACAAATTTTTTTGCAACTAAAACTGATACTATGTAGCAACTCACGAAAGGGAGCTTTTAATTAGAAGATCATCCTATGTAGATCAAACCAAAATTATTATTTGAAATAATTCTAAACTGGCAAAAAAAGAAAATACTTGAAAAGATGAAAAGAGCTGGAAGTTTTTATTTAATATTTTAAGACTTCGGACCCTAGAATTTATAAAAACCTTAAAATACATACACTTTTAAAAAAATTCTAAGATAAATTAAGGTAATAGTCTGAATTTAAAAAGAAATTATCTTACTATTAAAAGTTTAAAGAAGGAATTTAAATTTAGAGGGAGACTAAATTAAATTTTCCTTTGCTTGGGAAAAATTAAAATGATTATAATAAGCTTTTACTCCTCTCCTCATAGTAAAAGATAGCAATAACACACTTGCAAAAACATAAAATAAAATTACATACTTCATCAGGTCTTCCATCAGCATCTGATTGTTCAATATAAGGTTTCTTTTTAACCCTATTTAAATCTTCATGCAATCCATCAAGTAGAAAAGCCATTAACTCTTGACAGTCCTGTTGCTGGTAACCAGAGAACTGAGGTGCAAATCGTCCAACAATCATCTAAAAAAAATCAAGGAAAACATACAGCTATCACTATTAACTACTAATTTACATTTCATGAATAACATATATGCCAATTTATAAAAATAACAGAGTGTAAAAAAATTTGTGAACATTTCAAGTAATTCTTAAATTAACGTGTTAAGGTTTCAAACAAATTCTTAACATAAATAAATTAAAATTTTATGAAACACTTTATATAAAAAAAATTCACAATCAAGATATTTTAACAAGAAAAATAACCTTAGGAAACTCTTCTTTGGTATTGATTTGACTTATAAAGACTCAACACTAAGGTAAATTTAAGGATATGTATATAATAAAATACAAGAAAGTAATAACTACAGCAAAGATGCTTTTATAAAATAATACTGCAAAATTGCTCAATTCTTAGATTACATGTATGATAAATTATTACACATAAAGTTAAAATTTATAAAGATATAAGGAATAAAAAATCTTTCACAAAATGGCTTTAATGTTTTTACAAAAGTTTTTATAAAAAGACAGAAATACATAAACAGACTGATGGTTTTGTAATCAAGATGTTTAGACACAAAGAAAATAATGGAGAAAATAGCTACTTTTCTACATAGGTTATATTTCAAAAAAAAAAATAAAACTCTACCCTACACATTCTGAAGCTGAGTTTAAAGATACAAGTAACCTTTTTTTGCCTTTACAATCTGAACTACAATCTTGTTTGTAACATGGGTTCATGTTATTTGTCTTAAAAAATCAACATATTTTCTAGTTTTATTTACGTATAGTACACCTTAGCTCGTTTTTATACTTTTCCCCATATAGTACTAATTACCTTCTCATTCTTTGTTGCAGTAAGGAATAAGCAAAATGGATAGTATTACTTCTGATAAAATATTATACTTAAAAGATGTTTTTGATATCACTGTTATATGATATGCTTACTTCCTAAAAAAGTAGATACTCCATTTGCAAAAAATATTTGTTTTTCAAGTTTGTCAGATCCCTTCCAATCATCAGAAAACATTTCATTTTCATTTATTATTTTAGGCATGCAAACACTAGTTTAAGCTTATTACACAAGTTAACAGCAGTTCTATAACCACAGAGACCATTCACCTCTTTCTTATTTTCTTTCTCATGGTAACATATACTAACTCAGGGGTGGTGAACCTTTAAGGATCAATGTGCCATTTTTCCTAAAGATATGTTTTTTAGGTATAGATGTGCCGTCAAATAATTTTGACCTGTGATTATTAGGAAAATAATAAAACTAAATATGAACAGCTCAAAACTATTTAATATGAAAAAATACAATTTGACCAGTATAGTAGTAAATGTTTTAGTTATATGTGTAATTCAAATTAAAGTAACATTAGTGTAACTTCTGTTTTTCAGATTAGATGACAAATAACTTAATTAGGATCGTAAGATGTTACTTTCAGCAAAATACATGTGGAGACATCTACCAAACAGTTTCTAAGCGAGTCTTAAATGTTATTCATCTCTGAAAATAATGATTCACAGGGATAGGTAGATGAAATATGGATAAAATAGCATAAACCAGCTTCTTCAAAACACTTAACTGAGTCTGGAATCGAATTCCATGTTTCCAAAATTTTATTGCTGGCATTTTTACTTATACTGCTTGTTAATCTTTCTGTTTCAATCAATTCCAACTTTTCCCTTGCTTCAATAAATTTTTGAATTCCTATTGAACTAGACAGGAAATTAATCAGAGTTGCATATCAAATTCTTCAATTTCCAGCCAATTGAACAATCGAATTGGGACTTCAGTTTATCAAATGAAGTTACATCAGAGTACACAGTAAACTTAAGCATTTCTAGTAATTCTTTAACTGAAAAAAATCTAGATGAAAACTCCTTGATTAAAGAATCAATTACAGAAATAAATTCTTCAATAACTTTCTTCATCTGGTTTCTCATGTGCATCTAAATCGATATATTTTTACAAATTTTGTATGTACTTTTAGTTTTTGGTTATATTAATAACAAACAAGTTTGCACCTCTGCGCCGTGCAACCGATCATTCGCAATACTTCATTGTAAACTTTGCAAACTGTTTTGATCGGTGGCATGTCCAAAATATTGTGTTGCATGCCATTGGTTTGCCATCTCTGTACTAACTAGTTCCTTGTTCTTTAATGCAAATGGCTTTAAAAGTCTACAAAACCTATCCTTTAATAAATCTAGGTATATTTGCTTTTTTTTTTTTTTTTTTTTTTTTTTGAAATTTTAATACATTCTGCTTCAGATGACTTTTTCCAATAATTTGATGTCATGATTTTTTTTTTTGTTTTTGAATTTAGTTATTTCTTACCAATGTTGATTCATATATTTTCTTTAAATGCATCGACAAAATTCTTACACAATGTTTTGAAATGATGAAATTTTGGACATTTGCAACTTCAAAGCATCTTTAAAATTGCTTAACAGTAGATCCCACTGTTCTGCATCAAAAGGCTTATATCCAAGAAATGACTATTGAGAGCATTAATGCTTTAAAATTTTGTTGACTTCTTAATGGTGCTAACTCTGTAGACAGTTAAATATATCTACAAGCATCTCAAACTTTTAAAGGTAAGAAGCAGCATCCTTTTTTGATACCAAATACATAACATAATTAATATATACATATTTTCTCCCTTTGAAATGTGTTATAAACCAATTATTTTATTTACAGTATTCTTTATACATTTTTAAGCATATTTTGTCATTTCTAAACATTGTGGTCAACAGAACAATTGATGAAACATTATTCAGCAAGGTAAAACATAAGGAATACAAAGTACAAGATGAATTAAGATCTGGAAATTCGTTGCAGAAGAAAAAATAAAAATGCTTCGCTTAACAAATTTATGCCTGTGAATATGGTAGGAAATAATAATATATAGCATGTGAGGGAGACAAACTGCACAACTTTTTCAAAACTTACTAGCAATGCATTCTACAATTTTCGTCTACTTATTTTTTGGTTATTATGAACATAAAACAATAATTGAGCGATGTAAGGGAGAAAGTAGACAGATGACAAAAAGTTAGGTAAAATGCATAAAAATGAACAATCTAAGCATGAAAGAATAACAAAAAGACTTTAAAGCATTTAAGTTAGCAGGTATGAAATTATAATAAATAGTATTAACCTTTGACACAAAAGAGTGATCAAAATTGTAAATCAAGTGACATAATCAATGGAAGATAAAATTTGACTTAAAATTTTGACTGTAACTAATTAATATTACTGTAAGCAAATGTGATTTCAGTAATTAAATAATTTTATTAATGTAAAAACATGAAATGTTTTGAAAATAATAAATGCTCACTACACTAGGTAGCTTGAATATTTATCTTACAACGATTAAAAAATAAAACTGGAGGTACCTTGAAATTCCGAGGAACAGTATAAGAATATCGGCCACACCACATGTTCTTAATTAAGTCCCCAAACGACTTGGCAATTTCTCCTTGCATACCCAAAGGATTGTCATTATTCAATTCATCCCAGTAGCGATCTTGAAGAAAATAATCTACCAGAGGTGGTGTATTACTCATGCACTATAAAAATATTTTTTAAACATGAAAGGAATAAGATTGCAAAGGATTGACACTGATTTACAATCATGTCATAAGCAACCAGAAACAATATATTCATGTAAAAAAAGGAGAAAAACAAAACCCTTTTTGCCAACAAATCAATTATTTTTTTTAAATTACAGAAAAATTCTAAACAAAATGCATTATACTGTTTAAAATAAAAGTATATTTAAGAATTATAAAAAAGTTTCCATACAAAATTATTAAACCATTAAATGTTTTTTAGATCACTAAATTTTTAAAAATTTTATAACATTAAAATATAATACTATGAATGTTTCATTATATTTTCAACTTTTTTACATGTTATTTTACAAGAGTTATTACAAATTAACTTCATTTAAAAAATGGTGAGTTAAGTATAGTTAGAAAACAAACACTAACTTGTAATGCAGAGTTCATGAAACAAGTATTTCCCAAATTACTCAAGCCACACAATCCTGGCTGTACATTACCAGTACTCCCAGTATGATATTCATATGATCCATAACTAGAACTACCATAGCCACCTCCAACACTCCCATAACTTCTAGTAGCGCTAAAAATTAAAATATATAAATATTACTTATAAGCAGACTTGTATCTAAACACATAAAAAATTGAAGCATGAAATTTAAAAGACATTACAATATTGCATATATTACAATTAATATTGCAATATTACTCAAAAATTTAACAAAACAAAATGAACACAGATTTTATTTCACATTTACACCGTATTTTACTTTATAATAAAACAATAAAAAGAAATGTATGAAACTAAAAGTAGCAGATCAGATCACATTAGCTTTATATCTTTCAAATAAACTAAACATATCCAATTGCGTTTGACTGAAACATGCAAAAACATAAAATATGTATGTTATAATAATAATTTCTAATAAAATATACAAAGAAATTAAATTTCCACACAAAAAATTATCAATACCCAAAACATTTTAGATACATACATGGTACTTGACTGGTTGTTGTAAGTTCTTGTATCACCTGAACCAGAACTTGTGGAATTGGTGTATGCTAAAGCAGCACTAGTGCTGAAAATAAAACAAAAACCTTTTTAAAAAATATAGTAGTATTTATCTCCTCAAAACATCAATGATTTGTTTAATAATAAACAGATTTTCAAATATACAAAAAACAATTTATTACCACATTAATTTTATATAAAATTATATTTAGGAAACCTTCAATAAATGTTGTAAAAAAATAATGGTAGAAAAAATATAAATTTAAAAATTTATGATTTATAATGTGAATATGAATTTTTAATCAAATTATGAGTTGATATAGAAGCACAAATATATATATATATATACAGTCAGGTCTCGTTTTATGCAGTAGATACGTTCTACCGAAAAACGCATATAAAAAAAATCACATTAAAAAAGACATTAATTGAATGGAAAAAGTAGGGATATGTTCCTTAGTTTTCTAAAATCACATAAAACCAAAACAACTAGTTAAAATTAACTTAAAACCGCATAAAAAAATTGCAGAAATGAAAAGAAATAGGCTGCATGATAAATTACTTCGAATGTCTGAAAGAAATTCATACAAAAGCTTAAAAAAACCACTTGTATTCAAACCTTAATTCATTTTATTTTATCGAAAAGTAATACACATAGTTTTACATTTTTAATCATTATCGCTATCTGATAATGGTTTGCACCGTTTGCGAAGTGGTTCCAAATCACTTTCATCATCAGAAGAGACTGTCTCTGCAATAGATATTTGCGGTAAAGGCCACGGATTTTCACAAACTTCATTCTCGTTCTGTGTAGCTCTTCCTTTTCTGACAATGTAATCAATAATTAAACTTTGCGATGAGGATTCTTTTATTTTTTTTATATAGTTCACGACATCCAGACATGCAGTTCTGCAGCTCACGTTGTAATTTAGAGGTTCGTTCAGAATTGGGGTCATTAATAAGAAAATGATTTTCTAATTTACTGCAAAGTTGAAGATCTTCTTGAATTAATTTTCCAGTGAGGGGTTGATTTTTCTTCCTCATCATTATCACCTTCTAGACCTACGACGCCGTCTACAGTTAGATCTAAAGTTAAATCAATAATATCATTGTCACTTAATGCATCATCTACAAGCAATTCATCTATATCATCGTGGCTGAAGGTATTAAAACCATCTCCTCCAATTTCATGTGCCAAATTAATTATTTCATCTGATAGTGTCGATGGTTGAGTGGTTGTATTGTTTGTCACACATGCTGGCCAAATCTTTTTCCAACAGGCATTTAAAGTTCTAGGTCTTATTTGTGAGCGGAAGCAGATGCAACATGAATTAAACAATCAAAAATAGAAAATTGTTTCCACACATCTTTTACTGTTAAGGACTCATTTTCTAGTTTATTCAAGATGAATTTGTACGTTGTCTTAATATAATATTTTTTAAAAGTTGCAGTTATGCCTTGATCTTATGGCTGAATAAGGCTTGTTGTATTGGGCGGAAGAAATACTAGTTGAACATTTGGATGTTCTAATTGTGGATGACTTGCTGCATTGTCAACAATTAATAAAACTTTAAAATCGAGAGATTTTTCCTTCATATAGGCTTCCACTTCTGGTACGAAACAATTATTGAACCATTCTGTAAAAATAGCTGTTGTCATCCAGGCTTTCGGGTTAGCCATCCAATGCACGGGCAGTTGTTTTAAATCTTTACCTTTAAGGGTGTGTGGTCTAAGAGATTTATTTATTAAGAGGTTTCAACATCCGATCTCCTGATGCATTGCTACAAAGTAATAAGGTAACTCGACCTTTACTTGCTTTATGTCCACTTGCAGTTTTTGGTTCACACCTAGGAGAGCCCCCACCCTTGGCGCGAATTACTTTGGTTGGCGATAATTGCGCCGTCATGGTAACCTTGCTTTTTTAAATACAACATATGGCAACCCTAACTTTTTCTAGAATTTTCGTCATTTGTGGGCGCGCATTTAGTATGGCTGCGCTTGTAAGTGAATACACGTTAGAAATTTTTACGTTATTGAATGCTAGAGGCAAGAAAGAATTGATTGAATGGTGTATGAAAGAAGGATTAATTGCTTCAAGTTATGAATGTCCTAAATGTAATGAGCAAATGGGATTAAATGAACGAAAGAGTGTTGTTTTGGATGGATTTGAATGGAGATGTAGAAAAAAAGGTGTGAAAACGCATCATGTTTGCAGAAGTATAAGAAAGAATTCGTGGTTTTCCAATAGTAAGTTAATCGGCAATAAAACGTTTTCTCCGTAATCACACCAGCCACGTAGAAGGCATGTTTGACCATTACTTCGCTGAGTATTTATGGCGGCGCTCTCTCGCGATCACTCACTCAGCGACGAGACTTTCCAGAATTTTTTAAAAGCAGTTGTTACACTTTATCAACAATAAGAAAGTAAGTGCTGTTGTGTTATATTTTTTATCTTAAATGTTAAATTTCTGTATTGTTTACATATATTTTCATTGCGCATCCATCTTATACTGCTATATTTACTTGTCACCGTTGTCGGGTTTGCTTGGCGCTTTTTCCGGTTTGGCGCCAATTGATTGATTGAATATTAACGTCGCACTGTTCAGCTACACGAGGGCTTTTGGCGACGGACCACGTAATTTTGAACCATGGTCAAGTGACGTGGACGACACCTGAGCTGGCACCCCCCTCTCCTAACTACCACACCACACCAACGGGAGGGACGTTTCAGCTCGACAGATTTAACGTGCATCGCTGCCCTACACGGCGGGTCTTTAGTGGTACTGGGCTCGATCCTGTGACAAAGCAAGCCACAGTCCGATACCTATACCACTCGGCTACCGCGGCCACCCGGTTTGGCGCCAAGGGTGGGGGCTCTCCTAGGAGTTTACCCAGTTTTTTCATCCTTTGCGATGTAAGTACGGTTAGGCAATTTTTTTCCAATAAATTCTTGTTTCATCAGCGTTAAATACTTGATCGGCAGAATAGCTCCTTCATCTGCTGTCGCACACTCTCCCCTGTTATATTAATATTATGAAGTGCATTTCTTTTTAAGAACCTGGTTAGCCATCCTTTGCTAGCTGAAAATTCTTTTCCAGCTTGGGAAGTGGAAGTTGATGGTTCTGACTGTTTCATTGACTTATAAAACTGAAGAGCTTTTTCTTGGATTAAATAACCACTTACAGGAATCCTTCTTTGAACTTGTTCCTCAATCCAAATTGCGATGGCTCTTTCCGTTCTTTCTAATAATACATCCCTTGTGTACGATGCAAATTTGGTGCTTAATTTTGTACCAGAAATGACCGATTTTCTTATTGCAGCTTCATTCTTTTTAATTGCTCGAACAGTAGATTCGCCTAAATTAAAATGTTTTCCAATAGCCGTAGATCCTTCTCCTTTTCCCAAGCGATCTAAAATTGCTATTTTCGTTTCCAATGAAATTGACTGTCTTTGATGGGGTTTTTTTCTCCATTGGGCCAAATAAAATCTTAGAAAAGAAACTTTAAAAAATTACACTTACGATTTTCTAATGAAAAATAAAACTTTACGACACTCTCTTTAAATCCAGAAATCAAAATTTGCTGCTTATTGTATTGCAACTTAAATTCGCCGCTTATTAAAGTGAAACTTTTATAAAAATGAACGAGGCACCACAAAGAGAAAATATAATTTCGAAATAATGATATTGTATCGGTATACTACTGAAATAACGAATGTGAATCTAAGACTGTCACAGCCGAGCCGCAGACGTAGGCACCAAAAAGATACGGAAATTCTCGGAATACTACAATCTACGCCTCAGTATAAAAAAATAATAATAACAAAAATCTAGAAATGTTTTGAATACAAACCGCAAATGTTTGAAATACAAACCGCACAACTTCAAAATCGCATAAAAAAAAATCCGCATAAAAAGAGACCTGACTGTATATACATATATATTGTGATAAGCAAAAGAAAGCAGCTATGAGTTGTATGAAATGAGAAATAAAAAGAGCAAGAAGTTAACTTTCTTGTCTAAGGTTAAGAATTTAATGGGAAGCTGAAGTAAAATATACAGCCTGCCTTGAAAAAAAATAGCTCATTCTTCATTCTTGACTGCCAAATACAATTGGCCAAGGAAGTAATTTTGAAAATTAAAATAAAACTCATGGCTTTGAATGAATAGGCGTTTTCTTTTGGGCATCTGGACTGTAAAAACAGTCCTCAATCCCATATCGTGAGAGTCTATGATGCTGGGTATGGCAAAAGTGGTGTTTTCCATTCTGCTGAGTGGCATGTTAGTGACTGGTTGAGCGATGGAATCTGGGAGGCGTGGCTTAAGTTCTTCATCTGGGTGGTGAGTTTTTGGCTTGGCTGAGAGCTAAGAGGTTGCTCTCTGATTGGATGCAGGGTACAGTGAACATTGACTCCAATTGGCTGCCCTAGGGGCTGAGTTTTAAAGAATGGGGAGGAGCAAGTCCAGCGGGAGAGCGAGAGAAAAATATTGACAAAAAATAAAGAAAGTGAAATTTTAGCAATTACGGTGTGCAATAAAAAATGAATAATCTTGTGGAATGTAAATAAATTGTATAAAAACATAACATGATCAATACATAACTATTACAGAATATATTAAGTAATAAAAATATATAAATAATTTAGGAGAAACAAAAATTTGTTTCAATTGTGTAGGCAAATAAAACTAAGAAAAATGATATACCTCTCTATATTACTTTAACAAATAAAAAATTTGTTGCAACAAGCAGCAAAAATTACAGAGAAGCATTTGCAAAAGAAATTTTAGAAATAAATAGAAAAAGGGGGAGGGGAGTAATAATAAATAAATAGAAAAATTAAAGTATGCAAATAAGATTAATAATAAAAAAAATCTTGACGAGAAAAATAGGACAAGATAAGTACAAAACACGATTTAAATAACTTTCCTTAATAACGCGATTGACCAGATATTTCAGATGTCACTAATAAAATGAAATTCAGTAATTCTGAAACAAAGAAAATAGACAAACAACAATAGTCTATTTGTTAAAGAAATAAACTTGGGGGGGGACATACACATTCAACTAAGATGAATATTAAAGTAAAAGATTTTAAACCAGTTCATTTACATCCATATGCAACTAATGCTTCTAAATGCAACATTGAACAAAAATTAAGGAAGAGAAAAATAATAGAAATCTAACTACAAAAAATAAATTATTACAAAATAGAAAATATGACATAATGAGAAAAGAGCATGCATGCATAGAAAATAAGTTTTTTCTTTGAAAGAAACTAAAGAGAAAATGAAGTTTCAGAAACTTTCCAGAAATGCAAATTTGTTCTGCAAAGAATGAGTGTGCATGTGGTGTCATTGATACATTTACTATTTTATTGCACATTGTTACATAAGAAATGTTCCCTTGATTACAAAGAACCTCCCCAACATCCTCACACATTGCCTTGCATGCAAAGACAGGAAATCATCCCTACAGAGCACATTCTAAATATCATGGTTGGGGTAGAAACTACTCTCAGAAGGGCAGTGGTTTCACAATGAAACCACAAAGGAAAATGTAAATCCAATTGTCATGTGCAGATTTTCATAGGATAAGGTGTATTTTAAAATTATTTAACAATTGAACAGGAAGTTTTCTAGATATTTTTTGCAATTTTTGTATTTTCCTTGCTTACACAAGCTTCTTAAAAACTTACTACACAAATCTGCCTAACATCAAAAAAGTTACATCAAATGAACCTAAAACATTTAATTTGGCAGTATTGCCAATTGTTAATCTTATTTTAGAAGTAAAGAATCTCATCTCCAGACTAATGTTCATAATATTGCTGATATTAATGCATGGAAAAAAAATCAATAGATGGTTTCACTATGAAACCACCTATTGATAAAAGCAAGAAAATTCCTGCATGTCTGCATTTTAATGATTTGAAAGCCCCTATGCATAATGTACTCAGTGTGTTCTTAGTGAACAAGTGATCATTAAGTCTGACGTTGCATGACAGTTCATTTCCTGATGGTCAATTGCTGAAAAATGTTTGGTGGTCAATGAAAGAAATGGTTTGTATTATGTAATTTATTATACTGTGTGATGACTGGAAAAAAATACAAAATGAAAAAGTTTTACTTCATATCACTTTTTATAACTTGTACCTTTTAACTTGTCTAGGCCAAGAGCCATCATCATTCCTTTCTTCAATTATTAAAACCTAAGAAATTGGATAAATAAAAATAGAATGTATTGCCATGTGATTATAAAGTTTTCAATCTAATTTTTTATAAATTGAATCAGGATAAAAAAAATTCCAATCATGGAATAGACACATTTATTTTCTCTTATATGACAATGATTAACAGGGAGAGAAAGGAGGAGTTAAAAACAATATTTTCATTTAAATTAAATAGTTATTACCCAGAAAAGATCACAATTAAATAATAGATTTTTACCTGTCCATGATATAGACCAGCATCTTGGACTGTACTGTCTTTGTTGCTTAAATGTTCATAGGTATTATGACTATATCGATTCCAAAGCCTAGTCTCTTTTTCTTCAGGGATGTTAAAAATACTTCTCATTTCTTGTTCTATATAACCTGTAATACAACATACATTTATATATACATAAATTTTCTACTAGGTATTCAAATGCATTCTTTTCTACTTTTGGAAGCCTATAAAAATACTACATAGACATAAAATTGAAATCTTATTACGTAATCAAATTTTTGCTTTATGAATTTTATATAACATGTGCATTAAGAAAATACAGTCAAAAAACTTATATTGGCTTTAGAAATTCTATAACACAATGCCATTACCTAGACCTTAATAAATTTAATAGGTTATGATATATTGTGCTTCACTGATCTGAAGAGAGAGATTCATCTATAATATTACCCATGTAACAGTCAGACATTGTTCTACAAATAATAAAGTAAATAATACATTGGACAAAAAGCTCATTTGAAAGGAAGACTTACATCAATAAATTCAAAAATGTTTTTAATTATTTGCTAAATATAATTTTTTTTACACAAGAGGAAAAACTAATAAGCCTAATTTTATAAACTTTTTAAATAATTATACTGTAACATTCAATGATATAACAAACTTTATACTAACAAATTTAGCAAAAATAAAAAGACAATTCTATGTATTTTTAAAATTTAAGAATTGTATACCTATTGTATCTGATTTACTGAACTTCTTAGTTACAACATGCTCCACATCTTTATTAGCACACAATTTGAATTCCAACAAATACACTTCAACCTATAAATAAATACAATATTAAATACTTCACACATAAATTGAAATACTAAATAAGATATCTTTAATTTTGATACAGAATAGTTAAAAATAAACTAATGATAATCCAAGATTCGTAGCTCTGATTACATTGAACAGATCAGTATGAACTTTCAAATATGTAGGTAATAGGCCCAAGGTTTTTAACTGGAAATAAATAGAAGCAATTTTCACCAACAAAAGGTGCTGAATGACAAAATTGATCTGACAGTTAGTAAGAAAAGTAGTTATGCTGTTAAGCCAATAGTTACCCACAGCAGCAGCACTCATCCACAGTAAATATGTTGCAGGAAAAGAAAAGTATGCCAAGTGTAAAACTATTTTATCAGAATAAAAGCAGTGCTCCAAATATTTTCCATACTTTAAGGTGAATGAAAAATTTAAAGAAAAGATCTACATTAGTAAAAGCTAAAAGCATTCAAAATTCAAATATACTGGTACTCTAGGGGTTGCATGATGCAGAGAAATAACAGTGATAATACCATCATATAGAGGAAGATACAAAAGCAACAAAAACAGCATCTGCAAGTTCTCTAAATGTCACTGCCAGTGAAATTATACATTGCTTAGCTAGCCCCACACAATTTTGCACAAGTTTCACCCTTACAAATTGCAGGCTATAACAACAGGGATGGACAACTTGTTTCGGTTTGGGGGTCACATTGTGGAAGCAGAAAATACAAAAGAATTGCACTTTTTAAAAAATGCTGCATTCATTACTTAAATTTGCATCATGGAAAAGGTATTAATTGTACTACAACAATCAATAAAAGGAGTTAAATAGATTAGTGGTGGTTTTTTCTATTTATTTATTGTGCTAATATATCTGTAGTTGCAAGCACGCTGAATTTTAGAATCACTTTAGTGAGACAAATGTACCTTGTCACACTTTTCTACATTTTTTCAATCAGGAGTGAGTTTGCTTATTGAAATTCTCATCATAACCTATAGTCACCAACTTGCATCTGTAATTACCCTAGTTAATTTTCATGGTAGAAAAACTTTACTCACCAATACATACCGAATCAAATATGGAGAACAATTTCTGTTTATTTGGTTTTCTGACTGCCAAGGTGGGCAACAAAAAAATCTCTTCAGAGGGTGCTATTTGTCCTCCCCTGATATTCAATAATTAAAACAGACTGAACATTCCGTTAACCTATAATTTGTTTTGCATTTCCTGGGAAAGATGCAAGCGAATTAGTATTGGTCATTGTATATCTTATGTACAGATTACTTATTTTCACTTTAGCCTGCTCAAAACGCTGATTTGTTCCAAATCAAGATGCTGTGTAAAAGCTGATCATGTATTTACAATATGCTGTGAACACAGCATGATGTCGATACACAGCAAATTACATTCTGTGACTATTTTTCAGAAGAATCGCGTACCAAATGTTTTTGCTAAGTGTACAATTAAAAGTAAACCGTATAGTTAACAGAAAAATGAGTAATTGTTTTAGCATTGATATATCGAAGCTGTTTAGACACCTCTGTGTTGACAACTGCTCATATGATAATGAATTCAAAAATTGTGAATGCTACTAAGATTTATTGATAAACATGTCATCATGCACACTATGTAGTCAGGACAGCTTGGTCACTGGCTCTGTGATTTCTGGCGGCAGATTAGGAAATGTCAAAATTTTCCGACATGTGCATACACAAAGATGTATAACTTTTATACTGATACTATATTCATAGTCAAGACAGTCTTATGAGAAGTGCTAATATGCACTTATATTTTAGGTAATATTAGATTCAATGACTAGGAGAACAAAGCCCAGTCAAAGGTAAAATTCTATTTCTTTGGTCAAACCTTTTGTCTCTCTCTCATGGAGTTTTCTATTTAAATTCAAAAAAAAGAGAGAGAGAAAACACTTTTCATTATAATTTTTCTTTACTTCAGTATAGGGACATCTGTAAACAAGTGCTTTATATTTTAAGGGAAAAAATTTCTTAATACTAACTGTCTAAATATGTAAATGAATGTAATTCAAACATTGAAAAGGTTATAGCCATAGCAATGCTGAATAAAAAGAAAGCCATCACAAAAAAAATCTGTCTTTTTGAAAGGATAATTTAAAACACACACAAAAAAAATTGTCCTTTCAAATAGAAAGAATATTTTTTTCCCATTTAAAAGTTTACAGCAGTTACAGTTGATACTAGCAGGCATATAAATTTAAATTAGCTAACTTTTAGTTAATAAAACAATCAGAAGGAAAGATTAAGAACTACATCACATCTAGATTATCCATTCTTATGTCAGTTGTTGCTCATCCAAGAATAGCTATACCAAGTGACAATAAGGAATACATTTACTGAGCAAATTTCTTTAATTTTTATCATTAAATTTGAAATCATGTTTTCAGTTTTTATGGGATGTTTAATTTTAATTTGCTCCAAAATACCTTTATGTGCTTATAACTGTATTATAAAAAAACTGATTAATATGTTACACCAGAAAAGGCAATTTCTATCTTAAAATTTAGGGAGAAAACCAGTTTTCGCATTAAATTAGTTTTTTTATACATTATGATTTCTTCTTTTATTTACTTCAAGAGTATGCTTTACTTAAATACAATATTTGATTCTTCTAAACCTCACCAATTTATTTTTTGATGGGTTGATAGAAAAGAAACACTTGCAGAAAATATGACAGCATTTAGCAACGTCTTTCAATTTTACAAAACTGGTCAACAGTATTATACAGATGTACTGAAGTTTCACTTAGATCTCTCTTCAGTATATAACCATAGCTGTGGCCCTTGGAGTACCATCAGTTTAATTTTAAGCATTTTGTATATATATACTATACACCAATTGAGTATTATAACTTTTTTTTTAAGGTTTTTATAAAATTTTCTTAATATGTTATGTAAAATGAATGCACAAAAAAACCTAAAAATATTAAATCAGAATAAACTTGTTTTTATGTTGAATTGAACAATTTAAAATTGAAAATATACCAGAAACAAACAGGAATCACTTGCATATATCTACAAATACTAGATTTTTTTTAAAGTAAGCTTTTAAGAATGTGAAAAAAAATTTCTTAAAAAAGTCCAAACAAAATGAGTAAATCAATGCATTAGTAGAAAAAAGATATAGTAGCAAAAAAATAAATTTACCTTACAATGCTTAACAAACATGCCATATTCTACAACCTTACGAACAATTGGTTGTTGACCTTCCTCTAGTCCATACCAACTCACTAACAACTGCCAAGCCTCTTCAGGGAGAAGCACATAATCCAATTCATCAATTAAGTGATCTTTAATTTCTCCACTTCCATCATCTGTTGCATATTAAATCAACTTATTTTATAATTGTCTTAAACACAAAACAAATATATATATATATGTAACCAAAATATAAAAGAAATAGATTTTTGCATAAAAAGTTTCTTTTTTCTGTATGAAAAATTATTAAAATAATCAAAATTTACCTCGAAGAAGAGGCGAGTTGTCAATTGGACCAGGATGAATAGCTCGATCTCCAACATTGGAAGTTTCCCAATTATCATAGCCTACATATTTCTTCCACTGTTTAAACCATTTATTATCAATGAGACACCTTTGAAAAAAAATTTATGAGTTCAGTAAACAGAATATGGACTAAAAAATTTTTAAGTAATATTTTTAAAAAGGTACTTATCAGCCTATAGACCAATAAATATGCAAAAGTTTTTAAGAACTTATATTAAAATGTACTAACAAAAACACACAATAATATGCTAAAATGCAAGGATCAATAGTTCTTTAGACAAGCTGTAAATAAACCTTAATTAACAATACAATTCCAGATCCTTTAGACCTTATTCTTTTTCAAATTGATACTGATTTATTGCAACCTTTTATGTTACATCTGTTTTGCTCACAGCTTCTTTTTATTTAACCATTTTGCAAAAAATAAACAAGAAAAAATAAGACAATTTACAAACATGGATATGCTTGAGCATTTTCAATTATTGGCCTCTATAATGACATTTGGTAATTTTTTATTCAGTGAAAATGGTCAGTGGGCTAAGACAAACGTAGCATTTAAAGAGATTAGATACATACATAAGAATTTAATGCTTTATCAAGATCCAAATTTTAACTTTCAATTAACATTTGAATCTTTAACTAAGAAAATCTCATTGATAATTTCTCTTTTCAACCACATAAAGTAATTTAAAATTCAAATAATAAATATAAAATAAAAACTGTATGACATTTTGTGAGATATATTACACAATAGTCAATTTCAGCATTGATGTTATTCCGATCAAATTTAGGTTCAAATTAAAAGTGAACAGTAATTAAAAAAGAAAGCAAACATAATTCTATGAATAAGTATTTGATTTTGCTACACAAAAATTACATATCTTTCATTCGTATGATACTTATCTCACTTCAAGCTGGATCCAAGGATAGGATGTAAGGATTTTGAAAATGTAGGCATTTATTTTATAAAAGTATAATTAAGTTCAATAGTAGAGCCTTTTTAAAATTATCATTGTAACTCAATGTTTCTATACATACATTTAAGAAGTAATACTTTCAATTTTTTGAAATTACAGAAAACAAACAAAAAAAAAACATTGGAACTATATAGTCAATACTAATTTTTATGCAGTTTTTATGCTTCAAAAGTGAAGGATATACACAGTTTTAAAGATTAATTTCTTTTATTAAAATGTGATAAGAAAAATTAAAAATACAAAATCTCATATTCAAATTTAAATACATTAAGCAACAGTAAATTAGAGCCACACCTATATAGTTCACATATTTAACACAGTCAGACCTCTCTTTAACCCAGCACTTCTCACACAGGGCATGTCATACTCACCGTCAAACTTTTTTCAACGCTCTTTCTAAACCTTTTTTGGAAAAGGGATAGTTTCTTGTGTATCTGACTTTAAGGTCATTTGCTTTGAGGAGCCTTAGCTTGTAGGTGAATTCTAAATATATATTTATGGATACCGCTTCTTTGGTATGACATACCCTGCACATGAATCACTGTTACAGTTGACTGTATGAGCCCGTTTTAAATCTTCCTTATGCTATGGCATATTATTTAAGTAATTTAATAAATACAGTACTTAATACACATTGTACAACAATATTTTAGGATAAAGAAATTCTCTTGCGGTTATGATGAGGAAGAATCAAACGAAGAGTAGTAAAACAGCAAGTATGATTCCTCCACTGAAATCTATCTATATTTAGAAGTGGGAGACACTGTTGAAAACAAATGTTTTATATGTAGACACAAAAACATTTGGAAAACGTAATTTTAAAGGAAACAATGGTACACACCTTAACCACTTACAGATGAACCACTTACAGAGAAAATAAAAATGAAATTCCAAAATTTTTTAATTTAAGGAATAGAGAAGTTTACTCTTATGTGATTAGTTTTAACGATACATTAAAAATAAATTAAGATCTAGTGGAAACGGTAAAATCCTAGGAGAGCCCACACCCTTGGCGACAAACCAAAAAAGCGCCAAGCCAGAACAAGATGGCGCCAAGTAAAACCGACAATGGTGGCAAGGGAATATAGGGTAAAATCTTAGGAGGACCCACTGGTGTTTCTTGTCGCCAAATTGAGAAACAGAAGTTTTTCAAAATGGTGTCAAAGACGAAAAACTCTTGGAAACCGTATGTGTCAGAGGAAGGGGGGGAAATGGGCAAAGAACAACGGTTGGTTTCTGAAAGTGTGGGGGGGAGGTACGAAAAGTTCAAAAATCATGAAATGAACGGAGTTTCTGGAATGGCATCAGGGACGCCTGAAAACCGTTGGTAGTAAATGTTTTACATTAAAAAAGGCCGAAATGTGCTTTTCGCAAAGATAAAATCAGAAAAATACATGCAATCAATCATTTTAAAAAGATAAAAACAGAAAAACCAATGAAATTCATTTTAAAAAAGCACTCAAAAACCAGTACATGATTTATTTTAAAAAAAAAGAGGACGAAATGAGCGTTTTGCAAAGGTGAAATCGAAGAAAAAACCAGTACATGATTTATTTAAAAAAAAAAGGACGAAATGAGCGTTTTGCAAAAATGAAATCGAAGAAATATATTAAATTAAGCATTTTAAAAAGATAAAATGGAGAAACCGATGAAATTCATTTTAAAAAGGCATTCTAAAACCAGTGTGCAGTACATGATTTACATTTTTAAAAAAAGGATGTAAGGAGCGTTTTGCAAAGATAAAAACAAAGAAATACATGAAATTCATTTTAAAAGGCACTTACCTTACTCTTACGGGTCATACATACTTCACGACAAAACATATACCAGTTCACAACAGTATTCGTATTTACTTTCAAGTCATTCACAACAAACGCATTCATGCTCTTGCCGAACCAATATCTGGTCAAAAACTGGTCTTTTCTACACTTCGGTCATTCATATCGTGAAGCAATTAAATTAGCTTTCATACACCATTCTAACGCATCTTTCTTCCCCTTTGTGCCCAGGAGGACAAAGAAACCTGTCGTAGCCTCACTTTCAAGTAATTTCCTTTCACAAGTTATTCTTAACAAAAACCGGTGCACAGCAAACTTTCTCAAGCAAAGCAAGGGGTCAAAAAGACTGTTTGTTCGTAAACGGCGAATTATGTTTCACCCTTTTTAGGGTTGCCATTTTTTTCAGGGATTTGAAAATCCAAATTCTTTGGGTGAAATGGAAGGGTTACCATATTGTAACCTTTATCGCTCAAAATTTGGTGACCAAAAGTGGGTCCTCCAAGAACTCAACCAAAAACAGAACTTACTTTTTACTTCTGATCTTTTCAGAGTGGAGGGTACAGCATAACAACCAATTTGAAAAAAGCCTTAAAGGTGTCATCGCTTCGCGAATGATCATGTGAGTGCCGCCATATTTATTCTGGGAGGTAATGGTCACACGGAATATGCCTTCGGCGTAGCTGGTATGATTTCGAAGAAAGCGTTTTATTGTCGACCATGTTACATCATGCCGATCATTACATTTAGGACATTTATAACTCAAAGCAATCAATCCTTCCTCCATACACCATTCAATCAATTCTTTCTAACCTTTCGCATTCAACCAAGTAAAAAATTCTAAAGTATATTCCCTCACACACACAGCCCAACAAAATGAAATTCGAAATGTGAGCCCACAAAATACGAAAATGCTAGAAATAGTTAGGGTTGCCATATGTAGTGTTAAAAAGTAGGTTTACCTAGATGGCACAATTATTGCCAACCAAAGTAATTCGCGCCAAGGGTGTGGGTTCTCCTAGGAGTGAACCGAAAAACTAAATTTACGTGTGAAAAATGCAATAAACATACTGTGTTTCCTACAGAATGCAAACACCCTTGGATATGAGACACCCTGCGCAAAAACTTTTGGTTGCTTTTTTTCGTGCGAGTGATGCTGGGTTAACAAAGTCGCTAAATTCTGAAAAAGTTTGTTATGTGGAAAATTTGTTAAACAGAGATTCATCTCTCAATATACTTTATATTCTTGGTTCAGGGAAAAGTTCACAAAATAGAGAAATTCGCAAAGAAGATGTTCATAAAATGAAGGTCAAGTTGTATTAACAAACTAATTTATTTCAGAAGCATTTGATGAAAGATATGCATCACTGTCATAGAAATTATTGTTCAGCAGTAAATTTCAGCTTAATAATTGAAAACTGATGGATACAAATTTGGTTACAGACCTCAAAACAAAAAAGAATAGAGAATATTAAACAGTCTAAGATGCTAAGCTTTTAATAAAATCCCTATTTTAAAGGATTTAAACACTTTTGACATTTAAATACTAATGAGTTACAAAGTAAATAACTTCAAAACACATACAAAGCTTACAATATAATCCTAGCAACCACGAAAATTACAGAAATATCTGGCAATAATTAGAATATTTTAATGTAATAAAAATTCAATACGAATAAAAATTACCCCCCTCCATTATATTATGTTTATGATAGAATTCAAGTTAGTGTTTACTTTTTTTATGTCAATATAGTACGAACTTAAAAAGTAAATTTATTTCAGTTATAATTTAAAAAAGATTAAATTTAACGATATACTCCAAATTGAACAATAGTAACATAATTACTCTGAATGAGTTAGAGTTTGAATACCGAATGAGCACACGCAGATGATACAGCAATTACGACACGGATGAATACCATCTATTTTTCATGAACAAAAAAATAATAATGAAGAAAAAATAAATCCATTTTGTGATACATATTTTGTAATAACAAGACATGTATGAATAATATGAATACACAACCATCTTGCATACGAAAAGTTTACTATAAAACACAGAAATCATACAACATACACGAAATATTTAATAATTTGTTTTGAAAAAAGCTGGAAGTAAAAAAGGTAAATATTTTACATGAACGCCTTACCATGTATCTTGTCGAACTAAAACTTTCTTAGAAATTTGGGCAATTTCATTTTTTTGAGCCTCTAATTCAGGAATACTTGACGTACCCTCCGCCATTTTGCCGAAAAAAAGAAGGAACTGCGATAGTTACAGATATGATTAGATGACAGTAGTTACTAAAAATAAACAAAAAATAAAACCCTTAGGGGCGGGCAATGCAATTTAACATCTTAGTGTAAATAGTGGCTACAAAGCAGCACCTGTAATTCACTTGAAAATAATTGTAATAGATTTCAAAATTTTGTCTTATATTTTTATTCTCCTTTATTATTTTCAAATCGAATCAATTTCTGTAGCAGAACTGCTATAAATAATTTTATTCTGATTATGTGCCAGAGAATAATGTTTTATCATTGTAACCTATCTTTTCTGCTATATCACGCTAGAAAAATTAAAAATGTGTCTATAAAGGCTCATTGTTGTGAATAAAAATGATTTGTGTGATAGAGTAGCTGCATGGCGCCATGTTTTTGTAACTGTGAAGAGGTTATGTGACGTCATTATGCACTGTATATAAAAAGGGTGAAGCAGTCACAGGCGCAGCGAATAGAGTTCTCGCTCACCGACTCCTGACGACCAATAGCAGACGAGCTTCTCGTCTGCTTGCACGAATTTGGACTTGATTTTTCTAAGACCGCCGAAACCAACAGTTCGCCCCACCCACTGTCTCCTTCCATGTCCACCAATAAGGAAACACCATCTCGAAAGCAGGCCAATCCAACATCAAGCGCCCAATACGTTAAGTATGGGACGGAGGAACGCTTCGCGTTCCAGTGCCCAAAGATGTCAAGCGACCGCCAAGTGCTTGCTTTTATTTTTCAGGATGACCCAGTAACCCCGTAAATAGAAAACAACAGAAGAAACAACCAAATAAAAACATCTGGACGGAGAAGGCCAAGGAGCGCGTTCAAAAGTCCACACCACGCCAGCAGAAGCCGTCTAACGCTTCAGTAACGGCTCAGAACATCTCAAAAACCAACACATTTGACGCCAACTCGATCATGGAACACATGGGTCAAATGATGCAGCAGTGGGGAACTATGATAGCTTTCCTTCAACAAAACAACAAAAATTAAAATTCAGCGCGTTTAATAGTAACACTCTTAGAGTTTACAGTTGGAATGCCAATGGTGTTAAAAAGAATTTAGAAGAACTTAAAGAAAGCATCATTTTTCATAACCCCGACTTAATCGGGATCCAAGAAACACATCTTCGTCCTCCGGACAGAATTAGCATTCCAAATTACACTTGTCACAGAAGTGATAGGCTCACACACAGAGGCGGGGGCACTGCCATTTTTGTAAAAAATTGCATCAAGCACCACGCCATCCTTAGTACTTCAAACACGTTTGAAAATACAACGGTAATTATTCAATTAGGTAACAACACCAAAATCACTATGGCGTGTATCTATAGACATCCACACGGCTCCATTAATGTTACGGAACTCGATGCTATTCTCGCACATAATAATAGAACCTTTCTCTTTGGAGATTTTAACGCTAAACACTCGAGTTGGAACCCAGGGAGAAGCAATGCCAATGGTAATATTCTTAGCAATTGGGCTGTAGCCTCAGCTATTGATATTATCGCACCAGACACTCCAACACATTTCAACCACAACGCTCCAAGCACTGTTATTGACATCGGCTTTGCAGCTAATTTCTCACACTCTAATGTTTTTACTGTAAATGAACTTAGCAGTGATCACAATCCAGTTATTTTCGATTTCGTAACTAACTGTCAATTACCACCTTTACTTCAAACTCCTAAAACTACTAACTGGATCAAGTTTCAAGAAATTCTCCACTACAACATGCCAGGAAATCCTACGATAGAAAATTTGGACCAGGCCGTTCAAAATTTCAGCAACATGGTCTCAGATGCTATTAATACTTCCACATCCACTAGAATTTCTAAAACTTCACACCTCCGCCTTCCTATTAATATTAGAGAGCTCATTAAAATTAAAACAGATTCCGCAAACTTTGGAACAACACAAGATACCCCCTTTATAAAAGGGAAGTGAATGCTCTCGTTAGACAGATTAGGAGCGAAATCAACGAACATAAAAACAGGACCTGGAAAAACCTTCTTTCCTCGTTAAATGTTGAAGATAATTCTCTTGATAATTTGCATAAAAGAATTACTAAAAAACATACAGTCATACCACCTCTCCACGGTCCGAGTGGTATGGCTTTCTCTGATTTCGAAAAAGCGGAGGCTTTCAAAGACACACTTGAAGTCACTTTTCAAGAAAATGCTGAACCTTATAGTGACGACAAAATTGAAGAAGTCGAAAGTTTAGTGAATCACTATTTCGACAACTTCAACACACTTACACCACCCCTCACTTCGCCCTTAGAAGTACGAGGCATCATTAAAAAATTACCTAATAGGAAGTCACCCGGCCCAGATCAGATTCCAAATATAGCTTTAAAATATCTTCCTATTAATGCTATAACACATTTAACTAAAATTTACAACAGATGCCTCATTAACTGCCACTTTCCTACACAGTGGAAAATAGCAAATGTAGTCATGTTGCCCAAGCCAAATCAGGATCATAAGTTTAGTCAAAATTACAAGCCGATCTCTTTATTAAACACCACTGCTAAGATTTTCGAAAGAATAATTTTAAACAGGATTAAAACTCACTGCAAAGCCATAGACTGTATTCCCCCGGAACAATGCGGTTTCCGGGAGGGCCATTCTACGCTACATCAATTGATACGTGTCACTAATATTATAAATGAAGGCTTCGCTAGCAAATTATACACTGTAGGTGTCTTTTTGGATGTCAAAAGGGCATTCGACAAAATGTGGCATGATGGCCTTACTTACAAAATGATCAAACTCAAATTCCCTGCTTACTTAATTAAAATTATTTACAATTATTTGCACAACAGAACCTTCCGGGTTCATGTAAATAACACATTTTCTGAAACGGGTTTTTGTCAAAGTGGTACCCCGCAGGGTTCGGTACTATCCCCGTATCTCTACAACATATTCACATATGACTTTCCAGAGCACCACACGATCAGTACATGTCTTTTCGCAGATGACTCGGCGGCGCTCACCCAGGGTGTCAATCTCAAGTTCACAATTAAAACTATGCAACACCTCGTCAAACTAGAGAATTGGTTGACAGATTGGAGAATAGCTATAAATGTAGAAAAAACACAAGCCATTGTTTTCAGAAAATGGGGTGTCATTGACCCCCAAACTGAACTCACTTTTTTCGATGACAACATTCTGTGGGTCCCGGTCGTTCGTTACTTGGGCTTATATCTCGATAGTCGATTAACTTACAAGAATCATATTGACTATCTTTCAGACAAATTCTGGGGTAGAATAGCGTTAGCTATCTCCTTTATTGGGAGAAGCTCTCCTCTCTCCCTTGAAAATAAAGTTATACTGTACAAGCAAATTCTGCGTCCAACAATAACGTATGGGTCCCCCATTTGGGGGCCGCGGCCCCGACCCACACAAAACGCATTCAAATTATTCAAAACAAAATTCTTAGAATTATTGCTAACGCACCTTGGTACGTTAGAAATAGTGTCATTCATCACGACTTACACATGGAGCCGATAGATAATTACATCACTAGAACTTCTAGAAATGTTTTTACTTCTATACAAAATCACAACAACCCAGTAATTAAAGCACAAACACTATTCACGTATCCCCACTCTAAAATAAATTTTGCTTACAAAACGACAAAATGGAATCTGCCCTTAAAACCGCCGTAATTACAACAATAATACTTAATTGCCACACTTAAACAACATTTAAATGCATTTGCCTACATCAGAATTGGGATCAGTGATTAAAGCTGGCTCCTGCTTCAATTTCCACAATTGTTCCGGCTGCAAGTTCTGTCTTGCAGTCTCCATTCTCTTTTTCATCCCAGCTGCAAAAAAAAAAAAAAAAAAAAAAAAAATCCCGCAGCTTCTCCATTCCGATTGCGTTTTTGGTGCTCCTCGAACGCGTTTTTGGGGCTGTTAAGCCCCCCTTCCTTGCGCTCCTCCATTCCTGCCCTCGTAACGTACTTTTGTCTCGTTTTAGTTAGGCCGCTTCTTCCTCCATCCCCCCCTGCGGGGGAGTGTATTCAGATGTTTATTTTCATTGATATTTTCTCTCCGCGAATTTGGGTATAAGCGATTCATTTCGCTGGCACCCGTTAAATCTAATTTTCGTTTAAGTGCTTGCTTTTTATACAAGCAGATTCTGCGCCCAGTTATTACTTATGGTTCGCCCGTATGGGGAGCCGCAGCCGCCACCCACATGAAAAAGATTCAAGTAATCCAAAACAAAATACTCCGCGTCATGACGAACGCACCTTGGTACGTCCGAAGTGACGTGATACACAACGATCTACATATGGAGCCTATTTCTAATTACATCACTAAGCTCTCTATAAATGTATTTAAATATATAGAATCTCATGACAATCCAATTATCAAAGCACAAACACTGTTTACGTATCCTCATCCTAAAATTAAATATGCATACTCTTCAACGAAGTGGAGAAACCCGCTCCGCCCCCCATAACACAGCAAAAAACACTCTTTTTCACACTCTTAACAAAATGATTTAGCTGCACTACACTGCATCATTCACTCTGGGTTCTGAGGTGATCTTTCACCTACTTGATTCACAGCCTTCGGCCGTCCCGTCTTCCTTCCTGCGTTCTTCCCCTCCCCCCGCCGGCACTCTGCTTCGTTAGAGCGTTCGTGCTTTGGGGTACGTCCTCCCTCCCCTTTTTTTGTGGGAGATTTCGTGATTTGTTTAATCTTCATATCATAGTCTATCTTTTTCTCCCATCCTTCTGGGAATAGGCGCCCGCGATCATCTAATTTTAGTTTAGTTAAGTGCTTGCTATTAAAATCATTATTATTTTTTTTAGCAGCAACGGGATTGGACTCGGACTATGGAGGTTGACTGGTCACCGCTCTTGACAGTGGCCTGCAAGAGATCTCACTCTATCGAATTGGATGCGTCTTCTATACGCCCCAATTCAATTTAGCGCGTTTTCACCTTCCTTCTCACTACACTATTATCTAGCTACAGCACTTTTCAGTGCTAATTGAGTAGTCAGATCACTAGAGTAATTCGATTCTTTAGTTGCTCTCACGACTTGGATGTGGCACACGTACAGCAAACTGACATGGACTTTACTCCGCAATCTCTCTTATCTGCGGCATCGAACGGTACTGCTCCAGCACCATGCGAGGAGTTCACCTCAATGAAGATTTACATTCGGAGACTCCAAATTATTTGCAACGAAAAAGAAAAGACGGTCTCACTCTTAAGACTAGATCGTGGTCACGAGGAAGCTGGCTCTCTGTATCAGCTTGCTTTGAATGAATACCAGGACATCCAAGGCACCTTTCAACAAGCGGTGAGTGATTTTTACTCTCCCTTCCCCCTGTACCAACTCAGGAGGCTCTCATCATGTCTCACCTAAAAATACCCCCATTAGTACTCCCCTTCCTTTTCCCACTAGGTGAAACAATCTGTAAAAAAGAAAAGATGAGGATGATTTTGAATTTCCTCCACTCAGAAAAACTGCACGAAAAACAATCTTAGAACAACTTAACGATCTAAATTTGGAAACCAATACTCTCTACTACCAAACGTCATAATTAAACAAGTCTCAGGTCAACTGGTCCCATCAACTGCAAACAACACCAGGCCCTCAGTCTCAGCCAATCAGCAACCGAGACAGAGCAACAACGATCTCCCACCCACAATAATGCTCAAAATTACAAAAAAACTACAGAGAACAAGTCGATACAATTAAAAAGATCTACCCGCATCTCCGTCTAAAAACTACAGGCGAGTACATTAAACTGTACTCCAACACAGTTGAGCAGAACAGAATCGTTGCTCAAACTCTTAAAGGACTTGGATTTTTATTTTACGTCATCACCCTCAAAAATGAACGCCCAATTACAATAGTCATAAAAGGATACCCAAAAAACCCTGACCCCGAAGACATTAAAACTGATCTAGAAGAAGACGGCTACAATGAAACAAAACTACCAGTCTTCCTGGTAACGCTTTCCCCCACTATGGAAAATCTTAAAATATTCGATTTAAAAACTCTGGCTCACCTTAATATTACCATAGACGGCTACAATGGCAAGGGAATCACACAGTGTTTCACTTGCAACAATTTCCATCATAACGCTGACAATTGTTTCCTCAAACCCCGCTGTCTTAAATGCGGAGAGGAACATGTCACAAAAGATTGTCCAATCAAGCAAAGATTGGAAACTAAATTTTACATAAACTGCCAGGTGTACGGACATATGGCCAACTGACACGGCTACCCCAGCTTCCCCAAGCCCCCTAAGGGCTCTTCTAAAGTAAATAGAAATAGCTAAAAAAAACCTATATAATAGCTTCGTAAGACCAAACTTTTCTTGCGCTCAAATAGCAACAGGCAAAACTACAGTTAATAATCAAAACAAGCAACAGATGGCGCCACGAAGACCTGAAACTTCTCGCCAAACTGAGGTCGTAAATCAAATTCCTACCCTTCAGAATCAAACTGCAACTGCTCACGTAAATACAATCCAAGCTCCTAATGTTAATCTTAGTATTCCTAACGGGAATAATAGCGATATCAAAGCACTACTAGCAACAACGGTGTAATGTTTAATTCAACTTCATAATGCTATGAATACTGCCCTTACTTTAACAAATAACTTCGACAAAGTTACTTCCGCCCAAGCGGATGCAAATCAAATGTACAGCCTAATAGAGGCATCCTGTAACACCAAAAATGATCAATAAGTCCCCAATTGGCCTCAGTTTGTGTTCTTGGAACGCTAACGGCTTGTTAGGAAAAATTATAGAGTTAAAAATTTTCATAGAAAAGCACTCCCCAGACCTAATTTTAATTCAAGAAACACATTTGAGACCATCACACAACATTAACATAGGTAACTACACTTGCTACAGGAATGATAGATCTACAACTTCGGATAACGACAGGGCCTTCGGTGGAACTCTTATTCTCATTAAAAATTCTATAAATCACTATTCGCTCCCCCCTTCAAGCTATTGAAGTCACTACTGTTATACTAACCCCTTTTGATATCACGATTCCATCTCGATAGTTTGTATCTATATACCGCCAAACTCTGACGAGTATACTTTCACTATCGACATTGAAAATCTAATTCAAACTAGCAGTAACTGTGTTTTATTCAGCGATTTTAACGCCACACATACTACTTGAAATTCCAAAGCAAACTCCTCTAGAGGTGTTCGCCTCCTTTTTACTAACTTGCTTAATATGTATATCGCATACCCGGACTCTCCAACGAGATTCGGAATTAATTCCTCAAATACCCTTGACTTAGCTATTATTAGAAATTTCTACTATCCCTTTACAAAAAATTCTCTTCGTGACTTATCTTCTAACCACAACCCCGTCCTTCTTAATTTTACTGTTAAACTCAATAAACATATCACTAATCCGAGAGCCGTTCACACGAACTGACCGCTTTTTTCTAAATATCTCAATAGCAATTTCTCTCAGCTAAATTTTTATCCTAACTCCATCAATTCCAAAGCTGATATTGATCAAAAAATTTCAGAGTTCACCGATATGGTCCGCGCCGCCCATAGCCACGCCTCCCGACCAATAGAAACACACCACAAGAGCTACACACCGCCGTACATTCACAAACTCATAAAACAGAAAAACCAATAAAGAAATTTATATCACAGAGTTCCTGATCCTCACTACAAAACGCTGTACAATAAAGCACAAAAAAAGACCTTCGTAACTATAGTAATGATAATTGGACTGCCAGATTAAAAGCACTCTCAGCACACAAGACAACAGTCTATGGGCGGTGCAAAAATTTCTTAAAAATAAACGCTCGGATATTCTTGCTTTAAATTGTTCTACCGGCATGGCTGTTACAGATGATCAAAAAGTTAATATCCTTGCTGAATCTATTCTTACTAACTTTACTGAATATACTAGAGCAAATGACAGTTATGACGAAGAAGACGAAATAATCAATAGCACTGTTAACACCTTTCTCGCCCCCCACCCCACCATTGAAACTGCTTACCCTCCTGAAATTATTTCGTACATTAAAAATTCTAATTCTAAAAAAGCGCCAGGTAAAGATGGTATCAGTAATCGCATGACAAAAAATTTTCCACTCAAAGTTATTCTTATCTTAACCATTCTCATTAACAAAATTCTTACTCTTAATCACTTTCCAAAAGCTCGGAAAGAAGCTATTATTTTTCCTATTCTAAAACCCGGCAAAAACTCTAAACTTCCTTCAAGTTACAGGCCAATATTCCTACTTTCTACACTAAGTAAAATTACTGAATCTATAATTCTCACTAGATTAAAAATTTTTGTCTATACCAACAATGTTATTAATCCAAATCAATATGGATTCACTAATAAACTCTCTACTCTTCACCCGCTACCCAAATTAACTGAAGCAATCTCTGAAGGCTTTCAAAAGAAAAAGAGCACCGGCGTAGTTTTCCTGGATATCCAGAAAGCTTTCGACCGTGTGTGGCTAACAGGACTAACTTACAAACTCATTATGTACAACCTAACCCCTCCTCTCATTCTCCTACACCACTCTTACAATTCTAACCGTTCCTATCAGGTTCGAGTCAAGGATACTCTCTCCAGCTCAAAACAATATTAACTGCGGTGTTGCCCAGGGTAGTCTTTTTGGACCTCTGCTATTTAATTTATACATTAATGACATCCCCGATTACACACTTACAAAACAAACATGTTCGTAGACGATACAGCTGTGCACACCACTTATAGGAGAATCCCCTCAGTTACATACGCTCTAAATAAACATCTAAAAATGCTTGAAAAATATTACGACCAGTGGAAAATTAGCATCAATGTTGAAAAATCCGTCGCCGTACTTTTTACTAGAAAACGAAAAATTCCATCACCACCCTCCATGTACAACACAACAATCCCATGGTCTCAAAGTACTAAATACCTCGGTATTACTTTCGATAAAAATCTCACTTGGAAAACACACATTCAACACACGCGACAAAAATTCCGGAAAATAATGTTTAAATTATTCCCCCTAATTGGCCGGAATTCTGAATTAACTAGAGATAATAAAGTGCTTCTCTTCACAGCCGTTTTGCGTCCAATATTATCGTATGGTTGCCCAGTGTGGGGTTACGCCAGTGTTTCTCAAAGTGTGGGGCGTGCCCCCTGGGGGGACCCGATGACCCTACAAGGGGGGCGCGAGCATATTGAAAATAAAAGGATTAAATAATAATTTTTTGGATTTCAAGATTTAAAAAAAATAACCGGAAAGAGAAGTAAAACAAAATACTTCCATAATAAAAAAAATACACAACAACACTGATATAATTTATGTTTATCATCTGGCGTTTTTCCGTCATCAAATAGCTATCTTTGATCCCAAAACCAAATTAAAGAAAAAAAAAACATTTAGTTTAATTTGCTGTATTTTCTCAATGAGAGATTTTTTTTATTACGTTTTAACATAAAATATTACTCGTTAAAAGAAAAACGAAACCTAGACCATGAGAAAAATTCTAAGAAGATAAACAATTAATCACTGTAATTATTATTGAAATACTGTACATTAGTTGTAGAAAAAGAAAAGGAAGACATGATTCACTTTTCAGCCAGGCTGCATAATACATTTGTTAGTCATTTGATTGACCTTCAAACTTACTGGTATGGTTTTCTAGATCATCCGTATTTTTTCTGAATACACTTTTAAACTGGGAGCGGAGGCGCGGGACATCTGTGATCTCTACTGAAGGAAGTTGAAACTGATCAAGCAAAAGAAAAAACTGCTGACAGAATACATATTATTCATGATTCAGAAACGCCATGAACATGAAACGAAAGGAAAATTTTCAAATGCTTCCTAAAGAGCTCCATCAACCTAAAATATGAAGCCATAAGTGTACCAGAATGTTCAGTTCACCTTGTCAAAAAGACACAAGAAAAAAAAGTTCAACTCTCGATTTGTTGATTACCAAAGGTGTCACGAGTTCGAGCCCAATACCACTAAAGACCCGCCGTGTGGGGAAGATGCACGTTAAATCTGTCAAGAACTCAAACGTCCTCTTGTTGGAGTGGTGTGGTAGTTAAAAGAAGACAGCTCAAGTATCGTCCTCGTCACTTAACCATGGTTCAAAATTACGAGGTCCGTCTCCAAAAGCCCTCCTGTAGCTAAACAGTGTGACGTTAATATTCTCTCACTCGATCATGAAAGCTCATTAAAACTACAATAACTTGGAATATAATATGACAGCTTTGCCAGCAAATAACATTTCTGTAATATTAATGAAAAGTGTCTCTGATTTGCGTCCTTTATTAAGGTCTTGTTAGTTCAGTTTTATTGGATTTTTTTCTCAAATCATCAAAGAAAAATTGAATAGTCCTTGAAAGCCGGTAAGTATACTTTCTCTTAATTAAATTATTCACTGGAATTCCGATTTGTACCGTGTACAGTAAAAATAATTATAAACAAATGATTGGGGTGACTGAGTCCCCCTGCACTACCATTAGCGTTAGTATCGAATGCGCGCCTGCTCCCGGGTTAAAACATTTTGAAGTCCTCTCATTTTCAATATTAAAAAGTAACACAATTATTCTACATCGTAATTTTATATTATTTTTCATTATTTAACATTAATTCTAAATGCTAATTATGTGAGGTTTAAAATTACAGTTCTTTTAAACAGTTATTTACAATTACAGTATTTATCTAAAAAATAATTTTACATTTTTGTATACAATGTCGTGCACGCAGTTTTAATCTCCTTACAGTTCAGCTATTATATCAATAATAATGTTTTATTTTTTAAAAAAATGAACTCGTGCGAAGAGCTGGTGATCCTGCCAGTATACTATGTTTAATGTATCACAGTACTGAAGAAGGTATTTTATATATAATTTCTTAATACTAAATTAAGAACAAGTTTGATAATTATTACGGACTTTAGGGCTTGTCTTGTAGAGCAAAGTTTTTCAAAGGAAGGTTTAATATCAGAAATTGACACTCTGAGTTATTTTTCTATATTTAGCTGAGATCTATATTTTGTCTTCAAAGCAGCCACCGCAGAAAATCCAGTTTAACATAGGTAGGATGTTGAAAATGGTAATAGTATACGAAGTGCTTTTGTTTTCAGTACGGAGAATTCATCATCCACCTCTACCCAAAATTCAAAGAGCGATTTATTACAAAATTTCCTTTTAAGTTTTCACTGGATGTGAAATGTGTGAAGATTTCTTCTTCGGAAGTTGAGAGCCCTTCTGGAGTATCTTGAAATAGATCTCCAAAATTTAAGTATTTTTGAGAATATTCCCTTGATTTAATTTTCGGAACCATGCTCGTCTGTGTACTTGTTGATCCTTTATTATCCTCAAATGTTTGCTTACGACTTAAAAATGAATGTATGATTTTGTTTTAATCTACTGCCGTAAATACTTAATTACCTTGAGTTACAATTAAAGTGTAAATTTAAAAAATGTACATTCACAAGCTAGATTCGGTAGCTATAGAAGTATCGAGTCGACCAAAACTGACTGGAATTATACGAGGTCTTACATGTTTTGCGCAGACGTCCGATAGGTTTCCCAGACTAACGCAAACGTACCCTATAATGCCAAATGTGATGGATATGATAGAGAGCAACATAGACTAGACTATTTTTCTAATGACATTTGTACTTTGAGAAACGAATGCTGAAGGAGAAATAAATCTTTAATTAAATATATCATTTTGCGATCTCTTCCAATTTAAGAATTAGAGAAAGAAAAATAACATAATAATAAGTAAGTAATATGTATTTTAAGTAATTTTCTTAAAATATATATTTTACTTTAAATCTACATATACAAAATTTAATACACTTATCGTATTAATTTGTACGGTTTATAATTAAGATCGTATTGTAACTTTAGCGTCTCTTTCTCAAAGTGCATTTTTATTGCAGGAAATACATTATTGTTGAACAGAGGGGGCGCGATAAAAATTATGATTGAAAATTGGGTCGCCAGTATTGAAAGTTTGAGAAACACTGGGTTACGCTGCTAAAACTAATATTAATATTTTAGATACTCTTCGAAATTCTACCATCTGGATGATCGTAAAAGCAACTAGATATATGAGAAATGACGACATCCGGAAAGCCATTAAAATTAATAGTTTTAAATCTCACATCCAAAAGTTTGCAAAAAATTTCTTTAACTCTCTGCAATTTACTAATAATATTGTTACGAATTTAGTCTTATTCTAATTGTTTCTACTCATTTGTGTTCATTTCTACAGTTTAATTTGTCGTATCTAATGTGATTTCAACCCTGTTTACCTGTAATACCATTTCCACTGCATTGCACGGCCCCCATGCTTTAACATTGGTTTAAATGGTAAACTCACCAAATATTGCAGCTAGCGCCAAGTTGGCGACGGATTTGGCGACTTAATTTTTGGCGCCAAATTTAGCGATATATCGCCAAATGTGGGCGATAAGCTTGGCGACCATGGCAACCCTGCTCATAATAACCCTGTCTGGCAACCCTATCGCGGTATTGTAACACTATTGTATTGAATGTATTACTGTATTGAGCTTTTCTCGTACGTTCCGGATTTTGCTAGACCTTTCTATTTCTCGATTATTCTGGCAAGTGCAAGAGGTTTCTGACCGAAAGGTATAAAAGGGCCCGGGCCGGCTAGTCAGTTAGTCAGATCTCAGCTTTCATGCAAGTGATACCTCTCTGCTTGAGAGAGAGAGAGACGATTGCATAGTGCGTGTGTTATTGCTTTTATTGAGTTATTATTTTTGTGCTGAGTGTTTACTATTGCTTTTGTTAGTGTATTACATCTGTGTTATCAGTATTTTCATCGATTGTACGTGACTTTCTCGAACTGTTCTACAATTTGTGGAGGACTGTTTTGGCCAAGAATAAAATTGTTTTGGATTCCGCTCTTCGGCTTCAATCATTTCGAACCCGCGAAAACGTAACAATTGGTGTCAGAAGTGGGATTCGAACCCACGCCCACCTAAGTGGACTGCGAAAAACAAAGCGAATGGATTGCTAATAGCTTCGACGCTAGTGGACCTTTCCAGAAAAACTATCCCGGTAAGAATTTGCAACGTAACTGAAAAACCTAGAGTGTTCCAGAAAGGTGAAGTGTTGGCAACCTGCAGTCCAGTAACGTGTGTCTGCAAAAGTTCGAGCTTGCTCCTATCCAACTCGCCTCAACAGTTGACTCCCGACCTTCTAGAAAATGCTGAATTGTCCCCCGAACAGAAAAGCTCCGCAGAAAGACTGTTCCAAGAATTTGAAGACGTGTTTTCTAGAAACAGTAGCGATATTGGACATACTACAGTGACACAACACAGAATTGATACAGCAGACCATCCGCCGATTAAACAGCACCCAAGACGCTTGCCGTTTGCTAAACAGGAAGAGGTCGGAACACTACTACGAGAGATGCAGGAAAATGACATCATAGAACCGTCTTCGAGTCCGTGGGCATCTCAATCGTCTTGGTTCGTAAGAAAGATGGCTCCACAAGATTTTGCGTGGACTATCGAAAACTTAACGACGTCACCAAGAAGGACAGCTACCCTCTTCCAAGGATAGATGACACCCTGGAAACCCTTTCCGGTCATAAATGGTTCTCGACTTTAGATTTAAAGAGCGGATACTGGCAAGTGGAGATCCATCCCGAAGATAGAGAAAAACAGCATTCACTTCCGGCCAAGGACTATGGCAGTTCAAAGTCATGCCGTTCGGGCTCTGCAATGCGCCAGCTACTTTCGAGCGCCTGATGGAGACCGTGCTAAAGGGTCTGACTTTTGAAGCTTGCCTTATTTACCTGGATGACGTCATAATAGGAGGGCGTACGTTTGAAGAACATCTTCAAAATATCCGGAAGGTGTTATCAAAATTAAGCGACGCTAACTTGAAGCTAAACCCTTCGAAATGCAAGTTCTTCCAGAAAGAAGTCAATTATCTGGGACACATCATCTCTGCAGAAGGTGTTCGTACGGACCCCGAAAAAGTGTCCGCCGTAAAGAATTGGAAACGCCCTGAAAACCTCCGTGAGCTGCGAAGCTTCCTGGGACTATGTACTTATTACCGAAAGTTCGTGAAAGGGTTCTGTAACATCGCAAGACCCTTGCACAAGCTAACAGAAAGTAAACAAAAGTTTCAGTGGACAAAAGAATGTGAAGATTCCTTCCTCCAGCTTAAAGAAGCTTTGACGTCTTCACCGATCTTAATATATCCACAACCGGACAAGCCATTTATCTTGGACACTGATGCCAGTAATGAGAGTGTCGGAGCAGTATTATCTCAGGAAATAGATGGCCATGAACGAGTCGTAGCTTATTGAGTAAGTGTTTATCGAAACCGGAAAGAAATTATTGTGTCACTCGAAAAGAGCTACTGGCTATTGTGAAAGCCATCGAGCATTTCCATCACTATCTCTATGGCCAAAAATTTCTTCTACGTACCGATCATGCCTCTTTAACCTGGCTAATGAATTTTAGAAACACTGAAGGCCAGGTAGCCAGATGGATACAACGGCTCAACGAGTATTACTTTGACATCAGACATCGTAAAGGCTCCTCGCATGGAAATGCTGATGCCCTTTCAAGAAGACCATGCCCAGAAAATTGTCGTCATTGTTCCAGAGTAGAGACCAAATATGACTATGCTATACGCCAGATAACAACTTCAACAGCGACGCCACCCGATCCCTGGAGTGACGAGAAAGTTCGAGAAGACCAGATGGCGGATCCTGATATTAAACACCTTATAGAGTTTATGGAGTCTTCCAGCAATAAACCAAGTTGGCAGGACATCTCGGCTTATAGTCCTACAACTAAGCAGTATTGGGCCCTCTGGAATTCTCTACATCTCAGGAATGGTGTTCTATACCGAAAATTCGAATCAGAGGATGGAAAGACATTCAGGTGGCAATTAGTACTTCCTCGATCTCGTATCCCAGAGGTACTCAAAGAATTGCATGGCAGCCCAACAGGAGGTCATTTCGGCGTCATGAAAACTTTGCACCGAGTTCGAGAGCGATTCTTCTGGGGTAAAGTGAGAGCTGACGTGGAACAGTGGTGCAAGTCCTGTGATGCCTGTTCAGCTCGGAAGGGGCCAAAGATACGTAGCCGAGGGAAGCTGCATCGCTACAATGTTGGAGCACCCTTCGAACGTATCGCTTTCGATATCCTGGGACCTCTGCCAAGGACTGTGTCTGGTAATAAGTACCTACTTGTTGTCATGGACTACTTCACGAATTGGCCCGAAGTGTACCCCATTCCGGATCAGGAAGCCCCCACCGTAGCGGAGGCTGTAGTGCAGCACTGGATATCGAGATATGGGGTACCTCTTCAACTTCATTCCGATCAGGGAAGAAATTTCGTCTCTGCGGTATTGAAGGGGGTCTGTGAACTACTCGGAATTGACAAAACCAAGACCACACCTTTGCACCCACAGTCAGATGGCATGGTGGAGAGGTTTAATCGTACCATCCTGAATAACCTCTCACTGATGGTCTCCAAAAACCAACCAGACTGGGACCAGAAAGTTCCTCTCTTTCTGCTAGCGTACCGCAGCGCCGTTCACGAGACTACCGGATATTCACCATCCCAGATGCTTTTTGGCCGAGATCTTCGTCTCCCTTGTGACCTGCTGTTTGGTCGCCCTCCGGATACACCTTCATCGCCTGAGGAGTACGTGCAGAATCTCCAGGCACGTTTTGAAGATGTACACAATTTGGCTCGAGAACGGATCAACCTGAGGACGGAGAAGATGAAGACTCGGTACGACACAAAAGCCACAGGACATCAATTCAAGGAAGGTGACAAGGTGTGGTTCTACAACCCGACTCGACGCAAAGGACTTTCTCCTAAGCTACAATCGCATTGGGACGGTCCTTATACAATTTTAAAGATAATAAACGACGTCGTAATCCGGATCCGTAAGTCAACGAATTCGAAGCCTAGAGTCGTTCATTACGACAGGCTTGCTCCATATTATGGCCATAATTCTTAGTGTGTCAATTATCGTGTAATTTATTTTGACCATGGTCTTGTACAAATAAGTTAGTGTGTAAATAATCTTGTAAATAATTTTGTTTATTGTTTTGTAAGTGTTTATTTTCTACTATGCATTACGTGTTTATTTTGTACTATGCATTAGGTGTTTATTTTGTATTATGTATTACATGTTTATTATTGCATATTCATTTAATTGTTTTTAATCAATTGCTTTATTATTATGTTAACGTCTGATGAAGGGTTGTACTGCCCGGGACGTGCAGTTCTTGAGAGGGGGGCAATGTTACGAATTTAGTCTTATTCTAATTGTTTCTACTCATTTGTGTTCATTTCTACAGTTTAATTTGTCGTATCTAATGTGATTTCAACCCTGTTTACCTGTAATATCATTTCCACTGCATTGCACGGCCCCCATGCTTTAACATTGGTTTAAATGGTAAACTCGCCAAATATTGCAGCTAGCGCCAAGTTGGCGACGGATTTGGCGACTTAATTTTTGGCGCCAAATTTAGCGATATATCGCCAAATGTGGGCGATAAACTTGGCGACCATGGCAACCCTGCTCATAATAACCCTGTCTGGCAACCCTATCGCGGTATTGTAACACTATTGTATTGAATGTATTACTGTATTGAGCTTTTCTCGTACGTTCCGGATTTTGCTAGACCTTTCTATTTCTCGATTATTCTGGCAAGTGCAAGAGGTTTCTGACCGAAAGGTATAAAAGGGCCCGGGCCGGCTAGTCAGTTAGTCAGATCTCAGCTTTCATGCAAGTGATACCCTCTGCTTGAGAGAGAGAGACGATTGCATAGTGCGTGTGTTATTGCTTTTATTGAGTTATTATTTTTGTGCTGAGTGTTTACTATTGCTTTTGTTAGTGTATTACATCTGTGTTATCAGTATTTTCATCGATTGTACGTGACTTTCTCGAACTGTTCTACAATTTGTGGAGGACTGTTTTGGCCAAGAATAAAATTGTTTTGGATTCCGCTCTTCGGCTTCAATCATTTCGAACCCGCGAAAACGTAACAATATCAATATGCTTAATTTGTCAAACTACAATCCTCAAGATTCAACTAAAAGACCGAGAATTCTTCTCGGTTCTTATAATTCACAATAGCTTTAATATTTAGTGCATTTTTTATTGCACACAGACTGCTAAATTATTTTTCTTAAATTATTTTTTCATTTCTCATTTAACTTTTTCGTATTCCCCCCATCTGGGCTTGCCCCTCCCCCTTTCGTCTTAAATTTCTTTTTGAGAGATTTGAGCAGCCAATGAGAGTCACTATCCTTACCCGCCATGATCCAATGTGAGAGCGCCCACTCAGCTCTCACCCAAGTCTTCAAAAAACATCATGAAGTTAGAACTTTTCCGAACGATTGGATCAACCAATCAGCAGCTAGCTACTCACCAGCATGATAACATCACAGTCACTCCACATCTACTTTTCGGGTATGGGATGGAATCTCGCTTCACGAGCCATATGCCCAGTTATTACACCGTAGGCACAAGTGCTTGCTCTCGCTCGGAAGTTCTGAATAAACTTAGTCACTTCAATTGACTATCTCTGAATTATATCCACCAACGCCCAGCATCGGGTAGATGCAGCTCGCAGAATTTTAGAATAGATATTGTTCTTTACAGAAGTTGTGGTACCCTAGGTGGGATGGGCTGTTGGTTGGAAGTGAAACTGAAACCGAGAATTTAAATTATTGAACTTAAAAATTTTTGAATTATTGAACTTTGAAATCTTTGAACCATAAAACGGAAGTGAGCGCGTTGAAAACAGAAAGTAAAGGGCTGAGAACATCATTTTCTCTCAGTCTGAAAAAGATTGAAACCGAAATAATGAAAGAAGACATCGATATGAATCAACTTTCGATTCTGAAAACTCAAATAATGGATAACTTTCAGAGACTCGACACTTGTCAGAATCAAATTTCTGAACAACTCTTGGATTTAGAAGATGCCATGCAAGAATATTTGGGTGATATGGAAGACGCAGAAAAACTACCGTAACCGCTTCATCGAAATGTGTTCCCGAGTAGATTTGAAAATACAAGACTCTGTTGATCCGACCAAAACTGAAAAGAGAAGTTTTAAATTACCGAAAATATAATGGAAGAAGTTTATCGGGGAAGCTAAAGATTTTTGGCTTTCTGGAGTCAGTTTCAGTAAATTCACAATGATAAAAGCATTGCGGAGGAAGACAAGATGCAATATTTATTGCAATCTGTGGCACCGAAAACGAAAGCTGAACGAGATTAGTGTTGACATACCCTGCAACGGCGGAAAATTATCCTAAAACCTTTGGTCAATTAAAAGAGAGATACGGCCGTGAAGACTTGCTAGTACAATTTACGTGCGTGAATTTTTCAGTTTAGTAATGAAGAACGTTGTTTCTGGAAGAACGAAAACTGATTTACCCACCTTGTACGATGAACTAAAGGGTGTTTTTTAGAGGTATAGAAATTTAAATTGCAATAAAACAACGATGTATTATTCGATTGACATGAATTTTTTTTATTCGAAAGATAATCTTGTGGCATTACGTTTTAAATATGATTTCTGGCATATGACTGCCACGGCTGGCTCGGATGTAGTCCAATCTGGACGCCCAATTTTCGATGACTTTTTCCAACATTTGTGACCGTATATCGGCAATAATACGGCGAATGTTGTCTTCCAAATGGTCAAGCGTTTGTGGCTTATCCGCATAGACCAATGACTGTACATAGCCCCACAAAAAATAGTCTAGCGGTGTTAAATCACAAGATCTTGGAGGCCAATTCACAAGTCCAAAACGTTAAATTAGGCGGTCACCAAACGTGTCTTTCAATAAATCGATTGTGGCACGAGCTGTGTGACATGTTGCGCCGTCTTGTTGGAACCACAGCTCCTGGACATCATGATTGTTCAATTCAGGAATGAAAAAGTTAGTAATCATGGCTCTATACCGATAACCATTCACTGTAACGTTGTGGCCTTCATCTTTTTTGAAGAAGTACGGACCAATGATTCCACCAGCCCATAATGCGCACCAAACAGTCAGTTTTTCTGGATGTAACGGTGTTTCGACATACACTTGTGGATTAGCTTCACTCCAAATGCGGCAGTTTTGTTTGTTGACGTAACCATTCAACCAGAAGTGCGCTTCATCGCTAAACAAAATTCGCTTATGAAAATCGACCATTATTTTCGAAATAAAATTGCACACTTTGAAAGCGTTGTTCAGGCGTGAGTCTATTCATGATGAATTGCCAAACCAAACTGAGAATAAATCACTTGACAGCTGTTAAATCGGTCGCCATCTTGGAAAGTAATGCCAACTTAAACTTTTATACCTGGAAAAAAACACTCTGTATTTATAGATAGTGATCATAAAAAAATTCAATAAAATATAACTGTTATGGATGAAGGCATGTTGTTTTAAAAATCCCACTCATATCCTTGTTTTTTTTTTCAATGTCTGACATGCATGTGTACAATTTCCAGAATAAATATTTCAAAGGTATGATTTGGTTTGTTTTATTTTTCTTGTTTACAGTGAATCATTAAAAAAAAATGCTGTACACTAGTAAAATGGCTAGATTATGGTTCGACTGGTCCCTAGATGATATTTCTTTCTTCTAAATGGGTGCTGAAAACTTCTCTAAAAACTCTTTCCAGTTGGTTAAAAATTTGTGCATTTTAAACGTTTTGTAAATGTAAAAATCTACTGTTTTAGTTGTTTTTACATTTTTCTAAGGACTAAACTTTTTTAGTATTTTAATTTTTGATTTAAAAAAACATTAACTTAAAAACTACAATATTTGTTTTCTTTGGTGATAGAGTATAAAATGAGTTAATATAAAAGTGAGCTTGATTTGTAACAAGAATTACAGTACATTTTTATTTTCATCTGGATGGATTAAAAGGGAGTCCCAGTGGCTCGGTTGATGAATGTTGAGAGCAGAGGTTGTGTATGTATCGATTTATACAAAACAATTGCTACAAAAAATACTCACTTACCTGGGAGCATACTGAGACTTATTTTAGTCGGGTTTCTAAGTTTTAGAAATTTTTTTTCATGTTATATAATATGTAAAGAAACTCTATTCTTTTCTTACTTTAAGTTCAAAAATTTTTAATATGAAAAGTCTGTTATTCATCATGTTTCCAAAACACTTCTTAATGAATAATATTTCCAAGATACTTATTGGACTGATTTAAAATAAAATTTAATTTTCTGTTTGTATAGGATTTTAAAGAAACAAAATATTGCTTCTAGAAATATAAACATAACTTTTAATAAACCAAATTGCGTACACATTTGTTTAACTATCGCATCGAATCTATTTTCGTTATTTTCAAAGATTTATAAATTTGAGGTATAAGTTCAAAAATAATACAGTTTATGATCATATAGCAGTTGCATTTTTAAAACCAAAAATTATATTTTTATTGGAACTTGCTTATCACCGCAAAAATATTGGCGACATTAAAAAAACGAAAAACATGGTGGCTAATTCAGCACGCACGAGACATGGCGAATTATTTTGAACGTTGACACTTTTGCGATGATACGCAAATACATTTTTGTAACACAATAAATACAAAAAAAATTTAGATTTTAGAAGTGGTAAAAACTTCATAAAATGTAAATTAAATAATATATAAGATGGAAAAAATGAAATTTACAACTTAGATATCACATATTTAGATCCCTTTAAATTTGATTTGATATATGTTAAAAATTCGTATTAGATACAGCAATATCTAAAATAAATACCATACAAATTCATATTTGACCAATTATAAACTCGTTATTGAGTGCATTACATTCTCAAATTTGATCCAGTAACAGGTTCAGAAATGAGCATGTGCGTTTCTCAAATTTGAGTATGTTTGCATTGGAGCCATTTTGAGCATGTGACGTAGTCAAAAGTGAGTATTTTGTACTCAGTTCTAAATACCGGTTTTTCGCACTTTAAGAAGGAGAAATGCGTACCAGCATGTTTCTGACTTTGATAAAGGTCGAATTGTAGCGTACCGGATTTGCGTTTTCTCGTATCTCAGTATTGCTGCTCGTGTCGGTCGAGATCCAATGACTGTTAGCAGAATATGGAATCGATGGGTTCAGGACAGTAAAGCTGAATTCACACCAAGGCTCTCAGCGTCGAGCGTTAAGCGTCTAGCCAATCAGAGACTTCATCTCGGGCAAAATGAAGTCTCTGATTGGCTAGACGCTAGACACTCGGCGTTTGTACGCCTTGGTGTGAATGAGCCTTAATACGTGCTGGATCTCAACAGTTCCCTATCTCCAGCAGCCGAGAAGATAGGCACGTTACCCGCATAGCCGTAATGGGTCGTGCAGCCTCATCACGAGCCCTGAGTCAAGAATTGGAGTCGTTTGCAAGACAAGTGCTTACACGAACAGTTCAATGATGTTTTCAGCAGCACGGACTATCAGCTCGGAGACCATGGCTGATGGTCTTCGTGACGGACCTCGTAATTTTGAACCTCCGTTAAGGGACAAGGACGACATATGAGCTGGCATTTCATTCTCCTAACTACCACATCGAAGGGAGGACATTGAGCCTCGACAGATTTATTGTACATCAGCTCCCATCCACTTTGGTTGAGCTTTAGTGGCACTACCGCTCAAATCGTGACACGATGGTCAGAAGTCCGTGACCATGACCACTAGGCTACTGTAACCACATGGTTCGATTGAAACCCGACTGTTTGTGATATCAGATCTCTAAACTTCCATAGCCCAAACATCAATTCTATATAATACAAAGAAATAAATTTAAAAATTAAGATAAAAGCAATGCAAATTTCTAATTCCTTAGTGAAGTAATAAATATAAAACAAAATTGTTTGTAAAAAGTCATGCAATTAAAATATAATATAATTTGGTATTTTCAAATAAAGCCATATATATTCAAGGGAAATCTATTATCTCTTTCATAACACTTATTATCTACTGCCTTAAATTTAGTCAATAGCATTTTTTTTTCATCTTTCTTTTATATACTAGGAAACTGTATTTCATGAAAGGTTTCTGTTACTCCTGAGCTGCATTTTGAGGATTCTATACGTTTAGTTAGGTTATATAATTATATATATATATATATATATATATATATATATATATATATATATATATACATATATATATATATATACTAGCCGTTACCCACCCGCTTCACTGGGTATTTCACGATGTTGTATATATGTATAGTGTTTACATATGTATTAATTATTCATATCTAGCATTAAGAATTTGATTGTATTGAAAAATATATTTATACCTGTTACACTCTCGCCCCTTCATATAAAAATAATATAAATTATAATATCTAATTTCTATTTATATCTAAAATAGAAGGAGAAAGATTTTTTTCGCTCACTTAACCTAATAATCAAGTGGATTTCCACCAAAGCTACTTTCAGTGGATCTCTACTTCATAAAATAAACATGTGTGCTAAATTTCCAGTCTAAATCTAACAGAACAAAAATGGAATTTTTATCATCAATACCTCGTTGAGAGCATTCTTAGCGGATTCCGATTCACCAAAAGAAGCATGCAAACCAAATTTTATTATTATAGTCTTAGCAGTTCGAAAACGGGAATTTTGTCTATCAATACGCCCCAATAACTCTCCCCGCTTCCCCCTGGAGTTGATTTCCGTAAATTCCATTCTTAGTGGAACTCTATTCAACTAAAGAAAAGTGCTCAACAAAATTCAAGTAAATGAGTTAAATTCAAAAACAGGAATTTTTCTATAATACGCCTTAATCCCTCGCAACCCTTCGGGGGTCCGTTATCGCAAAACTCTTTGTAAAACGAACTTTATTCCATGAATGGAACAAACCTTCTAATTTTCAAGCAGGTGGTTCTATTAGTTGAAAAGCGGAAATATTTATCTATTAAGCCCCTTAATCCCCCTCAGTGACCCTTGGGGATCAATTCCCCCCAAAACAATTTTGTAGCGGATCTCTACACCATGAAAGGAATTCGCTTACGAAATTTTAAGAATAGTCTAATAGTTTAAAAATGGAAATAATTATCCATAACGCCCCTTAAGCCCCCGCAACGCCACTTAGGAAACGATTTTCACCAAACCCATCTTATGAGAGATCACTACTCAGTGAATGGAATCTGCTTACTCAATTTCAAGATTTTATGTCTAATAGTTTAAAAAAAGAGTTAATTGCCTATAACGCCACTTAATTCTCCACAACGCCACTTGGAGTCGATTTTCACAAAACCCATTTTGTAGCGCATCGGTACTCTATGAAAGGAATGAGCTTTTCAAATTTCAAGACTGTACGTCTAATAGTTCAAAAATGGAAATAATTATCTATAACGCCCCTTAAGCCCCCGCAACGCCACTTAGGAAACAATTTTCATAAAGCCCATCGTATGACAGATCTCTACTCAGTGAATGGAACTGCTTACTCAATTTAAAGATTTTACGTCTAATAGTTTAAAAAAGGAGTTAATTGCCTATATAACGCCCCTTAATTCTCCACAACGCCACTTGGGGTGGATTTTCACAAAACCCATTTTGCAGCGGATCTGTACTCTATGAAAGGAATCCGCTTACCAAATTTCAAGACTGTACGTCTAATAGTTTAAAAATGGAGATAATTATCTGTAACGCCCCTTAAGCCCCCGACACGCCACTTAACAAACGATTTTCACAAAACCCATCTTATAGTGGATCTCTACTCAATGAATGGAATCAGCTTACTAAATTGTGAGATTTTACGTCCAATAGTTTAAAAAAAGAGTTAATTGCCTATAACGCCACTTAATTCTCTACAACGCCACTTAGGAGTCGATTTTGACAAAACCCATTCTATAGGGGATCTGTACTCTATGAAAGGAATCCGCTTACCAAATTTCAAGACTGTACGTCTAATAGGTTAAAATTGGAAATAATTATGTATAACGCCCCTTAAACGCCCTCAACGCCCCTTGGAGGTCGATTTTCGTAAAAATTATTATGTAGGGAATCTCTACTTTATGAAAGAAATCTGTGTACGAAGTTTCAAGACTGTACATCTAATAGTTTAGTAATGGAAATAATTATCTATAAGCCCCTTAACCCCCCTTGGGGTTTGAACTTTGCAAAATCCGTTCTTAGCTGACGTCTACTCCATGAAGGGAACCTACCTACCAAATTTCAAGTCCGTAAGTTTAATAGTTCCGGAGATATCGTGATTAATCAGTGAGTCAGTCAGTCAGTCAGTCAGTCAGTCGCTTTTCTCCTTTATACACTGGCCTCAAAAAGTTAAGGTACAACATGTTTTTCGAAGCTCACCATAAAAAAAATGGCAGTAACAATAAAATGCATAGTTTACATGAATGATAATAACGAACTTTAAAAACATTAATGCATAAACGATTGCTACAACTTTTATTTTATAGAAAAGAACGTATATTTATGAGTGAGAGAAAAATATGCAAATATCAAGCTTTCGTACTTTTGTGTGTAAGTTGTGTTGATTTTCAACAGTTGTTGGCAGTTTCGGTGACAATAGTCAATAGAGTTTAGAAAATGTCTCAGAGACGTCGTTTACCCAATTCGTTAAGGTGGCGGGCAGTTGGATGGATGGAAATGGGATTGTCGCAGGCTGATGTTGCTAGACGTCTCAATGTGTCTCGTAGTGTTGTTCAGCGACTTTGGGATCAATACCAATCCGAAGATTATGTGTCCAGAAGACCTGTTCCAGGCCGACCACGAGCTACAACACCTGCAGAAGACCGTTTTCTAGCTCTTTCGGCACGAAGGAGAAGAACCACTACTGTGCCGCAGCTCGTTGCAGACCACTTTTAAGCATCAGGAAGAAGAATCTCCGCTACTACGGTGCGAAATCGTCTTCACAATGCAGGTCTGTATGCAAGAAGACCAGTTGTGTGCGTTCCCCTCAACGGACGACAGCAAAGGAACCGCTTATGCTGGGCAAGAGAACATGTTTCTTGGACGCAGCAACAATGGGCTTCTGTGCTGTTCACAGACGAGTCCAGATTTACAATGGAGAGTGATTCAGGGCGTCTACTGATCTGGAGGGAACAGCGCACTAGATACCATCAATCCAACACTGTTGAAAGACACATTTATAGAGGTGGTGGAATCCTGGTTTGGGCAGGGATCTCGCTCGGTGGCCACACTGACCTGCATGTGTTCCATGGAGGAACCGTAACTGGTCTTAGATATCGGGATGAGATCCTTGATCCATATGTCCGCCCATATGCTGCTGCTATTGGTAACGACTTCATTCTAATGGATGATAATGCACGACCTTACAGAGCTGGGATTGTTGAGGAGTATCTGGAGGATCACGGTTTGGAACGAATGGAATGGCCAGCTAGATCTCCAGACCTGAATCCGATAGAACATCTTTGGGACTATCTTGGCAGAGAGGTTGCTGCTTTAAATCCTCCTCCAAGGTCGTTACGTGAGCTGAAACAAGGCTTACTCTGTGTCTGGTCTTCGCTTCCTATCCCGGTGTCCGACAACTTAATAAACAGCTTGGGAAATCGATGCCGCCAATGCATTCAAGTTAGGGTGGACACATTCCTTATTAGAATCCATTTTTGTAATGTTTTTATGCCATTTTACCACATAACACTGTGATGTGCTGTTTTCTCCAAGAATGGACTTTTCCGCAGAGATTGCTTTTTTTGTTATAAATCGTTTTTGCAATACACTTATACAAATTTCTATGACGCATTCAATAAAAAACTATTTAATGCACATATCTTCCAAATTTTTTGTTTCTACATTCATTTGTAAATTAGACACAAAAACCCGGTTGTACCTTAACTTTTTGAGGCCAGTGTATATATAGATTATGGAGAACATTTAGAAACCCCGGGCACCACAAAGTATCACAGGGTGCTTACAGAAGTAAGCACACTTCATAAAGGAAAAAGGAATTTAAAGTAATGAAGGATTACTATACAAACATCCATACCTTATCCTGAATTGGAACCCAGGCCCTACGCACCCCAGTCAGCGTCACTAACCACTATCCCGGATAGGGGTTTATTTTGTATTAAAATATTTTTTGTTCCTTTATTGATTTTTCTAAGAACCACAGCTGAGTTGGAATTTGAACTATGATTTTACCAAAAGTCTATTATACGTGCGAAATTCTGCAAGTTCTAATTATAACATGAAATGGGTTCCTAGGTGATGTTGTGTACAAGTTAGGGTAATTAGTGACAGTTAGCGAACCAGTTTATGTACCACAGTGGTATTTAAACTTTTAAAACTCATGGTACCCTTAGAATTGTAAGGTATATTTTCGGGGAACTCCATTCCGCACACACACAAACACTAAAAAGAATACAATTTAAAATAATATTTAAAGTAGACAAATTTATAATATGTACTTCATGTAAAGACCATTTTAAAAAAATTATTGTATTTTTTATTAAAAAATTTTATATTGTAATTTTTTATTATACACTTTATAACAACAACAACAAAAAAAACGATGCACCAAGGAGTGTGAGAATCCCCCTGGTTACCACACTGGACACCAAGATTGAATTGAGGCAAAGAACGACCAGACAAAATTTTTATAATAACAAATTATATTTATTCACTTGAATCAATTATCCACCATCTAATTACAAAGATTTATCAAGATGTCTACGTCAATGTGATTGACCCTTACTATTAAATTAAATCACGAAATATATGAAACTTATCAAATATTAAACCAGTGTTCCTCAAACTTTCAATACTGGCGACCCAATTTTCAATCATAATTTTTGTCGCCCCCTGTACAACAATAATGTATTTACTGCAATAAAAATGCACTTTGAGAGAGACGCTTGTTGTAACGCCTTCTTATTTTTCACCGTAAGAGGGCGCGCGAGAGCCGCCAGATGTATTTTTTGTAACTGAGTAAAAACACAGAAAACAATGCTTCTTCGAACGGACCTGGCCGATTTCTTTCCATCGCATTCATTTTGGTCCGTCGAGCTACCAGAGCATTCAATCAAAACATTTAATTGATGAAGTGAAAAGCGGTCTGCGACATTTGTCGAAGTAATCAAGCACAAAAACAGACTTTACTAAATAATCATTGCAAGCATTGAACTTGGAGTTTGGGAAGGTCACAAACAATCCAATATGGACGCCATTCTTAAACAAAAGAAAATCTTAAAAGGTAAGCTAACTCGTTTAGTTTCAAAAGTAGATGATTTACAAAATCAAGAAACTTCTGTATCCATTATTGAAGTTTATGAAATATATAGATGTTAATTCAATAGATATTGAAATAAATAATTTAAACGATAATCTTTTAAGCACTTGTGCAGATGAAGATTTTAACGTTTTTGAAATGGAAATGCATGATTTATTTTCGAAATTAGATACTCTAAAAATTATTTTAAAAGAGGAAATGAAAAAATGTGTTAATGATAATAATACTAATGCATGCCAAAACATTGTTAACACTAATGTAAACAATATTAAACTTTCAGGCATAGAATTGCCAGTATTCACTTCAAATGATATAGACTGGACCTCTTTTTGCGATTTATTTCTAGCGAGTGTAGGGAATAATAGTACTTTAAGTGATAGTCAAAAACTGCAGTATCTTAAACTCTCTGTAAAGGGCGAAGCAGCCACTTTATTACTATCCATTCAAATCACAAACGATAATTATAAAAAGGCGTGGAATGCATTAACTGAGCGCTATGAGAATGAAGCAGAAATTATAAATGCGGCATTAAATAAATTAGTTTCGCAGCCTATTTTAAAACAAGAATCAGCTTCAGGATTGCGAAAGCTAATTGACACCACCCAACAGTGCATTGACACCCTGCAAACATTGAGGCAGCCCGTGGAATATTGGGACACCCTCATAATTTTCTTGCTTAGGGGGGAAACTCGACTCCGAAACATTACGCGTTTGACTCTGGAACAAACAAACAAAAAATCCCTCTTTCTCCGAATTTAAATCGTTTTTTTAAGCAGAGCGACCGCTATTGCGTCTTTAGCCAAGTGCCAGAAAGAAAAAACATCTGTTCTCTTCAAAGCGGGCGGAAGTAAAATGACTCACACAAATAAAAAATTTTCTTACTCTTCAAAAATAGTCTCGAATGTTTGCGTACATTGCAATAGCAATGCACATTTTGTATTATTCATGTGCGATCGTTTTTTAGAACATCCGATTAAAGAAAAATGGGATGTTGTTAAAAAATACAAATTGTGTTTTAACTGTCTTAGGAGAAATAAAACGCATCTCACATTTCCAAATGTCGTGCGGGTGTTTGCAAATTCTGTTCCAAATCACATAATTCTTTATTATGTTAAAAAAATCCAAATAATAGCAAAATTTCAAATAACAACAAAAATTTAATTCACAACACGGTATCCGATATACACACGGAGGATTCCACGATTAGTAGCAATAACGTAACAGTACCTGCCTCTCAGGCTGTTTTATTGCCTACTGCAATTGTTAATGTTAAAGACATTAATGGCGCTTTACAAAAATGCAGAATACTCATCGATTCAGCCAGTCAAGGCTCATTTGTTACAGTTATGTAAATTTATTACAACTTAAACGTACTAGCGTAAACATAAATGTAGACGGCTTAAGTTCGCGAAAGGTGGGAAGGGTAGCAGGCTTAGTTCAGTTAGAAATAACATCACTTTTTTACAAAAACACAAGTATTGCTGTAGATGCATTAATTTTACCCAAAATCACCTGTGACCTTCCTCAATTTCAAATCGATGCGTCTGCCTTGAATACATTTAAGCATTTAAAATTAGCGGATGTCAACTGTCTCCAGCCAGGCCCAATAGACATTTTGTTAGGTACTGACGTATTTGGAGAAATCATGCTCAATAGACATTTAAATGTTCAGGGACAATCTTTAACTGCAATGGAATCCATTTTCGGTTGGGTTGTTCTTGGAAAAACAAAACTTTCTTGCCAAAGAATTATTTCAAATCATGCAAGTTACAATGCAGTAGAGTTTCAGCTCGATAAATTCTGGTAATTAGAGGAACTCGGTGAAACAAAACCTTTCACGAATGAAGAAATTGCCTCCGAGAATCATTTCAAAAGAACTCATACTCGTGACTCAACAGGCAGGTTCGTAGTCAATTTTCCATTCCGAGACTCTAGTGATGAACTTGGTTCATCTAGAGACACTGCCGTGCATCGTCTACAGCAAATTGAACGTCGATTTCGTAAAAACAAATCACTTTCCGATCAATATCACAAATTTATGAACGACTATTTGAAACTTGGTCACACAGAGTTAATCCCTGAAAACGAGATTGACTTTCCAGCTACTTCCAGTTTTTATCTCCCGCATCATCCAGTACCCAATAAAAATGGAGTTTGACGGATCTGCAAAGTCCTCAAGTGGGATTTCTCTCAACGATAAATTAATGGTTCGTCCACAGCTACAGACTGACTTAACAACAGTACTCCTTCGCTTTAGGACGCACAAAATAGCCATTTCAGCAGACATAGAAAAAATGTATAGGCAAATAACACTACAAGATTCGGATTTTCAGAGAATCGTTTGGCGTAATTCACCTTTTGAGCCAATTCAAGACTTGAGGTTGACAAGAATAGCTTATGGAACTGCATCAGCGCCGTACCTTGCAATAAAGTGCTTACAGCAGTTGGCATTAAACGAAGCAAATAATTTTCCTCTTGCTTCTAAAGTAGCTCTCAATGACTTCTACGTTGATGATTTGATGTCCGGAGCCAATTCACTCTCTGGAGCCTTGAAACTATAAAACCAATTGACTCAAATGCTGTCCAGTGCCAGACTTGTATTGAGAAAATGGGCTTCTAATTGCAACGAACTCTTAAATTCAATCGATTCAGATATGCGTTTATCTAATGCTTCTTTGAATATAGACAATGATGCTTCTTTGAATATAGACAATGATGATACAGTAAAAACATTAGGTATCCTGTGGCATCCAGCTTCAGATGTATTTTACTTCAAAATAACTTCTTTATCTTTTGAAGGCCCCTTAAACAAAAGAACATTACTTTCTACAATTGCTAAGACTTTCGATCCACTTGAATGGCTGTCACCCATCACAATCCAGTATAAAACAATCATGCAAAGATTGTGGAAACAACAGTTGCAGTGGGACGAAAGGGTTCCTCCAGACATTACACTTGAATGGGAACAACTTGCTAAGGATGTGCAATTGGTTAAAGACATCAAAATTCCCCGATTCTTGTTCGTCGATTCAGGCAACCAATTTCATCTATTTGGCTTCAGTGATGCTTCCGAAAAGGCTTATGCAGCTGCAATTTACTGTCGCTCTGTTTCAGTTACAGAAAAAAATCAACGTTCAACTAATAATAGCCAAGACAAGAGTTGCCCCACTGAAACCTATCTCACTTCCTCGACTAGAATTGTGTGGAGCTCTTCTGTTAGTTAAAACTGATGGACTTTACTTGTAAAGCTCTGAATTACGGATTCTACTATCGTACTTGCTTGGGTTGGATCCCATGCCAGCCGATGGAAGACCTTCGTAGCCAACAGAGTGGCGAAAATCCAGACGTTGTCTTCTGCTACCCAATGGCATCATATCAGTGGACGTGCAAATCCTGCAGATCTTGCAACCCATGGTGTATCATCTTCAACTTTACTCACTTCAATATGGTTGTGTGGTCCCAAGTTTTTACATGAAACTTTTCCTATTCAGACAGACTCTTCTGTTCCTTCATTGAATGATGCTGTGCCAGAAGAAAGGTATTGTGAATTACAATCAACTATTGTACCAAATCACTTGCCTGATGTTAATGATTTACTTCATAAATTCTCTTCTCTTTCTAAACTTAAACGTGTAATAACATATTGTTTAAGATTTATTAATAATTTTAGAAATTCAAATGATAAAATAATTGGACTTTTAAAAACTAGTGAACTAACTAATGCTATGTATATATATTAATTAAATCAGTGCAAATTGTTGAGTTTAACAATGAGATCAATGCTTTAAAAGGAAATCAATCACTATCTTGCAGAAGCAAAGTTTTATCTCTAAATCCATTTTTAGATTGTTAGAATATTCTCAGGGTGGGAGGTCGTTTGCGACATGCAAATCTCGCATACGGCCACAAACATCCCATCTTGCTGCCAAAAAGGCATATTATAACAGATCTCATTGTTAGACATTATCATGAAATTCTCTTGCATGCTGGTACACAACTTGTGCAATCTTGTATTCAAGAACAATATTGGATAATAGGTGCTAGAGATGTCATCAGACACTTAATCAGAAAATGTATAAAATGTTGCAAAGTAAGAGCTTCCATCACTAATTAAATGATGAGCGATTTGCCATCTTCACGCATTTCTCCTGCTCCTGCCTTTATGCGCTGTGGAGTAGATTATGCTGGTCCTTTTCAAATTAAAACCATTAAAGGCAGAGGTTCCAAATCCTTTAAAGCATACATAGCTCTGTTTGTTTGTTTCACTACTAGAGATGTTCATCTAGAACTAGTGACTGATCTTTCAGCAGATGCATTTATTGCAGCTCCGAAGAGGTTTATTTCCCGCAGAGAAAAATGCAGCGACATATACAGTGATTGCGGTTCCAACTTTGTTGGCGCAAAACGCAAACTCATGGAATTTGAAAAGCTTGCAAAATCAGACAATTATAGTCAAAATGTTAGTAAATCTTTAACTGATAATGGTATTAAATGGCATCAAAATGTTCCAGGTGCACCACACATGGGTGGTCTCTGGGAAGCAGGAATAAGTCATCTAAGTATCACTTAAAACGCGTTGTTGGAGAAACGAAATTAACATACGAAGAATTTGAAACACTTCTAACTCAAATAGAGGCTTGTCTTAATTCCAGACCATTAACACCCATATCTAATGACCCAAATAACCTATCAGCCTTAACGCCTGGTCATTTCATTATTCGAAGGCCATTGACAAGTATTCCTGAACCCAATTATACTGACTCAAATAATTCCTTTGTAACTAGATGGCAACAAATTCAAAAACTAGTTGAACAGTTTTGGAAACGTTGGCACAAGGAGTATTTAACTCGATTGCAACAAAGGCCAAAACGGCTTCTGACAACTAAAAATTTTCAAGTGAATGACTTGTGCCTTATAAAAGATGACAATTTACCCCCTCCTAGATGGAAAATGGGTAGAATTGTTCAATTGTATCCTGGTCTAGACAACAAAGTCAGGGTTGTCAATGTCAAAACATCAGATGGAATATTTAAAAGAAATATAACAAAATTAAGTCTTCTACCGATTTAAATCCATATTTTATTATTTGTAGCTCATTTAAATATGCATATACTACATTGTTGTGAATGTTTTCTTAAATTTTAAATTTTCATTTATGTAACTTTATACTGTTCACATTTATATTGAAATAATATCTCAAGGTGGGAGGCATGTTGTAACGCCTTCTTATTTTTCACCGTAAGAGGGCGCGCGAGAGCCGCCGGATGTATTTTTTGTAACTGAGTAAAAACACAGAAAATAAAGCTTCTTCAAACGGACCTGACCGATTTCTTTCCATCGCATTCAACGCTAAAGTTACAATACGATCTTAATTTTAAATCGTACAAATTAATACGATAAGTATCTTAAATTTTGTATATGTAACTTTTAAGTAATATATATTTTAAGAAAAAAAATTACTTTAAATATATATTACTTACTTATTATTATGTTATTTTTCTTTCTCTAATTTTTAAATTGGAACAGATCGCAAAATGATATATTTAATTAAAGATTTATTTCCTTCAGCATATTCATTTCTCAAAGTGCAAATGTCATTAGAAAAATAGTCTAGTCTATGTTGCTCTCTATCATATCCATCACATCTGGCATTATAGGGTTCGTTTGCGTGAGTCTGGGCAACCTATCGGACGTCTGCGCAAAACATGTAAAAATGCTTTTCCTCGAACAATTCCAGTCAGTTTTGGTCGACTCGATACTCCTATAGCTACCGAATCTAGCTTGAATGTACATTTTTTTAATTTACACGTTAATTGTAATTCACGGTAATTAAGTATTTACGGCAGTAGATTAAAACAAAATCATACATACATTTTTAAGTCGTAAGCAAACATTCGATGATAATAAAGAATCAACAAGTACACAGACGAGCATGGTTCCGAAAATTAAATCAAGGCGATATTCTCAAAAATACTTAAATTTTGGATTTATCACTACTAAAGTAAATGATGGGGAAAAAAGCCTCAGCTCGTTATGTGTTAAAACTTACAAATCTAAAGAACAACATGTGAAAGTGGTTTTTAAAACATGTAAAATCATTTAGCTATGTTAGCAAAGAATTTTAAAAAGTATTTTCTGGATGAGGTTGCAAGTTACGAGTGGATTAGGGATCTATTTCAAGATACTCCAGAAGGGCTCTCAACTTCCGAAGAAGAAATCTTCATAGATTTCACGTTCAATGAAAAATTGAAAGGTTAGTATGTAATAAATCGCTCTTTGAATTTTGGATAGAGGTGGATGATGAATTCTCTGTACTGAAAACAAAAGCACTTCGTGTACTATTACCATTTTCAATACCCTACCTTTGTTAAACTGGATTTTCTGCGGTGGCTGCTTTGAAGACAAAATATAGATCTCAGCTAAATATAGAAAAGTAACTCAAAGTGTCAATTTCTGATATTAAACCTTCCTTTGAAAAACTTTCATCTACAAGACATTCCCATGGAAGTCCCTATAATATATATATATATAATTATTAAACTTGTTCTTAATTTAGTAATAAGAAAATATTTATAAAATAGTATAATCTTCAGTACTGATACATTAAACGTATACTGGCTGAAACACCGGCTCTTCACACGAGTTCATTTTTTTAAAAAATAAAACATTATTCTTGATATAATAGCTGAACTGTAAGGAGAGTAAAATTGCGTGCACGACGTAGTATACAAAAATGTAAAATGATTTTTTTTAGATAAATGCTATAATTGTAAATAACTGTTTAAAAGAACTGTAATTTTAAACCTCACATAATTAGCATTTAGAATTAATGTTAAATAATGAAAAATAATATAAAATTACGATGTAGAATAATTGTGTTACTTTTTAATATTGAAAGTGAGAAGACTTCAAAATGTTTTAACCCGGGAGCAGGCGCGCATTCGATACTAACGCTAATGGTAGTGCGGGGGGACTTAGTCACCCCAATAATTTGTTTATAATTATTTTTACTGTACACGATACAAATCGGAATTCCAGTGAATAATATTATTAAGAGAAAGTATACTTACCGGGGCTTTCAAGGACTATTCAATTTTTTTTGATGGTTTAAAAAAAAATAAAACACTGAACTAAAATGATTCAAAAGTGCAAGACCATAATAAAGGACGCAAATCAGAGACACTTTTCACTAATATTACAGAAATGTTAAATCAATCAATTCTTTTCCAAAATCGTAAAACTCTTTATTATTTACAATTTCCCTAAGCGAAAAGCAAACGCATGAAAGATGGGACGGAACTCTAATGTAGAACTAATTATACCATAGGTTTGAAGGTCAATCAAATGATTAGCAAATGTATTATGCAGCCTGGCTGAAAAGTGAATCATGTCTTCCTTTTCTTTTTCTACAATTAATGTACAGTATTTCAATAATAATTACAGTGATGAATTGTTTATCTTAGAATTTTTCTCAGGGTCTGGGTTTCGTTTTTTCTTTTAACGAGTAATATTTTATGTTAAAACGTAATAAAGAAATCTCTCATTGAGGAAATATAGCAAATTAAACAAAATGTTTTTTTTTCTTTAATTTGGTTTTCGGATCAAAGATAGCTATTTGATGACGGAAAAACGTCAGATGATAAACATAAATTATATCAGTGTTGTTGTGTATTTTTTTTTATTATGGAAGTTAGCATTTTGTTTTACTTCTTTTTCCGGTTATTTTTTTTTAAAAATCTTTAAATTTTCGATATGTTAGCGCCCCCCTTGTAGGGTCATTGCGCCTCCCTAGGGGGCGCGCCCCACATTTTGAGAAACACTGTATTAAACTCAATATCGAACTGGACTACCGGAATAAGAGGACCGAGAGATACACGTAATCTGAATTACTAGCATTCATTAACTTCCCACTAACTTTATTATATATTTACTCTAATGATCCGATAATCTTGATTTAAACCTCACCTGTCTTTTACTTCCTCACTTTCCAGGCGGATCAAACTTTCCAATTGTAGATCACAGGCTAATGATCAGCGAGACGCTTAATCGCTCAATCAACTTGAGTCTTCTTAGATCTCCGTCAACCTATCTTTTGGCGTAATAGCCTCTACTGCTAACTTACAACACTCTCCTTAAATACTTTGACTAATTTGCATATCCTGGCTTCTTCTTTTAGAGTTGGTTGGCAATATCCGCGAATTTACAATCCCCAAAGACGCCCAAGAGTATTAGTGATAAAGTGCCTTACAGATCCATCACAAGAGTAGCTTGATTGTAATGAAATTTCGTATGCAAAGATATTTAAACCCAACATGCAAATGATTAAAATTTGGTGTCTAACGAAAGAATAACGGGAGCTACAGCGCATCGGAATTGCGCACTCAGCAGGTGTCTATAAGAAGCGATTCTCAATCTGATGGTGAAAATTTCTGTTGCATTGATATTTAGGATACCTTTGAACAACTAAAAAAATCCCTCGCCACATGATTCGAGCTCATTACGAGTAAAAGTCAGAGTTTGAGAGAGGTTGTATCATTAGACTGAAAGAGGGAGGTTGGGCAAATCGGAGAATCGCTCATCCTATGGGTGGAAGCGATGCGGCCATTAGAAGATGCTGGCAAGAATGGGAGGGGGGACAGTGGAAGATTTCAGCGTCATGATATTAGCGGTCGACCTAGAGCCACAGCAGATCAGGAGGACAGATGGATTGTCAGATCAGCTGTCACAGCGCTTGATTCATCGCCACCTTTCATTCACGCCTGCACACTGTCAAGCCAGACTACAGTGATGCTTGTCTCGATCAGGTTGGAATCATGCTGACTGGGAGTGTATAGTGTTTAGCGAAGAATTCCGCTTCCAACTGTGTTTTGACGATAATCGAAGACGTGTCTAGAGACGCCCAAGGCAGTGCGAGGATCCTGCTTTCACTATTGTACACCCCACAGGCCCTCAATCAAGAGTTATGGTTTGGGGTGTCATTTTTTTTTACTACCGGACCCCTTTGGTCACCATTGAAGGGACACTTGCAGCACAGCGGTACGTCGACGACATTCTGAAAATTGCTCTATTGCCTTTCCTTTTGCAGTATCCTGGCTTTATATTTCAGCAAGATAATGCCAGACGGATAATGCCGTATACGGTTGTGTGTGTGTTTCTATTAACTATCTTACAGCTTGTCAAACACTTTCTTGGCCAGCTAGATCGCCAGGTCCCTCTCCAATTGAGCATGTCTGGGATATGATAGAAAGCAACTGCATCTACCAGAGAACATTGATGACCTGGCCCGACAATTGGAGGAAATTTGGCAAGAAATACCGCAGGAGACCATCAGGGTGCTTTATCACTCTATGTCACGTCGTGTGGCAGCTTGCATCCAGGCTAGAGGTGGGTCAACTTCTTATTGAGCTCATTATTTCGTAACTATGTAACTCTGAAAAAAATCATTAAATTTTCCTGAAATTTTAATCATTTTTTATTCTATACGTAATCTTTCTACCTACCAATTTTTGTCTCTATCGGACAACTCGTTCTTGGTGCATCGTTTTTGTTTTGTTTGTTATAGAGTGTAATTTATACTCACTAACAACGTTAATTTTTTATCTAAGTGACACCTACCCTAGCGTTATATTTAGTAACTGGGATATGTGCTTGCATTTTTTTATACAAACTGTTAATATCTAGATCTATTGTAATCATCTGCAATCATATTTCATATTCAGTGTTTCATTTATATATATGTGAAGGGGGCACCCCTGGCACGTGACTAGCCCGTTTCGCAAGGAGTAGGAGCAGCGATCCCCACCGAGTCTAAAGCAGAAAGTGGGCACTAAGGCTCCCTTCACACCAAACGATTCCGAGTCTGTAGCAATCTTTCCAATTCACAGCGATTCTGAATGAACAGAGATTTGCCTTCACACCGCCACGTGTCAATCATTCTTCCATCAGTTGCTGTCGAACATGGACGCTGTTTTTAATATTATAAGACGATTAACGTTTCAAGCTCTTAATTTCACAACTGTATTTTCATTTATTTTGAAGTTGAAATGCATAAAAATGAAATATAAGAACGGTTTTATTTTATTTTATATTTTGCCTGTTAGTATCAAGTGTAATTATAGTCTGAAAAGTAGTAACAAATAATAAATATGTATTATAACTATATTATAATGCAATTACTTTTACAAATAATATATGTAATGTTTTTAAAGGCATTTCAAATGTTGTTATATACTACAGCTTTTGTAGCATATAATAACTATTTTTTTGATTATGTATCTGAAAATGGTTTACTAATACATTAATGAATTAAAAATTTTACACGCCATTTACATTTTGTTTGTTTCACAAAGCAAAATTTAAGATCTATGTAGTAATAAAATGGAATCTTTTTAAAAAATTAAAATTATCGACAATATCGGTGTTTTATTTTATTTTAGCATTCTTATAAATATTAAAAAAAATTTCTCTCCCAAAATTAAATAAATTCTTATCAAATTGATCTCTGAAGCTATTTCAAACATCTTTCAGAATATTCCCTCCCCTCCCTCCCCCCAAAAAACAACACATTTTGCTTTAAAGTATTAAAAAGTAAAGAATAAAGTTTTCAAATTTCTAAAATTGAATAAAATAATACATGCAAAGTTAATTTTGTTATTTGCGCTAGATTAGCAGGGATAAAATACAGTCTACACACTCGGCGACAAGAACTAGAGTTAGTTTACATAATGAAAAAGAATACTATGAATACCACACAAAAATATAAGCGCCATCTATTGGCATAAAAACAAACTCATGCTAACCCAAACAAGAACATTAAAACCTTTAAATATCTAAAATTAGCTTCTTTAATAGAAACTTTATGTGATATAATCACTAATAATATAAAAAACAATAAAAATAAACACTCTATTTGTTTAAATTCAGTTTTTCTTTAAGAAATATCTCCCGGTTGCTGGTGAATCACGGAAGAAAATCTGACCTGCCGAATCACGCGTAAGTCAGAATGACGGTGGATTGAACCAGTTTTGTTTGGTGTGAATGCGGGAAGCGAATCTTGAATTATTTGAGCGGGAAATTACGAAGTCGAATCCTGGTCGATCAGACAAGTTTGATGGTGAATTAATCGGAGTCTTTTGGTGTGAAAGGAGCCCAAGAGAAAACCACGACGAGCTTCTTTTCAGCCATTTAGGCAACGACTCGCTTTAAATGTTTCACTTCATTAATTTTTATTCCCCATTTTCTTTGTCACTTGCTGTTAAAATAAACAATTTATCTGTTAAATATTACTAATCTTAATATTAGTAACAACCTACACCAACAAAACATATGTATATTGTTCTTTTTGCCCACAGATACATTGAAAAATGTTTTTCACTTAAATCAGTGTTTTTCAAACTGTGGGGAGCGCGATAAACCTACAAGGGGGGCGCGAGCATATCGAAAATAAAAGATTTTAAAAAATTTATTTACTAGAATGAAGTAAAACAAAATACTTTCTGACATAATAAAAAATATACACATTTACACGGACATAATATATATATATATATATATATATATATATATATATATATATATATATATATATATATATATATATATATATATTATCTGCGATTTTACATCATCAAAAATAAAAGCTTCTACTTCAAAACCTCATTTTTTAGCTATTTTGATACTATAACCAAATAAAACACGTTTTATTCGATTTGCTGTAATCCCATGATGAGAGATTTTTTTTATTACGTTTTCTTTTCAAAGCGAAAATGCTACTCCTTCAAAGGAAAGACAAAACACAGACCCATAATCAAAAAAAATTTTAGGAAGATAAAAAGTTCATCACTGTTATATATTATTGCCATCAGCTGTAGGCAGCAGAATGTATTTGCTGCGGCTTGACCTTCGAGCTTACTTGTACGGTTAGTTACGTCCCTGCTCTTATGTATTTCTTTTTTCATTTAGGGAAGTTTGAAGGATTACTAAGCCAAGCATAATGAAAAAAGTTTTTCATAATTTCTTTAGAACATCCATATTGTAATAAATACACTTTTAATCCGGGAGCGATCACGCCGAGCCCGGAGTGCACGAAATCGGTAATTCTGGCAAAACTGTTTAATTGTTACCAATGGCCCTGACACTATCCTCCTGTTTGACAATCTTAACGTGAACTAAAATATATTTGTCACACATCTCCCTCTTTTTTGGGAGTGACAGACGTTTTTTTTTTTTTTTTTACGATCTTAAGGTACTTGTTATGTCTGAGTTCCCGGTGTGTTAACTTTTTTTCCGAAATATTTTCTGTGTCCTTGAAAGTAGGGGTGAGTATATTTTCTCTTAATTAAATTATTCACTGGAATTACGATTTTTATTGTGTACTATAAAAATAATTATAAAAAAAAAAGGATTGGGGTGACTCAATAACCCCGCTCGACCATTAGTATCGAGTGCGTGCCTGCTCCAGGGTTAAAACATGTTGAAGTCTTTTCGCTTTAAATATTAAAAATAATACAATTATTTTTCATCAGAATTTTTTTTATTGTTCATTATTCAACATAAATTCTGAATGCTAATTCTGTGAGGCTTAAAATTACAGTTCGCTTAAAACTAATTATAATTTGAGCAATCATTTAAAAAAATCATTTTACTTTTTTGTAAACATTATCGCGCACTTGGCTTTACTCCCCTTACAATTAAGCAATTATATCAATAATGTTTTATTTTCTTATAAATAAACTTGTGCAAAGAGCGGGTACTTCAGCCGGTATACTTTTAATGTATCAGTGCTGCACAGAGTATTTTATAACTAATTAATTAATACTAAATTAAGAACAAGTTTAATAAGTATTAGCGACTTCCATGGGCTTGTCTTACAGAGCAAAGTTTTTCAATGGAATGCTTATGATTAGAAATTGACCCTCTGAGTTCTTTTTCTACATTTAGCTGATATCTATATTTTGTCTTCTAAGCAACCACCACATTTTGCAATATGTTCCAATTTAAAAATTAGAGAAAGGAAAAATAACAATAATTATCCTATTACTTATTTATTATTATTTTTTTTTTTTTGCTTAAAAGTAACATATACAAAATTTAATACTTATGTCATGAATTTGTACGGTTTATAATAAAGGTTGTTGCTTTAGCGTCAAAGTGCATTATTATTCCATTCAGTGCATTATTAATGTATAAGGGGGGCGCGATAAAAATTGTGATCGAAAAGGGGGGCGCCAGTATTGAAAGTTTGAGAAGCACTGACTTAAATGCATAGTCTTGGAAGGCATTGAAATGTTTAAACCGTAAAATAAATCCCGTGTATTTTGCATGAATTTGCAAGCTAAAATTTAGGAGCTGTTTTTACGTAAATTTAGATTTCGATGTCAAATCTGTTGATGTATGACGGAAAGTTGTTGCTTCTCTGTTATTATAGGTATTATTCAACGCAAACGGAAAAAGGTGCATTTTCCATTAGAAAACTATTAGTTTTGTAAAACATTGTACTGACGAGTATGAAATTATTTCATCGAACCCCCGAAATAGTAAACAATTGAATATAATATTAATAAATTCCAATTAATATTGTATTTATCACTATTTAAATTTCATTCCGGATGGCTTTGAAGATTTGACTTTTTCCTTAAATCTTAAAAATGATTTTTTTTTTTAAAAAAGGAAAACTAAGGATTTAAATAGGTGAATATTTTTTGATAATAGGATTGAAAACGAGAGAAAGATGATGTGTGTGTGATGTTTCTAACTAAACAGTTTTAACGAAGCAAAAAAGGAATTCAAACTTTATTGAATTTTACTGATTGAGGTGAAAACTACAGTATTAAGCTTTAATTGAGGTAGAGATATGTACAATTTTTTATATGACAAAAAAATGTTAATTTTTATTTTTTACAATTTTAGAGAAACATATAACTGATGCGGATTTCAGTATATTATTTTTCATAAATGTGTGTTTCTCATTTTTGCCATCCTATCTACAAAATTCCATGATATTTTAGTTTCTAGATGTTGCATATAACCAAATCGAATGTGTTATGCTGTGTTGTGCTATTTGCGATGTTGGGAACATTCTTCCGTTAAATGGGAATGGAATTGTACGAAGAAGCAGTTGATTGCTTAAGCTCTGCCCATCGGCTTTTCATCCTATTTAGCATTTACAGCAATACATCTTTATCTCAGAGAATGTTGATGGATTTATAGTTTCTAAAAGGCTTCACTTCGAATGAGAGGCTGGGAAAAATGTGAAAATCCAAAGCAGTAGGGCGAGGAATAATCAATGGTCAAACAATGCGTCTAAAATAGATTGCCGCCAGTGACCATTCCAGCCCCTTCAATATGAAAACATGGTGGTTATAAAGAGAAGTTGTGACGGGCTCACGCGTCTTTTCTTTAACATGTCCTTTGGGTTCTTTGAGACCAGAATTAATGACAACTCTTTTCAAACCAAATCCAAGAAGTGAAGTGTGAAAGAAAGAGGCAAATTAAGAACTTTTAAATATCAGAAGTTAGAGTACACAGGATGACAATTTGTGGCAGTCGATGACAAATAGAGGAATGTTAATATAGTTCGTGGTTCAAGTTTGAAGGTTACGTGGTGGTAATTAGAAGCTGTATGTGATAAAGATATAGAGAACCAAGGTGAATACCAGTGCACGAAAGTAAATACAAGATTGCCTTTATGATATTAGTGATTGATTCTTCAGACTGCAACCAGGTAGGATTGACTATTTAATATAAGAATCAGTGATTGTATTAGAATTGAGTTTAGGCGATTCAGTTATTGATAGTGTTCCGAGTTAGGTTAAGTCGTTATTATCTATATATATAGTGTGTTGCGTATTTTGTCATCGTAGATTCTCTCACATTAATTATTATAATTGAATTTGTTAGAAGTTTAAGTTGAAAATCTTAATAAAGATATATTAATTATTAAAGATTCCCCCAAGAGGGGGAATATCACAAAGTCATCGCTTTGGGGGAGAGAAAGACAAGCAAAAAAATTGTTCTCTTACTCTCGTCTAGAAGGGGATATATTATATTCTAGGCCAGGAATTACTTTCCTCCTTTGTAATAACTCTCTAAAAAGGAAATGAAAAAAAAACCACAGAATATTGTTTGAATAGACTTAAAGCATAATAGAAAACTAAGTGCGTGAAGGAAACGTTCACTTTGAATTCACAAAAAATAATGAAAATTAAGAAGCTCAAGCAATTAAGTTTTTCGCTCGTGTGAAAATTATTAACTTTTCCTTTTAGCTCCACTTATGTTTATGAACAGGAACGCAATATTTCCATTTCATTTTTTTTTTCAATACAAGCAGTAATATTTTGAACCCGTTTTAGTCCATTCCTCAATTAATTTATTTTCAAATAAAAAAAAACTTTAGATTAAATTCATATTGTTTTCAGATCAAAAGCATTGTAAATTAAAAAAAAATATTTGTAACAAAATCTAACATTTTTAGTATATCTTTGCGCTTTTCAGCAAAAATTTTAAAATTTTGGGAAGGGGGATACAAGCGAAACGATTATAAAGCTAAAATTACTATGAAAATTTACTTGACATCTGTTCAGTGAAAATTTAGTATTTTTTTTTGGGGGGGCGAAAGGAATTTAGTATATTTGTAATCCTTTCTTTATATTTATATGAAGTTGGAAAAAAAACGATACTTTAAAATCCGTTTCACATAATTATATCTAAGCCTAAGAATTAGTCGCGTACACGAATTTCTCTTATGGGGGCTTTGTAACACTCTAAAAAATACGCATACAAAAAAGCGAGAAAGGATAATCTCTGTGGTGAAAATTAAAAATTCGTTGGTCTAAGGCAGGGGTGGTGAACCTTCATGGATCAACGTGCCATTTTTTCTAAAGAAATGCTTAATACGGTATAGACGTGCCGTCAAATAATTTGTGATTGTTGGGAAAATAATAAAGCAAAATACTAACATCACAAAACTCTATATTTACTACGGAAAAATACATTTTGCACTGTATAATAATAAACTTTCAGTTATACGGGAAATTAAGTTTAAGTAACATTAGTGTGACTTCTATTGTGGCATATTGTTGGGGTGATTGATTGATTGATTGAATATTAACGTCGCACTGTTCAGCTACACGAGGGCTTTTGGCGACGGACCACGTAATTTTGAACCATGGTCAGTGACGTGGACGACACCTGAGCTGGCACCCACCTCTCCTAACTTCCACACCAACGGGAGGACGTTTCAGCTCTCGACATATTTAACGTGCATCGCTGCCCTACACGACGGGTCTTTAGTGGTACTGGGCCCAAACTCGTGACAAGGCAAGCCACAATCCGATACCTATACCACTCGGCTACCGCGACCACGATATCTGAGTGGAAGTAATTTCACAAAAAAAAAACACATATTATAAGACAAATAACATATTAGGATTGTAAGATGTTACTATAAGCACACACACAGAATGCATGCAGAATTGGAGTTATCTGTCAAACGGTTTCTAAATAAGTCTTTAATATTATTCATCTCTGAAAATAATGATTCGTAGGCATAGATCGATGAAAATAAGGTTAAAATATCATGTGTGTGTGTGTGTGTGTGTGTGTGAGCCTGCTTCTTCAGTTAAGTGCATCTGGAATAGAGTTTAATGTTTCCAAACTTTCGTTATTGGCATTTTTACTTACATTGCTTGTTAATCTTTCTGTATCAATCAATTTCAACTTTTTCCTTGTTTCAACACGTTTTTGAATCCATATTGAACTAGACTAGAAATCACTAAGTTGCATGCCAAAAAAATCCTTTAATTTCCAACCAATCAAATTGGAGTCAGTTCAGTTTATCAAATGATGTCTCATCAAGGTACATAATAAACTTGAGCGTTTCTGATAATTCTTTGAACTTAGAAAATCTCACTGAAAATTCCTTGATCGAAGAATCAATTAGGGAAATAAATTCTTCAATAACTATTTCTTTGTCTAGTTTCTCTTGTACATCTTAATGTTTGAAATAGTTTTTCAAGTTTGGGGTTCCTTGTAATAATATAGTTTCTAAACTAAAATGCAAGCCGTTTTGATCGGTGGTGTTCCCAAAATATTGTGCCACGTTCCATCAATGGCACGCGTATCAATGAATCGCCATCCCTGGTCTAGGCGGTTGGAACCCTCAAACAATCTTCTTGTGTACGCTACTGCTAAGAATTAATTGTAATAAATTCAATCTCTTGTATTTGAAGTTAATGGGGAATCCCAATAAGTTGGAATTAGATGCACAAAAAATTGCTATGCATGTAGTACTATAAATCTATTTTACAAAAACAATGGATTTGTGTTTCATCTTTATAGGAAAAAAAACTATTGTATGGGTTTTAGTGCAATTTAAATAAAATATTCTTTACTATCTGGATTAAAATAAAATTTTTGTTCCAAATAAAAAAAATTAAGATGTCCATCTTAATTAATCAATATATTTTGTTTTTATTTTTATCTTCATTGGAAAGTATTGAAGCAACGCGCGCGGAAATCAATAACATTTGTTTTCAATTTTCTTATTGCTATTTAGAGTTCTAAAGTGATAATAAAAATTTTCCTGCTTTCTCATATCAAGCTCTGATAGCGAAGTTTCCTCATTGTGAAGCACATTTATTCCTGCATTAAAAAAAATGAAATCAAATAAATTTGAGAACATTAAATAATATGACAATTGTTTGAAATTATTGCAAACTTGAATTTTTATGCAGCTTTCTCAGTAAGCAATACATTTAAAAAAAATTGAGTTATTGTCGGACCAAATATTTTATGAACCACTGTATTTTGCGCATCTCTCTATCTTACAAATTTTTTCCTGGAACCAAGCACATAAAGTATATTGAATGAGTGAGTGAATATTAACATCGTTCTATTCAGCTACACAAGGGTTTTTTTAGACGGACCTCGTAATTTTAATCCATATTCAAATGACAAGGATGACACCTGAGCTGGCACTCCCCTCTCCTAAGTTCCACATCACACCAACCGGAGGATATTTGAGCCACGACATACACTTGCCAGAAAAAGTCTGCGTACAAGCACATTGCAAATATGCAAGAATGAAAAAATCATACTTTAAGAATGATAGTAATTTCATAATGTATTTATTTTATTCCTTACACAATTGAGTAACTTTTCATAATAATTTGTGATATATAGCACACGTTGTGTTAAAAAAATAATAATCAAAATGAAAAATAACGCAAATGGCTACCAGAAAAAGTTTGCGTACAACTAAAAAAAGTCATTAAAAATACTTGACCCTAGCTGTCAACTTTAATAGCTGGTTGGATAACGCTTACGTCTCAGAACCTCCGTCAATTGTTTGGGCATAGATTGGACGAGTTTGGATGTCTCCTCAGAAGAAATGGTATTCCATTCTGTGACGATCACTCTTTTCAACATTTATTTTGATGTAATGGGGTGTGTTGGCCAATTTTTCTCTCCAATAAGTCCCATAAATGCTCAATTAGATTTAAATCCGGCGATTGTGGAGGAGAACGCAACTGATTTTTGATATTGTAGAGAAGCCAGAGCTTAACATTATGGGCATTGTGCTTAGGATCATTATCCTGCTGAAACCAAAAGTCATCTCCAAGATTCAAATCCTGTTTGCCCTGCTTCAAGTTTTCTTTTAATATGTTAATATACCCCATATGATTTAATGTCGAGTTTATAAAGGTTAGACGACCCACGCCATTGGCTGCCATGCACCCCCAGACCATCACACCACCTCCACCATACTTAACTGTAGGCACAAGATTCTCCTTCTCAAGAGCCGTACCTTGTTTTCGCCACACCAGCTTACGCCCTTTTATGCCAAATATGCAAAACTTGCTCTCATCAGAGAATAGTACTTTTTCCCAAAATTGTGGAGGCTTATTTACATGCTCATTAGCGAAATCTAAACGCTTTTGCCTGTTCACCTGGGGTTTCTTATGAACTACACGGCCATGATAACCAGCCTTTTTCAATATTTTTCTTATGGTATCTTCATGAAGTGTTTTTTAAATCTTTCTCTAATGGCATTCACAATCTGAGATGCACTTAATCGTGGATTCAGACGTATGGACTTGAAGACATACCTCTTTTCACGGAGAGTCAGCTTAGATGGACGTCCAGAACGTGGCTTTGAGATTACAGATTTCGACGAAGTGTAATTATTGATCACTCTTTGGATAGAGGAATGTGTTCTACCCACAATCTTGCTAATTTCCCGAAGATTTTTGCATTCATTCCTAAGCTTTATGATAATATTTTTTTCTCTCTTCAGGAGTAATCTCTTTTCCTTTTAAATCCATTGGGATTTAACACAATTTACTTTCCAAAAATCTACAAAATGCAATGTTTAAAGTTTGTCTAACAAAACTGAGCACGTGTTAAAAAGTAAATTAAAGTTTGATTTGCAGGTTTCATTATATTAATTTTTGTACGCAAACTTTTTCTGGTAGCCATTTGCGTTATTTTTCATTTTGATTATTATTTTTTTAACACAACGTGTGTTATATATCATAAATTATTATTAAAAGTTACTCAATTGTGTAAGGAATAAAATAAATACATTATGAAATTACTATCATTCTTAAAATATGATTTTTTTCATTCTTGCATATTTGCAATGTGCTTGTACGCAGACTTTTTCTGGCAAGTGTATTTAACGGGCATCAGCCGCTCTACACGGCTCGAACTCATGAGATGTCGGCTATGAGTTTGTAACATTGACCATTTGGCTACCGTATCATAAAACATATTGAAAATGAATCTCTGTTTATAACGAATTTTTCCCATAGCGAACTTCTTTTCGGAATTTAGTGACTTCGTTAAGGTATCCGACTAGGTTGAAAAAGTGCTTTTTAGGTGTTAGATGTTTGGTGTTGTTTGGGTCATTAGGGAAAAAAGAAACTAATTATTGAGGAAGAAGGACTAATACATAAAACTAGAGAGTTTTTTAAGTTCTTTTTATAGCATTTACTTTATCTATAACTAATAAAAATATTTTTTAAATTCATTTTTTTGAAGAATGAACTTTTTATAATAATTTGTGCACGAAAAGCGGGATATCTTCTAAATAATCCAATCAAATGCAATGAAAATTATAACATGTATGCTATGGACCCTTCAGAGTGTAACAAACCGCAGGTTTTAAGACAGCTACATTTAATCACATTTTACAGCCATTTTTATCATAGAACATGCAGTAATTTTGACGAGAAATCATGACCATTAAGTTTAAATGCTAATAAAATAATTATTTCTTAAACTATTTTTAAATTCCTACTATTAGATCACACTTTCTATATAATTATTTATTTGTTTATTTATGTAATTATTTATTTATCTTGGTGGAATTTTCAATCGTTAATAAAATACATTTTAAAGCGCTCAATTGAGCTGAAATTTTATATATAGGATTATTTTGGATGACAATACAATGATTTTTTTAAATCATTGTTATAAATAATTAAATCATAATTAATAAAAATTAATTTATTAAGACTAATTACTTAAAGAACTACAAATAGAGCCCCGTTGTCATCACTTTTGGTGACTTGTGTCAAAACTTGAAAAGGTTTTTTTTCTCACGTTTTAAAGTATTCAATTAAACTGAAATTTTATATACACGATTGTTTTGGATGACAATACGATACTTTAATGATAATGAATAAAAATTAATTACCATTAATGCTGTGATTCTGTCCTATGTATATACGTATTTATACTAATAGTAACTATTTAATAAAAAGTAGCTAAATTAAAAAAATTTCTTTGTTGATCTAAATAGGAATTGACTTAATTTTTTTTATATTACTTGTTTATCTTGCGGTTTGTGACACTTCAGAGGGATCAAGAAGTATATCAATGACGTTAAAATTGTATAATGTGTAATTTTTTTTATTTATCACGTTTTTCTTAATTTAAAAAATTTTGCTAAGTTTTCCTAAAAATATTTTTTTTTCAAATAAAGGGCGATACATGTTAGTTATTTAATAGTTATGACTTTTTATGCCTATTTGTTTTTTAAAACAGTGTTCCGCAACCCTCGGTCCGTGGATCAAATACTAACGGTCCGCTTTAATTGATTGATTGAATATTAACGTCGCACTGTTCAGCTTCACGAGGGCTTTTGGCGACGGACCACGTAATTTTGAACCATGGTCAAGCGACGTTGACGACACCTGAGCTGGCACCCCTCTCTACTAACTACCACACCACACCAACGGGAGGACGTTTCAGCTCTCGACAGATTTAACGTGCATCGCTGCACTACACGGCGATCTTTAGTGGTACTGGGCTCGAACTCGTGACAAGACAAGCCACGGTCCGATACCTATACCACTCGGCTACCGCGGCCACACTATCGGTCCGCACAAGAAACATTAAATTATTTCTTTTTTATTTACTGTGGTATATTTTTCTTAGGTTTGGGGCTACTTTTTATGAAAATCACTTAATATTCCTTGTTAAATTATTTAATATTCAATCATATTAACATACTTCGTGGATCAAATACTACCGGTCCGCACAAGAAACATTAAATTATTTCTCTTTATTTACTGGGATATATTTTTCATAGGTTTGGGCTACTTTTTATGAAAATCGCTTAATATTCCTTGTTAAATCACTTAATATTCATTTTTTGGTGTAGCTATAGCTAATTCAAAACTCACGACAAATACAATTAAAGTAAAATTATTAAATCAAAACAGTCTAAAATATAAACAATCAAAATCCTCCTCCTCAGTGGGCCGCAGTAAAATTAACTAGCATTGACCGGTCCGCGGCTATAAAAAGGTTGCGGAGCACTGCTTTAAAGCAATAAAATTATTCAGAAAATCAATTTTTGAAAAATTTATCTCCGAACCTTGTCGGATACCTTAAATAGAGGTCTGACTTTATTCTCAAATTATACATTGTTTAGGAAATAAATAATCAAATAAACAAATTAAAATACATTTAAACAATTAAAAACTTATAACAGTATTAACTTAACTTTAATAATAAAGTTTGTGAAAGCATATAGCACGCGAAAGTATATTTTTTGCAGTAGGTTTAAAAATAAAAAAAGTTATTGAAATGTGTGTGTGTGTTTAAAAGTACTATCAGATTTTCGATTCAGAGATAGCTGCATTTTTTTAAGAATAACGTCAAAACTGCGTTTGTATTTGGAAAACAGAATGCAAAGGATTATAGCATTTGAATTTGACTCTTTTCTCCCTATAGTAAATGTGATGTGGCAGTTAAGAGAATGATTTTCCCTCTTCGTTGCAGTCTTCCCTTTCAATTTACAGAGATAACATTTCTAATCATTAAATATTGATTAATATATCATAAATTTGAAACATGTCTGAAAAATATAAATATGTAACACACGGTTTAATACTAAGACCGAAATGTAGATGGCGGTACTTGTAACGGAAGCATTACCGACCGAAGCTCTGTATTACCGCCAGAGAGAGTTGGGAAATGAATGAGTGAACTTTACTCGTTTCGCTGTCCAATCCTGGACTATGTAATATATTTAATTCCCCCTTATTTTCTCTAAATGTTTAACCTATATTGTGTCTAAATGCCTGTCCATTGTAACTGTGTTATTTTATGTCATTAAAATATTTTAAATTACCCCGAGATCTTGTCCATTATTTTGGTTTACCCAGTAATGACGTAAGAGAACCGTTACAAATATAATTATTCAAGAAAGGAGTTAATTTTATGATTGCAATAGTAAATTTGATGATCAAGTGTATCTCAAAAAGTCTGACATACTTTGATATTAAAGGGTAAAAAACTATTTAGGAAGAATCGAGTACAAGTGATAAGATTCTTTTTTATAAAACTTATCTTCAAAATAATCAAAAGCAGCTTTTGAAAATTGACAATCCATACATAATTCAAGTGAAGGAAAACCAACGGAAAAGATAAAAAATTGTATTAATCTTTCACAGGAAAAAGCCTCCAAATTTAAAAAAACGAAAAAAAATTTATAAATTTTTTTTCATTAAAATAAAATTTTCAGTCAATTTTTTTTTTTTTGTTATTTTATTTGCATACTTGTATAAATTAAACATTGATTTTTACTTTAAAAATTATTATATAAAGTAACCAAAAATAGTTTTATTGTAAAAATATTATATAAAAATAATAATAGATAAAAAATACATAAAATATGCAGTATGTAAAAAATAAAGAAGATAAGAGCGAACACTCTCTCTTATAAAAATTAAACTTATTCATTCAATAGTATTTTCTCAAATTTCTATAATTTTTTATTTTGTGTTTAAAGTACAAGATTTCCTAAATTTAATTAAAATTTCAACTGTTTCAAAAGAAAATTGGATTTACTAATAAAAAGAGCTATAAATGTGAAGGAACTGTTTTTGAGCGATTAATATACGTACACATTTCTAATATTTTAATTTCTTGAATTACATTACAAATATTATTCTAAGGCTGTTTCAAAATTTCTAATGCAAAATAAGCCGATATAGTTTTAAAAAACTTAAAAAAAACCACTTTTATATTAAATCGAACAAAAAAGTAAAAAAATAATTCTTAATCCTAATATATATTATAAACGCGAAAGTTTGTGAGGATGTTTGGGTGTCTTTCACGCAAAAACAACTTGTAATGACTTTGCACAGCTCTGGGTTACAACTATTTATTTTTTGCACGTAATCAGAAGTTATAACAGCACAAAGAATTAGAAATAGGATGGGTAGCTTTCATCACAGATTCCCCACCGAGTCTGGAGAGTTCGCTGGCACCAAATCCGGATTCCGCAGACTTCGCGGTTTTGCAAGTTCGTTTCGCGGAAGGCACCTCACCAGGGCTCCCTCAAAAAATCCGTCTCTTACCGGGAGGAGCTTCACTACGGCTCCCTCTAAAAAAAACTCGTATCGCTGCGAGGGGCTCACACCAGCACCCTCCAAAACACAATCTTTTATTTGCTACCAGGGGCTTCAACACAGCACCCTCCAAAACACAATCTTTTATCTCTACCAGGGGCTTCAACACAGCACCCTCCAAAACACAATCTTTTATCGCTACCAGGGGCTTTAACACAGCACCCTCCAAAACACAATCTTTTATCGCTACCAGGGGCTTCAACACAGCACCCTCCAAAACACAATCTTTTATCGCTACCAGGGGCTTCAACACAGCACCCTCCAAAACGCCAATTCCTCTCTTCTCGGTTGATTGCGGTTGATTTTGATTAGAGGTACCTAGGCTGCGCCAGCAGCCTTCAACCCTCTATCTGGTACTGCGATGTTCTTGGTGTTAGTAACTTGGGCTTGAAGAGGAGGGCGTGACTTCAGAAGTGAAGGTCCAATGGGAGTGCAGGAGGCATCGGCTATGGAAGTGATCTTTGATTGGAGGTTGGAAGTGAGCTTTTAAGAGTGAAATCGTGAATATGGTATAGAAAAATATATACTTTTAAAAATTTAGAAAAAGAAAGTATTGATAAATATTAAGGAGAGAATTTTAAAATTTAAAAATATTTAGGAGAGAATTTTAGGTTAAGTAAGAGTAGGGAAATTTAAACATTATTCATTATTGCTTCTGCCAGTAGGCAGGTTTTTTCTTCGTCGGAGTTAGAATTTTTAAATTTGGAGAGGAGATCGAGGATTTTAGGGTTTTTCTTAACTAATTTTGAAATAATATTAAAGAGCTCCAAAACTTGATCTAAATCTGAAATATTGTCTTCTTGGCTAAGGAATTCACGGGGGGGGGGAGTCTTCCTTTTGGTTATTATTTTCAGGAGGGGTTTGACTGGAGATTCCCCCACTAACAACGTTAGCGAAGGAAATTCCCTCTTTGGTCCATTTACTGACGAAATATTTCTTTCTAATTGCGTCAAAAAAGATGATTTCTTTCTTAGGCTGGGGGAATTTGGGACATTTTGTATAACATGCCGAGTGACCGAAGTCCTGGCAGTTAATACAAAATGGGTTAATCAGTCTTTCTTTGATGTGGCAGTTCTTGGTGGCGTGCTCTTTTCCGCACTTTAAGCATCTCGGCTTCATGAAGCAGTTTGCGACTGTATGGAAAAAGTTGTTACAGTTGAAGCATTGAGTTATTCCTCTAACGAGGTAACCTTCTACTTTCACCTGTAAGTAACTCAAGTGGGCTAGGTCGAAAATTTTGCTATTATTTGCATTTCGCGGGAGAATTACAAGAAAATAGGGGAGGGTTTTTTTAGTTCTTTTTAAAATTAGTTGCGTGCAACTATCTATTACGTATCCTTCGTCAGCTAAGTCTTTTGTTATATCTTCTATTTTTGAGGAACTAGGGAGGCCTTTTATTACTGCTTTAATCAGTTTTTCAGTTTGCGTTTAATTACATAGAATTCGAAATCTTTATCCGACTCCAAAAAGTGGATAAGATTTCGATTTTCTTCGTGATCGTTAGTTAAAATTTTAATTACATCATAAGCTATTCTATTTCTAATATTGGGGAATTTTTCAGAGATGCATTTAATTTGCTCTCTGAGCTTCTTTTTAATTTTTAACATGATAGGGTGGGGAAGCATAATCTTGGGGGTAACTATTTCAGTAGTTACTTGATTTGCAGTCGGGAGTGGATGTTCAACATCCTGTTCTAAATCAGAGAAATTGTTACTCGTTTCTATGGGGTCCTGGGTTGAGGTGGGGAGACAGGCCTAGCTGTCTTTTTAGGGAAGATAAACTCTTCCGTGGATTCCTTGCCTTTATTTTTGCGCTTTTTACTTAACTTTTTCTTATTACCTTTACTATTGGTTTTTAATTCCGGATGGGGGACTTTTAAATTAATTTCCTCGACTATCGAAGTAGTGGGAATTTTATGCTCATTGCAATCTGATTTAGTGCAGGGGGGAGAGGGTTTTAAGCTCACTTACCATTTCCTCCTTTCTCTTGATCATGGCTTGTGTGCTCATCCGGTAGAGTTCTGTGAAGGAATTCTTTGGGCTGGGCGAACGTCCGTCTTGCAAAAACTTATGCAGGGTTGAGATACCTGTTACGGTATCTCTAAGTTTCTCGCAGGCGGGGGGGCAACTTGAGTTTGTCTAGTCGGCGAAAATTCCATATTATCGCTATAATCACTCATGATTGTAGATCCGGTCGTAGAGCTCAATCGTGCGTGGTCTCCAGTTCCTCTCTTCTCACTCTCTCACTGCCCTTATATATCCACTCCCCTCTCATCTCATTCATCCTCCTTATACTCTGATGTTTTGTCCTTTTCCCGCTCCTATCGGACTCGGCTCTTTTGAACTGTTGTCCCTCAGCCGACCCCATCGGTTCCGACGCATTCCAGCTCTAGCCCCATGGGCGCCGATGTCTGGGTACACATTGTGTGTTTCCAGACGCGCTGTCGTCACCGGATCGGGAGCAAACAAAACACATTGTTGATGCGTCTCTTTGTGACGCCGAGGACCAAGTTCCGAAATTCCTTCCCAAGAATTAATGAAAAGACTGGAATTTCCGCAACGTTTGTCGGCAAGGGCGAGGTGTCCATAGTAATTGGGGGGAAGTGATCGGCTTCGTCACAAACTGAATGGATTTTAATGAAACTTTACAGTAATATAGCTTATACATCAGAATAACACATAGGCTATAATTTATAGTTTAGGCTATAATTTATAAAGATATTGTGTGAAGTGTCCAAAACATAACGATATTTGTCAAGTAAATAGGAAAGAATTCTGCCATCTGCAAGCAATTCTGGCGTGCGCTGCAAAAAAGCTCGCGACAGCATATTTGAAAAAACACTTTGTTTTGTCTACGCAAGGCGCTGGCTTCTAATTTGTTCCAGTGATCAGTGTAATCTCTATTTTTTATTTCAGAATAAAACTTAAGTTTTGAAGGGAGAAGTTGTTTTAAATCCCTCTTTATTTGCTACTATTAATTTTTTTCCTGAGTGAACCATAAGAAATTGATCCTTATATCAAAATAAATACTTTTATCGCTTCTGGTACTGGTACTTCAAGTAAATAAATTTGTCTTTCACACTACATCATTTGGACAAATTTGTATAATTTGTTTATGGTTAGTAGTTAGTTAATTATAATGCTATAATTTTAATTGAATAGGCAGATATGGCATTTTTTAAGTATAAAAATAATAATAACTACTGTATTGTATTTTTTGGAGTGAATGAACATTAACGTTGGACTATTCAGCTACACGAGGGGTTTTCGCGACGGACCACGTAACTTTGAATCATGGTCAAGTGACGTGGACGACACCAGAGATGGTACCACCTTCTCCTAACTACCACATCACACCAACTTACCAGGAATATTCTACCAATACTTAGCAGGAATATTCTTTGAAATCCACTCTTCCAAGATGTATGGCAGCGCGGGTTCTATGATGAGCATTTTAGCGGTGAAGGCGAATAGTTTTGTAGTAGAAATTGCGTTTTCAGCGGATTGCAAAGATTATTTTTGTCCCGAAAAAATTGTTAATGTCACAATTTAAGTGTCTTGTGTTTATTGTATGTTAATGAAGACATTAGAAAATGATTTGACTATTTATTTTAAGTGAACGTTGTATCTAATTCATTTTACAGTGGAATATCTTTAATTAATTAATTAGCTCTAACGGTTTAAATTTCCCAAAGTTGAGTATTTTGTTTATGTATATCCCTTATTTTTCAATGCAGTGATCCCAAAAAATATACTGCATAAAAAAAACTGCAGTAAGTCATAATTCGGTAGATAAAGGGTTAACGTGTATCGCACCCCTACACTGCGGGTCTTTCAAAGTTCTAATAAAGCTCGAGCTATGAAAGTAGCTAGACATTTGCCATCTTGACTCTATCGTCAACATTTCGCTGTATTTTTCATTGAATTGCCATTATAATTTAATAAACGGCGTTGCTTGAGAATATTACAATTTTAACATAAAATAAATACAACAGAAAATAATATTAATGTATTACACTTTCAGGTATAAATTATTTACACTACTTTAAGCGTTCATTACACAAAACTTTTAACATTGTGTTACTTTTGTTGAGCAGAGATCAGCTTAGGGACATATTTTCGAAAATCGACTCTCAAGAGAGTTACGGGGAGTTATAAATAAAAAAAAAATCCTTTTTATCAGCTATTAGATTTAAAGACTTAAAATTTAACAAAGGTTTTTTTCCCTTTCTTTCTTTTTATGTTCTTTTGTTCAGCTGAGATATGCAAAAAGCTTTTTTTGTTTAATTTGCAATTCACGTAAAATTAGTTCATTAAAAACTTCTTTATCCTTCCATCTTTATTGTTTAATTTTTAAGTTCACTCATGCAAAGAACGGGTATACCAGCTAGTATAAGAATAAAATGATTAACGAGAAAATTATAATGTCATTGGGATAAAAGCGTGGGGTGTTCAATATTATTTGTGTAACGTCGTGTATAGCTAACCATCAATAAATTTTTACAGCCTAACATAAAAATAAAAGCATTGTTTATTTGCTAAACCATTTGTTACTGAAGCAATAGAATTCAGTCCATATGCCAAGCCGGTGCAATCAGTCTATATTCTATTCTCAACGCCACCGGCGTTCATCGTCTTTCCACTCCAATCTCGGACTAAGCCCTTTTCTTTCGCGCTCTCTTCCCGTCCGTTCCAACCAGGGCTTTCCTCTCATGCTTTCTCCATCCAGTGCAGGGCGTTTCCCTTTCTCCATCCAAGGCCGGGTTCCTCTCTCTCTCGTCCCTCCTTTTTTTTCCTCGCGTCTCCTCAAAAAGAACCCTTTTAAACACCAGGGATGTGTTCACAACACGCCCCTCGTCCCTTCTTATTGGCAGGTCACAAAAGTCTCTCTTGACCTCCCTCGTCCTATTTGCGCATAACACACCAAAACACACCCGGGCATCATAATTCCTTGTCCAACATCTGGACACACTTGTCCATCACGCCACCTGTTTCTATTATCCCCTTCTCTCTACACCAGAAAAGACGACATGATTCTTTAAGACAGGCTTCGCCTATTGTCAATGGGGCGCCGGCTCTCCTTTACCATTATGGCGACCCGTCTGGCTGTCGTCACTCCCCGAGTTCAGACAATAAACAATGGCCCCATGGCCACGTGCACTGGTCATTTTACGGCTGGCGGATCTTAAAAATTCAGGGAAAATCGATGGGTGTGAGTTCACAACAATTGAAAACGTCGTACTTGTCACTTAACAGCTGGTGAAACTATGAAACTTATCGTGAATCGAAAGATGGATTTCACAACAATCGACGATGTCACAATTGTTATAATTTTTTACTAGTTCTTTTCCGAAATGCTGAGTTAGTGTAAAAATTTAGTACAAAGCACCCCACGCTAATTACATTAATTTTCTCGTTAATCATTTTATTCTTATATTAAGAACTTTTTTTTTATTTTTTAGTTCAATTAAACATAAAAGCATTTTTTTTAGATTTTTAAACTAGCATTTACTCATTGATGAATCATTGTTAAATGCGTTATTTTTTAGAATCTAGAACACCCATTGGCATCCTATCAGTGCGTCGGTACGTCCTGGTTTGCAAAATGTTTCATCAACCAACTGAAGGAAATCTGGAAGAGCTAAGTTTCAAATATTTCATGCGAAAAAAAAGATCTCAAAATTCTCTCTGAAATTTGTATCAGTATTAGACACAAAAGTACACTTTTTGAATCGAAGATTTAGTGAGGAATTATTTAATCCGATGAGATCTCTGAATCGATTCTCAGCTGTTTTGGTAAAATGAAACAATGAATAATGTTTCATTCCACAGATCCAACAAGAGAATTTAGAAAAATAGACTATGTCTGAGTTTAGACGTTCATATTTGACTGGAAGCTGGAATCATGGCAGACTCCTCCTGTCCATATCTGGGACTAGACTGGGCTTGGTATTGCAGACGTGGTTGGGAGATAGGCGTGGGAAATGAAAACAGGAACCAATGGGAAGCAATCAGACAGACTTGGTTTCGGCGACTTGCAGTAGTAGGGTTACTATTGGATGAGAGAGTTGTTGTTCGGTAGAAAAAAATTAAACTATTGAGATAAAAGCAAGCAAGTGGAATTAAAAAATAAATAGAAGTTTAAAATGTAGAAAAATTTAGAAATATTTAGAAATATTTAGGAAGTTAATAAAAATGAGCTTTTTCTAAAAGGGATTCTAAAATTAGGAAAGCTTGCTGCTTGAAATCTTTAGTGGCTTTAAGTGCGGGAAGAATTTCTATTAACTTTGGAAATTGCTTTATAAGATTTGAGATAATTTTGAATAGTTCTATTAAATTTTGTATGTCACTTGCATTATTTTTCTTATCGGAGATGATCAGGGGTTGACTTTGACTTTCCTAAGATTCATTATTTAACGCTGGGAAATTAATTTTTGAGGAGTTGCCTGTGGAAGCGAAGAAAATCAGCGAAGTAAATTCCTTCGATGGTATTTTTACTATCGAAATTTTCCTTGACTTTATTATCAAAAACGGGGGTTACTTTTTTTGGTTGAGGGAATTTTGGTCAATTTGTGTAGCAGGCGGTATGCCCGTACACAAGGCAATTAATGCAGAAGGGATTCTCCTGCCGTTCTTTTATTTTACATTCTTTGGTTAAGTGCCCTTCACACAACGTGGCTTTAAATGACAATTCGCTGCAGTATGGTAAAAGTTGTTGCATCTGAAACATTGAGTTATACCTCTAATTGAGGTACCCCTCAACTCCAATTTGCATATTTCCCAAGCGGGTAAGATCAAAAATTGGTAAATTAATTGAATTTCTTGGAAGTGTTACGAACAAAAAAGGCAGTGAGTTTTTATTAAATTTGGAAATGAGTTGGTTGCAACTGGTGACCAGGGCCGATCCTAGGGTGTCAGCCGCCCACGTACAAAGACCTAATGTGCCGCCCCTCTAGAAGATTTTTCACAGATTGACTAATACTTAACGTTGACACTATAAATTCATCTACCTGTATTAAAGTAAAAAGTAAAACACATTAATAAAATGCAAATACAATTCTAATTGCAGAACTCCTTTTTTTACCAGCTAATATGTCACAATAGCGACAAAATACTTAATTAACCACTTAACAGTTTCATTTATTTTCCAAAATCGTTCAAAAAAATGTCAATTTTTTTTATTGTAGTTAATAATATTTTTCTTATTTATAAAACTATAATTACAAATAAAATCGTTGTAATTACGAAAATGAACTATTTAGAGTGCTTTTAAATGTTCATAGGTTATTCCCAAATTATTGCTTTTTCGAGCACTAACGATGTACGAGAAAGCGCACTTTACAGGTATATGTAAAAAATGAAAAAAAATTAAAAACATTTTCAAACTTACCAGTATATATTTCCTTTATTGTAACAGTTCTTTATGATTACAAATCCAATTTTGTATGATACAGTTAGAAACAAGGTGTCAAGCACAGTCCAACATCACAGTACGGGGAAAAGTATCTTGTTTCTTTTCTAATTCTTTTTCCGTTGTCATTTTTCTTCAGCGAACAAACATAGCACTTTCTTGCAGGTCTCAGCTCTCTTCTTTTCACTTGGTGCAATTACTTCCAAGAAGTGCCTTTCAGTCAATCTCATTGGATTGGGTTGAAATGCAGGACGGCCTTTCTTTCCTGACACTTCTCCATATCTTTTTATCAGGCAATCAACAATGTCCATTCTAAACTGCAAATGAGAGTCTTTTCCACCATTTTTTTTGTACAACACAAAACTATTCCACAAACATATGTCCAATAGATGAAAGAATATTTTTTTGAAATACTTCTTTCCCCTTCTCTTTATCAAAGGGTAATTTGTAAGATGCTGGTCCAATCGATCTACACCACCCATTGTGTTGTTATATTCTATAACTGCTTTAGGTTTTCTTCTTATCTCATTTTTATGACTCTGTACTTGAACCATTTCAGGATTATGTATTGTTGAAATAAGGCACACTGCCTTCTTGTCCATCCATTTCATAACGCAAACTTTACTTCTTTGATAGGCAATCATTTGACCTTTGTCAATTTTTTTAGATAGCAGTTCTTTAGGAACATCCTTTCTTCTGGGTTTTAGTGTGCTGTACATATCAGTTAAACTTTGAATGATAATATCTGCCAATTCCGGAGAGGAATAAAAATTATCTGTGCTGAGACAATGTCCCCTATTTAGGAGTGGTTCCATGAGAGTCATTACAACTTGTGAAGACATACACATATGCTTGTATTTTTCATCAAATAGAGTACCTTTTCCAGTGTATATAATCAATGACCACACATACCCTGATTTGGATTCTCACAGCATATAACATTTTTTTCCAAATCGTGACCGTTTCAGAGGCATATATTGTTTCCAACCAAGCCTTCCTTTGAATAACATCAGATTTTCATCAATAGTAACATCTCTATCGGGTGTAACTACTTCCTTGAAACGAATGGTCAAATATTTTAGTACTGGCCCAATTTTTGATAATTTGGGGCACTCAAGTGTTTCAGTAACAAATGTTTCATTATCGGAAAAATGCAAGGAACGGTAAATTAGATTGAAACGCCGATAGGACATGACTTTGGAGAAAAAGGGAGTCGATATGGAATGTTTTTTGCTCCAATATTGTTCATTTGTTGGTTTTTTGACGATGCCTTGAAGAATAATTAGAGCTATAAAAACATGCATTTCTTCTTTTGATGTTGGCTCCCATTTTTTTACTTCTGGAATGCCTGCGAGGAGTGCTGCTCCCAATAGTTTGTTCAGCATAACGATTTGTTTCGTGAACAATCAAATCAATCAAATTATTATCTATCAATGCTTCATAAAATTGCATTTTACCAGAGCTTGCATCAAAATCTAAATGAATTTCAGGCGTATTAGTGAATGCAAATCTCGGAGGAGGGGCATAAGGATTATTACAATCGATTTCATAAAAGTTTCTTGCTTGGCTAAGGTCATCGTTTTCATCGTCACTAATATCAAAGTCAAAATCGTCTGAGAAACTGTCAATACTTCCCGAATCGTTTATAGATATTTCACAGAATCTGTTTCAGATTCAAGATCCGAATCATAATCATTAATCGGAATTATTTCCGATTCATCCATTATTGCAGGATATAAATTCCAATATTAGTCTAATACGGTGCAAAAAGTCTTTCAGAATCACGCTCACAAAAACGCTAGCTAATGATGTGAATAAATTTTCCCACCTTTCTAATATTCCATCCCAAAACCACTCACAAACCACTTAAAACTGGTTTTTCAACTCAATACAGTGGGCAACTATCGCCATCTATTGACAAATTCAACAATTATACTTTAGAATTACTAGAGAGATAAAAATACGGGCAAAGCAGAAATAAAATCGGAGAAATAAATCTGAACGTACGACGTACGGGCAAATCAAGAATTGGAAAAAAACTAGTGAACGTACGGTGTACGATCAAAACTGGCAAGTGGTTAAACAATAAACAAAAAAATACTACCTATAAAATAAAAATTGACATTTTATAGTTAGAAATACAAAATAACTGTACTTACGCAAAAAATATAATCCAATAAAAAAAAGTACTAAAGCATAAACCTCGTGAAACGAAAAGTATATAATTCAGTCCTTCTACAAAAAGACTACCTAATAATTAACTATAAAATAATTTTTCTGGCTTTCTGAGAACCAAGTTTGTCAACAGTTTCGGTGAAATCCATTTTTTCTGAGATTTCGGATTCAATAGAGATGATGGTTAAATCAGACAACCTTTCTTGTGTTGTATTATTTCTCGAGTAATTTTTAATAATTTTTCATTTTCTTAAACTTCTTTCCTTGAAGCTAGAGAAACAGAAAAGGTTAAAAAAAATTCTCATTGCTTCAGCAAAATTTGCAGATCATTCTTGACTATAATTTCTAATACCTCAATCGGCTGTTTTTACCTGGATAAATATCTTTGAAGGAAGTCATTTCATTAAAGGGTTGTATACCATCTATATCTTTCACAATATATTTCCTTCCTCCTCTACCTGTAACTTAACATTCAAGTCCATCTCAGGCTTTCATGAGATCATCATCAGAAATGTTGTGAAACATACAGAAAGCAGAATATCGAACAACACTCAGATAATAAGGTAAATCGTACATTAGCTGAAGAGATCGCGAATTGCGGGAAGGAATTTATAGTTGGTTCATCACTCCCTCAAAAACAAATAAATAGACCTTTTACCAGAGCTTTGAGATGGGAAATTCGGGGGATCAATACCTAAATCTCTAGTAAGTGTTGTTACTGAGTCGACAGATATCTTAAAGTTATCATCAGATCCTTTGAGAAACTAAATACTCTTTTTACTTTTATCTAAGTCTTCAATGCATTCTACGATGTTAAATTTAGGATTTTGAATCCTTCTTTTTTTTTCAATACATCAATTCATGATAATAAATCATGCCAAATTAAAATTGAATAAAAAGTTTAAATGTTACATTTTTTCCCCTGTGTCTAATGTTATCTTCAATTAAGGCATTTAATGCGGTAATACACTGCTGGACAATTGCTAAGGACGGATCACAAATTGCTATGTAGCATAACATTAAGCGAGACATGAGGCCTAGTAGGATAAAATATAGTTGCCACACTGTTCAGACATTAGAATAAAGAATATTTATTGTTCTGGAAAGTACAAAAGCTGTGAAACATCTGAAAGAAAAAAAATGTTCATTTGATCTGCGTACGGAGAAATGGAACAATGCATCTAAAAGTCAGCAGGCACCTTAAAGAAAGGTATCAGTACGGGATATGTCCACCGTGGAGTGTGATGCAACATTCCACACGTCGTACCATACTTTGCACAACATTATCCAGCAGCTGTTGAGGCAATTTATCCCATTCCTCTGTGAGTGCACGGATGAGGGTGTTCTTGTTTGTCGGAGGATAGTTTCAACCATCAACTTGCCTCCCCAAAGCATCCCACTCATTTTCAATTGGGTTTAGATCTGGAGAACGTGCTGGCCATACGAGACGTTGAATACCCTCGCTGTCTAGACAATTCTGAACAGCGAGTGTTCGATGACATGTTGCGTTGTCGTCCATAAAAACAAATTTATCACCGACAGCACCACGGAAAAGATGAACATGAGGAAGTAGAACTTCATCAATGTATCGTTGGCCCGTCATAGTCCCATTCGCAATCACATGTAGGCGCATGCGGCCATTGATCATGATGCCGGCCCACACCATGATACTGCATGTCGGATATAGGTCCTTTTCCTGGATATTTTCTGGACGATAAGCAGTACCACTCTCGCGCTAGATCAGTTGGCGTCTACAATCCGATGACAGACTGAACCTACTCTCATCTGAGAATAGTACGCATGCCCAGTCCTGTTCAGTCCAATTGTGATGCTCACGACACCATTGCAAACGGGCAGTACGGTGCTGTCTGGTCAATGGGACACACATAACAGGTCTGCGTGCGTATAGTCCTCCTCCCCTCAAACGTCTGGCAACAGTTTTTCGGGAGATCCGCTTTCCTGAGGCAGCAAGAAACTGATTTGCCACCTGCTGAGCTGTGGTGCACCTGTTCCGTTTTGCTGATAGGACGATATATCTGTCTTCTGCAGACGTCGTACTTCTAGCATGACCTCCCCGTGCCGTCTACTACACATTCCAGTAGTTTTAAATAACTTCCACAACCGTGAAACAACGCTGTGAGCGATGTCGAACTCCCTGGCAACATCTGTTATTTTTCGCTTTTCTTCGATCTTTCCAATAATTCGGCCACGCGTAAAATCATCTATGTGATGTCGGGAAGACATGCCAAAAATTTTAAGTTCGTCTATTAAATCTTTCCTGTAAAACTTTGACTTGAAACAACAACTGTCCACACGCGTCAAAACCTTTAAAGCTCTTATGAATGCTATCTATCACGTGATGAACAGACGTGGAAAAAAAATTTGCATACTCATACTTCTTCTTACTAATATCCCGCACTTATTCTAATTTTCCACGTTTTTCTTCCTTTCATTTTGTGGTTGCTATGGATGATAGTGTTATCCGTCCTTAGCAATTGTCCAGCAGTGTAATATTTTTAGGTCTTGTTTAAGAGGTCTAATAGCATTGATACGAACTTCAGTCCTTGCTTTTCTTAACGTTTTTAATGTTAGACTTTTCACGTGTTTTTTTGGTAAATACCATTGATATGGGGACGCATAAAAGTAGTTACATACCTCTTGTACCTTATAAAAAAAAGAACAGAGAAATTTCACCAATGAAGCTGGCAGTGTATGACTCATTCAGTTCTGTGTTTGATGATTTTCAAGATGATAAATGATAATCTATTCACATACCCGTTTTAATTTCTCTGCAAGACGTTAGTTGTTACTCATCTGAAATCTTAATCGAAATTATTAACATACAGCAGTGTTCCCTAACCTTTTATCGCCGCGGACCGATCAACGTTAAATAATTTTAACTGAGGCCCGCTGAGGGGAAGACGTTGATTGTTTATATTTTATATTTAATAGTTTTATTTTAATTGTATTTAAACGTGACCTCAAAATGAAATATAGCTTCACCAAAAATGAATGTAAAGTGATTTCCATAAAAAGTAGCCCAAACCCAAGAAAAATATACCACGGTAAATTAAATGGAAGTAATTTAATATTTCTTGTGCGGACCAGTAGTATTTGATCCATGGACCGGTACCGGTCCGTAGACCGGGGGGTTGAGACCACTGACCTACAGCCCTATACTACACTGAAAAGCAAACATAAGGAACTTATTTCAACTGAAAATGAACAGCATTATTTCGAATTTTGAAAATTTGTACAAAGCAATGTCCCAAATTTGCACGATTTAGCTCCCTGATATGTAGGTTTGTATTAAGATGTTTCTATATATAAACAAATGTTTTCTGCTATGAACATAATAAAATCAATCTTACTAAAAATTAACTTATATGCATTTAAAAATACTTAATTTTATTAGCATCTTCAAGAGAGAGAACTAATACTGTAGTAAAGATAACTTGGTAAAAAAACCCACAAATTCAAAAGCCGTATTAAATAAGTACTGATTGCTTAATAAGTATTTAGAATCAAAATGTTCTGAGTTACTCATTTTTATTTTATACCTAACCTAGCTAATTGAACTTGCATGAAGTTTATTAACTCTATATATAACCTAGGTTTGTACTTTATATTTATTATATTATTTTTAAAATGGAAGTGGCAAAGAAAACTATTTTTTGTCAGGTAGTGACATTCTTCTCGAAAAGGTTGGCCACCTCTGATTTAGTGGAATTATTGAATGCTCAAAATTGTCATGGTTCGACGGTGTGAAGAAATGTTTATTGTGACTACAAATTCCTAACTGCTTAACTATTTCGAAAAAAAAGACAGTTACAAGAAACAAACCTTTTCACAGATTTTCTTTTTTAAATTAGAAGTAAATGCACTCGTATTGTTTACGTAAGGTGATCGTGGAAAAAATGCGTTGATGTATGCAAGTGTTTAGGCAAGTGCTTTGAAAATAACAAGATCTCAGAGGGTTTTTTATAAGATCTATTGTGTGTTCTCAACAATATCATCATTTACTTCTATAAAAAAAGGTGTAAAAATGCTTTTGTTTCTTCTATTTCTCAAAACATTGGTGGTTGACCTCCCATATTTCATTTTCCCCTCAGTGTCAATAAGACCTCTACATCAATCTTCAAACTGCGTTCGACGCAGTCCTGGGGTTCCGCCAAGCATACCCAGGGGCTCTTCACAAGTCAAAATAAAAATTCAAAAAGAAAAAGGGAATATGTATGTATATATATAAAATAGACTCGTGTTATCTATGGAGTTTATATAATCACTAGAGTACCTAAAATCGTGTTTCCCAAAGAGGATCCCACGAGGAAATTTAAAACATAAATTCGGCGTCGAACAGCCTCTTTTTTCAGTAATTTCCTGCAATTTTTATTGTAATATAATAAAAAATCTTAAAACATTTTTTCCTTATAATGTGCTACCTAGATTTAAAGTATTCCGTTGCTTACTATCCAGGGTCCCACAAAATTATTTTATACTCGCTAGTGCTATTTTTGGCACACCTAACATCTGTAAAATAATATTTCTCAGATAAAACTAATCTAGAATGCGCGTGTGTGTGTGTGTGCATAAATCAGAAGGCTTGCCAATAAAGGGGAGGGAACAACTTATCGACATATCAACTGATTCGACGTTAAAACTTACATTTAAACAGGAACAGCTTTTAAATTTAAGGTTGCGAAGTTTGCAGAATGCATAGAAGTTTCACACACAGTTATGAACATTTAAATGCCATTTTGAGCAACGTATTTATGTTATAAACATTTCTCTCGACGTATGAGGCAACAAAAATAAAATGCAAACACTAATTAACGTAGAATATGAAATGCGACTGTAGACAGCTTCAATGGGCGTAGACTTCCCCATTTGTGTAAAAAAACACACACACATACCCTTGTTACTCTAAATATAATACAAGGGTTGAAATGAGAGACACCTATTGCGCAAATTAAGGCTATAAACGCAGCGTTTCTCAAACTGTGGGTCACTCCCCCCATGAGAGACGTAATAACTCTACGAGGGAGGCACGTGTATATTGAAAAGTCGGACACAAACGATTATTTTTAAAAAATATGAATTTACTGAAAGTAAACAAAGGAAATACATTCTGACATAATAAAAAGTAAAATACACAATTACACAGATTGATTTAACAATACTAAGTTAAGAACAAATGTAACAACTACCAGTGACCCAATGGGCATGTCATGTATAAAATTATATGCAAAAACATACTATTATCTTGATAGCTTGTAAGGTTTATAATTAATCCCTTAACTGCCTATTAAAAGTTACGCGATTCGCTACCCAATGCCACCGATTTCCCCGTAGGTGTGTGAATGTGATGTATTGGGAAGGGGAAGGAATAAAAATAAGCAAATTACCTAAAATTAATAAATCCTTCGCAAACACTGTCGGTCCTTTTATTGCATTCCAAAGCCTTTGGAATAATTTTATGGATAACAGTGCACAGAAAAGATCGTACTTCGGAAAGATGTATATATACGTTCGGGGCAGTTAACGCTTGGGCTGAGCGAGACGTTTATAAATGCCAGAGGCACCTCAGAGGTTTAAGCCGTATTGTAGCTTTAATGTCTAAGTATAGTATAATTGAATTCAATTCATTGTTATTGGATGGTGGGAAAGGGGGGGGGCGATGAAAATTATGATTAAATATTGAGTTCAAAATGTTGAAAGTTTGAGAAGCACTGGGATAAATGGATAATATTACATGAAATTACACTTCACTTAGGAGATGGGGTACACATAAAAGCGGCCAGATCTATGTACAATGAAAAACGTTTAACACAAATCTGAGGGTACTGAAATATTTTTTCGTGTTAAGGGATATTGCAAAAAATAAGGAAAATTCAACAAAATTAAGCTTATTAAAGTACATTTATTTGCATAGATATGTATATATGTATGTATTAATTAAAAGCAATGAAAAAAACATTCACAAGAACTTAGTGAAATTTAATACAAATTTTCAAGTTTTTTGTAAAACAAAACATTTATTGAGTTTTTGTAAAATAATCTGATAATTTTTTTTGCATTGTCTTTTTTACTATCAAGTTATCTAGAAATTGTTCGATGTCGTCCATTTTGCTATTCAATTCACCACTGGAATGTGTGTCTAAGTAAATTCTCATACTTTTTTCATGATGTTTCTCATTTCGGATGACTTGAGAACTGGAGATGTATTATTCATTTCATATCCCCGTCGGAATCTGTATCAATGATACATTTTGAGCTTTGAACACACTCCAAAATGTCTTTGCCTGTCATGATTGGGGCTGTACACACATTATCATCATGTACTGCAACGTATTCTTCTGATGATATAATAGGACATTCCAATAATACTGAAAACTAATGCGAAATCATCTCTTTTTCATTTCACACCCCTCTGAAATGTCTAGTGTTTTTCATATTTTGTTCATTCCCAGAAGGAAAATTTTTTCGTTTTAAGATGGAAAAAATGCATGAAAATACATAGCAGTTTGTAAGGAACATTGTATTATTTCATGTTATCCGATATTTCGCTTTAAGTGCTTTCGCGTTAAACGTATTGCACTGTAGATCATGATTAGCTTTTAATATGTTTTCTTTTATTATTATTTTTAGTGCTATATTGTGAATCAAATCTCGAAGTCCTTCTTAAGAATCCTGATCATGATAATGAAACAAAATTATGAAATTATTATATTGTCATCGGTCCTTGACAAGTGTGCAAAATTTCGAATTAATCTGACCTTTTAATGTGGGTAAAAATCGAGTTCAAAGCTTCCGTTACATACAAGTGAAACTTGTGTAAAAAATGTAATTATATTTAAATGTATGTGTTAAAAAATGTAATTATATTTCGGACTATATTTTTTTTGCGATAGAATCACCCATCACCACTTATTTCTACGTCTGTGACGCAGCAAGATATAAGATGTAATAGACGACAGCCACACTTGAATGGTACTCGCTCTGTTTGACGTTTTCGGTGCATTCTGAAGTGGCTTAAAATCCCGGTTTCTAAAGACTTCCCGTGCTATTATTATAATCCAGCTTTTCTGTCATATCACGTTAGAAAAAAATTGAAAAATTAGAAATGTGTCTGTAAATCACATAAAAGTTTTCTCCTAAGACACAATATGTTCTTTAACATTAAATCATTAAAATTATTTAAAATAAACTGTTATGTGTGATTTCTTAAAAATTTGTTTTTATTCGGGAATTTGTTGCAATAATTTTAAATTATGTACGAACATTTAATTTGATTTTATTTAAAGTATTCTTATTGAACCTATAAAAAAGCATTTTCCTTGGAGAAAGAGACTATCCGTCGATCTAACAACTATCAATCATCAATCAATGTATGTTACCACAAAAATGCGGTCAAATTTTTTGCTTTGAAATTCAAGGTATTTTACTGTAACCGAAAGCTCGGAATGTCTTAATTAAAATGCTACAAATGTGGCAATAACATTGTAACGCGCATTTGTAGCTTTCCATGTGAGCTTTATTTTTTGACAATTATTTCTAAGCATGTTTGTTTGTTTTTATATATACTTAACATAGTGTGTAAAAATATGATCAAATTAAAATGACATTGAAAACTGTTTTAAAGAATTTCTTGAACTATGCCGACACTTTAGAAGCTCAGAAAAAACTAGGCAAGGATCTTTATGAAGTGGATTTTCAGGTAAAGAATTTTTAAAAAAATTATATTTACAAAATGTACAGCATAAAATTTGATTATTGAATATCTTCAGCACCAATAAGCGTCATTATCCGCATTACTTTTTTTCCCAGTTGAAAAATGTTTCTTAAATTTTCTTAATAAAAACATTCGTTTGAATTTAGTTTGTTCTTATAAGTGTTATAATTGTTAATTATGATATTTAATGTTTTTATAAATGTTTCGTGCCGTAATTTTTTCATGCTTTAACTTAAACTACATAAAATGAAGCTTTTATTATTTACAACACATTTAATATATATCATTTACGTTCTGGATTTTTAAACTGCAATAATTATAAATATGTTAGAACTAAATTTGATCCATTCATTAAACCTTGAATAAAGTTTCTATAATTTTAATGTAAATGTCTTAATTCATTTTAAATTTTACATCAAATTGTAAACCTTTTAGTTTCATTGATTATTGTTGTTCCCTTTTTCAGTGAAAGATGATAAAAACAATATTCATCATTACTGCAATATTGTTATTGACAAGAGTAAAGTGTAGTATTGGGGGCCACTTGGCGCAGTCCTTTTTTTTTTGGCGATTAAAAGCGGTCGCCAAGGTACTATTTTCGGAATTATTTATTTTAGAATGAATTCGATATCTCACCATGACATTTTGATAAAAATCAAATCCGAAGAAAAATCGCTAAATCCGATGTGGCCCCCCCTATACTACACTTGAACTGATTTTTTCTTTTTTATACAGAATTCCTTATTAATTTTACTCTATATAGTGAGAAATCTGGTCATTTTAATTTAACTAGAACTCCAAATTTATTGAATCATTACAACATTTATATTTAATAAAATTGCAGTTATAATAAATTTGAAATTGTTAATTGTATTTTCAGTTTTATTTTATGATGCCCTTCCATATTTCCACCTTGTAAATTTAAATTAAAATTGTGTTATATGTTGGCATAAGATTAATCTATTTGTCATTGTACTTAAATATAGTTTTATGATACTATAGTGTTCGAATTAACTGGGACAAACATCTTTTTCTTGTTTAAGTTGGGATGTGATTACCAGTGATGACTCGAACCGCCACAAACTGATTATATTTTTTTTTGAAAAAGTGGGAAAGATTGACATTTAGTAAAATTTACTTGTTTGATTGTTTTTAGTGTACAAATAGCTCAGTTGTGAGCCTTTCAATAGGGCAGCTGATCATTATAATTTTGCATTCTGTGTAAGGTGTGTTACTTTTGCGTGTTCAAAAGATATTACTCTGAGGAAGCATTCTAAAATAATTGTTCCTAATGAACACACTTCTGTGACTGTTAGAAATATAGCTACTGCAGTTGGTGTGGACAAATCAAGTATTTCAAGAATTTTAGGAACATTTCAAGATTCCAGCTCATCAGCTCCAAAAAGAAAAGTGAAAATGTGTGCATAAACAAACAAAACTACTCCAAGAACTAATAAAATTTGAATAAGAAATAGAAAAATAAATCAAAAGACAACCACAGACTTTCGAAAGTATTTATTGGATTATGGTGTTAAAATGAGTACCTCAACTTTACGGGAAAGGCTTATGGAAGTTGGCCGTAAGGCAACAGGACTGAGGGAAAAAAGTTTTCTAACTCAAAAAAAGATGAAAAAACGTTAAGCATAGGTAAAAAAGTAAAGATCATGGACTGTTAACGACTAAAAGAAGGAGATTTGAAGTCATGAAACATATTCATTTGTATAGAGATACAAATCAAGTATAGTTAGAAAAAGTGATGGGGAAACTCTACCAGATAATACCCAATGGACTGTAAAACACCCTTCTAAACAGATGTTTTAGAATTTTTTCATAACAAATGGCACTGGAAGCTTAGTTCCTCTTAAAGGCATTATGAATTGTGTCCAATATACAAAAATGTTACGCAGTAGGTTGTTCCATTCATGGAAACATTTGACGGATCATTTCAACCTGACTTGGCCCCTTGTCACCCTTCAAAATTACTCTAGACTTTAAGTGGGAAAACGAAATAAAAGTGCTTGATTGGGGTCTGGTAATTAACCAGAACTAAATCCTTTTGAGCACTTATGGCATATCCTTCAGAATGATTTAGCTAAGATGAATTGCACGACAACAAACCAAATTATAAAAAGTGTTATACAGGTGTGGTTTCCCAATGATGAAATTAAGAACTTGTCCACTACACTAAAGGAATCAATGCTGTGTTGAAAAGGTCATTTTTGCTAAATGATGACTTAATTCATGCTAATATAGAGATTTTTCAGTCTAAAGGTATATAATGATTAAAAGCTAAGGGTCTTGAAAAAATTGTTTTTTCCCATTTGTTCCAATTAATTCGAACAGCATAGTATATTGAAAAGGTAATCTCAGGAAGTTATTTATGTTGAAATATCACTAAGTATATATTCAATTTCCCAGATTATTTAAACTTTTGTGTTATTGGTTTAAATTGTAATCAGTTTTACCTTTTGTCATTTAATATATAATGAAGTAGCTTTTAAAAAAAGGGACATTTGAATGTTTTGTCACAAACATTTTTCTAGGAGTCTTTTATAATGTCGATGTAAATGTATTATTTTGTGTTAGAAATGAACACTGCATATAAATCTTTGTTATTTTTAGTGTCATCATCATGCATGAATGCAAAGATTAGAAATTTTAAAAATGCGATCCATCTTCTACCTTTTTCAATATATAAACATTATATATTATTAACAATTAAGTTTTTAGTATATAAGCTATTGTTCAAGATTGTGTTAAATAATTACTAAATTTTAAAAGTTTTGATTGTTTTTAGAAATATGTATTTATCTTTCAAAGTATCTTTTTTTTAATTTTGATAATTATATATAGATTTTAATACTTTGAATCAAAATTATTCCAGGATTCATTTCATTTTAAATTTCGAATAGTTGGTGTGGAGGATACTGTTTCGTAAAAAATATTTTTAAGCAACTTAATTTTAAAAAAAATTATTTAGAAATTTGCAGTATTAGTTCTTTCTCACATTTGATACTTACATACTATCATAACATTACCAATATTCAAGGTAACTCACAAAGTTGGATTATTTCTGCTAATAAACTAGAAAAAGCTATACTATTTAATTATTCTGTAAACAACAATAAATTTTTAAAATAATCAAAATGCACAATTTAGTTGGATATGCTTTCCTGTAAAACTTTTCCAAATTCTGAACTGCAATATAACATACAGTTGAACCTGTTTTTGTGCGGTAAATAGGGGATGCATAAAAAAACGCACAAAAAAATATTCAAAAATTTCATAAATTCTTACATATAACAAACTAATTCGTGGAAATACTACAAAAAACTTTTTTCATGCGGTGGATAAGGGACCGCATAAAAAAAGTCAAATACCAATTATTTATGAAATTTATGTAAGAATACTTCCATAACAAAATAAATGATTAAATATTACACATGGAAACATTTTAAAAAACTTATAGTTTCTCATTGTATACACAGATAAGTTTTCAAAATGCACATACATAATTCATTGCTACTCATCGTAATCCAAACCTCTGTAATGAATAAGTTCAAAATTGCTTTTGTCACTTGAAGGTGCAATTTCAATTGATTTATTTTTTGGCAACATGATGTAAGAGATAAGTTTTAGTGAGGAAGGTCGGGTGGTCAGTTGCTTGTAAATGTCATGATAACCAGATATACATTACATGGAATTTTATACTTCTTTCTTAACTGGTATCTATTTTAAGAAAATGCTTTTCCATTTTGTTGGAAAGCTGGATCCCTGCAAATTTTTATCCGCTCTTAAAGAATCCGGTTCTTGTCCGTCTTTATAATTTATCAAATTATTTATAATGTCACTGTCATTGAAAGTTTCATCTTCAATCAAGCGTGGGCTGCTGGAGCATCAAGAGAAAGCAGCTGAATGCGCATTGTCATGGAGACTGTTTATAACAAACGAACAGAGCGTCTTTTAAGTGTTTACATTTCAGTGGCGTAACGTACACCCCCGCGTCACGGCGGCAGAACTCTAAGGGCTCAAGGCCTGACATACGCTAAGTATGTATTTACCCAATATATAAAATATTAAAGGCGAAACCTGACTTTCAGGGGGGTCCTAACATTCTCTGTTACACCGCTGGTAAATATATAGAAAATATTACATTAGAGCCAAAACCATTGAGTACTGCCGCGGGGGGGGAGCAGGACTCTAGGGGCCCTAGGCTTGACTAACGCTAAATACATATTTACCCAATTTATAAAATATTAAAGGTGAAACCTTACTTTCAGGGGGTCTTAACATTCTCTGTTACGCCACTGGTAAATAAAGAAAAACATTACAGTGGCGCAAAAGCCATTGAAATTCATACACCACATAAAAAAAGATCGCATATAAAAAATGGTGCCCAAAAATAAAATTGCATAAAAAAAAGACAGCACAAAAACAGATTAGACTGTATTCAGCATGTTAGGTTTTAACAAATAGTACAGAGTTTTTTTGTGATCATTGCTCTTTGTTAATTATTCAAAAGGCTTTTTTTTTCTTAATTTTGAAAAAAAAAAAAAAAACTGCTAAGAGTTTATAGGAGTTATAAAGTCAGAATTATCCCAAAGCTATTAATATGTAAAATATTCTTAGTGTGTGTGCTATATTTTATCGATTTTGATTATGAATTCTTATAGATCAAACTTATAATTGTACATTGCCTTTCATTCTCAGTATTATCTTGTGCTCAATTTTCTTTTCAAGCTACTTTTATAATTTAGAGTTTTCGCTATAATTTAAAGATTTGTTTTCATTAGGTATATAATGTTTAAGTCCCAATGGTGCACTACAATGCACTTGTCAAATTGTAAAGCTGTCATTAATAAATGAGATAGAATTTGCTTAATAAATATAAAAGGATAGAAGGTAAAGTAATTACATATTATCGCAACCTATTGGCAACATATGAAACAAAAAAAAGCACATGGATCCCAATTCAGCGCATACGACACATAGGAAATCAGCGTTGCCAACTTGTTGAGTTATTAATAGTTGGCAATTGTTGCTATAATACGTAAGTAGGGAAAGCAATTTTCATCTTATTTAATCATTTTGAGGTATATTGACAATTTTTTTAAAGTTTCTAAAAGATAAAAAAATATAAAGAGTGTATGTTATGACTGCTTTTTACTGTAAAAACTATATGTTACTAGTTCATTATATTTCCTGTTTGCAGTTGACTTAGTTTTCTCCAAAATTTCTGTATGTCACATGTCACTCTTGTTTCGCTTATTGTTCAGTTGTTTTGTTGATTATATAATGTATATATATATAGATGTATGTTTAAGTGAAATTGCTTTGAAATAAAAAAAAGCTTATTGTATGAATGTATTAATTTTAAAAGAATGAAAATTATTAGCTTAGTACTTTATAATTACACTGGTCAACACAAGTCTTGTTTCCTATATTTTCATTTCTGTTATTAGGTATTTCTATGGCCCTCATTATGAAAAATATACTAGGAGATTGCTAACAGCTTTACTTTTTGAAATATACAGTTTTATTATTTTGACAAAAAATACAGAAAATTAATACATTATGTTAACAAAATTTCTATTAAATACAATGAAATGATCTTTTATAAGATTTCCTTGAATGAACGACTTTAGGTAGATCTCGTTGCAAACTCCAGCAGTAGTCTGCCATCATATGTGAGTCCCACCACCCCTGATAATGCTCTTCCATTGTCCGAAGATCCTGATAGAATCTTTCACCCTGCTCTTCACTGAAATCACCCAGATTTTGTGGAAATTGGTCTAAATGCGAGTGCAGGAAGTGGATTTTTATGCTCATGTTTTACCCTAGCTCTTTCAAGTTCTATAGGATGGGCTCAACAAGCTCCATGTGGTCGTCAGATCTCTTTTTGCCTAGGAAATTACTCATAACCAAAACAAATGAATTCCAAGCCTTGGATTCGACTCCAGGCATTGATTTGACAAAATTATAGAATCTTTCACAAGTTGCCTAATCTGTGGCCCATCAAAAATATTAGCTTTCAATTTTTCTATACTTAATCCTGGAAACTTGCGTGAAAGAAAATTAAAACATTCGCCACTTTTATCAAGCGCCTTCACAAACTGTTTCATTATACCGAGTTTAATATGAAGTGGTGGAAGTATGATGCGCGCGCGGTGTGTGTGTGTGTCACGGCTAACTAAAGGCGTTTTTATCACATTTTTGGTACCAATTTTTAGCTCTTCCCGTACTGGCCATACTGTTCGTGACCAATGGTGTTGTTTATCACGGCTGTCCCAGAGACTCATGAAACAAGGGGACTTCGTGTATCCCCCTTGATAACCCAAAAGAAAGTTAACCATTTTTAGATCAACACAAATGAGCCATTTGTTATCTTGTTACTTAATTGTTTCCATAATCTTAACAATATTTGCGTATTCTTCTTTTAAAGTCCCCGAATGTGCGATAGGTATAGATCCGTACTTATTACCGTTATTAAGCAAAACATACTTTAAACTTCTTTTGCTGCTATCTATGAAAAGACGCCAGTCACTAGGTTGGTACTTTTTTAATCCCATCTGTTGCAACAAACCACCAACATCGTTACAAAAAACTAAATCCTTCTCTTGAGAAAAAAAACATTAACAGATTTTTTTCTCGGGTATGATAAAATGTAATGTTTGTTTCCAGAGCAAGCAAATTTTTTTCTTTTAAACGAGATGCTAATACTTCAGAAGCTTCTTTCGATAAGTTCAGATCTCTTACTAAGTCACTTAGTTCTTTCTGATTAAATGGTTGAGGTTCTTGGCTAAATTTATAGTCTGAATCAGAATTTTCACTTGATGTATTTCATTTGGGATCACAGGGATTTGGATCATTAGAAGATTTAGATGTTCTGGGTGGTACCTCTCATGATTTTAATTAAGGTCTTTGAGCAGAAGATAAGTTAGGATATGACCACTTATTTCGATTTCCTGGGTTAATTCCGTTAATTTTCACAACGCAGAAGTAGCAGTCGTCATGGTGGTTTTGAGGTTCTCGCCAAATCATGGGTGTTTCAAACATAACTGCATCTCTTTTTCCACTGGACCATAATCATAGACATACCACACATTTCTGGCATACAATATGAGGAACCCACGGCTTGTCCTGATTACACAATTTTATTTTAAAGTATTGATGATACGCAGTTTTTACAAAGTCCGATATAGGTTTTCGATATTTTGCAAATACATATTCACCACAAATATAGCAAAAACAATCGGAATTAAGCACACATCTTCTTAACGAAGTCATATCTAAAAAAGCAACAAAATATATTTCAGTGCCCAGTAAAAAACGGAAATCTAAATAAAAGGAGTAAATGAGGGTAGTTAACTGTAACTCAAAAACAAAAGCTGTTAGAGAAAAATTGTTGCCATATTTAAAAAATACCCGGCAATTTGAGATAGAAAAAAAATAATAATAACAGGAAACAAAAAAAAAATTTTTTTTTTGTTGACCAGTGTTATTAATAACTTTCCAGTAATACTGCATTAATCATTTTTTAGATCTATCCCAACTATTGAATATCATTTAACTGTGTTAAGCTTTTATAAATTATTATTTTTTTTGTTTTAAGGATTTCTGAGTTTTATGTAGACTCTGCCAAATATTTTTTAGATATATTGGAAAATTGTACCTGTTTGGGAAGTAAAATCACAAATAATATGTTCCTCAAATCTTTCAATATTTATTGTAAAATTTAATTTCCATCATTATTCATGTCCTCTTGTCTGTGTGATAATTTGTAAATACAATTTTTGAAAAATGTCTCCTCCTAAGAAACGAAGATCTGAAATAGTACTTGGTTGACTCCTGTTTCAGTTTTAAATTTTTTTTTCTCTCAAAAAATTTTATTGGAAGAGAAAAAGTAATAATAGGAGGATACTAGATCTGGTGAATATTGTAGTTGTGAAAGAATTTTCCAGTCCTGCTCCGATTTTCTGGGAAATGACCTAAGCATAATGTGGTCTGGCATGATGCAATATAATATGCTTCTTACTGAATATGGTTGATCTTTTTCCTTTGATTTCTTTGTTAAAATTGTTCATTTTCTTAAAGTATCTCCTAAATCAAGCTTTTCCTTTGATTTCTTTGTTAAAATTGTTCATTTTCTTAAAGTATCTCCTAAATCAAGCTTTTCCTTTGGTTTTAAAAGCTTATAGTGGATATACAGCATTCTCATATTCAAGCTGGAAGGTCTAGAGGTGGAAGGAGCAGATTGCTCTGGTTCTCAGTAAGCTGCTTTCCATATAATACTTTTGTAGATAACCTATTTTTCATCAACAAAGAGAAGGGTTCATTTTTGTTCTAGGCTAGCAGAAACGTAAATATCTTGATCATACAGACTTTTCTCACTTAACTTGTGAGACACTCATCTGGAGTATTTGTAGACCGTTAGTTAAGGTAAGTTTTTCTAAATCTACGATTTCATAAAAAGGGGGGGGGAGGAGGCACTTAAAGCATGGGTTATTATTAAGGGCAAAATGTATCTTTACCAAAGACTTTCATTTACTTTCAAAAAGTGCTTTTGCAGCATTTTTCTTGTTAGAATTTGTACAAAATACAATATCATAAATGAATTTTATAAATAAATTTATTAGAACCACAATTGTCTCTCTTAATAATGATATGACACTTTTGTTTCAGTAAATTTTGAAGAGCATATGTTTGCAATGGTAATGGATGGACGGTCATGTGTCTCAAATGGATACATGCATGTATGCTGTAACTTGAAATATTATGGGATAGAATATTTGTATAGATCTAATGTCAAAATTCTAGTTTTTTTAAAATTTCATTTTATTTATTTATTTTTTTATTTTTTAGAAACTGAAAGCACTTACTGAAGAACTGAAGCATGATAAAGATTATGCTACTTCAGAAGGGCTCAAAGAAGTTAATCGAAGGAAAAATAGATATAAAGATATCTTACCCTGTAAGTAAATTTTATTTTACAAGAAAGCTTCCCTTTAAAATTACAAAACAGATTATTTGGGGATTATAAATTTCTGATTGACTTATGCATTTTCCTTATATACACACCACATGGCAGCGGTCGGCTAGTGGTCAAGATAACAGACTTGTGGCCAGCATGTCATGAGACTCGCCAAGCAGAAGGAACTGATGCACGTTCAATATGTCGAGGCTCAAATATCCCCCCTTTTGTTTAGTTGAAGTTAGGAGAGGGCGGTGTCAGCTCAGGTCTCATCCTCATCACTTGACCATGGTTCAAAATTATGAGATCTGTCGACATAAGCCCTTGATTAGCCGAATAGTGCAATGTTAATATTCACTCACTCTCTCACTTATTTGTGCATCACAAGTGAAGAAATTTGTCCCCAGTAGTTAGTTTTATAGCTTAAGAACAAAAGTCTTTTAAGTAAATTCCCTTCATAGAACTTTATTTATCCACTTTTATCTTCAAAGAGATATTGAATAATTTAAATAATGTGCATATGGCAGAATGTTAAATCTAAAAATACACAAGTTTCAATAGTTGCAAAAAATATCTTTCCATTATCTATGTTGATGTTAATTGTAACTATAAATTTATGTTGGTTTTATATACTAATCCATATGCTATTGAATTTATTAAATGATTACTTTAAAAATATATTTTATAAACACGTTTTTTAAATTTGTTGTACTTTTTAAATTTGTAAATTATTTGCAAGTATTGTAAATGCCTATTAGCTGTTTCGTGTATGAATTGTATTTCTTCAATTTAGCAAATTATATTATTTTTTATAAAGTATGAAGAAATTAAAATTAAAATTTCATCCTTGTAAATTCATGCTTTGTTTGAACTAATGTTCTTATTGTGTTTTTATATGTGATTCAAATTTTATGAAGTAATATCATGTATTAAATTTTTTATATTGATTTGCATTTAGATGATTATACTAGGGTTATTCTGTCTGAATATCCAGGAGTACCAGGGTCTGATTATATCAATGCCAATTACATTAAGGTATGTATATTAAAACATTCTGGGGGATTTCTACTAAAATTACCTGAAAACTATAATTTGTTTGATTGTATAATTTACCTTGACAGTAATTCAGTATCTAACAGTGTTGGTATTTCTATCTTGCAGTAGAAACCGTAATGTAGGAATTTTGCTAAGTGATTTGATAAAGAAAGGTTAGAAATCACCCAACTGATCAAACAAGTATAACCACTAAGCATATACAATTTTGAAAAAGTCATGCATATAATTTGTACCTTCTGTATGAGAATTGAAACTTGTACAGAAAACTTATTTGAACAAAATATTGTTTAAAATGTGTAGGGCTTTTAGAACATCTATTTTTTGCATATGTTTTTGTTATAATGATGTTTGATCTAATTAAAAAGTAATCTATTTTTCTTTCTGCATTTGTTTCGAACTTCTTCAGATTTATTATCTCTTGTAAAGAATGATAGTTAAAACCAGAAAATAGTTGTAAGCTTTAATCAGTTCATTTGAAAGTTACATAACTTGGTTCCATTAATATGTTTTTATTGTATTTTTGCAATGTACAGTTTTGGAAGTAGTTTTAATAAAATTGAAAATGATTTTTCAACCAAACTAATATAATTGATTAACCATTACCTATTACTTTTGTGATGTTGTATATTGTTTTAAAATTATTGATATAAGTCCTAGCATTTAAGATTGTATTTAAAAGTATTCTTGATTTAAAAAGAACAAGACTTGAATTTCTAAAATGGAAGTATGTTTATCTTTTATGACATCTCTTTTCTCAGTCTTTGGTAGTAGATTTCTACAAAATACGTTCTTTGCAGATCTCTGTTTAACAAAAAAAATATTCTTGTCAAAGTCATGGGTCCAAAGTCTGTTGATCTAATAGGTGAAAGTTTATCTATGACTCCTCCATTTCCTCCCTCGGGTAAACCCTTTCATAGTGTTCTCAACTCATTAAAAGAATTATGCTTACCAAATTTAAAGTACATATGTGAGATCTCTTAATGAATGAGCAAATCGCTTTTTCCTATCTATAGGCAGTAGAGGATCTTGTGAAATTCCAATTAATTGAAACAATATCCTTGAAACAAATGATTAATTAAGAGTATCTAACAATAGGAATTCTATTAACCCTAGAAACTGTGTTGATTCGAAAAATTTTTCAAAGTTTTTATTTGGCTGATGTTACTTGCCGTTTAGTTTTTCGATCTTTCTGTAATTAAAAAAACTGGGACTTTGCTGACATCTAGGTGATATATACTTCAAAGCTTTGGTTACTTCCTGCTTTTCTAGTTAATAAGTAAGTTAATATAGATTTGTATTGTGATAAAATTTTAACGGGATAAGGCTAAAAATTTAAACAATTACTTGCATGAGTTTTTCCCTCTCTTAATCCTTAGAAATATTCTGTTTACATTCTTTTCTGAGCTTCAATTTTGATGTCAACTATAATTTTACATGACATTTTGTGTAATAATTCCTTTTCGAAAGGTATCTAGTAATAGTTTTTATCTAGTAATAGTTCTAATTCCAGTAATATTTCAAATTACCCAAGCAATTTTTTTCTCCCTTGGAGATGCCAATTTTTAATAAAACACAGATGAATCACTTTATTTGCGATTCTATCTCTTCTGTTTTTGCATTAATAGAATTAAGCCACAGATTTATGTCACATACACTGCTGTTTGTAAAAAATGCAACACCATGAAGGTATCATCAGAATTAAATGATCTTTGCAGCAAATATCAATTATAGGTTGTTATGTAAAATAATAAATTTTCAGAGCCACCGCGCATGCCTGGCGTGCACAGTGCCCTCTGGACTGATGCTGAAAGCGTATAAATAGAGGGCTGTAGTGGGACCCCGTTAAAAAAAAGTTAATGATTATTTGTTAGTGGCGAACGTTTTTTTAGCTTTAGGTGAACATTAGAATGCCTCTACATTGAAATAAGGAGAAACTGCAACAACTTACTTTCCTATCGCGCAATAGGAGCTCGTGTGTAGCAGAACAGTTCCACAGTGATATGAGTTTGGAAGCGGTGGACCGATGAGCACCAAAAAACTGGCAGTGGACGACGGAAGGTGACATCAGCACGTGACGATTGATTCCTGCTCCATATGGCGGTAAGTGATCGTACAGCTTCCAGGCAGTTGGCAGCACGTTGGTTTACTGCTACAGGTGTACTAATGTAGGCTTCATCGACGTCTGCTGCACTGTGGATTGCATGCAAGGGTGCCTTTATACAGGATCCCCCTCACGGCAAACCATCAACAGCTGCGTCTGCAATAGGCTCATGAGCACAGAGCCTGGCAAGCTGATTGGCACCAAGTTGTCTTTTCAGATGAATCAAGCTTAAATTTGTGGCACCATGATGGTCGCATTCGTGTTAGACGCTATGCTGGTGAACGCTGCCACTCACACACAGAGTGTGTTATCGAACAACATAGTGGCCTAACACCCGGAGTTATGGTTTGGGGTGCAATTTCGTATCATGGACAATCCAATTTGCTACAAATAGAGGGTAATCTCAATAGCAACAGGTACATCCATAAAGTGCTACAGCCCGAAGCCGTTCCCTTCCTTTAAGGCATCCCTGGAGCTATCTTTCAGCAGGATAATGCACGTCCAGATGTTGCAAAGGCTGTTCAAGCCCTGTTCAGCTCAATATATGCAACTTCGTCCTTGGCCTGCTTATTCGTCAGATATCTCTCCTGTTGAGCACATGTGGGATTTGGTTGGTCGGTGTCTCGCTTGTGTTCCGCGTCATGCAGCTCCAAAAGAGGAACTTTTGCTGCACTTACAAGCAATATAGAATTCTCTTCCACAAGCAGACATTCAGAGTCTGTTTGATTCCATGCCACATCCTATAGCAGCGCATGGTGGCTACACCAAAATACTGATTTTGAACACTTAATATTGTTTTTTCTTGCTTTGAAAATTTTGTCATTTATTTGTACTAATGCAAGTCGTTTGTGCATTAAATTTAATTTAATTCTGATGATTCCTTCATGGGGTTGCATTTTTTACAAACAGCGGTTTATATCAGTAAGGGTGAGATGGAGCTTGGACAAGTGTGCTCCTTCATTTCTAAAACCAGCTTTCAATTATGTCCAATGCAGTGTGATCACCTTAAGTATACATCAGAAATAGTACATTTGTACTGTAATTTAAGTTATAAGACAAAATCTACTCTAAAATGTTGTTTTCTTTACATAAAATTGACCTTTTTAAAGGGGTAAAAATAATTGTTTGCATTTTAGACAGTTATCAAAAATTACTGTCCAAATTCCAAGCAAATTTTTCAAATACAAGTTTTCCTTGATTCATTGGCTTAGAATGTAACACAAATACTGCTTAAAAGATATATGTACATTTAAAAGCCAATTATTTATATACATATCTATCTTATCCTTTTTGATATTTTATTTTTAAAACTTATTAAACATTTCCTATTTTAGTAAAATTTTCTTGCAATTGATATATTTTTTTTTTCTCTTGAAAGGGTGCAAGTGGATCTTTAGCATATATAGCATCACAGGGACCATTGCCAAATACTGTTGTAGATTTTTGGAGAATGATCTGGGAATGTGAAATTCAAGTAATTGTTATGGCTTGTAATGAACAAGAATCTGGAAAGGTAAGATAATAGGCATTAAAATTTCTTATTTATTTGACTTAAGAAACATAATTCTATTAAAAATTAAAATACAAGTATGATTCATTTACTGTTGCTATATATATACAGTGATAGCGTAAGATGTGTGTCCCAACATGAGTTTTTGAAATATAAATTGCCACTAGACCAATTCCCACCCTCCCCATTTGGTATACAAATGTACTTCAAGTAAATTTAATAATAAAAAGAGCTACCACCACACACTCAACTCAGATTTCTTAGTCATGCACGTCGTTCAATTCACATATTTCCTCAATGTAGAAATATTCTACCATTTAATGTGTTTGTATAAACATGAGTCCAAAAAAGATGAGTAAAAAGAACAGTGATGAGAAAAGAAAAAAAATATATATCCATGAAATTAAAGTGTGAGATACTAGACAAACATGAGCAAGGTATAAGAATTATACTCAATGATACTAGAAAATGATCTCACTGTTATGAATAGAATTTGTTTTGTTTCTTCATTGTGTGTGTGCACATACATCAATTAACATGCCCCCTAATGTATGAAAAAATGTAACATGGGATTTTTATTTATGTATGAATGATTGTCATCACCAGATTGTCATAAGACCTCTTTCCACCTTCTCTAGAATATATTGTAAATAGTTTATTATGTGCTGATCAAATACAGAATGTTAACTTGTATTTGATCCAGTATGGCAGGGGTGTAAAACTTGCGGCCTGCAGGACACATGAGGCCCACAACGAGCATGCTTGCAGCCTGGCCAGTATATTGACACATAATATGAAATAAAATATCAGAATTTCTCTTGAAATAGGAAAGATAGTAGCAGAGAAGAGATGTCAAGTGTCAGGGCCTACGTATTAAATTTTTCTTGTTGTTTTATATATGTTTATTTCATGAGTTATTCGAAATAAACCTATGTTTGTACGAATATTGATGTTTACGGACCACCTTAAGTTAAACCTTGTTTTTTTGTCCCAAGTCAGCCTTTGAGTTCGACATTCTTGCAGTATGGTATTAATATAAATATAGTATAGGGATGCGCATTTTTCAAAATGGATATCTTAATGCCTTTGTTATACAAAAATAAAAAAAATGGTAGCTTTAAGTAAAATGATCTTATCTGCTATGCAAGAAATACACTCAAAATTCAAATAACATATTACTTTATAAAACTGTATCTAGAGTATATTAATTTATGTGTTTATATATAAACTGATGTATTTTAACTATTAAATTCATAGTTTTTTTTCCTTTTTTCCTATTTGAAAATTTAGTATAAATGTGAATGCTATTGGCCAACTGATGATGAAAAGAAGCAATATGGAAACATCAATGTTGAATTTGTAAGTAAAATTTCAGAGTGCTTTATTACTAGATATAGCCATAAGTTTAAAGAAATGAGTAATAATTTTAAAGTGAGGGAAGGAATATATATGTAATAGTAAGATAATAGTATTTAAAATTTGCTTAATTTATTATTTTGTTAAGCTTTCCCCTCTTGTGTACTTCTAAATCAGTTTAAATATATAAATTTTTGAGCAAAATTATAATTTTTTTAAACATTGATTTTTAAGTATATTTTGTGATGCTTATAAAATGGGCATGTAATAAATTTCTTCTGAATATTTCATTTGTAATATCTTACTTTTGTTTTATTTTGTACTATATTTAATATTTTCAAGAAATGTATCAAATTTTGCATTTTACACTTTTGTTTTAAAATGTTCCGTTTTTTAAAATGTTTTTAGTTTTTATTTCACATTTTTATTTGTTAATCTTTACAACTTTGTATTTTGAAATATTAGGTGAAATGGCGTCAAGTCTGCCCAGATTTTCTTGTTCGCACTCTTAAAGCTTGCTGGGAAAGTGAAGAGAGGGTCATATGTCAATTTCATTACACAACTTGGCCAGATCACGGAGTGCCAAATTCGGTGCAACCGATTTTGGAACTTGTACGATTGATACGAGACTGCCAAGCATCTGAAGCTGTACCTGTGCTTGTACACTGCAGGTAATTAAATGTATATACAATGCTTTCAGTTTTGTTTCTATAAAATTTTATTTCCTTCTCTCCCTCCCCTTGTGCATCTGCTTGTGTTTGACTTTTTAGCATATTTGTATGCAAAAATCAAAGCTGATAAATTAGTAAAATGACTAGCTGAGCAGATTAAAAGACCAAGTTGGGTCAGTTACAGTAGGGCATGTATAAACACTCCTCCAAAGGTTAAAGTAAAGCCTGTTTTTTTGTGTTTAGTTTGAAAGTGGAAGAACATAGAAACAATGATTTTGTGAAAACGAGACAGAGAGAGATCATGGTTTGGACACAGAGATCTCTGTCCAAACCATGATTCCAATCTGTCTTTCAACATTGTTAGGTTGTTTATATTTTGTGTCTTGTTCCCTCTAGACCAGCAGATTTCTTGAATCACTCTTGAGTGTGTTCTCTACTAAAAGCTTGATTTTCTTGCCAAACTACCTGTCATGTTTACATTTCTGGGTTTGAACGAATTGTTCTTTAATTTGTCAGTTTAGTTCTTTTCCATTTAAATTTTCTTTTTTTATGCATACTTTTTTTACTTTCTTAAGTGTTGTGGATCTTATTACTTGTGTTAATTCCAGCAATTTTGCCACAGGAATACATTAGAAAGCCATGCAGTCCTTAATTGTTGCTTATCAGTGTATAAATATTGATTGTAATTATCAATCTGAAAAGTTATGGATATGGGCATAAAAAAAATCTCTTTTAAATATTTGAAATGAACAGATGCAAATGAAACTTTTCTTTGAAGAATCTTTTAATAAAAGATAAATAGTCTCATTAAAGGCACATGAAGAAAGGGTAGGCCAAATCTTAGATGGATTGATGGCCTAGAAAATGATCTCCTAGTTTTGAGAACTAGGAACTGGAGAACATTAGCAGGAAGAAAGCTGGTCTGGTAAAGGCTTGAGAAAGTCAAGGCTCACTCTGGGCTGTCATGCCACTGAGGAAGGAAGGAATTCTCATTAAAATTAAGATGTTGTTTGTTTGAAATATATTAAAGACAAAATTTTGCATGTAAACTTGAATAAAATATCTATTGCAGATTTTTTAAACAAGTATAAAATAATTTATTGGTGTTTTAATATTTAATGGTTTTTTTTTAACAAAACCATATTCACCTTATCTTTAGTTAAATATTAAAGAGGATTTAATTAACTCATTTAATTTTTCAACAATGATTTAAACTTTTTCATAACCTATTCTTGAAACAAAATAATATAATTGTAGGTGCTGCCTGAATTGAAATTATTCATCTGCAAAACAAAACAAAAAAAACTTACTACATAAAAAATAAGTTCTGTATTAGATTTTCCTGTTTAACATTTTCCCTCTGAAAGGAAGACTTGTAACAAGACTTCATTCTTCAGTAGTGGCCGCGGTAGCCGAGTGGTATAGGTATCGGACTGTGGCTTGCTTTGTCACGGGTTCGAGCCCAGTATCACTAAAGACCCGCCGTGTAGGGCAGCGATGCACGTTAAATCTGTCGAGAGCTGAAACGTCCTCCCGTTGGTGTGGTGTGGTAGTTAGGAGAGGGGGGTGCCAGCTCAGGTGTCGTCCACGTCACTTGACCATGGTTCAAAATTACGTGGTCCATCGCCAAAAGCCCTCGTGTAGCTGAACAGTGCGACGTTAATATTCAATCAATCATTCTTCAGTAACTTCTGAATGAAAACTAAAACAATATAATCATAGGACAATCAAATGTAAAATAAAATACTGTTCTTAGATGTATGTATTTTGTTTCAGGCTGACCTTTTTTCTTAAATGATTATAGCATTATTTATTTATTATTATTTCAGTGCTGGTTGTGGCCGTACTGGAACAATATGTGCAATTGATTTTGTGTGGGGCCTGATGCGAATGGGAGTAAGTATTTGAACTTGTATTAAGTAAGTTGTAAGTAAATGATACATTGTGTTATAAAAAAAATATTTTTACATTTTCACTTTAGTCCTGTTTTAAGTACTATCTTATGTCTCTGTTTCTTATTAATTAGTCTTACACTTTTTTTAAAATCTTGCTCTTGATATGCTTTATTCTTTTTAATTTTTTGTGGCTGTGGTTAACTTGTAGTTGTTGCGGTTACCAGTTCTGATGCCATTAAAGACCTACTGTGTAGAGGATTTGATGCACGGTTAAATCAATTGAGGCTAAAATTTATCCCATTGATGTGGGATGCTAACTAAAGTCTCAACTTGTCACTTAACTGAGATTCAAAGTTATAAGGTTTGTCACCCTTGTGCCACTTCAAAATGTAACATTAATAAAAAATTAGATCAGTAGCAGAATGGTCATGTATCCAGTGTTGTTTGTGTTGAGTTGTGAGATCAAGTCCTGTTGCCACCCAATTTCTATTGTGTAGAAAGGCTGATGCACATTAAATTTGTCAAGATTCTCAGAGCCCTCACACTGATGTAGTGTGCAGCTTAGATAGTGGGGTGCCACAACTCATGTGTTATTCTTGTTATTTTATTGTCAATAAAAATGTCAAGATGTATCAAAATAACTCTAGTGTTGCTAAAAGTAATCAACCTCTGAATTATTTTAAAGTAGTTTTAATTATCAATTAAATTTGAGATAGCTCATTTTTGAGAAATTTATGTGATTTACTTTTTTTTTATAAAAGAATGTGTTTTTCCAAATACAGAATACAGAAGAGTTCCAAGTACAGAATGATTCTGGATAGTATTAAGTACTTTGTAAATCTCTAATAATGTTAAAAGAATTTCTCTATTATAATCTATATTACTTTAAAGTACATAGTATTGAGCAAAAAAAATTGTGATTTTGTAAATTTTAATCACATTTAATACATACACTGTTGTACAGGTAAAGATGACAAAATTATAATCAAAGGTTCTCCAGCTTTTTTCTTAAAAACCACAATATATTGTGTATTGCCATCAAGTACTTAATAAAGTATTGATATTAAAAATTTAATTTCTGTTTATAATTCAAGTTACTTTACACCACATAGTAGTGTGTCAGTGGCGCACACAAGGAGGGGGGTCCTATATTACGTAAAATTTAATCAATTACTTGTTATTAATGATTAATTTTATTAGTTATGCTAATTATTTATTCAAAAATTAGTTTTTTACTGTGTTTTGTTCCCGAAAATTGACAAAATCAAAAGGAGCATGATACAAGAATGGTGAACTTTCAACACCGACCCCCCTTCTTGAAAAATTTCTGTGTGTGCCACTGTAGTGTGTTAGCAACTAATTTGTATTTACAATTCCTATTCCTTGTTGATTTAATTGAACTGATTATGTTATAATAGATATTTAACACTATATTTTATTTGCTACATGTTTTGTTCCATAAATTAATAATCTCTAAAAATATTATCTATGTAAAATTTAATATTCCATGAAAATAAAATATCACTAATTAATAATGTTTCTAAGTAGAAAGGGGGAAAAAACAACAAATATTTATAGTTTTAAAAATTATTTTTATATTATATATGTTTTTATTCCTTCTCTTTGTAGAAACTGACTAAAAATTTCAATCTGTTTAATGTCATTGCTGATATGAGGCGCCAAAGAATTGCCATGGTACAAACAAAAGTAAGTTTCACATTAAAAACATTTATTATATAAATTAAACATGTGTGTGTTAAACTTTATTTAAAATATTAATTTGACTATTATTGCTCAAAAATAGACTGCTGTCAATATAATATAAAGAAATTTTTAATTAAATATTTTAAATAAATTATGCTTGTAAAGTGAAATATTTAAAATTATTAATCAGATTCTTAGGAGAGAAAATTGTAATTAGCAATTTCTCATTAATTTGCTAATGGTATGGCATTTTTAATTGATTGATAGAATGGATAGATATAACATATGAGATTTAAAAGGTATGTAATGTAATATTTTTGATTATTTTGAAATTTTAGCCAATTTTTGTTTGTATGAACAATATAGATATACTTTCTTATTCATTTATAAAAAAATTCATTAGGCATAAGTTTTTCAATTAACGTTAGTTTTAAATTTCTTGTATTTTTCATTTGAAATTATGTAGAATATTTTAAGCATTAATTCTGTTAATTCAAATTTTACTTATTGTCTAATATATAAAATAAACAGTTTTGTGTATACTGCTTAATTGTGTGTGAGTGATTTTTCCCTCATTCATTCAAGTTCTGCTTATATTTGTAGTGAATTATTACAGTGAATTTTTTCCCCCTCATAAATCGTATTGAATATAAACTCATTTTAAAAATTAAGTATTTTGTACATATTAATTAATGTATTACTTTAATATAATTTGGAATTGTATGTGTGTAATATGACACAAGTTCAAACTCAGTGGTGCAACAGCATATGGGGGCCAGAGCCTACTGTGCCCATCCCAGTATACATGATCATTAGGTGCTGAGGTGCATGAGCAGATGTCCCCATCAATCTGAAGCAAGACCCTCAGTGATTTAAGTCCCCAAGCAAGCTTGGTACTCATTTATTGATCCACTGCAGTAGGGATGAAAGGCCGAGTCAACCTTGTCCAGCCCGGGAATAGAACCCCTATCTGTGTTGTGGAAGCACGATATGCTACCACTCGACCACTGAGCCTTAATATGACACATAAAAGTTCAAATATCTTAGAATTTTAAAACAACAAAGCTGCCAATTTTGTTTCATGATCCTGAATTTATTTTTCTTAATTTGAATTAATTCTAGGACTGTAATTCAATTTTTTCTCTTAACTCATTTGCTGAACATTAAGTCTGTAGAGCTGGATATATTTAATGTTAGATTGTTTTATTGAAGTCTGATATTTTAACCTAAATTCCGATTTTAATAAACTTTATATTAAGTTTAATTGAATATTTATTTTAATTGGATTTTTGAATTGCAAAATATGGTATATTATTATTGTGTAACTTGAAAAATCAAAATGTGAACATTAAAAACTCATCTTCTTTAGTTTCATGCTATTCTTTTCAATTCCATTCTTATTGTCATTCAATGCAGCTGTTGTTCTGGTGTCTGAGAATCTAGTGACAACATAGAATGTATTCCTGAGCAAAACTTTATGAACAGTGTTTGCCTGTTATCTCGGTTGTCTGTGTTAAAAGGCAGTCAACACATCCTTCCTCATTTTCTCAGGTGTTATTTGAACATTTCTGTTGCCATTTTTTATATCAAATTCAAAATATTATCAATTAATATTGTTCTATCAACTTATCAATTGTATTCATTAGGGAAAAAATAACCTTGTATTCTTTATGGATCTGCCACTCAGCAGATTTATGAAATATTATATATATATATAGTACCACTTTTAACCAGACTTTTGGTAAATTCCAATATTTGAAATGTGTCCTGTGTTCTATAAGATAAGTTAATGTGTAGAAAAAACTGGTCTCATTGTTTTTGAATCAACCCTTATATGATAAATTTTTCTTTAAAAAATATTCAACCGTATGAAATACTTGATATTTTTTCTAATATAATCTCATTCTTGGACGAAATCTTTTTCTTGAATAATGTATGGTTGTTCTTTAGGAACAGTATGTTTTGGTGCATAAAGCAGTATCATCATTGTTTGAACAGCAGCTGAGAGTTATTGACAGTCATACTTATGAAAATTTAGATGAAGATGGAGAACCTTTAATTTTAAAAGAATTACATAAGGTAAATTTTACTTTATTATATGATCTTTACTGTTCCTAATTCAATTGTTAATTATATTATTGCTACATTTAAGAAATGTTATTATTTGGAAGAAATCTTGTAAACTTGAACATTAGTATATTTATGGCAAACATTTTAAGAAAATTTCTAAATTTGAAAATTCCAATAACTGATTTCAATAATTTTTAATGCATTTGTATTCAAAATGGTTTGTTTTGAGAAATTTTTAGCTGTATAAAAATTGAATTATAATAGATAATTAAAATTTAAATTATTATAATAGATAGTCTTAAAATATAAATTAATATTATAGATAATTCAAAAACAAAACTGAATTGGATCATTATTTGCTTATGAATTGATTCTCTTAAATATATTTAAGTGTATGAAGTTAAATACTCTGTCTAAATTTTTATAGGTAATATTTATTCTCTACTCCATTTCAACTATTAGTTTTTTCCCCAAAAAATATTAAAAGGAACTATTGCCAAATTAACAATTAAATGTACTTTTCTAGGAAGAAGACATCTATGAAGATATTCTAGATCCTCTATTGGAAGAAAACTTCATATTGGAAGAAAAACAAGGTATTAAAAATTATGTGTTAAATAATGAATTTCTAAAATCTTTTTAAATAATGAAGTTCATTCTCATTAATGAGCAGTATTATTGCAAGTTTACAATGTTATGAGACATTTAATTTTAAATATGTATATGTATATTATTTAAGGCAATTCTCTCTTGAACTTTTAATGTCTGCCCATATCATTATGTTTCCATCTTAGTTGAAATTTTTAAAATCCAGTATATCTTGACAAAAGGCAAGCATTTTTTGTAGATTCCAGTTCACAAAAATAGTATCACACTTTTTACATTGATTTCTTGTCTAAGGATTTAAACTATTGTTAGTAGTACACTTTATATTTTGTATGGGAATGTAAGTCCAAAAGGTTAGCTTTGTAATTATTTTTAAAAGAATTAGCATAATTTGACCATAGTTTTTTTGTATTTAAATATGTTCATTTAAGTACTTAATTAAATTTTAAAATGCATCAATTAATGGGATTTTATTTTTACTCGTTTTTTTGGAAATATTTATTAAGAAATAAGTTTTAAAGCTTAGTCTTTGAATGCAGCACTTCTTTTATGTAAGCATGATATGATAAAAATTGCAAATAATAATACTCTCATTTTAGTTGGTCTTCCATGTCTAAAAGAATGCTTTCTGTGTGTACTTCTGATGTTCTGTGTTTTGTCACAAACGCTTAAAAATAGCTTACACATCATGAGAGTGTAACAATGTTAGTTCTTTGTATATTCCAAAAGGCTTATTGGTATTAATTGTTATGGTAAAAGTAATTTGAAAAAAAAAACTTACATAATAATATGGAGCACATTTTAAAAATGAATTAGTAAAAATCAAAGATATTTAACTTGTGTAAGGTGTAAACTTTTTAAAATGTCCAATTGGTGTCAAAATTTTATGATTTTAATATTAATTTATTAAACTATACTAATATTAAAGTCATCATTGTATTCAATTTGAAAAGGATTTTTTTTCAATGTGTTTTTTCTGCTAATTTAAAAAGTTAGTAAATATTGCTTAACAAATTTGAGTTTGGAAATCCAAATTACACATTGATTAATGAGTAACTTTGTCATAAATGTGCTTATATAATTTCTAATTATATTTCTTCATAGCTAATAAAATATTGAATTTTTAGTCAATGAAAAATGTTTTTAAAAATCATAATGACAACTTTCAATGCATTTTTAGTCTGACTTTTATTTAAATTTTAAATTAGGAATTTTATGCAAAATGGACATCAGATTTCAATTGTTACCAAATGTATTATTTTAACGTTTTCTACTGGGGAAAAATTGATGATATCAAGCTTATTCCCTACAGGAAATGTTTATGTAATCTTTATTAAAATTATAAATGTAGAAATTCAAAAAGAAAGTGTCTAAATTTGGTAATCTCATATTGAGATCAAAGTTTGTTTCTAGTCTTTTTACCGTCATTTGGTGAAAAATTTGTTTGCATTATATATTGTACTCTGAAGTGAAGCAATTATTATTTTTGTGTAGTTTAAAATTGTTCCTAGTCTAATGTTAATTTGATATTATCCCTTAAATTCATCTTTTATTTATTATAGCTGAAATGAAGAAACTATCCATGAAATCTTTGCAAGAAAGCTCATTTGATAACAAAGATTCCTGTCTAGTAACTCCAAAAAAAGAATCTTATTTGGATTTTTTGTCACACACTAAGAAAATTCCTCATAGTGAAATAAGAAATGATTCCAATTCTAGTGAAACAAAATCTTCACTAGAATCTTCAAAAATAAATCAACAAGAAAATGATAAATTGGATCAAAATAGTAAAGATATGGATAGTGATAGTGATTTGCCATATACTAAAAATTCTAGAACTTTACAAAAATTATGCAGAGAAGAAAGTGTGAAAAGGCTAATATCTGGCTGGAATAAAGCAGCTGAACAGACTGGGGATTTAAAGATGTCTAGTAAAGAAAGCTATAGTGAAAGTCAAAATTTCAAAACCTCCATGTCAAAAAAACATTTAGATAATTATGCTATTGAACAGAATGCATTCCAGTCTATTGATAGTGCTACTCCAGATCAAATGCTCAACCAAAAAGTTGAAAGAGTTCCTTTTCCCACTGATAATAAATCTGAAAATGATCAACTTTTGCCTGAAACATCTAAAACGAGTTCGCCAGAGGATATGCGAACGGGGAAATTGGTTGGAAAAGCCACAGTTATTAGGAGACCTAGTATTGCAAAATTGAAGGCCTTATTTGAGAAATCATCCCAAGGTAATGTAGAATCTTCAGATTCTAATAGACAAAGAAGAACTCTTTTTCGGAGTCATAGTCATTATGTCAGTCAGTCTAGTCGAGCATTTACTGTTTCCGATGGTAGGGACCAATCTGCATATTCTAATCAAAGTACTGAATCTTATGTGTCTAGTAAAGATGAAAATTCAGCTAGCAAAGAGGTTGCAGAGCGCAAAATATATGTTGAAAGAAGTAGGAATAACAATGTTCAAAATTCTAGCTCTTCACCTTTTTATGAAAAATCATCAGAAAATATGAAGTATGACTGTAATCCAAATACTGGTGAAATAAAGCATAGGATATCTGAAAAATCCCCTAGTTCTTTTACTGATAACAGAAATAGTGGTTTACAAGTAAATGCCAGCAATAACATTCCAAATGAATCCTTTTCTAATTCTGAATCTTACTTTAACTTTGATGTAGGAGAGGTTCAAAATTCAAGAACTCTGAGAAAATCTGCACAAAAAAAAGAAAAAGTTCCTGAACTTCCTGTGAAGAAAAAACATCCTGCACCTCTTCCACAATTAGATACAATTGAAAAAAATGTATCCGAAAACACTGTACCTAGGTTTCAAATCAATATAAATAAAAGTAACACTCTATCTCAAAGGGAAGTTGATCTTAACAAAGCTAGACATCAAACAGACATTTCATATAAGGGATCAATGGGTTCTAGAAGTCTTCTTTCCAATACTCAAGACTGTAATTCTGAAGAATCTTTGAGAGAATATCGTAGGCATTCCCAAGAAATGGAAAAAAAGGTACTGCATAAAAATCAATCTTTTTCGGATCCAGAGCAGGGTAGTGCTCGAAATCTTGAAATGAGTAAACAAATATTAAAACCAAAATCAAGCTTAACTGATCAAACATATCCAAAATTTACTTACTCTGGTGGTAAAACAGCTTCAGATGATAAATTGCCATCAGCATATGAATCTACTTATATGAATGTCAATTCTCTTGCTCAGAAAAATATACGCCAAATTGAGGACAAGCTAAAAAATCATCCTCGTGGTGCAATCATTGACTTGACTTCCAGAAAATCATATGTTGATGAAATGTCTGTAAATACTGAAAAGCATTTTGTTTTCCGTAATACTTCGCAACCTGTGAAAATCTTGCAGTCTCAAGAATCTCGTGATTTAACTCCTCAAGAAAAATGTAGCATTAATAAGACTGATCATTCTACTGGCATTTCATCTTCAAAGGCAAACTCTAAGGTTATTGAATCTAAAAGTGAAAATACAAAGAATGATTCTGATCATGTAAATTCTAAGAACTTGCTTCTTCATAGTCCACCTCCTAAATCAAAACGAGGTCATTTATCTAAAACTAATTCTAAATCTCCTATTTCACCACCTACCAATGTTTCAGATTCTGTGAATGATTCTTCATCAAATACTAATACAGTAGCTTCTAGTCAACAAGGGCAAACTAAACAAATTAATCCTAAAACACTACAAGCTGCTAATTTTTCCCTTGTAAGTTCTCCGCCTAACTTAAATGTAGCCATTTCCAATACAAGTACAACTGTAGATAGATCAGATCCAAGGTATTTTCCAGTAAATAGACAAACTGCCTCTGATGCTAAATATGAATCTGAAAAGCATAAAGCTCTTACAAGGGAAAGAGAAAGACTTGCTTCGTCTCATCCTGGAAGCCACATATATGAGACACTTTACTCAGTTAAAGCCTCAATGCCAATTTATCAGAAATTACCTGTTGCATATGAAAAGTGCAAGCCAGAAAACTATGAAAGACTAAATCAAAAAATGTTACCTAAAGATTCAAAATATAGTCAAGAAAATTCCAAAGTTACTGCTGACAAAGAACCTTTATATAGTTTACAACGTTCAACATCTGGACCTCAAATCTTGCCATCTGTTCCAGATCCAGTACAAAAAGGATCTGATCTTAATAAGTCTTTACCAGCTGAAGTTAGTAAGTCACCTCATTGTGATCAAAATCCATCCTACCGACATTCCAGTGGACAAGTTATGTTTCCTCCTGGTCCACCAAAACCACCAAGAACTTTTCATTATGAACAAGAAAGAGTTCCAGTTTCTGAAACTTATAAAACAGAACAAAGTATTAATAGAGATGGTGGACGGTATATTGTTACTGTTGCATCTCCTAAACATTCCAATCAGTATGTCAATATTACATCTCCTAGAAGTGGTCCTGTCCTTGAGTACAGGTATACAGATGGTCGAATTCCTGATCATAATGTAAATGCTCCTCATCAATATGCTTATGTTCCTCAACCTGTTACTGAAGTACATATGTCTAGATCTTATCCATTTACAAATTATGATAATGTGTATTCTCATCCAAGACCTTATGGAAAGCAATTTTATCCAGAATCTGTTGCTTATCGCAATGTACAACCTGCAACACGTGTAAATAGTAATGTATATAACTCTGTTAAGGAGCAGCCAAGACATGCACAAGATATCTATGGGACAGTTAAACACAGAAATACATTTTCTGATTATGAAAACGTTTATGATGCTCAGATTGATTATTTACGGGCTATGTCAAACACACATGCCAAAAATGAGTATCAAACTCATCATCAAAGTACCACACAAAATTCAGTACAAGATCTGCAATATTCTCAGTCAGATGCAAATGTATATGGTGTTGTTCAAGCTCCATCAGCCCATAGTCATTTAGGTAAAAGTAGTCATGTATCTGGGAAAACAGATTATCAAAATACTGATGAAAATATTGGAAATGTTTCTTCTCCCAAAAGAGTGTACTTTGATACACTTCAGAGAAAGCATAAGCAACATGTTTCATGGGAACAAAGACGGTCACATGATGATATGGACATTCGTCCTGCGCCATCAGCTCGACTCAGAGAACAGATTCACGCTAGGAGAAGCATGGTGGAACTGGATAATTTAGAGATCAGTGTTGCATCTGATGATGGTAAGAATGTCTCTGTTATCAATTCAATATTTCCTTTGTCCTTTATTTCTGATTGGTTTCAGAATGTGTATGTAAAGGGAGAGTGCAAAAAATTGAAATTTCCTTTCTCATTATATTTGTTTTGTGTTTAACTTTTTAAAAGTTTATAAATTTCGTGACTTATTCGCTAAAAAAAATTTTAAGTAAAAATAAGGAGCAAATAAATATTTTGCTAATTAATATTTATTACAATTGTATTTGATTTTTTGTTAAAATTTTCAAACTAATTTTCGTTGTTTTCAGATTAAATGAATAATTTGGCATTTAAATTTGAAACTAGCCTCAATGACGCATTTTTTCTTACACATATATTGATAATGAGAAATAGTTGAGATGTTTTGTAAATGATAAGAAATTTATTTCCTTTTTTCAAAGTTAACAAAATTTCCATTACCAGATCCTTAAAAAGACTTGTCACTAGTCCTTTATGTGAATTGTACAATTATATTAAAATGAATTTATTTTGAAAAATATTTTTAAAAAAATCATTAATGAAAAAATTATTTCCGTAAAGCTAATTTCTTTTGCATGTTTTATTGAAAATATTAATCTGGTTTATAAATATCAATTTTTAAGTCTTTTGGATATTTTGTGTATGTTTTTTCCATCTTGCGCAATTTTACAATTTGACATATCATTAACAGGATACTCTGAAAAAAATGTTTCTGAAGGCTCTATATCATCTCCAGAGCCACTAAACAAGGTAAATAATTTAAAATCTTATGATCACTTTCATACACCATTTTTTGTATTTATACACTTTGTCTGAAGCTATATTTCTTTTTCTCAGATGTCAAATATGAAGAATGAACGTTATATTGAAACAGCACAAGCCAAATTTGCAGATGGTACGAAAGGTATGTAGTTCGTTAAATTAAATAATGACAGTTTAATGTAAAAGTGGATTTATTTGTAGTCTTGTGCTGTGAGAGATTTTCATGTTGTCATTTTTGTGATTCAATGTGTTAAGTAAATGTAATTTTTTTAAAATTCCATTGTGAAAACAACTTGTTTATATTCTTGTTTAAAGTATTCTCTGTTTTTATATTAATCCTATAATACCAAGACCTGGAACAAAATTTAGTTAAAAGAAATCAGTTCTACAATATAGAATGAATTTAATCTATGTAATTGAATTCTAGGAAAGTACATACTTCATCATTATCTTTTAATTAGTGAGTAGGTTAAAATGAAAAAAGGAAATATACATGCAATTCAATTTGACATTGAAATGCACATTATTGAAAGCTTATGCAACATTTTTGTGTTATTGATAGCCTTTTTCACTAATGGATGTATATTCTAATTGTCTAACAATATACCTAGTCATGCTATAAGTTCTGATACAATTATAAAGGAGTTAAAAATTTAGCTATCAATTTTAAAACTAATTCTTCTGATTTTCTTTAAGTTTTCCTTTACCTTTTAAATTTAACACATTTCACCTTATATTCAAAACAATCATCATTTGATTTCACGCATGCTTTAAATCTGACCAATCATCTATTAAGGCATGCACTACCTCCTTGGAAATTACCATCTCTGCTTTCCATGAAAAATTTTTCAAGACTGTTCAAGTTGTGTTGTTGTTTTTGGCACTACTTCCCCTCCAATACTAACCACAGTTTGTAGTAGTCTGCTGGGAAGCCAATCTTCATATTCTATCAAGTCTGGTGCATTCTCTTTCAACCACCACTGAGTAGTTTTCGTCTTATGAGAAGGAGCAGAATCCTGTTGAAAAGTCATTGTTTCCATTTTTGTTTAGGGGCTTCACTATTGGTTCTGTGATAGTGTTTTGGTCGACTTTTGTTATAAGTTTTCCTCCTCTCTGGCAAAAATGAATATCTGAGATGCCTTCATAGCTTACACCCCTTCCAAATTATTATGAAAGCTGGATGATGAGCTCTCTGCATGCATTTCTTCTCTTTAGCTTCTTAGGCAATCCTTATATATATATGGTCATTGTATAATATATGGTTGAAAAGTGTTCTTCAACATCAAAAAGTTTCTCGTTGGTAAACGGAATTAGTCTGTGCCTGTTATGAGCTTGCAACACCTTCAGTGTTTTTGCTTTAAGGTACCTCTAACACTTTAATTCCTTTGCAAGAAAATGACCAGTTTTTTTTTTTATATAACCTCTTGGTCTAAGGTCTTTGTTTGTTATGTGAGGCATTGTTCTTTTGACACGTTCATCTGTTTAGTAAGAAGAATCTCTTTTTGACAACGATTTTGAAGATATCTCGCCTTGATTGGCTTGATGAAAGTTAATGTTCTCAGCGAGCTTGGACGACCGCAATAAATGAATAATCTTTTGATATCTAAATGTTTAAGAGCTTTAAAAATCTCTAAAAGGATCTTCTTTTTTTGATGCAGTTAAATATCTGCTGTAAACTTCTGTTTAAAACTCCGACTGATTTTCGAAAAATATACATGAAAGAGTACTATTATTATTAGGAAAGTATTGCAGACAATCTTTAATGACAGAAGTAAAATCATTTGCTGCATTTGAGAAACAGAAGTCGGTTTCAAATTTTTGTATCAAAACATAGGGCATGACTTGGTATTAAATAATTGATATTTTTCTCTTTTAAAACCATACCACTTTGTGTGTGTGTTTAGTAACTCTGTACTAAGTGTTGGTAATTTGGTTTGACTTCTTTCTAATGTAATAGTTTGGCCAGTTCTTTATTATTTCATTCTAATGTTAAATTGGCAATTGAAATAAAATTGTTGCAAGAAAATATATGTTATCATGCAAAGAAAGGAACCATCCATAATTGGCTTATTTGACACAGAAAGTATGCAATATGGCTTTAATGAATAAAATACCTTACAGGTTTAGTTAATTTATCATAAATGGCATTAGGTTTTAGTGTGACTAAGCTTTTTCTTTTTCCAGAGCTTCATCATAAGAAAGGGTGTTCGCACAATAAAGAACCTACAAGTTTTGGGGAAACTTTGTCAAAAGCCTTTGGAAGATTAACGTCATTGACAAAGGTAAGTGATTTTGCTACCCTAATTAAACCTACAAAAATATTAGAAAAGAATTTTCCTCTTTTGTTATACATCTGTCTTGAAAAACATCTTGTAGAGAGAGGAGTTTAATTTGGATTGATTGACTGGTTAAACAATATTTTAATTTAAAATTGTTATAATTTTTTTACATGAAAGTCTAGCTACATTTGAGTTTCTTTTAATGTTGTACTTGGGGAACATTGATGTTCTAAAATGTAATTTTTTTAAATAAGTTTTTCTTTATTTGGAATCTTAAATTCTATTCCTTTCCTATATTTTTCATTGGTATTTAGAATTTTTCAGAAGATTATATTGAAATATGTAATTATTTTTATTTATAGTTTAATGTAAAAGAAACACAGTCAAACAGTCCTAATACATCCGAGAGTAGCAGTAGTTCAAAAGGTAGAGTATTTGTTTTGAAAGTATCATTTATGTAGTTTTATTGATATTGTATTTGTTGTATTGTTTTTTAAATAGTGTTTTGTTTGTTAATCATAATGTTGTTAATTATGTACATTAAAAGAAAATATTTTTCGTTCTAAGATTAGTACATAAAATAATCCATATTATTTTTAAATTTACATGATAATTTTATTTAAATGAATCTGATTTTTTTTTCTTTTTTCCTTTGATTAGTTGCAAAGCCAAAAGATAAACACCAAAATTTCACTTTGCAATCTCCTGCTAGTTCAACAGAAGCTCCCTCTGAGCAATGGACTCAAGTTTAATCTGTCCTATGTATAGTTTTTTTTTATTTAGTTTATAAATTTCTGACAATGCTCAAATAGCTATTTACTTTTATTTCTTCAGTGAAGAATGTTTTTAGCTGTCTGTTATGTAGTTGTTAAGAAAATTTAATTATTGATTCAGCTTTTCCAATTTTTTGTTATAAATATAGATTATTAAATGTTATAAGTCATATATTTATTAGTCACTGCGGATTGATATTAACAATTTGAAATTTCGTTATACCTTGTGATTATATAATTACAGTTATATTTAAACTCTGTCCTCATTTTAAAAGTGTGTTGTGTTATGAAATTTTATGCTTAATGTTGCTTATGCATGAATTGGTGCTAGAGTTGGAAATGCATATATGTATTTGTAAAACTTGATTGCTCAAATGCTGCTCAAAATTATGCATAATTTAATTTTTGTTTTTAATTTTGTATAAATTTTTTGAAGGGAAAAAAGATTTCAAGTGCTTCAGAACTTTTATATTGGTGTATTAGAATGTAAAAATTAATCTTGAGCAAATTATTGCATTTTTTTCACCTACTTGAAAAGTATTTTTCTGTACCTTTGATCAAATCATTAGATTTAATTATTAAACTTGTAATCATTTTAATTCAAATCTGAAATTTAGATGAAGATTTTCTAGAGAACATTCTCATTATTTTGATATGTATTTGTAATTTTAAAGTTGCTTTAATTGTTTGTATCCTGTACAGTTTTATGATTTTCTTACATTGAATGCATTTATAAATTTTTTTAAAATGTTTCTTTTGAGAAATACCATGTGATGAAACTATTTCATTTATATTTGTTTTTCTCTTTAAGTTGAATTATTCACATTATTTTAGGTTGAATAACCAGGTACCCATTTTATGATTAATGAATTATTTAACATTTTGCTGTGGAAACACTAAGTTAAAAATAAATTTAATTAAAATGTGCTCCCCCCTGCCATTTTTGAGTCCCATCCCATGCCTCATCTTGATAAATTATTTCCTATTTAAGGGGAAAAGAATCAAAATTTTAAATATGTTAAAGCTGAATAAAATAATTCATGTAAAATTATCTAAGTATTTCAAAACTGCATAGATAATTTCATTTGTCAAAACTGAGCTATTCATGGTTAATTATTAAGAATGTTATTATCACAAGAAATGCCCTTATAATGTTGCTGACAAAATTAAAAACTGGTTTTATAAATGTTAATTTATTTCACTAACTGCTACTTGTGGGGGTGAAGGGTTTCCCCTCTTTAGTTTCATGTAGAAATTAAGTTTCTTTTATGAAATTAAATCCTCAAAATGGCATCTTTGCATTTAAATTTGAACAAAATACGAGCATATAAAAGGATGCTAAAAAAACAAATTGTGCATATGTAGGGCCTTAATGAGAGTGTTGACAGTTTAATGTTTGTTTTATTTAATATTTTTACTTGTTGAAATTCAAAAGATTATGGAAATATGGTACAGAAATATCAATTTTAAAAAGAACTATATTTAGCATTTTATTAAAAATGTACTGTTGAAACTAAGTTAATATTTTTTTATACGTATTCACTATTACATGTGGGGAAACATATGCTACATTCTTTTCTAAAAAAAAATATTTTTTAAAAATTAGAAAATATATACTTGTTGCTTACTTAGTATAGAACTCCAAAAGATTGTTTGCTATATTACAGTATTTTAAAATTATGTGAAGTGTGTTTCTTTTTCTTTCTTTCTTATTTCTTATAATTTTTTTTAATTTTAAAAAGAATGTTTTTTTGTTTTGATATTTGTAAATAAACTGATTTTTTAAAAATTTTAACATAATTTGTATTAATTTTGCAGTTTCTTACTATGAATTATTTACCTAAGTAAAATCTCAATCTGTATTTAGAATTATTTCATTAATTGCGCTGCTCCTTCAACTGTAATTTTACATCTGATTCATTTAAAACTTTCTTCATCTGAAATCAAAGAACTCCATTGAAATCAAAAACATGCTTTTGAGATTTAAAAATGTCTGGTTTTTATATGAATTCGCAATCTTTTTACATACATTTTTTTGTATTGTACTGCATTTTTTTAAATTAAACATTCCATAAATGTAGAATTTATCATTATATATGTTTATATGATTTTGAAAACTCGTTTATACCTTCGCAATTTAGGAGATAAACATAAGAAGCATTTTAAGCCAGAAAAATATTGATTCAGACAGAAATCAGTAATATTGTAAAGTATGCACTATATGTAAGATTAAGATCAGAATGTAATATTAATATTATAGCACTTTTTTGTCGGAGGAAGTATTTCAGATCTTGAGTCCTATTCTTTAACATTCAAAGATAACTTTGATTATTCTTTATTTTATGATCATAACGCTCTTCTATATTAATTTACTTTATGATGTTTAACATTAACCAACCAGAGGCTACTTTTTTTGCCTTCAATAAGTTTTACCTGATTCCTTTTTCAAATGACTGCTTTCAGTAATGAACTTAATTTTCAGTATGTTAGAATAATAAATATCTCTTCCAATTTGTATTGAATTAAAGTATAACTTGTACAGAAGCTACACAATTTTTTTATCAGTCCCTTTGTGTTGCATTAATTAATACAAAATCAAGAACTAAAGAAAACATTGATGTAATGAACTTTTAAGAACTTGTTTTAAAATTACCATATTTATCTTAAAAATTGTTTCTTCAAGTTGTATTTTTGGTCTAACTGGTTTTCATTAAAATTTTTTTGCAATAAAAAGACAGTGAAAATTATCTGCTGGGGTTGCAAATATAGCATCCTTACAACCAAACCATAACTGCAATGGATTACCATGTGTAATCAATGCTAAAAAAAGTTTAATTACAGCTTACAAAATATATTGTTTAGCATTTCATAATTGTTTTATATATATTTTAAAGAGGACATTTGTATTAACTTTGCAAATGTTACTGAAAATTTTTAGTTCTTAACACATTGACTGCCATAATACTTTGTACATGGTAAACTAAGAGTTTTGTCATAGTTCAACAGCCAATGTTTTAAAAATCATTTACTTTATATATATAATATATATATATATGTATATATATATATAAAGAATATATCTCTTTTGCTGCTATAACTATTTAAAAACTTTGCATTTAATCTTTTTTTAAAAAAAATTCCTAAATGTGGCTGTCTTTTTGTGCTTGTGCCCCTTGTTTTTCTCATTGTTTAATACAAGGGGTGATAAAAAAATAAGGTTACAGGTTGAATAAAGAAAATATTTATCAACAATAGACACAGAATTCAAAAGAGATTTAAGAGGCATACATACCCCATCACTTTTCGACATAATCACCAAGTCGGCTTAGGCATTTATCAGAACGCAGAATCAACTTGTTTAACCTGTCTTGTTAGAAATCGGGTCCCAACCCATTGAGCCAGGTCTCGATGGATGTTTTCTCAGCATTGTCTGAAGAGAACCATCTACTGGATAAGTGCTCTCTCAACCTCAAAAACAGGAAATAGTCGCTGGCTGCCAAATCTGGGCTGGGGGTGACTGACGTTGAAGAACTTGGCCGGCCGCTCCCTACCATATTGCGGTTTTCGACATTCGGTCTGCCTGATTGAAAAGAATGACACCATTTATCTACATGTTGTCTGCCCATTGCTTCTTCATCATAAACTTTCCCGATTTGACTGTGATTTTCAGATGCAGACGCATTCTTTGCCCATAAAAATCAAATCACAGCTCTCACTTCCAAGCAAGACCAATTTTCTAAGCGTCTAGCCATTTCAAACGCTCTGAACCGTTTGGGAACTTACACTACCTACCAGCTGTATGACAAGTAGTACCATTTATCTTCACACTGGGGGAACAAAAATTTCTACACAATGTAACCCTTTTTTCTGACATCCCTTGTATTTCTTTATTTAATGTTTACAGGTTTGTTATACAATTGGGTGCAATTTGTTGTTTTGGGTACAAATGATTTGTGTTAGATGAGCTATGAATGTTCTCAAGAAAACTTTTTACATATTGTTATTTATTAGTGCTACAATATTAAATAATTTCATTAAAATTGTTTTAATTGAATATTTTTGTGCTTTAATACTAAAACTTTGGGTTATGATCTGAAATTGATTACTTTTAAAATGGTGCAATGTTTCCCAGCCTTATAAAAGTTGATAAGCTGCTATTAGAATTTTGTAAAGAATTTTTTTTATTATTGATGTCAGGTCTTGATTCGTTACAGTATTAAAGTATTTTGAAATATTTGTTGAGAAAACTTGAATTTATCTTTTTTATAGTTTTTTTATTTGAAATGTTTGTGTGTATATAGATAGATATATAAAGAAAGAATGTGTTCCTGTATATGTAATTCTTTTCTAAGACACACAATACTGTTTGCATTATTATAAAATATTTAAATGGCGGCAGATAACCTTTTTGCTGTATAAAAGAGAAAAGCTTTGCATTATAAAATGTGTTGTAGCTTTAAAAATTTGGTGCTACCCTTGTGAATATATGTGTTGAAGTAGCTGTAAATACATAAATTTTTGGCTGTACACTATTGTTAATTTGATTGTGAAAAAGTTTCAATGGTTCTCATATATTTATGTATGACGAAAGCAAATGGTAATTTATTTGTATATTGTGAACATAAATTAGTAAACTGTTTTTCATATTGTATATGTGTTTGAATCTTCATATTCCTAATTCATTGTTGGATACATTCCTAAAATAACTATATGTATGTATATATATAGCTATCATGTACAATTCTGTTTATAGAAATAAATATTGTATATATATATATATATATAGCAGTACTTGAAAGAGTATACATAAATTTTTTGAGCTTATTATTGCGCCACAGCTATCTCTTTTTGTCTGAAGTGGTTTTGTTGAGATTATTTTATTGTGCACTGTGATAAATTACTTAAGTTTACATTAGTTGCTTTTACAATTTTCTTTTTTTTCCTTTTACTTTTGTTTTTAATGCATACTGACTTTTATTTTCATACTTTAGTTCCTTATTTCTCTTTTTATAGAACAAAAATAATTAATTTACTCAGCTATTGTTATTCTGTTGAATTTCTATTTTGTGTATTATTTTATTTTTCTCACAGACATTTGTTATAAATTTATCTTAAAAACATTCATTTTCCTACTTAATTTTGATCTTGTTTGTGTTTTCATTATTAAATTTTTTTTTGAAAGTTTTGTGGTTCTTTTTTTTCTTTAAATGCTATTCAGTTTTGTTCTTTTTTTTTTAAATACATGAAACATGATATACAGTAGTTTGAAATGTTAGTTTCACAAAAAATCGTTTTTAAAAAAAATCAGAAGTTTGTAATGTAATATGATTGGCGAAAAAGATTTTATTTATAAGATTATTCATATACTCAAACGATCTAAGATAAGTATGAACCGTAATAAAATTTCTCAGAAATACGAAACTGAGAACAAAAAATTTAAAGATATTATTTAAGAATTAGCAACATTTTGGGGTGGAAAAATTACATTTAATGTATTGAAAGGTATTTGGAAAAGAATACTTTTATCCTGTTAATGGAGCATCAATTGTAATTTAATGCTTAAACACCAGATCTAGTAGCACATTTATTTCATGTTTCAAATAATCCTCATTTCTTATTAATATAGACTGTGGCTTGCTTTGTCACGGGTTCGAGCCCAGTACCACTAAAGACCCGCCATGTAGGGCAGCGATGCACGTTAAATCTGTCGAGAGCTGAAACGTCCTCCCGTTGGTGTGGTAGTTAGGAGAGGGGGGTGCCAGCTCAGGTGTCGTCCACGTCACTTGACCATGGTTCAAAATTACTTGGTCCATCGCCAAAAGCCCTCGTGTAGCTGAACAGTGCGACGTTAATATTCAATCAATCAATCAATTCTTATTAATATAGATGTACAATTATTTATTCAATATTGAGTAATAACATTTACTTTTGACAAATGGCATTGCATTTATAAAATACCAAGAAAGTTTTTACTGTTAATTTTGGTTATAAATATTCATAAAAATGATGACTCAAGAACACGTTACAGAAATATCACCAAACCAACTTAAAAAGTCAAGACTGCAGTAATTTTAAAAGGCATAGATGTACATTCCATAACTTTTTTATTTGTTGTTTTCTGTGCAACAACTATTTTTGAGGGCTTCTTGTTGGTAGATGAAAAATAACAAAGTACAATTGTGCATAGAATATTTAGTTACATATTACACCTTCGTCCAATTTTGTCAAAACCAAAGACGTTGCCAAGTGCCGCGATATACAACCAAGAGTGAGAACCGCTCTTGAGAATGTTCAAACACAATAATAAAAATAATATATTTGGTGACACTTTTTTAATTGGCAATGTTTTTTCGTTTGGCGAAATTGGTCAACGGTACCATTATTGATTTATTCATGATTTAAAACTTATATTTGCCGTTAATGAAATATTGCTTCTTGTTTAGTTAATAAACATTCATGCAACTCCATCCAAAGATTTTGAATTAAATCGACAGTTATCGAATTGTTTGAAATTTGGTCGATGTTATGGTAAAGTGTTATTGGGTCTACTCTTAATGGTATTGAGAATTTTCGTTTATAACGGTGAGCGTTTCTTGGATGCACTAAGAATAAAAATCACAACAACTTAATATTATTTTGAGTTAAAATTTATAAAAGTCAGAGAGAAGCTGTCTCCTCAGATCAGATAATATTAATTTATTTTCGCTACATTTTATAATTATACATTATTGTGGTTTGTTTAAATGTCCCCCAAATAATCAACTCTGACAATTTACACTTTCTGCAATGTTTAATATTAGATATTCTTTTTTAAAAAGTAACCTAACGTGAAGAAATTTATGAATAATTAATTATTGTTAGAAACTATTTTAGGGTCTGAATGAAATTATATCTTAAATTACTTAAGTGGTTCATTTAATATTAAATAAAAATAACAAAGAAGCACCATAATTTCTTACGGTAAAATAGATTACGCGTGAGTGTGTGTGGTGTGCGTATGTGTATGTATATAAATATGCTCAGTTTGATATTATACTAAGGTGGTTATGTTATTTTGAACTACTCTGCCATGTTACGTTTCTATTTCTAGCTTGGTTTTTTTTCGATTAATTGAACACTCAGGAACATTGAAAATAGCGACCCAAGAAGAAAGCATCGGATTGAAATTTAATACACATAATGACACAGATGAGAGATTCACTTGATCTCAAAAACAAGACAATTAAACGAATACAGGGTGTGCAACGACACAAATACTGGGCAACTTCAATAGCGCGTTGGACCACCTCCAGCTGCAATACACGCCGCCACACGGTCCGGCATTGAGTTGATTAGACACCTTATGTTGTCCTGAGGCAGATGGGACCACAATTCTTGAACAGCCAACTCTAAATCATGTACAGAGTGACACGATGGCATCTGCCGTTTTAGCCGATCCCACACGTGCTCTACAGGGGACAAATCGGGGGAGCAGGCCGGCCATGGAAGAGTCTGAAAATGATGTAGGAAGTCTTGAGCAACTCTTGCTGTATGCGGACGAGCATTATCTTGCTGGAAAATTGCCCCTGGGAGACCATTTATTAAAGGTCCTACATGGGGTCGAAGAATATCATCAACGTAACGTTGGCCCGTTAAGGTTCCGCGCTTCACAATTAAAGTGGACCGGCTATCATAGGCTATGGCCCCCCAGACCATTACACCAGCTGTGCGGGCAGTGTGACGTAGAACAGTGTGGAGGGAATTGTACCGCTCACCAGGGCGCCTCCACACCCGTACACGGTTATCGTCTGTCCCCAAAGCAAACCTGGATTCATCACTAAACACAACCTTTTGCCAATCTGTGACATTCCACATTGATCTGGCTATGCACCACTGTAAACGCAGTTGCCGATGTTCCGGTGTTAAAGGGAGTGCACGGAAAGGGCGCTTGGATTTAAGATTTGCTTCTGCAAGGTGTCTGGAAATTGTTTGTGGAACAATTGCTACGCCTACGTTTGCTCGTATCGTTGAACGAGTCACTGTGGGGTTCACAAGTGCTTGCCGCACAATTCTTCGATCCTCTCTCCTCATGGTCTTCCTGGTCGCTCCAGACCCGGTTTTCCGCGCGTGGGTACCTTCTGGTGTCCACTGCTCCCAACAATTTCTAACGGCACACTCCGAACGATCCACCTGGCCAGCAACACAGCGCGTCGACCAGCCTGTAGTTTTCATCCCGATGATCAGGCCTCTCAGACTCGCTTAACTGTGAGAAATGTCTTCTAGCAAGTTTACCTGACATGTTTCGCTTGCCAAAGTCTTCCTACAATTGGCGGGTAATCGTCACTTTTATGAATCTTCGAATTTGCGCTGGCTTATATAGCACCCTCTTCCTGATTGTAGCGCCACCTCGGCGTGTATGAGCATGCGTATTGGTACAAAACTTGGATCATTTGCATATCACATTACGCTGTACTTATTTGCAAAGTTTCGCGATTGTCATAATGGCAAAGGGTTAAGTGACGCTTGTCGTTAGCCGTAGCTTTGAGCACCATTCAGGTGACCGTACGATTTAGCTTGGTTTCACCCCAATTTAGAGGGAGAACACTCTGGGGGTGGTCAGAGGCCTCCCACCTCTCTTCCCCTTCCACCAACCTCATAAGAGGACTTGCGGTTCGACGGCTATTTAGAGCACCTACATGACGCGAAGGCACTATACATTTACAAACATCCATGTTTTCTCCGGGATTCAAACCCAGTCCCTATGCACAGTACCGTCGCTCATGACTACCGGATGGGACTCTAACTGAAACTTATTATTGTAGAAAATACGAGACAATAGAAGTGCATTTTAAATAAAATAGTGAACAGAAGAAAAAAAAAAATTCTGTTAGATATTTCGAAGGTTAATCGTTTGCGCGAAGTAATCTAATACAAGGCCTCTTAACGGTTTTCCTAGAATTATTGCAATTAATGATCCGATTCGAATGCTCGGTTGGAAGGTTGTATAGCCGCATGAGTTATATTTGTCGAAATTATTCTAACACTTTCATTTTCCGGAAAGCGTATATGTAATAATAAAAAAATGTAAATAGGGCGAAAAAAATGATAGGATGGGAAGTACCATCCCAAGACATGTCACCAGTGTTAATCAGAGATAAATCATTGATCAAAAGAAAAATTTAAAAAAAATCAAAGATCACTGATATTTCAAGGTCTGAATCTCTTATTTACCCCAAGAAAAGCTTTTGAAAGGTCGAGTTTGAATAAAATTTGTGAGAGAAGTACTCTTCTGCAACAAAGTTCTTAAAACCGAATTTCAAAAACTTCATTTTTTCTAACAGATGGCGTTGTGTGCAACTCGGATGACGTCAAGAAAGATAAAGCTTATCTAGTAATCTACCGTTACTATAGCAACAGGGTATAGTTTAGAAATGATTGACAGATGTTTTTGGCATGAAAACGCATGCGCTGTTTAAAAACCAGATCGAGCAGAAAAAAAAAAGTCTCGGAGGGAGGGAGATTGTTAAGCTTATGGGTGTGTGTGAGGGAATGGATGAGAGTTTTCCAATAAGGTTATCTGTTGCACAAAATCGGGTGCGTTTTTTTTAAAAGCCGTGCTAGTGGACTTTAATTTTTTGACGAAGACTGGCAGATCTTCAGCTGAAATTTAAAAGTTTTCTTTTTCCCGTTTCAAGGGATATATATATATATATTTATTTATCTTTGCACAACCTAATTTTCTTTGTTTGACAGAAATATGCGAAATTATAATACATTTCTTCTGCTCATATCTCTTAGATACAAATTGTATTTGAAATTGACATAGAAGGATGCTTATCACGGAAACAATCAGCTTTGATTTGAATCTTTAAAAAAGAAAATGTCATTTTTCTTAGAAAATATTCACTAGAGCACAATTTTGTCAGTCCTTTTTTAACAGCATTCCATTTCTTGTTTTACAAATTAATATTATTTCCAATCAAGGACATAGTTACCGCCGTATTAATGATATGAAGCTCCAAGCTTTGAGGGTCCCCAAACGTGTAAGGAAAAATCACAGCAGGGCTCACACAAATTTCATTGCCTTCAGTTAAATTATTATATTCATCGAATTAATTTCCAAATTATAAGCTTCTTTTTTGTTTCTTAATCTGCATTATTAACACTAACTAAAATTAGATGATCGTGGGCCCCTATTCCCAGGCATTATTAACATTTCGGTAAAAGTAGGCATGTGCAATTTGTATTTATTATACATGATCTGCGTTTGTATTCTTGTTATTTTTAGTGTAGTCGATTATAAGCGTAGAATAAAATAGGTACATATTTTGCTTACACATCTCTCCCCTGTACATTACACCAGTGCTGCTCAACCTTTTTATTGCCATAGACCGACCAATGTTTGATAATTTTACAGCAGCCTGCTGAGAGGGGGATGTGTTGATTGTGTTTTGACAATTTTAATTGGATTTAAATATACCTTAGAATAAAACAGTTAAACCAAAAAATGAATAAAAAGCTATTTTAACATGCAATATGAGGCGATTTCTATGGAAACTCGCACAAAACCGAAAGAAATATACCCTAATAAATATAATGGAGATAATTTAATGTTCCTTCGGTGGCCTAGTATCATTTAATCCACAGACCGCTACTGCCTGGGGACCACTGCATTACACCATCAAGGCTGTGGTAGCTGACAACCCGATTGAAAGTCTCTACTGTTAGACTAAACAAGAAGAGACTTCACAAAGGATTGGACTGTAGGTAACTAGAAAAGGGTTTTATGGTTCGATGAATGACATTTTCAATTACACCACGTGGATTAGCAAGGTGTAAATATGGATATAACAATGAAATTATGTGCCTTGCCACAACTCTTCAAACTGGTGGAGGCAATATTATAGTTTAAGGGATATTTTCTTGGCATTGCATGGCTCCTTTGATTTTTATGCCCAAGTTTATTTAAGTGCTATCACAGATCAAGTATATATCCTTTTATATTAATAAAGTACCCACCCAGAGATGGATACCTTCAGCAGGGCAAAGCTACTTGTTATACAGCCGGCATTGTCTTTAGATGTATCCTGAGATGTTCTTGTGTTTTGCAAGTTTTTCGTTGTAAACAAAAACCAGTTTTGGAAAAAAAGACATAACAAGCAAATACTTTTTGATTAAATGATTTTATCTATCATCTGTGTAACATATATACATAGATAATACATAAAATTATATGCAGGTTTTCATGACATAAAAAGGCAGAAAAATAAGGAAGATTTCTCTAGTAGCAAAAACACGAGAAAAATTTTCTAGATCAATAAACCTTCAAATATATATTAATACACAACTTACAGAGTAATCTACCCAGAACTTCTTAAGTAACATTGATAAAAACGCAAAAAGGGTCACAGATTAGTTATGGGGAACAAAAACTTCAGTGATGATACAAAAAGTTTTCAAAATTCTTGCACCGGGATGAAACACTAATTTTTAAAAATATACTTTGTAATAGCTTCAACAAAGAAAGCTCATCATTTCTTTATATATATATTTAAAAAACAAGTTAACAGTGGGTTCTACAACTATCACTCATTTTCACAAAAAGGTAAACATAGGAATTAAATGTGAAGTCACACAACAATCAGTGCAACCAGAAAAATACAAAACATTCAAGTAAAACTGTACAGAAAACATAGTCGATGTTTTTTTTAAAAAAAGAACATCAATTAGGAATAAAAATAACCATTTAAGGAAATTTCCTCCAAACTGGAAGATTACACATAGCATAGATAATATACAAAATTCAAAAACACAAAACATTTTAATTTGAGGCATATAACTATGTTGAAAATACAAACCATTATTTGATGTACTCCTCCCTTTCCTTTCCCCCAATTTTGTTGATCAAAGTTCAAGCAAGAAATTTTCCTCATTTCTTGCATTTAATTTTATAAGGATTGCAAACACAATTTTTTTTTTATACATTAATATGCATTTGGCTTAGTTTGTATAAATATGGCCCTGGCACCAGTAAAATCAATCAAAAAAGAAATTTTAGTGTAAATGAAAAGTACTTCAAAATTTTTTATTAGGGCAAATTAAAACCTTTTCCTTAGATGCCTCAAACTCAAAATGTATAAGAAACAAATAATTATTCAAATTAAAGTACAACCATGAATACAGAGGTGGGCACAATAGTATGAAATACATCCCTATGAGAATAAGACATAAAAAGTAATTAAAATTTCGAAAAGTTATCATTAATAAAAATGTTATTCAACGGAGATAGCTTTTTTGGTCCACCTCTGTATTATATTATACCTCCTTCCCTAGATTACAAGTACAACAGAGATCTTTAGGATTACAAAAACAAGTTATTCAAAAAAAAAATTGTGAAAGACATGGCTCCAGTAAGTAGATTCAGATTTCAATGTAAAAAACATAATTTAAAAAAAAAAAAAAGCATAGATAGAAAATATTGAGATGAACATCAAACTTTAAATCAAATAATGAAGCTTTTTAACACACATGTTCTGCACAAAAATATAACAAAAGCCTGATAAACCTTAAAACACAATATTCTGTTACATTATACTACATACAATTTTAAAGTGTATTTATGAATTCCACAGAAAAAAGATATTTACTATCATCACTACAAACCCACAAGATACTTTATTAAGTCTGATTCAAAGCCTTAATCTTTAATAATTCGAAATTCTAGAAGTATTTAAGTAACATGAAAAATCATGTAGTTAAAGACTAAATACATGTAGTTTATAGCTGAAGAATGGGAATAAATACATATTCATGCTAAATCTAATATGTTGAATATTATTTAGAAACTCTTTCCAGTAAAATCTGTAGTAAATCTGGTATTTCAAAATGATATAAGCTTCAGTAAAACATGAATGGCAGTAGAGATCACAGTAATAGATCACGTTTGGGTAAAAGTTATTGAATCATTAGTTTTATAAGACAAACAAGTATACTGAAGTCTAATTTGTACACAAAGTAATGCACATATTGGGCTTGCACATTCATATTTGAAAACACTTAAGAACAATAAAGTGTGACGAAAATCAGATTACATTAAAAGATTTAAAGATAATTTAATTGAAAAAGAAAGTAGCAAGTATATAAATATAGTGACATTTAAACCTATGCATGCTAAATTTACAGTACCTAAGGGAACTGTGTCAATGTACATCACTTGAACAACAGTTCTTTGTACTAACTAGGTTAAGAATAAATCTTAAGAGATTTTTAAAATGAAAGGTAGTATTATAACAGTTTTAAAAAAATGATTAAAGCCGAATGAAATCAAATATAGAAAACTAATTAGCTACTTTCTAAGATTCAATTACTTAAGATTCTTTAAAAAATTTGATTCAAGTTAAAATATTTCAATATTTTAAGAAATTAAAATTTATATACTTAGAATATACTTATTATTAGTTAATTTCAACTTTGCAAGTTGCATCACATATCTAATTTAAAATAAGTAAACCATCGGTAACATTCATTCTTTATATTAAAATGTATCACTATTTAATAAAATTAAGATAAGGACGATATGATATTAAATTATATTTGTAGTAAGCTCTTTAAAACATAGAATGAAAAAAAAAACTTTTTAGTAATATGACACGAAAATTTTGATAAATCAGAGACAATGAATTTTTATTCATTTTAATAAACATCATTTAATTTTTAAAGATCTTTTATGAAATAATTTATGAGCAAAATAAAAATTTTACTAATACAGAATGCTTTAGTGTTGCATAAGGAAAATCATATAAAGCAATACGAAAATAACAAAAATATCAAATAAGTATTACATATGAATGGGATTTCTATATGAACCATAATTTTCTTGCTTAAAAATCAAAGATGCTAAGTCACTTAAAAAAATGTTAAAAATACAAAATAAATTTCTGAAAATTAAGTAAAAATTTATAATTTTTGCAGTTAACAGATTTTTATTGCATTAAAACACATCACAATTAATAAACAGAAGTAATCCTTAAAAACTTTAAGATTTATATACCATTAATTTTCAGCTGAAATACATTGTTTATTAAACAAAATATGTAAATTTTATGAATGAAGAATTCTTTAGTGACAGTAAGAAAAGATAAGGCATCTGTGTAATGCAATAATTGCATTGTTAAATGCACGTTCTATTACAAGCATTTTGTTTGATAAAGAATCAGCTTCACATCAAAACTATAAATTCAAAGAAATTGTCTTTTTCTTAAAGCTATGTGGCATAGACAATTAAGGTTGTTCTTAAATTTCATTAATTTAAAAATGATATGCTGTAAAGAATAATAATAAAAAAAAATAATAAAATAAATAATTTTTTTATACATGACAAAGCAGCAAAACATTAAAATTTTTACTTTTCATATAAGGCAGTCACTATTTTCATATAATTTAATAAAAAAATTTATTTTTCATCAAAAACTTTTACAGGTATCTCCAACAAAATACATGAAACATTTTACAATGTCTGAAATAAAATTAATAACTTTTAGCTCAAATTTACAAAATGATAGTCAATCAACAAATATTTCCCTTAAGAAATAATTTGTTTTACAGGAATCAAGATAAAGTTAATTATTCTTTAAAATATGGAAGAATGTTCACAAAACTGCAACAATATACAGTATTTCTTTTAAAATGTATAACATTTTAGTCAAAACAATTACAGTAGACACAAATTAAAACTAAAAAATATGAAGCTGACAAAACATTAATATGTAACATTAAAAAAATTATGGCACTTTTCATTTTGCATGTTGCCGTCTTTTGTTGAGAAGTGTATTATTTGTTTTATCCAAATTCTTCAAATGGACAGTGTCATAATCAACTCGCATGGTTGCTAATGATCTGGTCATCTCCTCCTAAGAATAATAAATTGATTAATACAATAAAAAAAAGATATAAGTGTTACAAACACTTCTACTACTGAAGTTGTACAAGGGAAAAATACCACATTTTCCAATATTTTATATTGGGAAAAAGGAAGAAAAATTGAAACAAATCTTAAACATAATCTATTTGTAAAATTTATGCACTTAGAATCATAAACTATAATAAAAGAAAACGGTTTTTCATAGAATTGTCTATCAAGGTCAACAAATTTGTTAACTTTTTAAAATAAACTCACCTGAACATCTGGCCAAGCATATTCTTCTTCCTTAAGAACTCTTATGGAGTGTAAAGGAGTCTGTGGTACTTCTGTGAATTGCTAAAATGAAAAAAAATGACGAAATTTTAATAAAGATTTAAAAAAAAGAAAAAGATTGCCAAAATAAAATATATATATTAATCTTCTGACCAATTTGTCTTGCATGACATTGTTTTGTAAATATAATGGATTGTTGAATTTTTGAATATCTCAAAATTCGCATAAGTCTACTCAATGCATCACATGAATGTTAAATTTTAAAATAGCATAATTTCACATTCATGGGAAAAAAATAATTTATTAGAAGAATATTCACAAAATATGATAGACTTTCATTACAGTTTGTACAATTCTCATTCGAATGGGAAAAAAAAAGAATAGAAAGAAAGGACGAATACAGCACACATAATTAAAATCAGTAAATGCCAAAAAATAAACAGTACAATAACATTAATAGACAGCTTTAAATTAAACATAGATATAACTTAATTCAATGATTAATTAAAAATACATTTTAAAGTGGATTTGCCCTACAATCAAATTTCAGTTTAAAAAATATTTAACAAAGAATTGCCGATGAGAAAGGGCAAATACAATTAGCTTATAACATAAAGATATAATACACTTGTGAAAATAAAAAATAAATGACATATTTTCTCCCATTTTTGTACTAAAACATACATTTACGAGACAATTTTTAAAATGAAGGGGAAAACATCCTAAGAGCATACAGTACGGAAGATTTTATATTCTACTCTACATATAAAAACAAAATTTGAAAGGAAAAAAAAAAAACTTTTGAAACAATATAATTAATTTAACCTCCACACACAAAAGTTTATATAGTATATTTTAAAAGCACAAAATTATATAAATAATGAAACTTATTTTTGTTCCATTAATATACTTACAGCAATCCATTTGTGGTTCATCACTTGTTCTATAGTCAATCGCTTTGCTGGATCAGTAATGAGCAAACCCCTAATTAATTCTTTAGCTATAAAGATAAGTATTACAATTATTCAACACAAAATTAATATTTCAAATTTTGTTAAAAAGATTAAAAAATAAAATAAAAGTGTAAATATTTTTCAATAATTCAGCAAATGAATAGTAGTTAATTCTGTTAAAGCAAAATTTCATCAAAAATTCTACTTATCCGATATAAATTTTTTAAGAATTAATCAAACTTTCAAGGTATATTCCAGTAAGGAAATAAAAATGACTGATCAATTAAACATTTAATTAACATCCTTTAACTATATAATTCCTATGAGTATCTAAAAATATCATTTTGGAAACTTCAAAATTTTTGAATAAGAATAAACAATTCTTTTTTTAATAAACAATTCTTTCTTTAATCAGATTTTTTTTTAAAGAATCAGCTTCATAAATCTTAACCAACAACTACTGACATACATAATTAATGTGCTTTTTGTTTTTAATATGCTATTATTCTAATTTACTTCAAAAACAATTTAGTAAAACAATATTATTTCTTTATTAGAGTTACCATCGCCAGAAACATGTTCCCATTCTGGATCAGGAAAGCTATATTGGCCAGCTCGTATTCTTTTCTTCATACCAGGAGAAATAGCAAGTCCATGATTGCTATAAAATGGGGGAAAGCCACACAGACTACAAAAAAGAATAATCAAAAAGAAAAATTAAAATTAAATATCAAGTACACAGTTAAAAAAATCATGTACAGGATAATTTTGGCAATTCAGAGGACTGACATAAAAGATTTTGTAACAAATATTTTACAAACAATATGAAAATTTTTCAGTTGAATTAACCAAATTAATAAAAGTAAATTACATGTATATAGTGCACTTCAGCATATGTCTTTAATTCATTCCAGATATTCAAGACATACCAAATGAATTTTTCCAATAAAAAAAAATACTCATTCCAATAGAAAGAATGGAATCCCCATTCAGTTCCATAGAAAAAACGGATTGTTACTGACATATTATCCATCCAAGAAAATTGTAAAGTTTCGGATACTTTTTAAAACTAAAACACTAAAAAAAAGAAAAGAAATAAAACTGAAACCTTAATTCTCCCTTTTTATTGTCTCTTTTTCCTGACCAGCTCGCTTATGGATCATGTCTTGACCTTTAGTAAAACTGTACAAAAAACTTTATTTCTGCCTTTTCTTCAGGATGTTTCACAAATGTATTATAATGTTAAGGTCATTTATGACAGTACTATTCACAGCTTGTTTGAGCTGTGATACACAGTTGGTACTTCTTTGCAAATTTTTTAAAATCCCTCATCAATTTGGCAATGACTTTAATTAATGATATACAGGCTTCCTCTATCTTCAGTACCCAGCTCTTTTATACACCCCCCAATAACTCTTTTATATTACCATAACTTACACACACTCCTGGATCTCCTCAGGAGGAATATCTTACACTATTGGCACAGCCTTAAAGTCCCTCTAAGTCTCTACTTTTGGCCACAAATTCCTCCAAGCACAATTCAATGCTCTACAGAAAACTTCCTGCCAATGAGATACGCAACTGATGATAATTAAACCTTTCTAACATTCTATACAGTGTCAAAACCAAATTGAGAATCAACAAAGGACTTAAATATGTACCGCTTGACAGAAGCAAATCATATTCCAAATAGGACATGTATCAAGTTCAACATATTTCAAAGCTGTCATACCAAGGTACCAGTATAAAAAAAAGATATGTTAAAACTATATTATAAGAATAACTGTATTCAGATACAACAATTTTGCATAATCTTTCTTAAGGCAGTCTCCCACTACATATTTTTTCTAACGATTATATCACTGTCCGAAATAATGCTAGAACGGCCCTTTAGAAATGGTGTGCTATTGGCCCATCTCATAATAGTGCCTTTCACTCCAATGAATTCAATTATTTTAACAGAATACTTGACTTCTTTTCTCTTGGGAATCACCAAGCTTAAAAAATGTAATGTAGTAGTCTTATAATGATCTTTATTTGGTCAAATAGCATTTATATTTTTTCACTGAAATGCTCTATCATTTTCTGATGGAAAGGGGGTAAAAAAAGGATGTGAATTAGAATTAACTGTATATGTATAACAAACAATGCTTCCCAAGTTTCATTATTTACTAAATTATGACTGGACACTTGTTTAAAACACACACACACTTCGAATGATTATACAATTATTTGAAGGGAAAAAGTATATGCAACTTACAGAATATACATGATAACACCCAGAGACCACATATCACAAGATTTGTCATATTTTTCAGGTCCCAGCACTTCAGGAGCTTTCAAAAAATAAATAAATAAGTAAAAATGTTGCAAGGCAAAAGACAAAAATGAGAGTTATAAAAAGCTTAATCACATTTATATCCTTACCAACATAATATGGAGTATAACAGGGTGTCTGGAGAGTGTTCAAATTAGTAGTTTCTTTGGCAAATCCAAAATCTGTTAATTTCAATATTCCAGAAGGATCACATTTAGAATATAATAAGTTCTCAGGCTACAAAATGAGCATAACTTTAACACAAAATAACTGCATTAGAAGAATCAAATAATTGAACATATGGAGCAAATAAATGAAAAATTGGATCTAAACACAACATTAACTGGAAACAAATTAGTGAGCTATTTTCAACCGTTCCTTTCTTAATTGATAAAAAGGAATTTCTGAATTTTTATTACCTCAAATGTGTGAAACTAAATAAAAATTTACATTCTTTGTCGAGTGACTTAGAATGCAAGTTTTTATAAGATAGTTATATCTTTGAAATACAATTACAAAAATTTATTGCACAAGTACCATAATACAGCAATATTAAAATTATGGAAATATTGCAGTGAAAAAATATACAAACACTGTGAATTACTTGAAAAAAAACTTAACTTTTTCTCAGAGATGTTTATGATATATTCTTACTATATACAAAACACTGGATTTTATAAGAAATATATCATATAAGTATGTGTTTGATTCAAATAAATACACATGCAAGTTGTTTCTCAAGAGTAATATTTAAATTATAATAAATGCATATAAATACTTTTAAGCTATTCAATATTGTATTCAAATTATAACATAATATATAGAGTTATCAAAGGTAACAAAAATCTGAAATAAATAGATTTGCGGCACATTTGGCCAAATTATGTAAAAATTTGGCAATTAAATAATGAAGCACACCATGTAAACAATAGTTACAAAATGTATACTTGTGATCTAGACACGGATTGATTATTGACATTGCAGTTTAAAGTTATAGGCACCAGACTTTGTAATTTTGAACCAGTCAAGTGAAGAGGACAACACTCGAGCAGGCTGGTCTTCCTTCACATCATGCCAATGTTAGGACTTAAAGCCTTGACAGATTTAACTTCTCTACATTATGGATCCCTAATGGCTTCAGGACTCAAACCTGCAAATCGACATATATACAAGCTTGCGACCATGACTACTAGACCTTCACGGAAAGCATGATATAAACATAAAGTGTAGTAAAGTTAAAAATACATTGATAAGGAGGATTTAAAAAAGGAAAAGATAACAAGGCATCTTAAGGGTAAATTACCCAAGACTTTCACGGACAATAAACTATTAGAGGGAGTATCTTGATCACAAATCCCCTACTTAATAAAGAAAGTAAGTCTTTATGAGATGGAGTATCTAGCACTGTGGGGGAAAGGATGGGGGGGGAGATGGGAAATAAAAAATAAATAAGTAACATGGATTCATTGATAGATCAAATACTTTTAAAAAGGAAACAAAATTTTGCTACGATAAACTTATAAATCAATTGTCCAGTAAATGTACCACAGCAGAACACATTTATGGAAGAAGAAAATAAAAACTTAAACAGTTACTTGTGTACAGGAAAATAAGATAACAAATCAAATATTACCTTTAAATCTCTATGGGCAATGTTCATACGATGTAAATGCTGAACTGCTAAGCAAATTTCTCTCATTATTTCTGCAGCCTCTAAAGGAAAGAGCAAAAATATTTACAATAGCATTTTAAAAAACTATAATATTGTTTTATTGTAAAAAATTATTTAAAATTGTAGATTTAGTTTTTATTCTATTCTCTTTCATGCATTATCAAAACTATTCTTCAAATGTATTCTAAATAATTTTTAAGCCAGATAAAAAAAAATGTCCTCACCTCTCTCAGTAAAAGCTCCTTCAGCCCGATCTTGAATGCGCTGAAACAATTCTCCTCCTTCCATACTAAAATGAACAATCAAAGTTGATGAATAGCTTGAAAAATATCCAAATCAGTTTTTTACATCATATAGTATAGAAAAAACATTTTAAATCCTTTCTCGTACATAATATAATTTTAAATCAGGAACTAATTAAAGTAAGTTTACCACATTCTAAACTAGATTTTATGCACAGCAATAGTAAAATGCACATTTTCAAATATATATATATATATATACTTCTCTATTTTCAAAACATTAACTGACATAATATATCTTTCCTTCCAGCTGCCCACCCAGTATTGTGGTTAATGATGCTGACGGCTGCATTGTTGGATCTGAGTTCACATTCCACAGAAGGCATAGATGTTTTTACATGCACAGTGCTTTTGTGGCATGGGGCTACTCTAAATGACCGTTGAGCCACAAGTTCTTTTGAGAGGTTGGCAGAAGAGGAAGAGAGGTAGGTAGCCCCTGACCATTCTCAGAGTTTGGAACTGAGCCAAGTCATACTGTCACCTTTATGGTGCTCAAAGCTACAATTAATGACAGGTGCGATGCTACAGTGAATTATGTGGAACTCAATCCGACAGTCAGTCAGGTGGCATTAGTATCGACACACATATCTTTCCTTCACAACACATACCATTGTAAAATTATGTGTCTCATATTCATGATTAACTTAAATAGGATTTCCGACATTTTACCTTTCCATATTTTGAACAAACATACACATCAACCTATATGTCAATCAAAGCTAAATATTCCACTTTATTCCTATTCTGAAGAAAAATATTCCAAGTTTCATAAGCCCCCTTTATTTAGGAATTTACACTGACAACCTAAAAAAAGGTGGTCGACCAAAATTCTAGAGCTAAATGAAAACTTTGAAATAACTAATTACTACATCTCAAAATTGAATATTAATTATTTACACAAACACAAATACAAAAAAAAGTATATATTCTTACTTTTAATGTTTTCAGTTGTGTAAATATAGTTGTGTACATAAGATTACAGAAATTCATCGTAAAAAATTTATAATTTACTTACTATTAACTTAATAAGTCTATATACCAATCATAAAAGATTCCTCTACATTAAGTATGAATGATGAAATTCAAAATATAAATACTTAAAATTCTGCTTTATTGAATACTCATCACAAAACTAACTATACAAATAATAAGCCTCATAAAATACACAATATGTAATATGCAACTTTTATTCAAGCATTTACAGAACTAAAATATTTCCTTCATTTTCAAAATATATCTAAAACAATAACATATGGAAACTCAATTTTTAAAACATTTATGGGGTTTTGATGTTGACACCTGCAAGCTATCATTTATTTGAAAAAAAATATAAAAATTAAAAACATAAGAAAACATGATACATATTTATTTTAAGCATTTATTTTGACAATTGAAAAAATTAATGTTTCAATTTATATAGCATCTGTTCTTTATAACATAAACAAAATTATTTACAATAAATTATAAGCATTTTTATGAAGGACACCAAAATGATAAAAATATTCCATACCAGACAACTTTTGAAAATTACAATATGTAAAATGCCTGATGATCAGCATCGTGAGGAAACTTAAAATAATGCAAGGATGACATTTCAAGCACATTTTTAAAGAACAACATTTTACTTACACAATTATTTTACGTTTTATAAAACAACACATGATGCACAAATGCTTTTAAAATAACACAAAGAAAACTTCACAATAAAGATGTTTTGATAAAACTACCTGAGGTAAATTTGTCGTTTTGAATCAACTTGATTTATAAAAACTCAAACATAATGGTGAATTTAAAGGCATGTACATAGTAACATACTAGAAAGTACCAAAACTAGATACTTTTATAAAAAATATGATAAAACTCCACTTTTAGGTTATATTTACATAAATAATATTCTACATACAGACGACAGATCAGTTTGCTGCAAAAGCCTGTTGTTTCAAAAGATATGAAAAGCCATTAAAAAAATTCATGACATATTTACAAATAAAAATCAACCAAATATTTTCCTGAACACTAAAACAATCAAAATTCTATTTTGATGTAACCTTTGTAGACAGTTTTAAAATTATGCCTTAAGTTTGATTTTCAAATTTGAAATCAAGAAAAAAAGGATGTCGCGTCTGAAAAACAATGATGCCATTATTGTTTATGTAAACACATGACCAGAAATAAAAGTTGTAGTAAAAAATACAATGAAAAGGACAAAAAACATTTACCTTATTAAGAACATCATGCAAGAGTATAGAATTAAATTAAATAATCAAAAACAAAAAAAATTTCACATAAATTTTCATTTAAATTTAACAAATCTTGGTGGAAACATTTCAAAAAATTCTCTACATTACTAAATACAGATAATATTAGACAAAACTAAGTAAAAATATGAGCTACCTCACAAAGATGACTTCAGTTATCCTTGCATCACTAGGCAGAAAATACAACAAATTCGAAAATTGAAAAAAATAATCAAGATTTTATTTGTGATCAAAGCTAAAAATGTATGTAATCCCCATCAAAAGCTACCTAGCCAGAAACGATTGCTAATGGAGAGGGGACATCACATCTGTGTTTGAATTTTGCTAAACAAGAAGGAAAATAATAAAAATAATTATAATTACCATTCCATGACAACCAATAGGCACTTATAACCACCATAGAGGTTTTCATAAACATCAATAACATTCACAATATGCTTACAGTTGCTTGCCCGCCAATGTAATTCGACTTCTCTTCTGGCCTTTGATGAATCTCTAAGCACCTATCCAATGAAAATAATTTCAGATGAAAAACATTTTAAAATGAATTGAGATATAATCAAGAATAAATTTATTTTTGTTACAGTTTGAATTTGAATCGGAATGACACTGTACCTTCCACATATGAAGGAAAATTATTCCTGAGCCAAATCTTACTTAAAGACAAAAAGAAAACCAGAATTTGGAATTTAAAAGTTAAATTAAAAATTCATTTCTTAATTATGTTGAAAATAAATGACAAAGTTTTATACAAAAATTTGAAACTAAAATGCGAAGCAATTAAGCTAAATTTGAAGCTCCTCAGAGTTAATGGTACTTACTTAGCACATGAACTTGTAATTTGAAGAATTTGTGCCAAGATTTTGAAAGGATTTTGTCAAACTTATAAACAAGGTTATTGTGTTTGAACATGTACAGGAATGTTTTCTCATCATTAGCTAATGAATAATACAACATTTTCCAAAAAACAGTCAACAGGCTAAAACGTAACTACCAAATTTATCCTTTGTTAAAAAATACATTGTTCATATTGACAAGCCCTTTGAAACTCTTATCTGAAAATTTATCACTTTTTAGTGTGATTGTATACAATAACCCACTACAAGTGGTTGGGGATGTAAACTAGTTTTTTTTAAAAGATGTTTTAAGAAAATACCAAAAATTCATGATTTAAAGTAATCTTTTGATGAAACTTATTCATTCAATTCAAAACTAACAAAGTTAATACATTTAAGGCTGTAAAGCTTAATCGTACAGTATTTAAATATTAACATAAATATGCAAGCTTTCCTTGAACAACACATGACATGATCTAAAAAGCTTAAAACTGCTTTAAAAATGTATTTTTCAAACGTTACTTTAAAAAGATCTGTAAAATTAGCATGCTTTGGAAAATTCTTGTTTATGGCAATGGGGGGGGAATTGCAGCAGTAACATTTTTCTTTATTGGATTTCTATCTATATGCAGAACATAATTTACAACATTAACAATAAATAGAATAAAATTAGATCCAACTAATCTATTCTATATACTCTCCGAGAAAAAATTATTGAAGTGCTGCTTAGCTCCTTTATTGATGCAAAATATGAATAAACAACTTTGTGTTGGAACATGTGGAAATGATTACAGAAACATACTGTGATAACATTCAAACTAATGATAATAGAAATACTTGCACAAGTTATACATACATATATTGACAGTATATATGTATGAGATCATGAAAATATTTGATATATTCATGCTTTGATTGATAGAATATGAGAAATCTATTCATAGTATGCCATTGGAAAACTGTTGCATCACCAAATAAATGCTTTGATTATCAACAAGAAAACTTTTTTTTTGCCTTAGATAAATGTACTAAACACAATAGAATAGGTGTTTAAACCTCAACTTCATAGAGTGATATTGGTAATAGTCAATACTTATGACTCCTTTAACTGGAAATCATTTGACAGCAGTTTCTTCACCATTTAGTAATTGTTAAATTGTACACAATTCATTATGCCAATCAGCTTATTTGGAAAACAGTGTGAACAAAAATCCTTATCTTGGCACAGAGACAGCCAATATTTATAATAAATACCATTCTAATGAGAAAGTACATAAAGTAAAAATTGTAGGGTTCTAATCAATCTTTCATGATAATTGCTAGATTTTTTTTTTTTGCCATTTTAATTCTATAAATAGCTTTTCAGGCAAAAATCTATTGCCAATTCCTTTATGTACCAAATTCAAGTCTATGACTTAAATTCCTTTTCTTATGTTCAGGTTTGCCAGCTGGGTGGCGTGGTTGGTTTGTCACTGGCCTTCTGCACCCAAGGTTGCGGTTTCGACCCCGGTCCAAGTCGGTGGATTTTCATGATGCAGAAAATCGACAGCAGCCATATCGTATGATTATACAGCATGTAAAAGATCCCTAGAGTGTCTACTTGGCTTGGATGCTTGCGGAAAAATTAAATCCTAGTACAGGTTCGCATCAAAATTACCTGCAGCGATTGGTATCCACCTATATGGTGCCGCACTAAAAATAGATCCTTGCCTCCGGGAATGTACTAGGTCTGCAATGGTAAAACACCAATCCCCAGCCCTTTAGAAATAAAAAGGTTTTTCTTAAGACAATATTTCTTTAAAAAAACCACTTTCATGTAAAGCGTGAATATATTGAAAGATTATGCATTATGAGCATGTATAACGGTATGCAAAAATTCGATAAAATTTCAAAACCCAGTTTTCAGTTTCTCACAAACTAAAAAACTTGGTTAACTATCTTTCTCTTTGGTGACATAGTTGAATCAATGTCAGAGCATTTAATAAAATTTTGGCTGTTTTCGATTTTAATTTAGTGACATTTTTAACTCTTTTTGGAAGAATGACTCAAAATCACCCTTGTTAGTAAATTTCTTCAAGCCCTGCAAGACTGAAAACAGAATAATGCAAATACTGTACTCAAGATGCTGATCTGGTTACAATTGGTTTGACTTCACTTTTTTGTCAAAATTCTTTTCCTCACTAACAAATAGTACATCTCCAAACAATCTTGCAACCAATGTGATTGCCTAAGATAAAGTCGACATCTAGGATGAATATGGCAGTTTCATAATGGTCCATTTTGTAAGAAAGTTTATATAAACAATGCTATATATATATTTCTTTTAATTACCTTTCTAAAATTCCTATATAAATAAAAAAAATAATTTCTCTGAAAGTAGTAGTACTGTTTTGTTTCATTTGAGTGAATACAAATATCAGTACTTCTTCCAAAGTCAAACTCATGAAATGCCAGCCACGAGTCCGTTATCTTGACCACTAGGCTACTGAGGCCACTCAGTAAGATTGAAGTATTTTTGATAAGTTTCTTTATAGCCAAATTTCAATCAATTTTGATATTTCAATTAAGTTTATTAAAATATATATAAAAAAGTTTTCAATGTATTTTCATTCAATTTTCATGCTTCATATCTTTCATTGTGCTTTCTTTTAACTAAACTCCTTATTTGGACAAATATTTTTCTCTTTTTAAAAATCTATTGACAATCAGATTTTACTTATTTTGCTATTTTTTTTACTATTTAAACATTATTTGTTCTTTCATAATGCATGCTTATTCTTTTTATTTGAATTCAAATATAAATTACAATATGTTTCACGAATAACCCATACACACACACAAATAAAATCACATTTCGGGAAGGGAATTTAAGTTTTATGGTTAGATAAATTTTAACAAAAAATTGGTTAACTAGGTTTTCAGTTTAACACCAGTTGTCAAGCCATACTACGTATGCATATCAATGAAGAATACAATTTGAAGAGCAAAAATAATATCTGGCAAGGGTGTATAACTGGGTGCCTCTTTGATTTTGCAATGTTTTCTAAATTTCATGGTAATATAACAATTTCATTCAAACAAATTGTTTAAACTGGTAATACAGATACAGTGAAAAAAAATGTGGATTTATTCTGATAAGGTCCCACATTCTCTGTATTTGATTGCTATTTGTCATTGGCAGATATTTTTAAAAAGAGTTAAATTTTATTTTTTTAGAATGAACATTTCATTGTTTTTGTGGAAGAATTTTTACATTCATATTTTGTTGCAAACTATATAATCTAATATTTCTTTTTTTAAGTTTGCTTTCAGTTAATTTTCCTGATTATTATAACTGAGAAATATGATTTATGTTCTTTCTTTTAAATGCTTTTCGGAGAGTAAAGCAAAGAAACCAGTGATACGAAGAAAAAAAAGGATACATTGCTAAAAGTTTGATTTTAAATAATATTCAATGTTCAGTGAACAAAAATGATGCATTTGATTAAAAAGGATGAATTTATTTAGAAATACCATGAGAGAGAGAAATGAATAAGTATTGGTCAGTCAGAACATTTAAAAAAGTGAATCAGGTATGATCCATGTTTTATAGAGTACGAATATGTGGGTTTGAAAAGACAACCCCAATTCTATTTTTTTTATATACCAGGTGGTTATATTTAAAGTTACACTATTCAGAGATCTGTAGAACCTGTTCTGGTTATCGGATTTTGATGAAACTTGGGATATATATCATATGGACTATGGGGAAAAAGGTTTTTGCAATTAAAAAAATAATACAAATTTTGACCACCAGGTGGCTTTTATCAAATATTCCTTATGCAAATCCGTAAAACCTCTATATAAACTAGCAGTCACAGCCTGAGAATCATTCAGCACGAGTTTTTCATCGTTAGCCACTCACTCCTTTACAAAAAAAAAGATCGAGCTTTACTGGTAAAACTGTTTTATCAGAACGGCAGCAACCACTTAGCTGCTCTGGATGAATACCGTTATTTAAAGGATCTGCGAAGAGGCCCCATATCCAGGATTGGTTGGAAGAAGATAATTATGAAATTTAAATAAACGGGAATTTGGATGTGCTGCACGGAGAGGACAGAAACCGGTTGGGACTGAAACTGTGGAAGAAGTCACTAATACTATGGTTGAAAGAGTCTCCAGTTTCATCTGTTCTTCAGCAAGTGGTCGATAAGTCAAGCGAGTTGGAGATTCTGTGGTCGACAGTGCGAAAAATTCTGTGATACATTTTGAAATGATATCTGTATAAGATCCACGTGATGCAAACGCTGAAACCTCAAGATCAGAAAACATGTTTTGAATTGCTTGCCGATTTTTGACGAGAATAGAAGTTGATGATGCGTGACCTTGGAAAATCCTATGGTCAGATGAGGCACACTTTTATTTATGTGGAACTGTGAATACTCAAATTTGCCGCTTATGGGGTACTTTGCCCCCAAATATCCTGCTTCAACAACAACCACATTCTGATTATGTGACTGCTTGGTGTGGATTAACTGCTGAGTTCATCCTCTTAAACTCTCACTTTACAATGTCCTAAGATATGCTCTGTCATGAGTCCACGGTACAGTGAACTTCTACAAAAAGTCATTCAAAATTTGAACTATTTTTTTATTGCAGAAACCTTTTCCCCATGGTCCTCATAGTATATATTCCAAGTTTCATCAAAATCTGATAAGTATAACGGGTTCTACAGGCCTCTAAATCATGTAACTTTACTTATAACTACCTGGTTTTTGTGTCTCCAAGAAAAGCATCAAACAGGAGAAGTTTCAGAAGTACAACTAAAGCTCAGTTGTTTCATGGATTGATTGATTGATTAATTGAATATTAACGTCGCACTGTTCAGTCACACAAGGGCTTTTGGCGACGGAACACGTAATTTTGAACTATGGTCAAGTGTCGTGGACAACACCCGAGCTGGCACCTCCTCTCCTAACTACCACACCACACCAATGAAAGGAGGTTTCAGCTCTCGACAGATTAAATGTGTATCGCTACCCTACACGGCGGGTCTTTAGTGGTACAGGGCTCGAACTCGTGACAAGGCAAGCCACGATCCGATACCTATACCACTTTGCTACCACAGCCACTCAGTTGTTTCATGGAGGATTCAATTATATTCCAACTTTTCATGAGGAGAACAATGCACAAAGTCAGCAATTTAATAGTGGTATTGCAGCTTTTTCAATGATTTTAAACAAGTTTATTTTTTTCCTTGGAAGAATTAGAATTTTTCAATAAAAAAGTAAATCTTTGCTTTATAGAAATATAATTCTTTATTATAAAAACTTTTCATTGACTCACTAAATCCCAATAATTCTCTTAGAAATATTGAAATTTTGGATAATCTTTCTATTATCCACCAACTATAAGCCCTCTGTATCTCAGACTGGCAACCAGCAGCAAAAGGAAAAGATAGTGCCATGGTTTGGCCATTCCTGTTCATTTCTTACCTTATGGCATCCCGGACCACCCATCCTTTGGTGAATTAGTACAGTAAATTTATGAAATTGTTTGCAATTGTAACAGAGTAAACATTATTGTATGAACTGCTATCAACTTGCTAATTATCATCGCTTATCCCTTTACTATTTAATACTTTTAGACATCCTTATTCTATGTTGAATCACTATCATTGTACAATAATGGTTTTCTTTAAGTTTTGATCATTTGTAATCAATTTACATTGTATTATCATTTTGAGTGTATAGCAACATCAAACTGTTAAGTTTTTCATTTTTCATAGTAGGTGTTCTCCATAATTCCTTGAACATACACACACAAAAGCAATGTATATATGATTCGCTAGGTCGTGGCTTATTCGCTGTAATTAAAATTTTTTTTCCTTATTTCACCCACCATTTTTTGTGTGCCTAAGCGAAAAAACGACCCTGCTCTGATACTGTGGTATTAAGTTAAGTGGTGTAAAGACAAAGTTCACATTAGATATTTTCTTTATTTCACTGTATTGAAGGAATATTTGTATCTTATGATGTTTACTTCTTATTGTAATAAATATGTTCAAGAGATACATGATACAGAAAATATGAAAGAATGCCAAAAAGTAAAAAAGGGACTTTGGCAATTTCTCTTTCCTAGGTTTGGCAACAGTGCTAGTATCCAGTACTGAATGAGGGGTAGTTGGCAACATTTCTATACAATGTGTCACTTGTCTTTCCTCATAGTTGTTGGAGTGTAGGAGACCGTTCAACATGGCAGCTCCATTGTCGACCTGCATCAAGAAGGAAAGGAGGGCAGTGATTCATTTTTTGTTTGCAGAACCTGTCCTGGAATATACCCCAAATGACCACCCTCACTGGTAGATATCAATGAACTGTCTGATCTTTTGTCGACACATAAAAAGAAGCTCTTTCCTTTTTGAAATCCTCCATCCATTAGTAGATCTCGCTTCCCAATAAACAACTATCGCCATACTGTGTTTGTATGTGATAATTTCTACAGGTTTCACACCATCTGCAAACAAAAAGCAAATCACAGCCCTCCTCCCTTGGTACAGATTAACAATGGAGCTGTCATGTTGAATAGTCAGCTACATCCTAATGACTACAAGGAAAGACAGACACATTGTACAGAAGTGTTGTTGACTATCCCTTATTCAATGCAGGACACTATCACTGTTGCCAAACCATGGAAAGAGAAAGTGCAAGCAAAACACACACACACACACACACACACACACACACACACACACACACACACACACACACACACACACACACACACACACACACACACACACACAACCCCTGGTCTACAACAAATTAAAAAAAAACTAACATAAAAGAGTCACAGACATCATCATGCTCGACTGTCAGCTATATCTTAAGGAGACACCAGTACATTCAAAATGATCAGCAAATACATGCCGAAAAAGTCTTTACCATTCTCAACGAGTTTTATGCAGCGGAGATGGCCATTTAAAAAGCTGGCCAAGACTGTTTGAAAAGATCTAACCCACTTCCTATGAACCAATATGCTTTGGCTCTTAATGGTATACTATTGGTAAGAAGGAAGAATTCTCCAAGACAAATTCATTCAAAAATTACAGAAGGAATGGATATCTCAAGGACATTAATTGGAGGAATTAAGGATAGGGAGGTAACAACCTTTTCTTAGGTTATTAACAACTACAAAACCAAGCACCATTGTAAGCTTTAACATATAAGTATCAAATGATCCTATTTTATAGTATACACCTTTATTTACTGACGAGTTATTGTGGTCATACTCTATAGAAGTTGTCAAGTTCACACATTTTATTATTTCTTCACCTCCATTTTTAAAAGTATGCACTAAACAAAGAATTTATCCAAATTATAACAGTAATTGCAGAGAGAAAACTTTTTTAGGTCATTACACAATGGATTTTTTAGCTGTACATAAAAAAGATATTGAAGCAAAGAAAGTAAATAGAACAAAGATGTAGAAATTATTTTTCCTTCAATATTCAATTACAAAATTAAGCACAAAACAAAGATTATCTTGTATTATCTAAAAATAATTTGAGACGATTTAAAATTAATTCGAAATTAAATTTAAAGATACACGTGAAATTTTAATGAAATTTAATAAATAAAATTTCAATATTTTTAAAACTAATGTTAGTTTAATTGATTCAATTCATTTAAAAAACAGCTGTTGTTGAATAAAAAGAAAAAAACTACTTTTTCATTTTTATATTATTTTAAAAATAGAGTTATGTATTTACTAAAATTTAAAATGCAAAAGGTGTCAAATATGCAACAAATTTAAATAATATAATTTTTAACTAAAACAAAACAACCCGAGACTTCTAAAATACAAATTTGGCAGAAATATTGAAAAATTTAAGAAGCACATTTTCTCGGTAACAAAATTCTAAAAAATTAGTATAGTTATCACACAAAACATTATAAACAATATTTACTTTCAGAGCGTATTTCATTCCAGTCTTTCGATCATAGCATTCTACGACTTTTCCATTAATTCCAAGTCCTAGTACGTTGTCTGTAATGCTATAATCTTGCATAATTGATATCTGTTTAGGACAAAGCGGAGGGCGCATAGTTCCAAATTTTTCAATACCACTCATCATAGTTACGGATTTAGGAGAGCTTGGTAAAAATGACTTCAGAAATTGTACAAAAAGATAAAACAAGGAAAATATAAAGAATACATTAAATTCATCAGCATATAATGGATTTAAATTAACGTTACGAAGCGGATTGCTAGTAAAAGCTGAAACACAAATATCGTAAAAACTTCGTAAACTAACGCGGTCTTTTACACCCACAACACCAGATGTCCCATCCATACAAAATCACAACCTTTCATTTCTCTTTAATTATCATTATCGTTGCCATCAGTTGCGTCACAAATGGTGCAACCTTAGAACGATAACGATTTACTTAGCTAATATAGGATATCAATCAAAATATTTTCTGAAAAAAAGAGCAATTATTCGAGTAGATATTTAATTAAAATACTTTTTAATAAGTATCATAATGAAAATAACATGTGAATAATCTTTCTTTAAAATGAAAAATATTAATTAACATTTACAGAGATTAAATAGATGTCGATGGAACAGTTCAGAACCTTTCAACACGATCTGGAAGAGTACGAAAGTCCTGTTTTGTCTGATCTGGTGGAGTGTATTTTTGTGTAATATTTTTACGATTTTTGTGATCCGTGTACTTCTCTCTTCTGAAAATCCGTCCAATACAATCATTTCTCATTACTTCAATCACATCAAATCATTTTTATTAATTTAACTCACTATCAGGTATTGACAAATAACAATTGCTTATTAAGTTTCACTTTTGCACAAGGAATTCAATATTTATCTCAATTATTTACATCCTAACTTTTCGTTATTTGTGTCAATATAATTGTTTTTCACAGTTTCCCAAAGATTATTTTAAGTACATTTAGAATTACTGACATATAAGTATATATTATTCTAAATTATATGTTATGTATTTAATCGAAAAGCGAGTTGTAGTTCAAATTTGGGTTGATTTGATTTTCTAAGTCAATTTTTTTAAAATTACAAGTACATTCATTAAATAGTTCAATTTTTCGTTGTATATTTTATCACAAAATTCTTTATATTCATATCCGGGAAATTGGTGATAATATTGCATATGTATCTTTATTTGCATTATTTTGATTTTAATTTATTTTTAGATGTTCGACAACAATGAGATATTATACCCGGATAATTTCAGAAATATTCCTGATTGCTAACGGAATTTCACTTGTTAATTAAAAACAGGTATTTTCTATCTTTCTGTTATAATTTAAAGTAAGTATTTAGTAATTACAACTTTTTACATTTTTATTTTATGCTTGGATTTATTTTATTTCAATGCTGTTTTAAAAAAAGTGCTGAGAAATATTTAGATGAATTTGTGATCACAAATTTTATCACTGTGTGCTAATATTTGTATACTTTTAATATTTGTAGTTTATTATTATAATATAATGTATATTTTTAATTCATTATTTATCAGGATACCATTGGAAGCTTAAAAATGGTAACTTGCATATTATCGCCACCTATTGGCAACATTATATGAAACGATGCATCTAGTTACCAATTCAGCGCATACAACACATAGGAAATCGGGGTTGCTAACCTGGCGAGTTATTAATAATGTTGGCAATTATTGCAATGATATGCAAGTACATAAAAATGATAGATGATTTATTATTTTTTATACGTAATGTAACAATGAATATTAATAGTTATTTTAATATTTCTCTTATTTTTTAATACACATTGGAATCTAAAAAGACAATTGCATGTTATTCTAAAATCTTTTAAAGTTATTCATAATATATAATAGATTATCAATGGATTTTTTTTCGCATTAAGTAAGATTCTTTTGATATTCGTATTACAGAAACATTGCAAATTTTACAATAATTTATTTGAATTAAGCAGTTTGTTGAAAGGCAATAATTCGTATTTTAACTTGGGCTTTAATTTAAGAAGACCAAAGTTGTGTAAAGGTTCTTTTGTACATTAAATCTGTTGGGGCTCAAAGTCCTGATGTTAACACTGTTTATTGAAGTTTGGAAAGTAGGGTTCACACAGCTTAAGTATCATTGTCATGATTAAATTATAGTTTAAAATTATGAGGTTCATCGCTGATAGTCTTTATGTAGCTTAGAAATGTGACATTAATAAACACTTAATAAAATCAGTAATTATAATTGGGAGATTTAATGCACTTTTATATTTGTGACATTTCATGTTATAGAGTAATATATGAAGTAAAATTGCATATACCGTATTTTCCTGTATATAAACCACGGATTATGTGTTAAAAAGTTTCAAATTTCGTTGTGCGTATTATACGCCGCGGATTATCTGAGAAAAAACATTCTCCATCAGAAAAGCGAACAATAAAGTTTTGAAAGAAATGCCGTTTATGTTTTAGAAAAGAAATAATAGATGGTGCTTTCATGACTCGGATGACGTATTTCCGCTATAACTAGTTTTTGTCCAATTACATTCAAAAACGAATTCGATTCCTCGGAAGGATAAATAGTTATTAGTTGCTAGCACCATTTCCAATTTTCTCTTGACTAGAGCTATTACGTCCTTCGAAAGTTTTCATCATGTTGAAGCAAAAGCGTTAAGTTACACTGCAAAGTTTTAGAGAGGGCTACCAAAATTGGGATGCTGCAAGGTTTTTCAATGTTGACAAATTGAATATTCGTTTGTGGAGAAAAAACAAGACAAACTTTGAAAATTGTAATTGACATTAAAGTGCCGATCATCGTGATAAACCTCACTGGCCAGAATTAGAGGAAGAAATAAATAAAAGGATTTTAAAAGAAAGAGACACAGTGGGAAAGCAATCTCGATCTTAATTTTTTTGCTGTTAACTTGCTAAATTAAAAAAAAATATTTTTCTGCATGGAATGTTTTGTTTAACAACTCAAAACATAGATGGCAGTAGCAAAGAATTTTTTTTGTTTTATTGAGATTATCATAAAAATCATTATCGTACATATTTAAAAAGACGTTTCATAATACATTTTTTTCCCTGTACAATTTCTTGCTTCTATTATCAATTATATTGTGTATTTTTTGTCTTATATGACACTCATTATTGGCAGTTTATATTTTGGATTATTCGGCCTAGAAACTGCCACAGATTATATGCCGCTGCGGATTATACAATGTTTTTTTTACTCGAAAAAAAGGTTTTGCGGATAATACGCTGCTGCAGATTATATACAGGAAAATACGGTATTAAGCTATGTATTAAATAAAAAGATGTTTATAAAAGAATTATGATACTCAACATATTAGCATCACCACAGCCAAATTAGCACCATGGAAGTCACTCTTATTTCCCACTCAAATTGAACTGATTTTTTTTTTTAATATAAAACACATTAGAATCTTTGTTGTTTCAATCAAGGCGTGATTCACACAATGCCAATTTTGCTGTGGTAATGTTGATATGGGAGTACTAAAATTATCCACTTTATGTACTTGTGCAGAATTCAAATACTATATAATTGTATTTGCTTGAGAGAAAATAATAAATTAAACAATACATATAAAGCACCATGAATAATTTTAACAAGATTTAATAATTCATTTTGCTGTACTTCCAAATATAATTATTTGAAAATATTAATATATTTAATAATGTCTTTGCAACTTGATTTGTAATTATAAGTTATTGTAATTATGAATTAATCAAGGTTTTTAATATTAAACTTTTCCTTATTTGAAGGATTATTGAATAAATGAAATTGTACCTTTTTTTTTCCTTCTCATAAAATTTAAAATAAATTCAGTTAAAATGAATTCAGAAAATTTTTCACACCATATTTTGTTTTATTTTTGATTAGTTCTAAAATATGTTTTAAGCACATGAATGAATAATGAAGCTGCATTTCAACTTTGGTTTTTAAACTAATTTTTGTTACTCCATCATTACTAATATGAAAGAGAATTATGATTTTATATATTGTTCTCTAAGATGATTTTAATGAATTCGGTTGAAAGGTAATTGATCACAAATAATTAATATATTCGGTTTTAAGAAATTAAGTATTTGTACATGTAATTCATATTTATATATAAACTCATAAAATATTTATGGATAGGAAATTTAAGCATTCTAGAGTTAAAACCTTTTAGTTTTGTTGTTGAAAATTGATAAGGAAACTTTTATGAATAACTTTTTTTACTAAGCTACAAAGATTTTTTTTTTTTACTTTTAAGTTAAACTTAACTACTATTTGATTAGTTTGTAATTGTAGGCATTTCTAAAACTTAGCCTAAAACTTGTAATTCAGAAGTAAATCAATGTAATTCAATTTTATTTTTGAATGTAAGTTCTGCTTGATGTCATAAAAAAAATTAAAGAATTGTAGTAAAAGAAACAGGGAATTATAATGGTAATGTAGTATTTGGAATGATTTACACAATACTTTGGAAGGGAATAATTTATCTAAAATGCCTTAGAATAACATGATTTGAAAACAAAATTTGAATCAATAACATTCACATGAAATTATCTGTTCATCTTAATATGGAATATGTTAAAGTATTTTTGTAGATTTTTGAAATTGAAAAAATAATCAAAATATTTTGGAATTTCATGAATTAAATTAAATATAATGTACCTTATAATGTTAAAATAGCTGTAAGAAAATATTTATAAGTGTATACACACATATATACAAAAATGTAAAGCTGTAAAATATAAATTCTGAAATTAAGAGAGACTGCCAAGAGGCAGGCAATTTACTTTTGTTTAAAATTAATGTTAAATATATAAATGTTAAAATCTACTGTGTATTAGTCTTTATATATATAGCCTTAGATGTATCAATTTTCAGAATAGAGATAATCAAATTGGTGGTTTGAAAGCAGCCTTGGTATTCAGAATCTCAGTTAATGATCAAGTCATTTTAAAGCATAATTAAATATCTATCAATATAAGTTTTAGCAATTATTATGGAAGGAAGTAAATACAAGGATTTTATTCTTATAGCATATTGAGATATAATGGACTTTTATATGTATTTTCCTATTTTACTTAATTATCTTAAATCATGAAATGTAAGTTAAAAAATCTTTTAAAATAACCAAAACATATTTTTAATTAGTTCAAATAAAGATTTTTATGATTTGTGATTTTAATTTTCAGAAATTATTCTTAAACATTAAACCTAAAAAACTTTTTAATCTGTGTATTTATCTTATAATTTATTTCCCTTTTTTAACCCCTCAACTTCAGAGGGAAAGTTGCACAATTTACATCCCAGTACCACCATTTTTTCACACAGACTCATGAAATAGTGCAGTGTACCGGGGAAAAAAATATGTCAGAAATTAATAAATCCTTCTCTGAAACAAATAAATCTTTTACAAATATTGTCGAGATCATCGTATTTTATGCCAATGCCTTCTGAATAATAGCACAAATAGCAGTGCAATGTAAAGGTTCATCATTTGGAAAGGCATGTATACATGCCAACAGTTAAGGGATTGTGTCATTATATTAACATTTTCCATATTAACTTGATAGTAAATGATCTTATTCTGTTTGATTTAATTTTTTAAGTTATCTTACATTTTTTGATAGCATATCTTACAAATGTCTCATATTCCTAATGTTCAGTTCTGCCTACCAAAAATAAATTATTTTTTGTTATTTTTAGTACATTGAAACTCTTTATAAATCAAAACAGAATTTCTTAGTGAAGAAAAAAAATTAAGAAATTGTGCAGCATGACATTGTTTTGAGAATTTGCATTTTAACTTGCTGAATTTATTATTTTCAGAACAACTTTTTCTCTCTAGTTACACTGTTGATTAAATAAATTTATGATTTAAATGAACTCTTCAGTATAGAAATTTGAGAAAAGTTGAAGATTTTTTAATGCCACTTGGACATGAAATATAAATTTAGTTTCTAATTATTTTAGCAATGTTATAAATTTAAAAAGTAGTTGTAATTTTTAAGTGTGTCACAAATTATTAGTAGATTAATTTTTTTAATTATTAAACTTATTTTATTATAGCAATGAAAACTATATATATATATATATATATATATATATATATATATATATGTAATATTTATTTTAAAGTTCTACAACAGTAGTTGTTTTCCTTTTATGCATTTTCAAAGATCTAAATGTGATTAGTTGTAATGTTATAGATTGTGCTACCTTCTAACTTTCCTAAGCTTAACCTAGTAGAACTAACTTTCAAATATGGCATATTTCAAAATTTCTTCATAATATCTTGTTTAGTTGAAAAGTTAGAGTGGTTTTAGTGAAGCAACTTTTGTTTGCTTCTAAACCATGGATGAAAAAGAATTTCGTGTGTTAAGTAAACATTGCTTTTTGTTGGGGGTAAAACCCTGTCAAGCAAAACAACAGCTTGATAAGTCTTTTCCAAACTCTGCTCTATCCCCAACAGCGGTTAAGAGGTGATACACGGACTTAAAATGTGAAGGCACAGACACAAACGACACTGAATGTTCAGGTCCCCCAAATTCTGCAGTTCCAGAAAATATCAATAAAGTCCTTAAAATCGTTTTAGACGATCTTAAATTGAAGTTGTCTGAGATTGCAAAATATTTAAAGGTATCAGAAGGCAGTGTATTCACACACACACACACACACACTATTCTGCATGATCATTTGTCAATGAGAAAGCTGTGTTTATACAGTGGGTGCCGCATTTGCTCCTTGTCAATGAACAACAACACATCAATGATTCAGAGTGTTGTTTAAGCGAAATAAATAGGATTTTTTACATAGATATGTAATGATGGATGAAACATGGATCCATTACTACAAGCCTGAATCAAAAAGATCGTCAGCTTAGCGGACAACAGCCGGTGAAAGCCATCCAAAGCAACCAAAAACTCAAACGTCAGCTGGCAAGGTTATGGCGTCCGTATTTTGAGATGTATATGAAATTTTGTTTACTGACTACCTTGAGAAAGGCAAAACGATTAATAGTGAATGTTACATGACATTATTGGATCAACTAAATGTAAATGCAAAGAAAAAACATCCTCACAAATGCAAAAGAAAAAAGTACTGTTTCACTAAGACAATGTTCCATGCCACCAGTCCATAAAAACGAAGTTCAAATTGAGCAAATTGAGCTTTGAATTACTTTCCCACCCACTGTACAGTCCAGATCTGGCTGCCAGTGACTACTGGCTGTTTTCAAACCTTAAAAGAATGCTTTTGGGAAAGAGGTTTGGCTCAAATGAAGAAGTGATTGCCGAAGTAGAAACCTATTATGAGAGCAAAGACAAATCATTCTACGAAAAAGGTATTAAGATATTAGAAGAGCACTGGGCTGTGAATGTATCATTCTTAAAGGGGAGTATCTTGATAAATAAAATTCAATTTTACATGAAAGTTGTTTTAATAGTTAGTCCTGGGACTTATTGAGTGATGTATTATGAATGAAGTTTATTATATACTTATGTTTAGGGTGTTTGAAAACATTGAATTGTAATCATATAATTCATTCAAATGGGGAAAAATACAAAATAAATAAGTAAATAAAAGATTAGCAATAGTATATTATTTTAGAAATTTGTAATAATAAAACCTTTTAACGTAATCCATTATTTGAAAGAAATAATTAAACCAGATAGGAATTTAAATATTTGATTACATTTTTGTTTGCGAGTTGGAAAGTTAAGAAAAAAATACTATCATGATTTTGTAGATCAAAGGTAGTCAATCTAAGTAGATCATATATGTAAGAAAACCTCTAGATATAAATTTAAATTTGTTTACACATTAAATTTATTTTTGGTAATGGAGCACATTTGATCTTAATTAAAATTTGGTATTATTAGTTTTGGATTAAATTTGTTTATCTTTTTTCTTTCTTTAGATTTTTATCAATAAAATTCCATGCAATTCCATTCCACTTTCTCTTTACCTTTTTATATCTATTGATTACAAACAATTATTATTTAAAATACTATCTTAATATTTAATTTTATTACCAGTTTTAAGTTTTTATGTAGTAGTGTAGTTAGCTAAAAGATGTTATATATTATATGTTATATAGAGTTACTTGTTCTTTCTTTTTAAAGATATTTATTAACTTATATAAAGTAAGGTTAAATGGAAACACAAAAGGGGAAATTTTTAAGATAATATTAAAAAGAGAACAGTGAGAAAATTTGAGTTGCTATGAAGCAAGAGAAATAGAAATATGTCAGCAAAAATATCAACTACCAGTTTTTCAATATTTTATGATATGGGATGTTGAAAACTTTTTCTTGCATTTCATTATGTTCCATTCCGCAAAGATATCTAATGTTAGCGCGCGCGCTGTTATTTTTAACAGATCTGCTCTTTAAATATAAAGACATGTTCTGGAAATAATTTTAAGTGAGGAAACATTAACTGTTTCTTCGTACTTTTTAAAAAAAATTTCATTGTGTTTCCTCCTATTTAAATAAACTTTATAGACATGGTATAATTTTCATTTGTTCTACTTTTGGAAAAATTAATGCCTTTTCTGTATTATTTAAAATAAAATTGTTAAATCTCACTTTCATGTGTTTATTTAAAGCTGTAGCTTTAATTAACTGACATGTTAAAATGGACATTCAGTAATTTTTATATTAGTGACTTCATTAGCATTTTGATGTATTTATTCTGCTGTAATATGGTTGTGTACATGTCTCCTGTAATATAGGGGAAGAAAATTCATTTTTATATATATATGCATTATATGTAAATTTGAGTTATAACAAATTTTATTTTATAACTTAACTCCCCCTTCATATTCATTAATGCCAGGTAATTTGACATATTTGTTTGAGGAATTAAAATTTTAATGTATTAGTTTCACTCTTTCTATATTATTTCCCTTACATTTATTTATTTTAACAGGTGCATGACGCTTCGGCCAATTTTATTTTACAGTAAGTAATCTTTATTGATCCGAATGGAAAAGAAGCATCCTCCAAACAAACCAAGAAATCACTTGTCTGCTGCTGCTTGTCATCCAGCTCCTATACATTCTTCCTCTGGATCGATTGATTCCAAATTTAATATAGGTAATGACATTTTTGTTTAACACTTTTTTGCTTTGTTTTAACATTTTTATACTAATTGCATTAGTTTAGTGAACATTACTACTTTTTTTCTATCTATTTTTGTAATCATGAAATAAATTAAAAATATTTTTGTTGTGTTTTATTTATATAATTTTTCAGATTATATAATATTTTAAAATGAATTATTTTTTAAACATCGATGCATTGTTTATGAGAGAATTAAGTCTAACTTGTACATTCATGTTATTGATATATCTGTCATATATTAATAATTAAACTCAATCAAATTTTTAAAGTTTGGTTTTTAAATTATGGCATAGTATTTATAAAACTTAAGTAATATCATTTTCTTATTCAAATTAGGATTGACCACAAGTGCATTATGCATATTTACATAAATTAATAATATTAATATTTAAGTGTTCTATAATTTTTTTATTACTCTCATCTTTAAATTTAAAGCTCGATATTTAAAAATAATCATTGTTAATTTTTTTAAAGCTGTTGGTTAATTCTTAAATCTTTCTTCTGAGACTTCATTTAGTTCAGTGCTGTTGCTTTTTAATTCTGAGTAATTCTTGAATATACATAGTGTAACTAAATTATTTAGTTGCTTAAGATTTTAAGGAAAAAGTACTGATTTTGTAGTCTTTGGTTTGGCATAGAGAATGCTTATTATATCTAACTACTGAATCATTTTAATATAATAAATTGGATTTTATCTAGAACATTGTCTGTAAAATCATAGTTTTCTAAAAGAATTACAACCACAGTAATCAGTTTCAACTATTTCTCTTTCCTTTGCAAACTTTAAATCTTTATAATCATGACATTATTTATCTATCCTTCACTTAATACTTAATTTAAATGTATAGAGAGACAGAGCTATTAATGACAGTTTTGATATTTTTTCATCATTAAAATGAAACATTAAATGAAGTAAGTTTTTATTCCTTTTAGTAAAGTGTTGTAATGTTTTCTTTTTTGGATTAATTTGTTTTGCATTTTTAAATAAAGTTATTTTGAAATTTTATTTTTTAAATAAATGCATTAAAATTAGAATGTTCAAAAATTTTTGTTAATAAGTATTAATGATAGTGTAACATATTAGAAAATAGGATATATTTGTATGCACTATTTATTATCTGTGTGTAAAAAAAAATCAAATTCATCTCTAAAAGAAATTCATGTGTCTGAATATTACTTACCTCTTTTTGTGTGGTATTCTTTTTTGTTGTAATTACATTATTTCACAATCTCAAATTTTGTCTTATTTTTTTATTTATAAACATTACTCTTAAACATAAAGTAATAATAATTAAATATGTTTTCAGCATTATCCATTAACATTAATTTTAGTAAATAGATTTTTAATAATAAATTTACCATAAATTACATTCATTTACTGTAACTTACTCTTATGTAATTTTTTAATATTTGATAGTAAGTATATATTACATTTTTTTACTAAAATATTGATTACATTTCAGGATTTTTTTTCTAACATAATAAACAAGGATTAGTTTTAACTATGCATTTTAATTTCTATTAAAATGCTCTGTTTGATTAGCTAACATATTTATGAAAGTGTGTTTTATATTCATTGTGAAGTTTCATACTTGTTTCTCAACTGTTATAATTTTATTCTTTTCAGCTCACAACTGGCATAGTTAAAACTAGCCAATGGTGAAGGCATTTTTTTCAGAAGGCTTACCTTTCTTCTGAAGAAAGAAACTGTTATATATATTTCATTATATTTTTAGATGATATTAGTTTTTTGAATAACTTTAACATTGCAAAAGCTGTCCTCAACTTTTGTGCAATTTGCTATCTCATATGTATTTAAGTTATGTATTTATCAATATATGTCGTGCTTCCATTATCAAAAAACACTGATAGCCAAAAGTGTGCATATATTTTGACAAATGTTTGATCATCATTGATGGATGTGATGTCTATGAAAAGTATATCTTTTGATTAAAGGGCAATAGCAAAAGACAAGCATATAACAGCACTCTACCAAAAAAAAGTACAATTCAAATTATTTCTTAATATATTTAGAAAGAAAACACCAGATACTACTCATTCAAGAATATTTTTCATGTGCTAATATAGCTCATTAAAATATAGTAAATATTTTTAGTGCTCCTTTTTATATTTACCGTATTTTCCTGTATATAATCCACAGCGGCGTATTATCCGCAAAGCCTTTTTTTCTGAGTAAAAAAAAACCAAACGTATAATCTGTGGCAGTTTTTACGGCGAATAATCCAAAATATAAACTGCAGATAATGAGTGTCATATAAGATAAAAAATACACAATTTAATTAAAAATAGAAGTAAGAAATTGTACAGAGAAAAAAAAATTTATTATGAAACGTCTTTTTAAATATGTATGATAATATTTCTTACGTTAATCTCAATAAAACAAAAAAATTCTTTGCTACTGCCATCTATGTTTTGAGTTGTTAAACAAAACATTCCACGCAGAAAAAAAAAAAAAAATTTAATTTAGCAAGTTATAACAGCAAAAAAATTAAGATCAAGACTGCTTTCCCATTGTCTCTTTCTTTTAAATCCATTTATTTATTTCTTCCTCTAATTCTGGCCAGTGAGGTTTTGCAAGCCGAATGACGTCTATCACAATTTTTGAAGTTGGTCTTGTTTTTTCTCCGCAAATGAATATTCGATTCGTCAACGTTGAAAAACCTTGCAGCTTCCCGATTTCTGACTTCGGTAGCCTTCTCTATAACTTTTAACTTGAAGTTTGCATTCAACATGATGAAAACTTTCAAAGGACGTAATAGCTCTAGTGAAGAGAAAATTGTAAATGGCGCCAGTGACTAGTGACTGATTTTTCCTTCCGAGGAATTGAATTCGTTTTTGAATGTAATTGGACAAAAACTTGTTATGGCTGAAATACATCATCCAAGTCATGAAAGCGCCATCTATTATTTATTTTATAAAAACATAAACGTCATTTCTTTCAAAACTTCATTGTTAGCTTTTCTGATGGAGAATGTTTTTTCTCCGATAATCCGCGGCGGCGTATAATACGCACAAAGAAATTTGAAAATTTTTTAACACATAATCTACGGATTATATACAGGAAAATACGGTATGTTCTTTTGTAAATGTAATATAGCCATTTCATTTCATGGAATGTTTTAATATTATAATTGAGGACAGCATGTATTTGTCTTGTTAAGGATTAATAGGATTAAAATATTAATTATATTAATAATTATGTAAAATGTGATTGTTATAAACATTTCGTTAATTACTGTTTCCATTTATAATTTAAATTAACACTCCTAGAATTATTTGCTCTTTCATAATTTTAAGGAATACTTGCAAAATACTTCTACTAAATATATATATATATATATATATATGTTTTTAAATATAATGGATTTTAAATGTATTTTGTTAAATATTTCTTTAAAAAATTGCTTAGGTTTTCCAATGGCCTTTAAAGCAAAATATAAAGTTGAAAATATACATAATATAATACTTAAAATAAACCTTTTAAAATTTTATTTTCAATGCAAAATGACTTATAAAGACTGTTTCCATTCAAAATTATTTAAGATGAAATGATTAAGAAACTTTTCACTCAGTTGGTGTTTATTTGAAGGTACAAATATCTAGCTTGTCTAGCATACTGTTATTCTTTTTTATTTATTGACTGTACTAATAGCTTACCTAAAATCTTGTTACTATTTATTGGTGCCTAGTTACATAAACTAAATAGTAAAGCTGATTAGAATTCATTTTCCTTATTCTGTGCATGAGTTGCAAATTATTTATGCATTAACTTTATAAGTATTTTAGTATTTTATAAGTCAAATTAATTCATGATTATGAAAACTGAGTTTGGGAAATGTAATGAGCATTTAAAATATATTTGATATACATATAGCAATTATCTCTTCATGCACACACAAACTTGAAATAGTTTGGAATCAATCAATATTTTGGAAATTTAAATTTTCTTTGTATCATGGTGTTGACTATTGTCAAGTGTTATACTAATTTTAAGCATTATGTTTAATTCCTTCAAAGAATGTCATGTTGAACATGATGACTTTATGTTAAATGCAGGGTTATCAGAAAAGAATCATCTAATTAAAAATGTAATATTTTTCCATTGAGATAAGCAAAAAATTATAAATGTTATTGTAAATAAAAACAAACTGTAAAAAAAAGAAAAATCAATTTAGTTTTGTTTTATAAGTATTCAATTTGAATTCCTTTCGTAACCTGTATAATATCAATTTGATTTGTTATTTCTTGTCAATCATATTGCAGTCAGTTTCTGTTAACTGTTTGTAAAGCATCACAAATGCATGTTTATGTTTGGACAACCTTATGTACAATGTTTGTTCAAAGACAAGATCTTTAAAGGAAGAAGTTAATGGGTTTAAGAAAGATAGTTGTATATAGGACCAAATCTCATCAGTTACACTGTGACCAATCAAATGATATGATAGTTATCTGTTTAGAAATTTAAGGACCTCCTAATTCCAATGGGAAGGTGCATTATCTTGTAGAAAAATGAATTTTTGTATGTTTTTCTTCAACTGTGGGCGAAGCCCAATTTCTAATATATTGAGGTTAATAGTACCTTGTTCACCAATTTTTCAACGAAAAAAAAAAACCCAGCCTGTAAACCTTTGATAAAGATACTGCTCAAAAGAATTTTACTTGTAGGGTTTACCCGTATGAATTCAATGTAGACATAGGGATTTACTTTGCCACTTAAATGAAAGATGGCTTCATCACTAAATACAAGTTTATTGCAAAAATGTTTCTTTCATAACTTCATCATTAAAAGGCAGTAGTGTGGACATTTTAACTCCACTAGATTTCAGTCTTGCAATGGTTTGCAATTTGTGAGACTCAAAAAAATTCAATGTTTCCTCAGTACTGCCCAAATGTTTGAAGTATCCCAAGTTCACTACTAACATGAACCAACAATTTCTTTTGAGTGCTTTATAAAAATATCTCACACTCTTTGAACATTCTCATCTGAAACACTTAGTTATCCTGGATTTTTGCCTTTGCATAGGCATCCAGTTTCTTGGAACTGGGTTGTACTACCTTCTGATATTCTGAGATGCCAGTATTTTACTTATAAGGTACTTTTTCATAAATTCACTCTAAACAGTAATTATTGACTGGCTTCTTGAAAGTGAGAGCACACAAAAAGCCTTCTACTGCTTAGACACTATTTCCTATTTTCAAAATTTCAAAAGCAGCTTAATGGTAACAGTGCTGTCAGGGCCGGCTTTAGTAGTTTTGCTGCCCCGGACAAAAATGGAACATGCCGCCCCTCTTTCCGAAGCAAAAAAGTATAGTTAAAAAAGATGAATTGTTCACATAGATATACACCTTCAAAATTTGAATAATTTTCACTAAAACAAAGGGAGCATAACAATTATATATATTTTGTCTTAAAAAAAAGAAAATAATTCAAAACTAAGAAAATAATTACCTGTTACTGTTTGAAACGAATAAAATGTAAGAGAAGGAATCGCCCATTTCAGCCGGCCAATTTCTTAGAAAAAGAGTCTATTGATGGTTGGGATCACAAGCGTTTATTTTAAATTATAGTAACTACACTCAGGACTAAAATAAAACATCTCATGTGGCTCTCTATCTACCAAAAATTTTAATTACTCCTGTCCCCTTTTGGATTGCTGAAACCGGACATCGTATGGGTGAAAGAAATGTTTGTTGTGACCTCTCTCCAGGGTGGGAAAAAAATTACTAATGAAAGATGTGTAAACATATCAAATTTCATATTTAACATGTACTCCCACCTCAAACTCTTTCAAGTTTCATCAGAAAAGAAAACGGGCATTAAACATACAGAGTGCAAAATAAAGAAATAAGATACGTTAAATAAAATACCAAATTCCCACTCACAATAATATTTCAGGAAATATATACAATTTTTTGTGACAAAAAAAAATATATTTCTCAAATTCCATCCAAATGCCGTCCCGGGCAGGGGTCCGGTTTGTCCGGCCTTAGAGCCGCCCCCGGTGATTAAATTTACTGATGTATTTTTTATTGTATAGTACAGAATTTTATGTAGATTCATTCATATTGTATGTAAAAAAAATTCTTTTTTGTGTTTTTTGTTTTTTTCCCTTTTAACTAAATGTATGTAATTAATAACAAAATTAAAAAACTAAAAGAAACTGTATTAAATTTTTTTCCCTCTTTGTGTTAGCTGGAACCCATGGTTCAGTTTCTAACCATGCAGGTGCATCTGGTACTGCAAGCAATACTGCAGCTGACCTAGCAAGTTTGTTTGAATGTCCTGTTTGCTTTGACTATGTCTTACCTCCTATATTACAATGTCAAAATGGACATCTAGTATGTGCCTCATGTCGTCATAAATTAACTTGTTGTCCTAGTTGTCGAGGACCTATAGGTATAGTAATTTGAGTTTTTAAAAAAAATTTTCTTGTAAATTTTATTGAAGATATGTGATATATTTTAAATTTTCAAATACTAAAAACCTCTAATTATTTTGTTTATGTCTGGAATATTTATGTATAATATGCCAAAAAGTCAGTTTATGATAAAATATTTGTTAAAAATTTTAAAAAAGATAAGTCTTATCATAATTCAATTACTCATGTTTTTGTTTCAGATTTGTTACTTATCAGATCTATTACTTACTTTTGATTAGATTTATTTTTCTGATGATAATTTATTTTCTTGTTTAGGTAATATTAGAAATTTAGCAATGGAAAAAGTTGCCACTACTGTGTTCTTTCCTTGTAAATATTGTTCAAGTGGTTGTAAGCAACAATTAATGCATACTGAAAAAGCAGACCATGAAGAACTTTGTGAATTCAGGTATTGTAATTTTATTTCTCCATTGTAAAGACAAATGAATTCAAAGGTAGCAGAAACTTATTGATTATGTAATTTCTGTAAAGATTCCTGTTTAAAAAAAACTGTATTAAAGGCCTAAATTTGTCTATCAAAACTGAAAATAATTGTTATTACTTCTTACTTAATTCTTATGTTAAAACTGTATGAACACAGTTAAGGATTGTGTATCATTAAGCAAAAATTTTTTGATAACTTTTTTAAAAATAAATAGCAGTTTAATGTTTTGCATGACTTTCATTATTTTTCCAGTTTTAAAATATTTTGTTGTTTTTAATTGTGCAATGTATTTATGTATATTTATAAATGTATTGAAATTTTTAGAAGTTCATCAACTAAAAACGAAATTGAATCTCCCAAAATTAAAGTCTAAACTAACTGTTCTCTAAACTTTTAATAGTTGTGAGCATTGTAAACTGTAAACACATTAATAGTTGTCAGCTTTTATGTTCATATAACTTGAATAAACTCATACATAATCAAAAATAGTTAAGTCATGCATGAATTTTTATCTGTCAATACTGTCTTTCCATGTTTTCATTCTCTTGGAAAAAGAGGAACAGAAAACAAAGGGTTTATGTTGATAATTCTTCATGGTAAACTTTGCAAAAAATGATCTTTGATTTCTTTATATTTTGATTGTATTATTCAGCATAAATTTTCACAAATTGCATCATTATATTCTTATTGCAGAGTTATCTTCTGCAATTTCTCTTTGTATTACTGAACTGTGTCATTAGTTGATTGATTTAAGTTATTTGATTATCATTTCTTACTTTTTAATGAACTTGTTCTTAAAAATTTTGAATACATTTATTATTTTGATAAGCGTTTGATGTTAGAGAGAGGGGAAAAACTTTTTCAACTTTTAGTTAGTAATTAGCTTATATATATTACCTTGCATATGAAAGAATTGATAAAAAAAATCTTAAATGAAAGAACTTTTTGTTACAAAGTTGAACATAGGTCTTAATCTTTATACAGAATAAATTTAACCTTTCATGTTGTAGATTTTAATTGATGTTAAAGCAATATTGTCTCTCATAATACTACAGATATATTTAAGTTGCCAGCTATTTTTTTTTAAATATAATGGCTACATGTGGGTAATGCAAGAGTGGGGTTTGGGGGTTTAAGAGACTAAGAAATTTTTATCTTTAAGGCTATGTTATGGTGTCTCATCTGCATATTTTTTACAAATTTAAATATTTCCCATAAAAGTAGTGTCCACTGATGGCTACTTGTTTGGAAAATGGGATAACTAAGTTAACTTAGTAGTCCATCAATGTTGGAGACTCGGTGTTTCTTTATTTTAAAATATTTGTGACATTCTAATGTACATGAAATGATAAACACAATTTATGTCCATATCATTACAAAATTGTCAAATATGTAGCAAGATTTTTTACATGTTCTTAAAAATTGTTGGTTTCTCTAAAAGTGTTGAATTTCACCATTGTCCTCATTGAATAGATGTGCCCTTTACAAGAGATTTCCTTAAGAAAAAATGGTGAACTGATGGAGAATTGTCTGAATAATATTGAAGGGTGAAGCATATTTTGTATCCAAGGTTATTGATTTATTCCATCATTGAATTGGAATAAGCCTCAGTGCTTGCTTTTGTATGTAGTTATTAGAAACCTAATGTCATACAATAATCATGCATCATTATTCCTAACCATTGACTTGTGTGTATACATCTTTTATATCATTGTACTAATATACAAATAAAACAAAATTTGATGAATCCAAAATATACTTATTTGGTTTTGCTCAATTAAACAGCTATGTCTAAGCTTATAAATAGAACATTTTATTTTGAATTGCTTTCCATCAGACATTTAAAACAAATCAAAATCGTTGCACAATTCTTAGATTTCTGGGAGATGTAAAAGTCCACATTAGCCTACGAAATGTTTCCTAGATGTCATTCGGCAATGGGCTAATCGGTATAATTTATTAATAAAATAATTATATTCAATATATTTATTGTATTGTATCTTTTTAGACCTTATTCATGTCCTTGCCCTGGTGCTCAGTGTAAATGGTTTGGTTCATTAGATCAAGTAATGCCCCATTTAATGGCAATTCACAAATCAATAACAACACTTCAAGGTATGTATTTTTTTTCAGAATTAATTCATTATAATTTTGACTTATTAATTTAGAAACGTCTATATATAAATATGTATAAAATTGAACATGGTCTCATGAATTGCTTATCACATTGCTGATTAATGACACCTATGGTAATTAATTTTGTGAATCTCTTGAAAGAATTTAAATATTCAAAATTCATTCCAGTTTGATTTTTTGAAAATGATTTGTCAAAATTTGTTTTCATCATAACCTTTTATAAATTTTAAATCTTTCTCACAAATAAAGGAATAGATGATTCTCTGAAGGAATAGATTATTTACTATTATATCTTTCTTTTAGGAACCATTATTTGAAAGTAAATATATTTTTCTTATTGTGACCTTGTCAGCACAAAGACTAAACCATGTTCACAAGCCCAAAACTCCTTGTAAGGAAAGTAAAAGAATAAAATAAGTGTCGCAAGCACATTGTTTTTTATTTGTGCTACATCCTGTTCATGGTCAAATCCAGATTCATCCTAGAATCAGATGATAAGTGTATGTTTTGGAAGAACTTATCACATTTGAGATCATCATCTAGTATTGCACATTCAAAAGTTATGGTGTCATGATATAGGTTTGAATTTCAATGGGACATTGAACTGAGATACATATCTTTAAAGTCGATTCTGTGAGAACACTTCATAATAACATGGTGATGTCCAATAGTCTGTTGTGTAAAATTAAATAGTTCTGCAGTTGATCCTAATTGCCTGTCTGCATCATTGATGAGTATTTGCAGATGATGGAGTGGCTGACTTTAATCCCACTGATTATCTTTGGGATGCTTTTGAGCTTACTGTTACCTTCTCCAACCAGTGTCAGAGTTTGAAACTGTGCTAATGGAAAAGTGACCTTTGTATTTGGGTAGTTGATCACCTAACTGAAAACATGAACAATTATTGTTAAGATCAGGAGTGATTACTCAACCTAATTAATGAAAGTTTTATTTATTTGGTTTTAAACATTATATGGTTGATGCTTTAAATATAATGGTATCCTTCTGGCTTATATAAATTAAATATATATATATATATATATATATATATATATATATAGCTGGTATACCCATTCTTCGCACGAGTGATTTGAAAATTTAAGCAATACAGACTGAACGATAAAGAAGTTTTTAATGAGTTAATTTTACGTGAACTGTAAATTAAACAAAAAAAAAAAACAGCTTTTTGCATATCTCAGCTGAACAAAAAACCATGTTTGCTAAATGTTAAGACTGTAGATATAATAGCTGATGAAAAAAAGTTTTTTTTTACTTGTAATGCCCCGTAACTCTTTTATGGATCGATTTTTGAAAACATTTTCCTTCTGCTCAGCAAAATTAACACATTGTTACAAATTTTGTGTAATAAACGAATTAAAATGTAAATAATTTGTATCTGGATGTGTAATACTTTAATATTACTTTCTGATGCATTTATTTTATGTTAAATAGCTGTTACCCACGACTTCGTCAACGTGGAATTTAACAAAAAAGTGTTTATTCAATTCGCAGAAAGTTTTCGAAAACTTAATAATTATATATTCCACGTAAAGAAATACCTATGCTATAAGTATAATGGCATTCTTCTACTTTGTGAATCAATGTTTCTTTTTTGCTTTACTTTTTTTTCCTTTGTTTTTTGTTGAGCAAAGTGTGAGAGGGACGCATGATCTTTGATACTGTCCATGGGGTGAGGACTGTAAAATCATTAGGATCAATGGACATGGACGCGAAATGTCGCGAGTGGCAGCAACCTAATCAAACAAAAAGGTTTAACACAACTGCTAGAAATCGTTGAGACATAAGGCTCGCGAAATAAAATACTTCCTGTTGAATAAAAATAATCCCTATTTGAATCGGATATTGTTAATTGGTTTTAATTTTATTTCTGGAACCCTAATTTATTTTTTTAAATAAAAGTAGCCTAAGTTACTGCTTATAACATCTGCCAGTGAAAGTTCCATCAAAATTGGTGCAGCTGTTTCAGAGATTAGCCGGAACAAATGGAGAGACAAAAATTTTAAAAATTGATTTTTTCATATAAGTACCGTATATACTTTTAAATGCATTTAGTAAAAAGCTGTTAATTTCAAATTACAAACAGACACTTCATTTTTATTTATATGTATAGATATTGTGCAGGATAAATGAAGTTATTTGCAGTTTTGAATAAACTTACTTAATTTAAGGGTGTAAGTGTACTTTTTCACCTAAAACATAATTAAAAATATTTATTTTAGAAACAACTATCTACGTACTTAACTAAATAAAACAACCTGTTGGCTCTGCGATCGCCAACCCCACCGCACACTCAAACTTCTACAATCACTCTTGCAAGACAAACATTTATTGTGACTGCTTTGTGCAGTGTTTGGCAATGAAATAAACAATAAAGGTATGAAATTGGCTTACCTCTATTTAAATGCGGAGCCTTGTGAGAAGTCAAATGACGTAAAACTTCATAATTTAAGTTTAAATGCTGTCTATGTTACGGAAAAATTGATGTTGCTCAGTGTTCTTGAGAGAGAATGAAATCATTGGAATGATTATAAGCGTTGAATGTAAGAGTTCAAAACAGGTCTAAGTAGCAGTAGAGTGACACAAGTCTGCAAGCGGGAGGTAGGGGGTCGCGTGACCTTTCACACGGTCGATGGGGTGAGGACTGGGTAGGGTGAAACAAACACAAACGAAGCCACAAGCAAGGGGTTAGATAGATGCATGACCTTTGACAGTGTCAATGGTGTGAAGACTGTTAAAATCATTAGTATCAGACATGAACAGGAAAAATCGCGAGTGTCATTAACCTAATCAAACAAAAAAGTTTGATATAACTGCTAGAAACGTTGAGACAGAAGGCTCGCAAAATAAAGCAATCCCTGTTGACTAAAAATAACCCCTAATGAATAAAAATAATCCTTATTTGAAACGGATATTGTTCACCATTTCATTCGTTTGAATTTTATTTTTGCGGAACCCTAATTATTTTTCTGTAACTAAAGTAGCCTAAGTTATTCCTTATAACATTAGCTATCTGCCAGTGAAAGTTTCGTCAAAATTGGTCCAGCCATTTCAGAGATTAGCCGGAACAAACAGACTGACAGATAGACAGACAGACACAAAAATTTTAAAAATTGATTTTTTTGATATAAGTACCGTATATACTTTTAAATGCAATTATAAAAAGCTGTTAATTTCAAATTACAAACAGACACTTCATTTTTATTTATATGTATAGATGTATATATTTGCAATTATATGCTTAGTACTTTTAATGCATGAGCAAGTTTGCATCAGTTTTATTTCTCCACTTTAGTTAATTTTACTGCCATATAAGGGAAGCTAGTGTATGATTTTATGGTAACTAAATAAAAATAAAGATGTACATAACATCAATATCTCATTTTTCATTTTTTTAAAGCTATAGTGTTTTATTTATTTCGACAATGTAGTTATGTTACTTTATTGAAATTTATGGGCTCATTTATTATTATTTTAGGAGAAGATATTGTGTTCCTAGCTACTGATATAAATCTTCCTGGTGCTGTAGATTGGGTAATGATGCAATCTTGTTTTGGACATCATTTCATGTTGGTACTTGAGAAACAAGAAAAAGTTGATGGTCATCAACAGTTTTATGCAATTGTACAGCTTATTGGATCTAGAAAACAAGCTGAAAATTTTATATACAGGTAAATAATAAAGAAGTATCAATATTCTTTATTGAAATTGAAAAATTTTAAAAAACAGATTAGAATATAGCTAGCTTGTTATCACAGTGGATGCGATAGATTAAGTTTTGCTCATATATTTATTTTTGAGGATTTGTAAGTTTTTCTTTGCATAATCCTTTTGTTTTATAAGCATTAACTTTTATGTTTTGGTTATGAATAAAGAGATGAAACTATAAGTATTTTAAAAAAAAAGATTGAAGACTGTAAATAATAGCTTAGAAATTATTTTTAACAGATCATAGTGTCAGTAAAATTTTCTATGATGACAAAATTTATGCAATTTGACTTAAATGTAAAAAAATATTGTAACAAATTTCTATTATAAAGAACATAATTTTGATTAAGTAAATTAAAAGAAAACTGTCTGTGCGAGACAAAATTATTTTTAAAAAATGCATAATATATTAACACAGGGGATTAGTCACTAACAGATAAAGACTGTAATTCAGAGATATGTAAGATTATATATACATGATGTAGTAATATTTTTTTTGACAAAAAGAAAATTTAAATACAATTTTTGCTACATTTATCTATAAAAAATACTTAATAATTATGCACTACAAAAGAAAAACTTTTTTCAGCAATGATGCCATTTTAACTGATTCTTGTGCAAAATGATCTCCTGAATCTGAATATAACCCCTATTTCATCCCATCATCCTCTGTTTTCTAGGGATGCTCCCCCCCCAATTTTATCGCTTTTTGGTAATTTTATGGCCATTAATTTGATTTGGTATAGGCGATGTATTTTAATTGTTAAATGTCTTTTGAGGTGTTAAAGAGAGACAATTCTAAAACATGAATATTTGTAGCAATTGGGGGGGGTACTGTACTCTCTGTACTTTTCTACAAATTTGTCATTTTTTGAAGCTTTTTGAGCTGACACCTTAAGAAATATAGAATGGAAAATTTTCGGAATTTCAAAAAGATCTGGAAGACATTTTTAGTGATAAATTGACACATTTTTTAAATTGTTGGTTGTCATTCCTGAAGATAAATTGCATGTACTCTGCTTTTGGTTCTACATATCTATGAGAGCAAATCTTTTCTCCAATGAAAAATATTTTGAGTCCTCGAAAAAGTTGTTTAACAACTGAATATTCAGAATAATGTCAGATTGAAAGTTCAAGTTATACCCCTGATCCTCCACGTAGCCAGCTTGAAGTGCTTTGGAAATACAGTTGTCTGCTATTTTATCCCATGAATTTTTCATGCAAATTATATCCTCCTGTAGTTTAGGCTTCACAATGTTTCTGTGTTGATTTCTCTTCATTCTATTTTCATTGTAGTCTTTATTCATGTCCATGTATATAGAGTTTGGAAAAATAGTCATTATTATCTTGCAGTATTTAATGCAAAGATTTTTAACTCTGTACTAGTAAGTAGTTTATTAAATTTTCTGGTTATATTATTAAATTAACATTAGTGTATTTTATTTTGTAATAATTACATATTTATAATATTTCTTTCTTTTCCTATGGCACAGTAGTATAGGCAAATTACAGGTGAAGGTTGACTAGCCAAAAGCCCCCAAATGAATGTTTAAATCTGCATTCTTGGTTCCTAAGGCCAAGAGTTTGTTATTGTGGTTAATATTTCTTACTGTTTGTACTTAGGTTTATAACTGTGTTTGTAATTATTATTATGGTTTATATATATATATATATTATATATATATATATATATATATATATATATATATATATATATATATATATATATACACACACACACTAAATTGCTATAAATTGAAAGAAGCAAAGCAAAAATGGAAGTATAACTAGACAGTACAGGTCATAAATAATATATATAATGAAAGCATTTAAATATATATTCATGGTTTGTGAATTAGGATGTTGTAGTCATGGCAATTGAAAATTCTAAATATAGATCAAATCTTTGTTTATTTAGGTGATTTTAAAATCGGAAAAGAGAAATTTTACTTCCTCTCCACTCAAGCACCCAGCAATATATCGATTTATTCCTTTCTTCATTAAAATTTTAGGTAAAACTAGGAAAAGATGTAATATAGAAAATATAATTATACATTCAAGCGAAAGGAAATATAAGTTATTTTTAGAAATTTTATTAGTGTTTTAGAGAAAAATTTCAGTTGCTTAGTAAGGCACATGCAAGTTATTGAGATTGCTATACATCTGTCGAAAAATTCAAATTCTAACCCTTTAACGAGAAATCACAAATAAATCTGTCAGACATAGACTGTAATTCCTTAATGTGGTAAATGTTATCATACTTGCATTTTGAGATAGGTTAACATATTACTATGTAAATTATATACCTACATATAAATATGTGGACTTTACGAAGTGAAGTGAATGTATATTACAGATACAATGAGCATTTGAAAGACTTGATCTTTAAATGCTGCAGCTTCATCTATCACTTAAAAAAATACCCTTGTATTGGCCTTTTAGGGTCATTACAAAACCAAATGGTGGAATAACAGCCCTAAAAATAACCAAACACTTTGCCCTTCTTTTGCAATTCATTCAAATATAATACCTTTCAAATTAGGAAACAAGATCTGATGTACACTCATGCTTCTTAGCATTTCACTTTCTCTGCTATGAACTGAGATTTTCATACTACTTATCCATTTTTAGATCATTCAAACTCTTCTTTGCAGAAAACTGCATTATTCGTACCTGTGGAGTCTTTTGTTGTTGTTTTGTACACTAATCTAATTTGAGAATCAAAATATTTTCTTTAAATGTATCATTCAATTGAATGTGTAACATGCAATATACCTACCTAGTATTAAACAATTTAGTTTAGTCTCAACCAGATCTGTTAGGTGTCAAATATGTATATGTATTGCTTGTGATCTTCAAATGGTCTGGTATTCATTTAGTTGGGGATGTTCATTAATCATTAAACTTTTTAAAGAAAATAAAGGATTTAATTTTTTTTATTACTTTATGGTTAATATAAGGAGGCATTAGGTTTTATTTGTAAATCACTTTTTGAGTACTGAGATTTATATTAAATAATGCAGATTTTAAAGCAAGCTGAAATAAAATGTGTTTTTAAAAAAATGTGATATTTATTGAACTTTACTTGATTGTAATTTCTGGTTACTTTATTTGTTTTGATTTGTCAATTTTTTAGGATTTTGATTTTAACTTTGTTTTTATACTTTTAATGAAAGTTCAAATATATATTAACATTTGAAATCAAAATTTTAAAAAGTATCCACACTAACTTTTTGACCCCTCCTCCTACCAATTTTAAAATTCTTATAGTACTAGTCTTGTTCAGTACATATTTAAACATTTTTTCTTCTAAAATGTTTAATTTTTCACAAATTACAAATGTATGATCTGGAAGAGAAACTGAAGACATTGAGTAGAATTTTGATATTTAATATAGAATGATTTTTATATTAAAAAAAATAATCTCGTATGTGACTATTGGATTAAAAGAAAAAGTGTGTGGGCTTATGATCACATGATAGAAGTGATAACTTCAAATTTTGTAATGTTATTTCAGGGTTTAGTTAGGTGAATGAAAAACAAGATGTTAGTATTGTCCCATAAAATTATTTATTCCTTTGTCTGTACTCATAAAGTAATATTGTGCGAAATATACAATCATATTTGGGAATTAATTGTATTCTAAGAAGGAAACAATCGGTTTATGGTAGCTGAAATAGGTTATAAATCCTTTAGAGATTCAAAATTTTATCTAAATATGTATAAAAAAACGTCAAGCATTGTTCCATACTTCCTTGTGCTTCATTTGGATCATTTGACATAATTAAATTGAATTTTGATTTAAAAATATCAACTAAAGGTTTTGATTTGTCTTTTGAAAACTCTACTTTAATATTCCCACTTAAAATCATAGGTAATTTGTCCAGAAGACCCAATCCGGCTTTGTTAATTTTGGTTGTAATTTAACAATATTCAATTCTGTCCATGAATCAATTTAAGCAAAGGAATAGTAAGACTGGTAGTTGATTGGGAAGAGAGGAATCTAGGTCAAAACCTTTAAAAAGGGATTTAATCAGAAGATTTATATTACATAATCTCTGGCTTATACTAGCTCTTTTGTCATTGTATGGGAGTTTTGTACAAATACATCCGGTGCTGTTGCAAGGAAGGTCTTAATTATATTTTGTTTTCTTGTATTTAAATTATTTAATATAACTTTTTCTTAATACCTGTATACTTAATTTTGTTATTTTAGATTTTTAATTGTTTTAATTTTCTTTTTAGACTCAAAGTATATTTAAGTAATGGGATTAATAGAACTATTTGTTCATTGCTATTCCGATTTGCTTACAAAAATAGATTTTTATTCTAAAGATCACTGCAATATTCCTAATGATAATAATACTATTTACTTAGTTCTATAAAAATGTGTCCATTTTCTACATTTTATGTTTAATTTTAATGTAGGATTTCTTTTTCTCTCTAAGCCTATTTTTTAAAAATATTACGTTTCATTTTCATGCTTCAACTAGGATTAGAAAAAATCCCACATTCATTCCCCTAGAACAGGGGTGTCCAACCCACGGCCCTCCTTGAATAATTTTGTGGCCCGCGAGGTTCTTGACAACTTTACAAAATTCGAATATTTTGTACAATATTTTTTGTTTAAAAAGTGGGGTTTTTTGGTAAAAAATAAATCCTATAACTGTTATTATTTTATCAGGCTGCTTCTGTTACTGCGAATCTTTTTTTTTTTCTAAATTGAAATTTATCAAACATAATTCATGCTCAAACTTAACGCATGAAAATCTGCAACATCAATTACGATATGCAAATACACATGCATTGAGATCGACTTGCAAAAACTAAGTAAAAGAGTTGAGAAACAGATATCTCACTAATTAAATAAATTAAACATTATTTGACCATTGCATTTTTATCATTTTTCTATCTATGGTTGTATACATGATAAACAATGAAAACAATAATATATCAGTCTGTTTTAAATTTTAACTCCAAAAAATGTTTCTAATGGATCCAAATCTAATATAAAGAGATATATTTTTATATGCAGCCGGCAGGATTGTAAAGTTTTTCCAAAGTAGCCTGCGATGTCATTTGGGTTGCCACCTCTACCCTAGAAAAGAGGTCAGGGGGTGGGGGAAGCCCCACTTAGATTGAGCTAGGAACTTTACTTTTATTGGTGGGGGAACAATACCGGTTTCAGAGTGGCTGGGGGAAACATCCCTCCTTTCCTTTTTAGGGGTGTGTATGTCTGACTGAAGACGAAAAGAGCCGAATTAGCGTTACATTCCCGAGCGTGACATTCATTCAAGTTCACTCTCAAGCAAATCGGGCCAATAGAAGTTATCACTTCAAAAATTACAATACATTCTTGAAATTTGAAGAATTGATTCTTTTTTCACAATTCAAATACATTCTAAACTGTTCAAAAATAAAGATGTAATTTGCTCGATTCATACCAAACTTTATTGTTTATAATCAGTATAATATGATATAATTTAATTTGAAATTAGGAGGTTCATAAACCATTCATACAATTACTTCATGTACAAATTGAAATTCGGAACATTTGTTATGTTTCTTTTATAATTAATATTTTAATGTGAGTAAAAAGAAATTAAAATTAAATGCAGCAATGTTTTCAAATTCTAAAGTTTAAATATTTTGTTTATTTCTGAAAGCAAAGGAAAAAATTTTCGTCACTTTTTGTTGAAAGATTCAAAATTATATGAAGGTCAATATTCAAATACTTACCTCAAATAACTTATAATATTGTTGAATCATTTTTCTGTCTTTCTTCTTGCTTCCTTTTCTTTTTCAAAATCACTTGTTTATTACCTCAATGAAAATATTAAGCTTTAAGTGTGTGTAATTTTTTCTAAATTTAATTTTCTCTTTAAGAATGGAAAGCGAACTGCTGATAATTTGTTACCTTATAATAAATCATTTTTAAGATCAATATCAATATAAGATATGGCAGAAGTAATAAAAATCGTCCAACAGTTCATAGTATTAACCCAAGGGACTTAAAAAGTAAAATTTATAAAAAATAATCCAATACCAAACAAATGCAAAAAACTTATTTCAGAATCTGAAAGGGAAAAAACTTTGTGTGTAAATAAGATATATCATTTAAAAGTTTGATATTTTCAAAACATTTAAAAATAAGCACTTTTGATTTTGAAAAATTAGCTTAATTTGATGAAAATAAGTTTAGCTTTTTTCATTCTCATGAACAAGCATATATTTATAAAAAGCCAGATGAAGAGTATAAATGAATTTACGTATGACCTTCTCATAAATATAGAGATAAATCCGTTACAATTTGGGAATCCGCTTTTGAACCAGGTAACCATATTATTGATGGAATAATGAATCAAAATAAGTATTTACAAATTCTGAAAGAAAATGTTAAAGATAGTGTTAAAAATTAGCTACAGATGATTGTTTTACTTTTTATCGTGACAATGATCTAAAACACAAAATGTTAAACACTAGACTTTAATCTATACTGTTGCTACTTTATTATTGCCCACATGTAATGAATAGATCTCTCAGTTAAAACTTATCAGATTTAAAAGTTAATGAAATTTTTGCACATACATATATTGAATGAAAATTTAGAAATCATGTTATTTGTAATATAAAAGTTTTAGTAAAATAATTAAAATATGAAGTGACAAAAATTGATCTCGATTGTTCAGAAAATTAGTTTGTTCAATACTAATTAGATTAAAAACTGTAAGAGTAAAACTTAAGATTTATTTATTGAATATTAAAGTATAGGTAAATAAGTGAAAATAACTTGGAATTATGATTTCTGAGTTTTAGTTCAAAATTATTTTTCCTCTGTTACTAAACCTATATTTTTTTAAAACACTTAATACAAAAGAACATTTTTGATGTTTTAAAAATTAGATATTCTTTAAAAAGGTGAGACACTGTAAACAAAGTAATTTATTACTTTGTTTACAGTGTTTCTTTATATTAAAAATTATTTCTGAAAATATTCAAACACAAGTATTTGAGTTTTATTTCCAACCATTATTATATGCTTTCAACCACTCCAACCTTCTATATTCTCTTCGGAAAAGAAAAGAGGGGAGAGGACTATGGCACTAATAGAATGTGCGTACAAACTATGATGTCAAAAGTAGTACATTTGCTTTTAACATAAATGGGTATTATTTTTTGAAAATATACTACAAATGCATTTTTCTTTTCTTTTTTTATTTGAGCTATAATATTTTGGGAAACATACATAAATGTTAATTATCTCTAAAAACAATGTTTTCTGTATTAAAAATTTCATTATATGTTGATGTTTGTAGAAAATATTCTACTTAAATAGTTGGTAAACTACTTTTTTTATACTCCTTGATTATAATTTTAAGGGTGCTCTCTCAGTCATGATTATGTGGATGCAGTATTCGAGTGGTCATGTTCGTGAATTTATGGCTGAGATTGTCTAACTGTGGATTCAAGTCCTGGTACAACTGAAGACCTACTGTGTAGGCCTGCTAAACCTGTCGAGAATCAGTTTTCATATTGGTGTGGTGTGAAAGTTTAGTGAGGGTCTTCCAGCTCGTGTATCATTCGCATCCCTTGACTGAGGTTGGAAGTTATGGAGTCTGTTGCTAATAGCCCACTCCCAACTATCACAAATAAACAATCACAAATAAATCATCATTGCTAGTCGTATGATACCATGTATCTGTTTCTAAATAGTAATTATTGGGGGGAAAAGTTGAATGTTTTTAATATATGTTTGTTATAATCTGATATATAAAATATTTTCAGTTATAAAAATTGTCAATTGAACCACCAAGTTTGGATTGGCAGATTATAGATATTTATGTGGGCTTTCTATTTCTCTTTATAATTCTGACAGTTGTTTTGTTTGAACCTCTTTTGCCATCAGATATTGAATTTTCACTTCTTGCAAGAGGTTTTATTTATTTATTTTAAATGCTTATCTTTTCAGGTTCTTTGTAATTTTAGGTCCCTCCCCTCATAATCTGAGGCTCAAATTTTTGCTACATATTTATTAAAAAAACTTTTATTTTTTCCTTTATCCTGATGAAAATGTTTTAAGCTAATAATACTTTAAAGATGACTTGATTTAATTATGAAATATTATATGCACTTAATAAATCACTGAGGCTGCAACTGCAAAGAAAAAGGGTCATGGAAAACCAGTCACAGTGATGTAACAGTTAGTGATCTTAGGTTTTGCTAGAATAAATCTCAATGTTAAAAAAAAAGAAGTTGAGAATGTATTTTGTACTCATTCACATTTTCTTTTTGCCTCTTTTCAGTATTTAGAATTATTAGCATTTGCGGTGATATTTAGAGGGAATTTTAATTGTGTCTTTAACTAGTAGGATGCATTTTACTTTAGATTAATCATATATTATGAACAGTTTTTTTTAAATATTTATGAAAATGTAAAAACAAAGATATATTGCTTCTGAATACATTTTCTAGAAAATGATAATTAAAGCAAAAATGTCTTGCTTTTGTTTAAGACCTATGATGAACAAGAAAGATTATATGTATTTTATACACTAGCCTGCAAAAGTTATGGCACGACCTGTTTTTTTTTTACTGTGAAAATGAATGAAGAATCAAGAAATTTGGATGAAATGTACACTAAAACTTTTTTTTATTAAATTGTAATGCCAAATTTGCATAAGTTTAACACAAACAAGATTTACAAAGAAAAAAAAACGTTCTTGGGAGAAAAAAAATCCATACTTGGTAAAAAAAAGACAGTTCAGTACATTGAAAAAAAAAAAAAAAAAAAAAACTAGTAAAAATACCTTGGGAGCATTACAAAAATGGGTTCTAATAAGCAATATGCTTGCAATGCATTGTCAGTCATCAACTTTCCATTCTACCAATTAAATTAGAGGACACAGAAATGAGAAGCTAAGATCAGACATGGAGTAACCCATGTTTCAGCTTATGTAAAGACCACAGAGGAAAACTTAAAGCAGCAACATGTCTATCAAGGTAATCCCAGATGTGATGTATATATTTCAAGTCTAAATGTTGTATTGGCCATTCCATTCACTTCAGACTGAGATTTTCAAGATAGTCCTCAATAAATACAACTCAGAGAAAGGTTGTGCGTTATCCTCCATCAGAAAGAATTCATTACCAAGTATCATTTGGTCAGTCAGTAATCTGAACACTGAGAGAGATCCCTGCCCAACCTACAATGCAAGTACCCGTGTAATTGTCTTTCAACAATTTTTTAATTGTTCATAACTCATGGTTGACCTGGAAGATGTCTTTTCAGAATCTTTAGATTTAAAACTGATTTCACAGTCAGTGGGCCACACTGCAATACACATTAATATCTAACAGAAGAGAGATGTCTTACAGTATTAGTTTGTGACAACCCCATCTCCGTTCATCCAACTGCCTGCCTCCTTAATCAATGAGGTAAACGATTTCTCTTAGTTATTGCTACTCTCCTGTATATTAGTGAAGTTACCTTCAATTATATTGATACACTAAATTGAAATGTTTGATTTTTGCACATTTTCTTCCACTCTTATCGAAGTGTCCATTTATTTAAAATGAAACTTGTGGCTGTCATTTTTTTAAACATATTTTCTTGCGCTTAGTTATTTTCATTCATACAAATTGTGAATTTTATTGTTACTGCCATTTTTTTTAGTGGTAGGTTTTGAAAAACATTTGTACCTTAACTTTTAGAGGCCTGTGTAATATCAAGATTTTTCTATAGAGTATTATTTAAATTTTTCTGGTATTTGTCCAGTTATGAATTCTATAATTATTATTCAAAAAAGGAGAAAACGAGGTAGGTATTAGTTTATTATATTTTAAGTATTTTTTTTTTATCTCATTTGTGTTCATGAAGAAAATTGGTTACATGACATAAAATTGAGCAAATTTCCTTCTGTTGAATTATGATTCTTATTGTTAATTTTAAATGTTTAATGAGATCTCTATAAAGATAAAGGAAAACTCAAGCAAGTTATAAAGAAATTATCTTTTACATGGTTTTAACATTCTTTTTTTAATAAAATCGTATCAAAAGCTTTATTTTGCGCAATTATGTAATGACTGTAGACAAAATGAAATATGGGTTTCAGAATCATTGATTACTAATTAAACCATTTTCTTTTCAAATAAAGGTTAGACCACTCTAACCAATTTATCATACAAACTTGCGACCAGTAGTGTTTTCTAGCTGCAGGTTCGTTTCTAGATTTCATCATAGACTTGCCATTTGGAGTAAAAGGGGTTGCAGCACATTAAACGAAAAGAGTTTAAATTATGAGAAGGAGGTACTAATTCAAACATCCTCCTTGACATTCAATGTCCTTTTTAAATTAATCCTGATATTTTTTTTTTTATTGAAAACAATTTTAAAATCCCCGAGCAATCCTGATATTGCTCACGAATTCAGGAAATTAGTTACGACTTCCCAAACTGAAGTTAGAATCGCTACTATATATCACGTTACTGAATGAAAAAAAAATCGAAGACGAATTTTATGTATATGTTACCGCTAAAGTATGAAATCCGTTATTTCATAGAAAAACTAGGTATTTCATGAAATAACTAGACAAGTCAGTTAAACTCAAAGCAGATACTCAAATGCATTTCAAGTTATTACAGATTTAAAAAAGTTTAAAATGTTGAAATAAAATACAAGGGATGACCCTATCAGCAAAAATTTGGCGAGAATGGAAGCAGAGGGATTGAATGAGCCAGGTCTGAGAGGCTCAGGTGTCAAGCTATTTGCAAAATGCTGTCTGGGGGGGGTCAAGTTCTTGTACTTCCTTACCAAACAGGTAGTACTATCGATCCCCCAAATATCAATCCTATATCATAAAAAAAATGGCACCATAGGATTAACATGGGGATGGATATTTTAGTGTGTAAGCCCTCCCTTTCCCAAAGCTGGTGATCATTAGTACAGAAACTATGGGGGGTGGGGTCAGGCCAGAGGTTACACACCAAAAATAATTATAAAATAACTTCGAAATTGTTTATTTTTCACTTAAATGGTCCATCATGAGGAATTTCATAGAACAAATAGTTATTTCGTAAAATATATAGGTAAAGTAGAAAATATTTCATCTATTATATACTATAACTGACTTATGTAGTTATTTCATGAAATACCTAGTTATTCTATGAAATAACTGAATTATACACTTTAATGGTAACATATATATTAAATTACACAAATTCTAGTTATAAATAGATTTATTTTTTTATTTTTAATTGTTTATTTTATTACATTATATATATAGCCGTCAGCAGTTCCTACTGTTGGTACTAAAAATTATAAATGTAGACAGTTTCACCGCTAAACATTAAAAAATGAGATGAATTAATGAATTAAATAAGTCATTTGTATACACACGAATTTTTACATCTGTTGTTAAAAAGAATAGACAAGTTTTGTTTAAATGAGTGAACTATTAAGCCGAGAATATGTACATTCATTCATATCCTTAAACACTAAATAATACTCCATAAGTTCATACTAAATTTCTGTCCAATTTATTTCTTTGACCGCTAGTCTCAACAACACATAGATAAAACATCTATCTGGTAATATACTCTTTTAATTATTCTAAATATTTATAGAATTGATTATAGCATATGTTGAGTGTAAATGATATTTTATTTAAACTTTAAATTTTCCTCTTTGAACCGCATAAGTGGTTATTTATCCGGCTCCGAAAGTAGCCACTTGAGAAAATTTTTGTTTATTTCAAACAGTAGCGCACACAGGAATTTTTCAGGGGGTCTGGGGTCGAAAGTTCACCATTCTTGTATCATGCTCCTTTTGATTTTTTCGATTTTCGGAAACAAAACACAGTAAAAAACTAATTATTGAATAAATAATTAGCATTAATTAATAAAATTAATCATTAATAACAAATATTTAATTAAATTTTTCGTACTATGTACTTAGAATTATAAACAATTGGAAAAAAAAAATCGAAGGCTTTGTGGGGGGGGTCCGGACCCCCAGGACCCTCCCCTTGTATGCGCCTCTGATTTCAAACTGTTCTTCCATTTTGTTTTACCATTTAATTGACTTTTCATCATCGTATCTTATAATTTCTCGCTTCGTTACAGAAGTATCAAATTATAATTATAAACCTAACTTTTTTACTAAAATTTTCTTTCCGTTTACAAGAAATCGAGATATTTCTACGTTTAATGTTTGGCTTATTAAGTAGCTGTGAGTTTTCGAAACAAATAGTGGAAATCTGTGCATTATGCATTTACTTCAAGTACAAAACGAAAAAAATACTTCTGTGTATACATATATTTATTGTTCTCTTTATACAGGAAATAGAAAACGTTTCTTTTTCTAGTCCTCCCATTTGCTGCCATTTGTCTTCTCATATTTATTTATTGTGAGCACTTACTGCTTTTGTTTATGCTAGTTTATCTGGGACCGACTTTCTACCTCATAAATAAGAATGTATTGCATTCTGAAAAGGTAACACTCCATTTACTCCATGCCCAATGCTTGCCATTATAGTAAATCGTAGTTTGAAAATGTTTCGATCTGTGTGTATGCAGTTTCTATTCCGCTGTATACTTTAGCTTTCTATTTACGGATTTTTAGAGGAAGTAGGCGAAAAATCTTTTCCATTTACGCTCAATGGCGCAGCTTATTGTCATTCTTCGTCATTTTTGTCACCGTCCTTGGCTAGTTAGAAAGTATTTTGTTTCGCGAAATGTGCCTTCCTTTTTCAATGGTTGTATAAGGAGGTGTATGTACTGTTTGTTGTAAATATAATTGATTAAATGTATTATTATTTTCAATTAGTCCTCCGAAACCGTTGCATTTTTTTTTTAAAAAAAATAACGGGACATTTTGATGCATCGATTACTTACGATGCATCAGAAAAATATGAGGGCAATTTCTGACGAATTTCGTAATTCTGATCTAAGGTCAAATGACATGCAGAGTACGTGAATCAGGTATTTCACTCTCCTAATTTCCACTGAACTGTGGTTCAAAATGACTAAGTTCGTTGCCGATAGTTCTTGTATTGCTTAGAAATGCGACGTTCGTAAAGTGGCCGCGGTAGCCGAGTGGTATAGGCATCGGATCGTGGCTGGCTTTGTCACGAGTTCGAGCCCAGTACCACTAAAGACCCGCTGTGTAGGGGCAACGATGCACGCTAAATCTGTCGAGAGCTGAAACGTCCCCGTTGGTGTGGTGTGGTAGTTAGAGAGGGGGTTCCAGCTCAGGTGTCGTCCACGTCATTTGACCATGGTTCAAAATTACGTGGTCCGTCGCCAAAAGCCCTCGTGTAGCTGAACAGTGCGACGTTAATCTTCACTCACGCGACGTTCGTAAAAATCGCACTCTTTATTCCCACATCAGTGGCTTTAGATGAACTAATTTATAATATGTTCTATTGGCAAGCCACGTTGATGTGGTATAGTTTTTTAAACGAGTCACTGACCATGGTTCAAAATTACGTGGTCCGTCGCCAAAAGCCCTCGTGTAGCTGAACAGTGCGACGTTAATCTTCACTCACGCGACGTTCGTAAAAATCGCACTCTTTATTCCCACATCAGTGGCTTTAGATGAACTAATTTATAATATGTTCTATTGGCAAGCCACGTTGATGTGGTATAGTTTTTAAACGATTGGTAATTAACGTTGGTTAGAATGTTTGCCGAATTTCAGATTTTTACGTTTAGGAGCTTTCATAGGTCTAATATTATTTAATGATGGTTTCTCTGGTATAATAGAGGTGTTTTATGAATTGAGTATATATTATTCCAGGGGTTTCTACTATACATTCAAACGGTATAGCAACTTTGACAATGAGGGCATCGCTACTGCAAAAGAGCAATCTTCGTCGCTTATTAAACTGTGTAGGAAAAAAGAGTAAAGTTGTAGCAATTGCTTGCATTTAATGAATAATCAATACCAGAAAATGATTTATATCGCTTCACTATTTCGTTCGCATTTGCGGTAGTTTTTACAAAACAACCGTAATTGTGTATAGAAAGGGGCATTGAGATAGTTAATGTTTAGCAAAAAAGCAAATAAATATGAACATTGTGAGTTAAAGAAGACAGAAAAATATTTATGGCTTTCAATACACACTTGTATGATGTTTACTTGAGCAAAATTTTGTTTTAAAAAATGTGGAATTAATGGTTCAGAAACCTTCAAAAGTTTTTATTTTCTCTTAAGTTTTGTAAACTCAGATGGGTGAGGGATTTATTGTTTAATTAACGAATTGATTTTATAAAATTTCATTGACTGTTGCTTTGAATTTAATCTGACCATGTTTGTTAAAGATACATACATGCTTTACATATTTCCTGGATGATTTTTAATGCATGATGGTTGATGTGCGATGACCAGTTGCGATTTTATGAATATAATTTTGTATACTTAATATAATCTTTTGTGTTGGCAGTCTTTAATGGGGTAAATATATTACTTTTTAATCTTGTTATTTTGGGGTATGGTAACTGATTTATTACAAATTAAGCTAGTACTTTTACACATTTTAAAGTATTCTTTGTTTTTAACTATTTTCTCTTCTAATTTTTTTATTTCTGCCTTGTAATATAGGTAAATACAACATGTGGCCAGAAAGTTTAGTGAATGAATTTTTATTTCAAATACTGTATTGTACAGCATCAAATACAATTTACTGTCCTTCAAAATAATCTCCATGGATGGTAATGCACTGATGGGAACGAGTGTATAAGTCCTTGAAACTCCTGAAAAACAGTTCTTTCGGAATGGCTCTCGGCTTGGCCGTCACGTTGCTTTGAATGTCCGTGAATCTCTTTCCCTTGAAGGCTAACTTCAATCTGGGGAAGAGGAAGTCTGCAGGGGCCAAATCAGGTGAATAAGGGGGTTGATCAAGTGTCACAATTCCATTCGCGGCCAGGAACTGCCGTACAACCAAGGCGGTGTGTGGCCGGGCATTATCGTGGAGCCTTGCTTGGCGTAATCAGGGCGAACGCGATGGATCCGTTGCAGGAAACGCTTCAGAACTTCGGCTTAAGCAACAGCATCGATGTGGTACTCTCAGGGAGGAATTCTTTGGGAATGAGACCCTTAGTATCGAAGAATGCGATGAGCATTGTCTTTATGCGCGATTTTTTCGACCGTACCTTTTTTTTTTTTAAGGCGACGAAGGATTGCACCACCGAGTCTGCAGCAAAGCTTCCGTTTTCCCAAATCCTCAGTATGAGGCGAACATTTTCTGTGCCGATTCTCAGTTTCTCCGCAATCATTCGCTTTGTCAGACGACGATCGTTTTCCACAATCTTGAATCTCTTTCAATGTTTTCCGGGGTGCGTGTAGTTTTTGGCCTGTCGGCTCGGGGGGCGTCTTCCAGGCTGGTCCGCCCTTCCCGCAAACGCTTAAACCATTCATAAACACTTCGATGTGATGGCTTCATCTTTATAAACTTCTTTGAGCATTTCGTGAGTTTCTTTTGCTGATTTCCCAAGTTTGAAACAAAACAACATGTTTATTCTCTGATCCATTTTGTAGTCCGCGACAATCCACAATAAACCTTTCGTTAAACTAACAGGGAATAAACGCACTTGTGAAACCTTGCGAATAACAAACATGTTCAAACAGATATTGACCTTCACCACGCGTGGCGTGTCGATATTTTATTAGTACAGCAGCGACCTTTACAGGCTCATTCACCGAACTTTCTGGCCACAAGTTGGGTAAGGGAGGTTTCCTCTTTTAAAATTTGGTTAACCCTGCAATATTAGCTCTGAATTTAAGAGTTAATGTATTATTATTACTGTATTACTTTGTCCATCATTATTGTATTATCTTCTTTTTGAAAAAAAAATTTTTTAGTTAGATTTATGATGTATTAGTTTAATAATATGTACTTACACAGCAGGATAGAAGTTTTAACTTACAGAATAGAAGCTTTTGTACTCGCACTTGCAAGATTGTTACCTAAAAATTTACTTATTTTATTCAATACAAATTATTTGTTATTTTTTAAATCTTGGATTAAAGAATACCTGTCCTTTGCATTTTTCTGAAATAGAAATTTTGTGTGTGTGTAGTGTGTGATATAGTTGTGAAATTTGCATTATTTTTTGTCTTTAACATTGATATGTATGCAATTTATGTTATTCTAAAATATGCAAATTTGTTGTTCCAGGTTAGAATTAAATGGTAATCGACGACGCCTAACTTGGGAAGCTACACCTCGCAGTATACTTGAAGGTGTCACACCAGCTATAATGAGCAGTGACTGTCTTGTTTTTGATACCAATATAGCCCAGATATTTGCTGACAATGGCAATCTTGGTATAAATGTAACAATTTCTGTGTGCTGACAACCTTTTCATTGCCCTTTCCCCCCTTCCTTGCACTGTTCATAATCATCTAGTGAATACAAGTCAACAGAGATATTGACTGTTTTCACTGTATGGGTGCCTCACTGGTTTGTTGGTAGAAATAATGAACAAAACTAAAACAAACCACTCAATTTTAGTAGAATTCAAATTGGCTTAGTGAATCATTAAAGATATGAAGCATCATTTAAACAGTCTATGTACATATTTTATGTTCAAATTATGCAGAATGACTTAATTTTAGTTTTCTATCAAATTAGAGTATGCATTTAGAGGGGAAAAAAATTAAATGCTTTATATTATTCTTATATGCAAAACAGAAGCTTTTGTACATTCCATGCAGGCCAAAAATACTTTATCATTATTGGTATTTCCTTAATTTTATTTTTGAATGATAGTTGTTAAAATAAAATCGAATTTAAGTAAGTTTTTGTAAAATGAAACATTGTTGTGCTCCCTTTGTTATTTTTGTTATATTTTTAATTTAATATTCTGTGTAATAGATATCCTTTTGTACTTTTATAGCAAATAAAACTTACCTTCAGTTCATAAAATAATATTTTTGGTATTCAAATGTTTTTTGGAAACAAGATGTGAAACAAATAAATTTATAAACATGTTTTTCATGCTGAAAGATGTGAAAGTATTTTTAATAACTGCAACTTTGATTTGTAATTGCACCCCATATGTAAACAGTGATGGATTTTCATTCTGTTAGTGAATATGTTAATATTTAGAGAGTGATCCATATGTTAGTGAAATATAGAATTTTTTTTTCTCATTTGAAATATATTTGAAAAATTAGTTTAAAATCATCAAAACTTCTTCCACAGTAATTTCTAATTTATCATACTTGTAATTAATGCTATTTTTTTATTTTAATTACCTAATTTAATTTAATTTTTTCATAACTTAAGAATACATGCTTTTTTTCTCTTTTCTCTTTCTTTTTGTTGTTACTTCCATTTTTAGCTATGGGGCAAGGGGGATTTAAATAAGTTTGGTTTACTTGAAATTTTTTGTGTATTCATTTTTTTACTTATAAGTTTTAAGGAAATGTATGTTTTAAGTATTTGTTTCATGGTTTAAAAATGTAACTAAATTTTAAAATAAAATTTAGTGCTTTATGAAAGTGCATGACATATTTTTCAATTTAGTGCCCATATAAATGCAAGTAGTATATTGTGAAATTGATGTAATCAAATAGATGTTATATTTTTGTATCTTTTTTAAAAAATTTTCATCATTAAGTTGTGAATTGGGTAAAATAATCGCTATTCTGTGAATGGTGAGTTTTTTAAATGTTATAACTTGGTGATTCTCAAACTGGTATTGCAAAAGTTTTTAGAATTTACAAACAACTCAAAGGAAAGATCCTGCTATTTGAAAACCAAATCTAAAAATAACCCTGCCTTTAATATTCATTTAACAATCTAAATTGCAATTTGATAAATGAGATGTTAATGGTCATAGCTGCTGGGAAGAAGGGATATACTAGGAATGTCTGAAAACAATTATCGTCTGTTTATAAGAGAATGTACTATGGCAAAGGGTAACTTCCATCTATTCTATGCAGTGGTCAAAAATAAATGTTAAGCCATCTGATTCCACCTCCTAAGTCTTAAGACATTCAGCAATATAGCCTTTCTATCACCAAACTTTATCTTCCTATAAATATTCATTCAAATAAAACTTTTACTCATTAATGATTGTTTTTTTTAAAAAAATGTATGTGAATAACTATCAAATAAGACTTGAGTTTTTTCACTTTCTTTTTTGTAATTTATAGCATTATTGCTTTCCTGAAAATTTGTGATGTCAATTACTGCATGCTAAAACAGTGCTGATATGTATATATATTTTGTGATTGATGTCACACATTACTAATTTTTTGTGTATAATTCATTGTTTGTCTTATAATTTCATGAACTTTTTCAAAAATTATTGGTATTAAATGCCATGGTTTTTTGAAATACGAATAATATGTAGATTATTTTGTTTTATATAAAGTCCTAAGGGTTATAATTAAAATAAAATAAGTTTGAGAACCACTGTTATATTACTAGATTATGTTGTGCACTAATTACAAAAATTCATCTGCAGAATTTAGCATTTTGATAAAGAATTAATTTTATTGTAAAATATCTATATGAAGTGTGTATATGTCAAGATTACTTATAACAGAATACGTATGTCTTCAATATCTGTCAATCTGTGTAAATACTGAGCTAATGTAGTTGACAGTATTAAACAGCCTATTCTATTTTTAATGTAATAAAAGTCTTTCCTAAGAAACTGTATTAAATTTTGTTTAATAGTGTATTTATTGTATTTGATCAGAATTTTATTTATTTTTTTTTGTAATATATTCATACTGAAACTTTTTTTCATAGAAATGCGTTACATAATTGCAAATGTGTTCTTAGCTATATTAGTTGATATCTGCAGTGGAGTTAAAATAATGGAGATTGTGTGTGCCTTGCTGTTATTTTATGCAAATTGTAGCTATTAAGATATATTCATCTTGTTCCTTTTTTTATACCCATAATGTGTTAGAGCATATAATTTCTATTTCTTGAAGTTAGTCATTTTCATTTTAATGAAATAGTATAGAATTTCTACTAATGAAATTATAAAAAAAAATGTTCCTGTACTTTTATGTGTTACTGTTATTGAACTTGTTGTTGTGAAAATGAGCTACTTGTATGTTTGGAAGTCATTCTGTTGAAAAAGTAAGATAAGAATTGAAGACACAAATGATTCTGATGTGCTTGGTTTTAAAAATTTCTAATTTGTACATTTTTATTTAAGTACATAGTATTCTCAAGATTGCTATTTTTTAAAGACAAAAGGCTATTTAAAGCCATTCACAAAACTGGTTTAATATTTTAAAAAATCTGTTTGCTGAGAGAGAAGAAAATCACTATTTTGAATTTATATAAAATTTAAATTGATGATTTTCTTTCTTCAAATATTATAATTTTATGCTTGATAGGACAAAATCACACAAAATACATATAGTATTCAAGTTACCTGTCACTGTTCAGATTGGTGATTTTTTAAAAAATATCAGTCTGATTTGTAATTGCATATTAAAAATGGCTGCACTTGAAGTAAGTAATTAGTTCTATTCCTTCTCTCTCTTTTATTTCATAGCTGATATAAAGTTCATATCCAACACACAACTTATCTTACATTTGTTTTAGTTACTCAAAAAGTACTTAAATTGTTTTAGTAATGTGTTGCAATACATCATTGTAAAAATACTATTCTGTATCATATATAGTTATATCTTTCAGTATAGGCAAGTTTATTTTTAGATATTAGGTCTGTATTGAGTTTTTTGTACATGTGGTGACACTGCCAGTAATTGTTTACTTTTTTATGTAATGTTTTGAATATTTGAAAATGACGATTGATTGCACATGTGCATTCTTGTATGCAAGTCGAGCTACTGAAAGATTAATTTAATTTTTTATTTCATGGTAGATGTGTATCTATATATCTTTAAGTTTCTATTGTTTCTGTTGACTTGTATGTTTGCTTTAAAATGTATATTATTTCCTTCAGAATATGCATATTTTTATATTTTGTTAGTTAAATGCATTACCATTATGGAATGTGCTTAACATATCTAGTAGTAATTTGAATCATTTATTGTAAGATATTTCTTTCTGAATTTCTTGTATATATGAAATAAAGAATTTTGACGAATTATGTGTGTACATGTTTTCTTTTGCTTTTATTGAACTTAAAGAAAGTATTAAATTTAACTATTCATCAGAGATCTTTAAATTCTTATAGTCTGACATGTGAGAAATTGAATACATAGAAGCAGCCCATTAATCTCTTAAAAGGAAGGCTTTTGTAACAGTATTTTGGTTTGCAACAGTAATGAAACATTCTTAAAATTGGCCATCCGATATTCTGATCTTGATATATATATGGCATATCCCGACCACCAATTAACAATAAATGTTAAAACATAACTAGGTTTTTTAGAGCAGTATATAATATCTCTTAATTTATTTAAAGGTAAAAATGTCATAAAATATAATTAAGCTAATAAGTTTTTTTTAAAAAAACCCGGGTATATATATATATAAAGTTTAATTTTTTAAAATTCTATTTTAGGAAGTATAATAAAAAATGAACTTAAGAGTTCGCGCGTAAAATATCATAACAGGAAAAATGTTATGGAACTTACAGCAAAAGTGAGAGTGAATGTTGGGTTTAATAAATTCTTAAATATAAAAGTCCAATTTTACTTATAAAATCAAATATATCTGGTTAGAGGTGGGGGTTCTCCCACTAATTAGATAAGGTGAAAATCGATGGCTGAAAAAGTCACGCTATAATTACTAAAAACAGGACAAGCGATCAGTATGAGATTGCATGAAGTACATTTGTGAGTGCATCTGTTATTCCTCACCGAAAAACATGCATGTGAGTAAAACGAGTATGTACAATGCAAATGCAAGTTAATTTTAATTTAGCTCTTCAGATTGGAATCAAGATATGCGGTAGGTTTCACGGAGTGCAGTTTTATAACTGTAAACTACAGGATTCCTGTCATGCTTTTTTGGTACAACGCAAGATTACACATTTCAGGTCACACAGCGAGATTGCTATCGCCGAGGATGTCATTGCCGACCGAGTTGCACAGTTTTCTCTCTCGTTGCCTGTTTACCTACGTGACTGCGAGTCCAACAAAGTTTAACCCCTTGCGTACCATGTCACCGTTAGTAGATACATGCTATGTATTGGGCAAAATATCCAATTGTAACCTCATGTGGATACATGGCTTATTTTAGTGTATAACCAGTGTAACCAGCTCAGGAAACAAGGTAAATTTTCTTTCATTGGGATTGTATAAAATTACAAAAGTTAAGTTACAAAAATTTGAACCAAAAGAGGAAAAATTAGAAAATTAAAATTACAAATCTTTGTGAAATTGCTCGAAGTGTTTCTTGGAACAAACGACTTTTCCACGTAGTAGAAAAGTGGGGGTTCTGGATCACGGGGCGCTGAGGTGCTTGAGGTCCCCGCCTCCCCGAACGAGTTCTCTCCGTCCCCTCCACCCCTTCCCGTGGTTCTCCCCATCCAACCCTTCCGGCGTTTCCCTCCATTCACCCCTTTCAACCGGTCCCTCTAATTTCGTCCTTCTTCATCCGTGACACTTTACACCCCCTCCCTTCTATTTTCTCTTAGCGAGATATTGCATAAACAATCAAAATAGAAAAACAAAGCATAAATAATTTTAGGCTAATAATTAGCATAATAATTTTTTTTTCTTTAGGCTACAATACTGAAATATTGCTTTTCATTTATATATATATATATATATATATATATATATATATATATATATGATTAAAATATGGGAAGATAGATTTCGTAAATAAACCATATTGAAAAAACGCGTTTTTTTCTTTGTGAATCTGATTATAATAGTGATGTCATCAGTAATTTTTCTACCAATCAGTTGCTTCCAAAGTTACGTCATGAAAATGAACCAATCAGCTTACTGTTGCCACCTTGTAATACTCATTTTCTTTTCTTTCTGTGTATCATTTCTTCTCACTCACTGAGTTGGTAGAATACTTTGCTTCTCAATAAAGAATTATCACGTTCCAACCCTACCACAAAATTTCAAGATATTTTCTTTCGTGATTAGTGAATTGAAATTTATTTAGTTAACCACATGAAACATGCTACACCGCTCGCCTTCTCCCATCCTCGAGCCAAAAGAGTGTGTTTTGATAGACAACGGAAAGCTTCTTCGTTTAAACCAGATGCTGTTCCTGAGAATCATTTCCATTTAGGAAGTCACAACTACGCCGTTGTTTCTGATTTTGCAGACGTTGCTCGAATTCACTTGCGCCGATACAAGCTCGATGCCACTGGATCTCTTTTACCTACCAAAGATGGAATCACTGTAACACCTTCCGTATGGTTAGCCCTCGTAAGAGAATTTTCTGCAATCGATCAAGCCTTTGAGGATGGAAAAGTATTTGTTATCAAGGACTGTCTCTTACTTTCCCGAACTGTTATCGAGAATGTCACTTATATCATATGGCAACGTTATTTCCAACGAAAGGACTTTACTCGTAAATTTTTGACTCCAGTTTCCATGCTAAAAGAAACGGAATGGAATGTATTAAAAGATATCCATAAGCAGATCACGTCGAAAACCGTTTCAATCATGTTCGGGCGTGTTTTTCTGAAACTTCTGAGGAAAGAAGTGGCTAAACACATTCCTTTTCCAAAATCTGACTGCGTCGATTGTATCGACGCAGAAATAGTTCTCACTACATCAATGGTCGAACTCTTATGTAACCATATCGAAGAAAATATTTCATTGTTCGTATGCTTCGGATATTTGGAAGGATACGAAAATCAACTAGGTCATGAATGTATGACGTATTCAAACGGACAGAGAATTTCCGAATATGGTGATTTAGCCATATTAAACATGGACTGGAATAAACTGGTTGCAGATTTTGTCAATCGAAACATCCAAATGGTAAATTACATGAATGAGATGTTTCTCAATAAGTTGAATATGAATGTGTTGATAGAAAATGCTAAACAAATGCATGTTGTTACAGATTATTATTATTGTAAATAAAAAGTATTATTTTTCTTCAAAGTGTATTTTTATTTTTTTATTTTAAGAAAAAGTGGTAAAGTACACACACAGAGAGACAGGCACACAATTCGTATAAATGTATTATTCTCATTAAATTTAAAACCTAAGATTGTAAAAATGATAAAAAATATGCTCAAAATGTATTCATTTCTAAGGGGTTTTTCTTCAAGGCTAACATGAATTTTCATATTGATTCAAAACATTGTTTCGAATATGCTTTTTGCTTATATGTTTCGCTCGTAAAGATGTTGAATATAATACTCTGAAAAGTTGAAAAAAAATATATATAATCACCTTTTACAATTAAGAGAGAAATAAAATAAATGATTATAAAAATAGCATATTGAATAAATCAACAGTTTCAAAAAATTGAGTTCGTGTAAAGTTTAATGAATATAATATATTTATTGACATGTGTCAGTGTTCTTTCCAAGTATGCTTAGGTAATGCCATTGAAAAATAAGATAAACCGAAGTTATTGTATTAGCTTATTTAGAAATATATTTCTTTTTCTCGGCACATCTCCCCCCTCCAACCCAAAATATTGCAAACAAATACGGAGAAATAATTTGTAATCGCTGCATTTAAAAATGTCTACGGAAAAAAAAAAAAAAGATGGGAAGTATTCGAAACTTTTTCATCAAAACAAAGCTACAGAAAGGTAATTGATGCATTTATGAGATACAAAGAAGTTTTATACTTGTAGACATTACTAGATTCTAAGGTAAGAACACATAAAAACTCTAAGGATTGAGGAACCAGAAAGCCGAAACCATTGAATGAACTTTTTAAAAGATATTTATTTTTTATCGGCACATTTAAAGGAAAAATACAAAGAGAGGCCGAAAAAACATTTATAAATACTGTGTTCCCCGAATACCTTTGAAAATATAAATAAGGTAACTGAAATTTTTAAATCAAATCAAATGTGGGGAGAGGTAATCATTCCTTTTAAAAAGATATTGTAAAGTAATATACACATCAATGGGCTTTTTAGAAAAGAGTACTGTGGTGGGTCTAACCATTGAAGTGTGAGAAAGTTGAAACTATCCTATTAAGTCAAAAGATGTTTTCCAATCATCTTTTGACTTAATAGGATAGTTTCAATACCTTTGGAAACTATCAATACCCGCTTCCCACCGGAGGAGTGGCTTCACATTTACACAGATGGCTCACTCTTGGACTTTGCCCAAGGCGCTGGCATTGGTGTTTTTAGTCACCTCTTCTCCTTCTATTTACATGCCGGCCCTTTGACAACTCACTTTGATGGTGAGATTGAGGCGATACATATAGCCCTTCAGCAACTTGCTGTTCGTCTTCCCCCCCATTGAAAGAGCTGTAATTCTTTCAGATTCTACTTCTGCTCTTCAGGCTTTGTCCAACTATAATGAGAATAATTGTTTACGTGTGCAGAACTGTAGAGAACTCCTGGGAAAGATAAAAGGAAAGATCGTCTTTCAATGGGTACCATCCCACTGTGGTCTTTGGGGAAATGAGAGGGCAGACTTTTTGGCAAAAAAGGAACGGGTATCCTTCAGAACTTTCACAGAGACCTGACACTTCATTCTGCCAAACTGGAAATTAAAAGGATTTTTAGGGAATCATTTCGCCTTACAGCTTCTCGTGTTGCTCGTGATAAGCCTTGGAGTACACTATGTAAGAAATCCCACGGTATTCCAAGTTCTCCTCGTGCTGCTGCTGTGGCTAAATTTAGACTTTTAACCGGACATGACTGCCTTTGTGCTCATCTGTTTCGTTTTAATTTAGTGACTTCACCTATCTGCGTTCTGTGTGACACTGGACAAGACATGACTGCCGCTCATTTGGACGAGTGCTCTGCACTGAATGATCTTAACTGCATTGTAAAAAGGTATTGGAGAGCCCGTTGCCTAATGACCTGATGGTCAATGGCCTGGCATTTGTAAAATAAAATAATAAATGTTTTCCAATCTAACAAAAAAAAAACCGGTGGTTAGAAAAAATTCTCACGTAAAAACATTTTGAAAGAATCTTCGAGAGCAAATAAAAAGTAATTGGAACTCTCACTATGACATAGATGTAAAGACTAAGAATTTTATCTCCATAGGGTAGCAATCAACCCATTTATAGGTATGTATGAAAAAAAAAAACTCGTGTGTAAGAATTTCAAGATTGTAACAGTTGTAAGTCTAACTATTGAAGAATAAATTGCGAAATTATCCTATTAGCTTGTAAAAAAACAATTTGTCTGAGTATCTCTTTCAAAAAGCACAAACAGATGTTGCGAAAAGTCCACACAAAACATACCCTTAAAGCAGACTTTATGTGTGTGCGAATATATCAGTACAAAATAAAAGAAACTTAACAACTGGAAAATGGAAGAATTTGGTTTACCTATACAGAGGGAGGTAGTAAAATCGCATTCTTTAAGTTGTGGGGAGAAAAGCGTGGCTGTTGTGACTTTTTACGGACAGTCTTTGAAAGAATCAAAATCCATATTCAAAGTGGGTGATAACGTGCGAATCAGCAGAGAAAAACTTAATTTTGAAAAAGGTTATAAACAAAATTGGACGAGAGAAATTTTCACGATTCACCAAATCCTTTCTAGAAATCCAATAGTTTACAGAGTAAAAGATTTATCTGGTGAAATTATTCAGGGCACCTTTTATCCCCAAGAACTGCAAAAAGTGTCCGATTCTGGATTTTATCCTGTTGAAAAAGTTATTAGAACAAGGAAAAGGAATGGTAAAAGCGAATATTTAGTAAAATTTCAGGGATACCCAGATAAATTTAATGCATGGGTAAGTGATGTCAGAATGATATAAATGGGAGCGCATAATACTCTTTCCTTAGTTTGAAAGATGTCATTCTACATTACACTAGTTAGTGACAGTTCCAAGCTTTTTTTCCCCAGAAAACAAAATATCCCATTTCATGACTCAACTTCCATTGCCCGTTACTTTGAATAATGGAGAGTGGGAAGTTGGCTTAGTAGATTTAATATATCCACACACATGGTATAACATAAGAAACGATAATAATATATTTGGATTTGATGTAGGTAATGGAGAATTACTCGTGAGACGAGTTCCACCAGGTTGTTATGAAACTGTGCCAGATATTTTAAAAGGAATGCATTTGGAATTGCATCAAAATAAAATCGAGTTTATTTATCATTCTGTGACAAAGAAGGTAAAGATAAAGCTTGGTGATCAGGCTAGAGTCGTTTTATACAAAGGCCTAGCTGAATTATTAGGTTTTGAACCTGATGAATATCAAAAATCAGTGGAAAGTCCATATACATAGCTGATCCTATAGCATCATTTCCTATCATGTATGCCTACTGTGATCTCGTTGAACCTCAGATCGTCGGTCACACTCAAGCTCCACTCCTGAAAATTATAAAAGTAGAAGGAAAAGACGGAGAAAAAAAAAGTAGTCAATGCTCACTATACAAGGCCTCACTACGTACCTGTTATTCGACAACAGTTCCAAACGATTGAAATGATTCTGCGATTACATTCTGGTGACTTAGTTACTTTTGAGAGGGTCGCGTGATAGCTGTGTTACATTTTAGGCTGAGACAAATCATTTAAAAGAAGATGCGAGTAAATATAAGATTCATTTCTTGAAAGAAATTTAATGAGTAAAGATGCTTGTTCCTTATAATTGTTGTACAAAGCAATTTGAAGACTATTACATTTCACAAACAGAAAATGGACTCCCATATTACGCTGGACAATCTTTTCAGAAAGGATATGGTATTGGTGGATGGTTCAAACGATTATTCCGTACAGCTTTACCTTTTCTTAAGAGTGGTGCTAAATCGGTGGGAAAAGAAGTTTTGAAAACAAGCACACAAATTGCAAATGATATGTTGGAGGGGTAGAGTTTTCCAGAGTCTGCTAGACAAAGGACTAATGAAACTGGAAAAAAGTTAATAAAAAAAGCTATCCAAAAAGCTGACGAAATGATAGGGCGTGGTAAGAAGCAACAAAGGTATAAAAGAAAGAGGAAAGGAATGAAAGCTACCAGTTCTTCCAAATCGAAGAAAGTAAGAGGACGAGATATTTTCGATCATTAGGAGTGATGGCTTTTCTATTGTGACATCGTCGATGGTTGTGAATTCCCATCTTTCGATTCACAATAGGTTTTATGGTTTCACCAGCTGTTCAAGGACAAGTACGACACCCATCGATTGTCCCTGCATTTTTATGATCCACCAGCTGTGGAATGACCAGTGCACGTGGCCATGGGGCCATTGTTTATTGTCTGAACTCAGGGAGTGAAGAGAGACAGACGGGTCGCCATAATAGTAAGGTAGAGCCGGCGCCCCATTGACAATAGGTGAAGCCTATCTTAAAATAATCATGTCGTCTTTTCTAGTGTTGTGTGAAGGGAATACTATGAACAGGTGGCGTGATGGACAAGTGGGTCCAGATGTTCGACAAGGAACTATGGCGCCTTGGGCCAGACGGCTCGGGTGTGTTTTGGCGTGTTATACGCAAATAGGACGAGGGAGGTCAAGAGAGACTTTTGTGACCTACCAATGAGAAGGAACGAGGGGCGTGTTGTGAACACACCCCTGGTTTTAAAAGGGTTCTTTTTCAGGAGAGAAAGAGGAGGACGGAGAGAGACGAGAAAAAGTCCGGAGAGAACGGACGGAAGGAGAAGGAAGGACGGAGACGGGAGGAGAGAGAGGGTAGGAGTCCGGGATTGGAGGGAAAAAGACGATGAACGCCGGTGGCGTTGAGATTGGAATATGAACTGACTACACCGGCTTGACAATATTACTTCATTAAGAATTGTTTATCAAATAAACAATATTTTTTTATTTCTATGTGAAGCTGTAAAGACTTAATTATTGATGGATAGCTACACACGACGTTACAGCTAATATATATATATGAAATTGGTGGCAGCGGTGTTGATCCGGCATTTAAGTAAATAGATGCCCGAATCCTTAGTTTTAAGTGAAGAGAAAAAAATGCCAGCCGGGTGCGTTTGTGATGAGACGAGTTTAATGACGTCTAATTCCTGGAGTTCCCAGCTGTGAGAAGTGCTGGATACAAGTGTCTCCCGTTCCTGCTAGTGATGAAGTGTGCCCGCCTGTATTTTGCAAGTGCCAGAATTCCTGAGTGTTCCTGTGTGTCTTCTATAAATTTGAAGGTGAGTCTTTTCATTGAGATTATTTTCGGGGCAGCAACTGAGTATTGATTTTGTATGTAAAATGTTTTAAATAAGGAATATAAAGACTAGGTAAAGTTTTAGTAAACAATAAGAGACTAGAAGGATTTTAAGTTTTGTATGAAGTGTATAAATGTGCAATATTAGTGTTGTGGTTTTAGATTTGTGAAATTTAGTATACAGTAGTTATACTTGTTTTGTTGGCACAGTATTGTGTAGAGTATTGTAGTGGTTTTAGATTTGTGAAATTTAGTATACAGTAGTTATACTTGTTTTGTTGGCACAGTATTGTGTAGAGTATTGTTGTGGTTATAGATTTGTAAAATTTAGTATGCAGTAGTTATACTTGTTTTGTTGGCACAGTATTGTGAAGGGTATTGTTGTGGTTATAGATTTGTGAAACGTAGTATACAGTAGTTATACTTGTTTTGTTGACACAGTATTGAGAAGGGTATTGTTGTGGTTATAGATTTGTGAAACTCTTGGTATACAGTAGTTATACTTGTTTTGTTGGCACAGTATTGAGAAGGGTATTGTTGTGGTTATAGATTTGTGAAATTTTAGTATACGGTAGTTATACTTGTTGAATTGGAGAACACTGATGTGTAGCTTATTTGTGTTTAGATTTGCGCATATGGGTAAAATATAGTTAAGTCTAGGTCTAGTGTATTGTTAGGTTACCTTGAGTCTTTGTATAATTTTTGTAAGGATTAAGTTTAGATTTGATTTTGTGTGTATTAGTGCATCATGGCGTTTCTGTTAAGAGAAAGAAAAGACGTATTGTTAGAGGTTGCGAAGGAATTAAGGGTAGAAATTGATATTACTTTACCCAAGATAGAATTCAAGAAAAGAATCTGTCAAAGTAAATACTATGACGAAGAGTCAGTTAAATGTTTGTTGGAGGGTATTTTGGAGGAAAAACGGGAAGAACGTGAAAAAACAGGAAATTAAGGAATTCGAGGAACGCAGACTAGCTAGAGAACTTGAGTTACAAAGACTGAGAGCTCAACTCAGTAATAAGTTAAATGAAAATAAATTGAAGGCAGGGAATAGGATTAACGATCTCACAAATGTTTGTATTTTGTCAGGAAAACGTACCGCAGAAGTTAGTGAACCGGTTAATGAGTGTAGGCCTTTAATTAACCGGGTAGTTAATAAAAGTGTGGAGAACGCTACGTCTTGTGATTTTGAAAAGGAGAATTGTGACCCCCCAGCGAGAGGGACGAACGTTTGCCCCCTGTCTGGAGGGAGAGGAACAGAAAAGAATAATCTATTTAAGATTGTGGAAGGGAAAGAAATCAACGTGAATAGGAGTAGTGATTGTGACGTGAAAATGAAAGTAGGGGTATGTGAAGGAAGGGTCAGAACTGTGGCGATGGGTGCACAGCGGGTAATAAATCCGGATAATATTGGAGTGGGCTCTTTTGAATTGAAAAGAGATAAGAGAGTGGCGAACCCTGAAGGATTGATTTGTGAGAATATCTGCGAGGAAAAATATACCATTGGGACGTTAATGGGTTGTGAAAAGCAGTTAACAATGAATCGGGAAAGTTTTCGAAATCATACAATAGCTAAGATAGCAGGGCAAGGGGGAAAAGAAAGTATGTGTAAAGCAGATTTGCGGAAAGGCTTGGAAGACGGGTTAGCAATGCGATTGCCTCTCTCAGAACCAAGGGAGATTTATAAGGATAAGTTTGAGACGGACAATAGGTCTAACATCGGTTCAGAATTTAATTTCGAGATAGATTTACCCGGAAAAAGAGATCGCAGTACCATTTATCGTCTTAATTTAATAAAATTGTACCGTAGAAAGCCGGAATTGGCAAATTTGGTTATGGAGAATAGCTCAGAAGGAATAGATTCCGAAACTCTATTCGGTAAAGCTATTTATGGATTTTGGTTTTCAGGGTAATTTAAGGAAAAGTCAATTGTATTTTAAATTACCGCCTGATCGAAGTAGCTACTTAAGGATGATTAACGCTAAAAAGAAAGAAAGGTTTCTACCAGAGTCTGGGACGATTGTTTTAAGGCAGAAGGATATTAATTTGGTTACGGGAAAGCCATTTAGGATCAAAACTTGTTGTTCATCCCAGATGTTAATTAATTCACTACGAGAGGATACAGAGTAACTTTTAGATTTAGGTGTAAACGGGATGGGGCAGTCAAACCGTACTCAGCCCGTTGTTTGGTTAGGGAGAGTGAACCGATACCCGTCCCGCGTATCAAATGTATGAAGTATAGGAATTTGAACCAGGTGACGCGAGCCGAGATTTATCTTTTGTTAAAAAGGGAAAGATTGGTAGGAAAGATCAACGTGGCAACGTGCGTCACTGTACTGGATTTGTGGAAGTGGTATTTCCGTCGTTCTCTATTGATGAATTATCCGAAGCACACCACATGCGTTATGACAGTTGGCATGTACATTATTAAAAAATCGAGGTTTAAGTTTCTTTGTGCTTATGATGGATGTAATTTAACGACTCTGATTTTGAGGTTGTTAGAGCAGATTGATGTATCGCGAATGGTTGACACAGACATTCTGATACAAATTTGGAAAAACCGTGTAAAGAAAATAGAATTTGTGTTAAAATGGTTGAGTAGGTTGGGTCGGAAGTCGGACAGACCAAAGGTAAATTAGAGACATGGGCAAGTTTGTTCCGTGTAGACATAATGTAGATTTAGAAAATTCATTGCATGAGCTACTGAGGCTTGTTAATTATTTTCCCAATTAAAGTGTTTCCTCAATAACTAGCGTAATGGAAGACAATACCATGAATTGTGAATAACCTGTTATGATGATTGTGATAATGCTTGCTGATAGCCATAATTTAATTAAATTTAAAATTCTTAGTTTAAACTTCTTAATTTAAAAATTTGGTTTTTAATATTTTTTTTGCAAAGCTTGGAATTTATAAATGTTTATTTTGTTTATTTAATATCGTTGGAAACACCGTTGGAATAAGTAGATGGGAATGAGTAATTCTTAGGACTGTGTACGCTCACAGATGTTTAACACAATTGAATGAGCGATTGATGTGTTAGAATTATAGAAATATTATAATTTGAGTTAATTTCTTTAAAACCCTAAATTTTGAAATGTGATGTAACTGTATGAAATGGAAAAAAATGGTCCAAGTTTCGGAATTTAAGTTTTTTTTGTAAAGTGTAAGTTTTATAGAATTTTGGATTTATTTGTTTATTTTACTTGTGATTGTATGTGTTTCTTGGATTTCTGTCCTGATCGGTCTCATTGATAAGACAACCCTTTGGTGTGAAATGTTACGAACTGAACCAAACTGAGGCCAGAGCAGTCCAGTGAAATGGACCTTTTCAGGGGGAAGGAGTTGTGACATCGTCGATGGTTCTGAATTCCCATCTTTCGATTCACAATAGGTTTTGTGGCTTTACCAGCTGTTCAAAGACAAGTACGACACCCATCGATTGTCCCTGCATTTTTATGATCCACCAGCTGTGGAATGACCAGTGCACGTGGCCATGGGGCCATTGTTTATTGTTTGAACTCAGGGAGTGAAGAGAGACAGACGGATCGCCATAATAGTAAGGTAGAGCCGGCGCCCCATTGACAATAGGCGAAGCCTATCTTAAAATAATCATGTCGTCTTTTCTAGTGTTGTGTGAAGGGAATACTATGAACAGGTGGCGTGATGGACAAGTGGGTCCAGATGTTCGACAAGGAACTATGGCGCCTTGGGCCAGACGGCTCGGGTGTGTTTTGGCGTGTTATGCGCAAATAGGACGAGGGAGGTCAAGAGAGACTTTTGGGACCTGCCAATGAGAAGGAACGAGGGGTGTGTTGTGAACACACCCCTGGTGTTTAAAAGGGTTCTTTTTCATGAGAGAAAGAGGAGGACGGAGAGAGAGACGAGAAAAAGTCCGGAGAGAACGGACGGAAGGAGAAGGAAGGACGGAGACGGGAGGAGAGAGAGGGTAGGAGTCCGGGATTGGAGGGAAAAAGACGATGAACGCCGGTGGCGTTGAGATTGGAATATGAACTGACTACACCGGCTTGGCAATATTACTTCATTAAGAATTGTTTATCAAATAAACAATATTTTTTTATTTCTATGTGAAGCTGTAAAGACTTAATTATTGATGGATAGCTACACACGACGTTACACTATTAAAGGAGTCTCCTGAATGTGTTAAATCTGAGCTGAATTTATTTTTAGCTCCTCCTACCCAAACTGTAATAGAAAAAGGTCAATGGGTACAATTCCATCCCATTACTAATCTTGCAGATGGAGGTCCTATGGAATTCCTCATACCTGGAAGTGGTGATGCTTACCTAGATCTCTCTCAGACCCAATTACATGTTCGAGCAAAAATCTTTAAAAGCGACGGTAAAGTAATTACTAATGAAAATAAAGTTGGACCTGTAAACTCTCTTATTTTTGCACAGTTTGTTTTCCCAAGTAGACGTTTGCTTAAACGAAAGAACAGTTTCCTCTAGCAATAATACATATCCCTATAGAGCTATAATAGAAACTTTATTAAATCATGGGTACGACAGCAAAACTTCTCAGCTGACATCTGAACTTTATTATAAAGACACTGCTGGCAGGATGAATGTTTATGATGAAAATTATAAGGAACCGAATGAAGGATTCAAAAGCCGCGTGAAGTTCATTAAAGGAAGTGGAACTGTTGATATGGTTGGACGACTACATGTGGATTTATTTAACCAAGACAGACTTTTATTAAATTTAGTGGATGTGAAACTAAAACTCATCCGAAGTAAACCATCATTTTGTTTGATGGGAGAAGGAGATTAGCATACATAAAATATTTAATATTGAATCCAAGTAGCAGGTTTTGCATACATAGTCTTGTACTTAAAATATCTGTTTTTTATTAACTGAGATGGAAAATCAAACTCTTTTAGAATATCAATAAAATTCCGAAGTCCATTCGGTTCCATTTTTCTATCTTTTAACAAAAACGCTACCAAGTCTACAATGTTGGTATTTGGAAGTATTTTATTCTTGATCATTAGTTCTTTCTCATTAGTCCATGATAATGACGCACTATTTTGTTGAAGAAATTCCATAATTTTCTCAGCTTGGTATCTTCTTTTCAGAGGCATCTGATTCAAAATTTCATTTTCGATATTTATTCGTATTTCATCAGAGGAATTCATTCGGTCAAATTCTTCTTTTTTCTCATTTGTAAGTCCTCAGATTTAACTTCATGTATTGGTTCTGTTATGTTCTGGGTTGGCAGATGAAAATTTGTGTACTTTTGAAGAATTTGAGTATATAAAGTAGCTTTCTCTTGATCGCTTAAGTTAGGTTTTCGAAGAATTTTGTGCATTTCCTTATCTAAATCGGTTAAATGAATTTCAGGGAATTGTCGAAGTCTCTCTTCAGGTACAAGGACGAATTTCTTAGTGTGTTCCATGAAGTAATGAAGATATAACAGAAACTGCTGCAGGTATGAGGAAGCTCAGAAAACCTTCGCCTTTCTGTACAAGAAGTTTCCTTTTTTTATATAATGGTACTTTCCTACTTGCTAATTTTCTTAGCACTTTTTTGTAGGGGGACAGCCAAGACTTTTGATGTTTTGTCAAAGGGAAGTTTTCTTTGAGAATGTTGATGGTATATTCGCACAAAGCCTATATGAGGGAGTTTGTACAATTTCGTAAAAGAGCAGCTTTGCTTTTGCTTCGAGCCAGTTGCGCTTCAAATGATTAATATGTTGACTCGCTAACATTTTTAAGTTAAATGAAAAAAATGATTGTATAACAAGCTTTAAATAACTTTTAAAACTTAATTATTTTACCTCATGTAAACTTTTTTTCCAGTTACAGTAATTTTTGAGAAGGTATCTACTATAATAAAGTATCCAATTTAATTTAAAAGTGTGATTTCTTTTCTTAACGATCAATTATATTTAAAAACTATTATAATCCATCCCACGAGAAAAATTGACTATTTGGAAATGAACCAATTTTGAGTTATCGGGGTTGATAGAAGATATTCTCATCCTCTGGAAATAATCTGGTGCGAAGACGTAATTTTTCATCTGTTTCTGGCCTTAAATCAATAAACAAATAACCATATGCGACCGAAGTTGCATCCTTGAAACTCTCTTGAAAGTACTTGGTTTGACTCGGATACATTTGTTTAGCTAAAGAAGCCATTTACATTTTATCCCTTACATTTTTAAAGCAACTCATATAAGATGCATTTAACGAAATAGTTCGAAATTCTGCCCCTTTATAAAAAAGATTTTGAACAATAAATATAACTGAAATATTCTTATGATGACTACCTTTTGTAAATAAATTTGATAATTTTCTATCGCCTCCTAATTCGGACATTAAATCATCAATAATAATTAATGCATTACTTATCTGGCTAAGATTTGAGGGTAAGCCATCAATGAACTCGACATTAGAAATTTCATCAAACAGAGTTTGATAAGCACCATAACACCAAATGATTTTTGAAGGAGTTGGCTTAAACATTTCATAATCCAACAACTTTTTCACAAAGTAAGTTTTTCCAGAATTGGAAGAACCACTTATTAGCATAGATGATGGATGTTGTATGGTTGGAAACTCCATTGCAAATGCAAGGATTTGTAAATTTCTCATACTATTTATATTGTAAATATGTTTATAATTTTACTTGCATAAAAATATTTAACTATGAATACCAAATAATTGAGATTCAACAAAAACATTTTTATATCAACTGTTTATTTACAATAAAATAATAACAATGTACAGATATACAACAAACAATATTTCCAACAATAATGAAACTGAATTGATTAGAGTAAATGATATAGCATTAACATTTCAATGTAAATAAAGAATCCTTCCTCCACACATATGAAATGTAATAGTACATCGTTAATTTTTTTAAAAAAATAATTATTTTTTGTTTTATTTCAAAAACAAAAACTAAGAGAGGTGGTCATATACCATTTACAGAATAATTTCATGTACATAATCTTTGTTGTTGTTGTTGTTTTCTGATGCCACCTGCCTGACGTAGTCAGATCGAGGCCCACGAAATTCATCGTGGCATGGGCAAGAGGTACGCCTGTCGTTGGCCTTGAGCACCATACAGGTGACAGTGCGATTTTAGCTCGGTGAAATTCCCTGAAGGGACGATAGATGGCGACACGACCTCTATCTCCACCTCCACAATTTCTGCATGTAAACTGAAGGGGAGGGAAATATTCTCCAGTTCCTGCGCTCGTGATTAAGCCCACAAGACTACGGACCCACTGATTTAACGAGCACGTACTCCGTGTGTACTCGGAGGGTATTTGGTGGCATCGAGCATCGAACCCAGGCCTTCCGGTCTGGAGTCCGATGCTCTAACCACTAGGCTACCTACGGCCACTTTTCATAAGCAAAGCAACATTTTGACAGGGTGAAGGAATGTTTCACTCTAATACAGATATATATATATATATATATATATATATATATATATATATATATATATATATATAAATACCCAAATTTTTACAAAATATAAAAACTCAAAATTTTGAGATGTATTTATCTATAACGTATTTAACATCAACATATTTACTCATTCATCATGGTGAATTTTTTTTTCAAGTGAAAATAACATAAGTTTGCTATTAAATTTTAAAGTGACCATATGCTAAAGTATTTATTCCATCTTGTAGAATGTATCTTTTGCTATCAAAAGGGCTCAGAGTTGACTTTTGATAAGCCACAGTTTGCACAATGTGATTGTGACTTGCTATTTTTTTAGCTTTGGCTAATCCACGACGACGACATAACAAAGTCTCTTTGTAGTCTGTATGTCTAATTTGTTGTTGGATAATAAAATTTTTGAGACTCCTTTCGCCGTTTTTTTCTCCATTTCAGCACTTTTTAAACTATGCATTTTTGGTTTGAGCCCAACAAATTCAAGAGCCAAACTGGATGATAACTCATCTTTCATCTTGCCAAGCACTTTTTTATTTATTTCGCTGTATAGGGGATGAGTTTGGGGATAATCGGAAGTATCGAAGAAATGTAGATCTTTCTGCATATCTTCATACACGTCTTGTGTTACAATTTCATAGCACAACGAATCAGTATCAGTAAAAAGTAATTTTGCATTGGTATCGTATTTTGATTTTATATACTTATAATGAAAATTATGCATAAGAATCTTAGATATGTCTAGAATGGAGAAACCAATGTAGATCGGTCTATTTAATAAAAGGGAAACTTTTTTTCTCTCTATCGAAACTAAATCTGTTGTTATTATACGAACATTATGAAATGCTGGAGAAGCAACGAGTTTCTTAGATTTTTTCTGATCCTGTACAAGATCTATTACTGTGCGCTTCCGTAGATTTTACATGGTCTTACCGAATACGGCATTATTTAAAAGTTTAGAGATTTTTTTCAAATAAGCTTTTCGCGTTTTTTCTTTTTTCCGTATTAAAATCAATATATTTTTTAAGCCAAGGTCTTTGGTGAAATTTAAGTACTTTGTGGATTTTAGTTACTTTTAAACCTAGAGAAACATACTGTTTTAAATTTCTATAGTGAACGATATATCCTTTTTTACTCATTAAATTAGGAACTAATTTCGTTCAGCTATTGGTATTTAAATTATGTTCTTGCGCTATTTCTTTGCAGTATGGAGACAGCATATCATTTGTCACATTTAATGTTTCTGGGGCCAGGGGATAGTCATTATGTAAATTGTGTAGGTTTTGTGGATAATCCATGTCTACTTCTAAAATATAACCTATGTCTGACTCATCTGGAATTTCCATAAAATCAATTGGCTGTGTAATCCACTCAAAACCGTGAGTAGGTAAGGGTTGGGACATTTCCCATCCATATAAATTATTTGCATCCAAATAAAGGATGTATTTAGATGGTTTGTTTTCCTCGTAAGAATCTAAATATTTGTTGTTAGCTGAACTAAATCTATGAGATATCATTGAAATGCCACCTCTTATGCCTCTCTGGACAAATAAATGCATGTCTAAATCTGTAAAAAGTTCCAGTTTGACTCGCGACATGTAAAGACATGTTTGCCAAGCGAGTCCGGGAGCCGTGTAACAATGACATGGATCTAGTTTGTAAAAATTTTAACATAATTGTCGAAAATTTTGAAAAACGTCTGCAAGTAGAATTACGTCACTCGTCACGTACAGATCGTGATACTCTCCTATAGTTTTAAGATTAAAACTTTTCCATACGTTTTGACAATGTGCATAATTATCATCACTTACAGTTTCATTTGTAAGTGAGCTAAAAAAGGCTTCTTTAGAGGGCAAGCATCCTTCATTAAATTTTTGGAAAGTATCCATATATTCATAGGGGTAAATTCCTTTATGAAGCATCAGATTGGGTTTTTCCTTGAAAAATTTATTTGTTAGTGTTAATTCATTTTTTTCTAAACTTTTCGAGAGAGGCATTTAAAAATTGCAGCGATATAGTCATTTCTGTTCCATTTCTTCATCTTCATCACAAAACAGATAAATCCGTATAAGAGTCACTGTCGTATTCATCGATTTCCGGAAAATATTATGCAGTACTGTCGTTGAAACCCAATGACAATGTCATATTGCTAAGAAAAAGTAAAAATAAACTACGAAAATAGTTTTGTAAACTTTAGAAAGCGAAATACGTACGAACGTGCTCTTCAGTCAGCGTCACAAAAGGAAAAATGAAATGTGCATCGTAACGTCAAGTTGAGTATCGTCTGAAATCTGGGCATGTGCGCTAGAAAGCGCAGTCTGGTATGCAAGGAGTTAATATCGAAATCCTTGCCACATTCAGTCGGTATGTGATGTCTAAGATATCACACTTCAGGATGGCATTGACTGTTGTAGTTTTCAAACTCTTGTAAGTGATCAGCCGGTAATTGTGCTTAATATTTTCAACAACAACCCCACAAACAACGTAGTCCGTTCGTTTCGAGCCATCTGTGTAGATGGGCTGGTAAGCAGTGGCGCCCCCGAAGGCCAAGGCATTCTTTGGAAACCTGTGTATCAGGAAATGCCCGTGAATATGATTGACCAGAAAATATGAATCGTCTGACCAAGTGATTTTCTTGCATTCATCTATGATCCAATGCAGACGTTCCATGGACTGTTGGGGATGACGTGATGTCAGCACAAGAGAGTGATTCGGGTGCCAGTTACGTAAGGCTCCCTTCACACCAAACGATTCCGAGTCTGTAGCAATCTTGCCAATTCACAGCGATTCTGAATGAACAGAGATTTGCCTTCACACCGCCACGTCCATCAGTTGCTGTCGAACATGGATGCTGTTTTTAATGCTTTAAGACGATTAACGTTTCAAGCTATTAATTTCACAACTGTGTCTCTATTCATTTATTTTCAAATTGAAATACATAAAACAAAAAATATAAGAGAACGGTTTTTTTTAATATATTTTGCCTGTTAGTATCAAGTGTAATTATGGTCTGAGAAAAGTAGTAACAAATAATAAATATGTATTGTAACTATATTATAATGCAATTACTTTTACAAATAATATATCTAATGTTTTTAAAAGGCATTTCAAATGTTATATACTACAGCTTTTGTTGCATATAACAACTATTTTTTTGACTATGCATCTAAAAATGGTTTGCTAATACATTAATGAATTAAAAATTTTGCATGCCATTTACATTTTGTTTGTTTGTAACAAAATTTGAGATCTATGTAGTAATAAAATGGATTTTTTTTTAAAAAAATAAAATTATCGACAATATCGGTATTTTATTTTATTTTAGCATTCTTATAAATATTTAATTTTTTTCTCTCCCAAAATTAAATAATTTCTTATCAAATTGATCTCTGAAGCTATTTCAAACATCCTTCAGAATATTCCCTTCCCCCCAAAAAACACACTTTGCTTTAAAGTGTTAAAAAGTAAAGAAAGTTTTCAAATTTCTAAGATTGAATAAAATAATACATGCATAATTAATTTTATTATTTGCGCAAGATTAGCAGGGATAAAATACAGCCTACAATCTCGGCGACAAGAATTAGAGTTAGTTTACATATAATGAAAAAGAATACCACGCACGCACGCACGCACGCACGCACGCACGCGCACACACACACACACACACACACACACACACACACACACACACACACACACACACACACACACACACACACACACACACACACACACACACACACACACACACACACACACACACACACACACACACACACAAGCGCCACCTATTGGCATAAGAACAAACTCATGCTAACCCTAACAGAGAAATTCATTATCTTCAAAGATCTGAAATCAGTTTCTTTAATAGAAACTTCATGTGAAAAAGTCACTAATAACAAAAAACAATAAAAATAAACACTCTTTGTTTGAATTCGCTTTTTCTTTAAGAAATAGCTCTCGGCTGTTGGTGAATGATTGAAGAAAATCTGACCTACCGAATCACGCGTGAATGAGAATGACAGCGGATTGAACAGGTTTCGGTTGGTGTGAAGGAGGAAAGCGAATCTTGGCTTATTTGAGCGGGAAATTACGAAGCCGAATCTTGGTCGATCAGACAAGTTTGATGGTGAATGAATCGGAGTTGTTTGGTGTGAAGGGAGCCTAAGTACACACACGCAGCAATGTACGCTGCACTGTATTTTGAGACACATCATCTGCTTACTATTGTTGTTGCTGGTGGTGTCAACTACTGTATCCCTTCTGTTGTGTTGAGTAATGCCACCTCTGAAATCAATGGGACATGATCGACTAACCACCGACCAGCAACTTGTCATTTCCCTATTCATACATCACTTTCGATAAGTATATTCAACAACTGCACGTTAGCAACCAAACAGTTGCATCCTGGCTTGCGGGTCCACCACCACTTCCTGGTAGATGTGTCGATTCACGCGAGCTGCGTAACTCTTGCACCACAGGCATCTCAAATTCACCGTATTTTCTCGTTCTAAACCATTTTTGCCATAACCGGTGCAAAAGGGATGCACCGGAGTGTGTATCAGCTGAAATTTGAAATGTGGACCCAATTATCTCATCTTAGTCCAATCACCATGTCCTTCATTCTGAATTGCACCTCCATTGGGGATGGCCTTGCATTCACTGCTACTACACATGTCCTCATTAACAACAATAAAATTCCTCAGTGATTTCCCTGGTAGAAATAATGATACGGTTATTGCCCATTCTCCAGGTTTCTTCCCTTATATCTATTTAACGTGTGAAGGAGAATAATGCATTTCTCATAATTTGTATGACTCGGTATAAAGCGCCTATCCTGAAATTTGCAAACTTTTCTGGTCACTCCTTTTTGATGTTGAATTTTCAATGTCATATATATATGTAGTTGTGAGTGAGAGAATATTAGCGTCGCATATATTGTTCAACTACACGAGGACTTTTGGTGACGGTCCACATAATTTTGAACCATGTTCAAGTGACGTGAACGACACCTGAGCTGACACTCCCTCTCCTAACTACCACACCACACCAACGGAAGGACGTTTCAGCTCTGGACAGATTTAACGTTCATCGATGCCCTACACGGCGGGTCTTTAGTGGTACTGGGCTCGAACTCGTGACATGCCTGCCATGATCCGATACCTTGACCACTGGGCTACCGCAGCCCATCATGTAGTTGGGTATATTACTCTAAAAATAGCAAATCTGTGTTATACTTCGCTGAACAAAATTCGAATCAAATTTTAATAAATGAAATTAAATTGCTTAATTTTGGTTTTACTTTTTATTCTTTTATTATAATTATTATTATTATAAACAAGAATAAAATAATGTATAAATATTTGCGAAATCTTTTTGTGGTGGTTCTCTGAAGTTTTTGTGAATAATTCTGCCTGTGTTCGTTAAACATATGTATACCAATTTTGATGATAATAATATATAATGAATCTCACCTATAAAAAACAGATAGAGCGTTATATTTAATTCCTCTATTAAATGTTTCATCTATAAAATTTGTAAATGAGATACATTAGTATTACAGTGAAATACGTGTAACGCGAAAACGCTTAGGACAAAATATCGGTTATTGCGAAAAAATACAACGGTCCCGACAAACTGCTATTTATTTTCAGACATTTTTTTTTCAAAATATGAAATGAAAATCGCTTAGCACGAAAATATTTCCCTTCTGGAAATGAACAAAATACGGAAAAACACCAGATGCGCAGGCGAGATTAAAGAGGGGTGCTTGAAAAAGTTTTTTCTTCGGACTGTCCTACTGCAACGAATTCTTCCGATGGTACAGTAGATCAGGGGTGACCAACCCGCAGCCCGGTGGTCGCATGTGGCCCACCTTGAATAATTTTGCGGCCCGCGAGATTCTTTACTACTTTACAAAATTCGACTATTTTCTACAATATTTTTGTTTAAAGAGTTTTTTTTCTAAAAAATAAATCCCATAACTGTTATTATTTTATCACGTTGCTTCTGTTACTGCGAATCTATTTTCTTTCAATTCCTACTCTTTTCACTCACACTCTCTATATATTTATGCATTTACTTACCTTGGTGGAATTTTCAAACGTTAATAAAATACATTTTAAAGCGCTCAATTGAGCTGAAATTTTATATACGTGGTTATTTTGGATGACAATACAATAATTTTTAATTCTAATTAATAAAAATTAATTGATTAAAACTAATTATTCAAAGAATTACAAATACAGCTACGTTGGCATCCTTTTTGGCGACTTGTGTCAAAACTTGAAAAGGTTTTTTTCTCACGTTTTAAAGTATTCAGTTGAACTGAAATTTTATATATACGATTGTTTTGGATGACAATACAATACTTTAATGATAATTAATAAAAATGAATTACCACTTAATGTTGTGACTTTTGTCATATGTACATACATATTTATATTAATTGTAACTGTTTAATAAAAGTAGCTAAAATAAAAATTTTCTTTGTTGAGATCTAAGTAGGAATTGACTTAAAATTTATTTTTTCTATTACTTGTTTTAAATTGAAATTTATCAAACATAAATTATGCTCTAACTTAGCGCACGAAAATCTGCAACATCAATTACGATACGCAAATACACATGCATTGAGATCGACTTGCAAAAACTAAGTGAAAGAGTTGAGAAACAGATATCTCTATAATTAACCAAATTAAACATTATTTGATCATTGCATTATTATTATTATATTATCTATGTTTGTATACATGAAAAACAGTGAAAACAATAATAATATCAGTCTATTTTAAATTTTCACTCCAACAAATGTTTGTAATGGATCCAAATCTAATATAAAGATATATATTTTTATATGTGGCCCGCAGGATTGTAAAGTTCTCCCGAAGTGGCCCGCGAAGTCGTTTGTGTTGGCCACCCCTGAAGTAGATGATGATGAAGTATGTACAGCCCCAATTATGGCAGATAAAGATGTTTTGGAGTCTGTTCAAAGTTCATAAAATAACATTGAGGCAATGAAATGACTAATACACGAATCTAGAACTAATCTCACGATCCTCATCGACGCCAATGCAGTTGCCAGCCGAAGACTAATCAACAATAATTTTAAACATTCCACCCCAGCTCTAAATAGTAACCGAACAATAGCATCGATATAACCAGACTTAGAACAAAGCACGTAAAAGAAATGAAAATCTCAATAGACTGACAAAGATGTTACACAAATCATTGCCCCAACTGTCTTAATGGTTATCTGTCTCCACAACGTATCCTCAGTTGCACAGCAATTCAAGCCAGGCTGCACAATATCAGCACAGAAGACTTGCTCTGCTCTGATAAAGCTGTTGAGAGGTTGCCGATGCTGTCTTCGACAGCTTCAAAGTGTGTGTGTGTGTGTGATCTAAAGCTTCTTTTTTATCAATCTGCACACCATGAACACGCCAACAACAACAACTAGTGGAACTGAAATGTCAATTGTATGGGAAAATGACTACAACCTAAGGATGATAAATGATTTATTTAACAAGATGAAATATCTAGATTATATACTGAACAGCAAAGGAGAACATCTTTCTCCTACGTCTAAAGCTTAGCGTCCCTAACGTCCGTCTACCTATTTTCCCGTGTGTCCTTTTAGTCGGACATTCCTGACGGGGTGTGACGTCAGTGTGGACTGCTCCACCCTAAGTACAGGGGGAGAGGTTGTCCATTGCACATATCCAACCCTACATCGGCCATCATGACCGGGAAGGCGACCTCGCCTGATTACATTCAATGATAAAATGTACAGATACATAGTAATGAAATTTTAAAAATGTACACAGTTACACAGTAGATGAAAGAACTATACACAACACAAAATATCGTCAAAGAAAAAGTACAAAAATACTGAAAAATAAACATATTTAAAGTAATATTTCATAAATAGAAAAAATTTCATACATTACCACTGGGGTAAAACAAATTATGTTAACGATACAAATAAGATCAAGGCTAAAATAAGAATCTGGAATAAGGAACAGGAACATATTGAAGCAAGATGCTCCTACTTCTAAACACTTAAATTTGTACTAAAATGAAATAAGAAAATGTTAGAGTCATTCAATAAAAATGGAATCAAAAATAAATAAATAGATAAAAAGTCTGTTGTTAATGATGTCCATAACGAAAGTCTTTCACAGGAAGAAAAATTGTGAACAGTTTTTAATGGAGAAATCAAGTAGAGTTAGTTTGGCTTGGCCAGAGTTTCATGAATTCTGCACAAGTAGACGTTTTTGATGGTCCGTCGACAAAATCACACTTTTCTACGTAATAAGTGTCATTGTGCTTGACATTTCTAACTTTGTATGGTCCGAGGTATTTTTGCTTAAGTTTCAAGCCTGGACCAAACTGAGTGCGTTTAATTGCTACTAGGTCATGTAGTTGATATTTATGAGCTTGTCTGCGCCGGAGATTGTACGTGCGGCGATTTTCTCATCTTGATCTTTGTAGATTTGCTTTTTGGCATCTTGACGGAGAGCATCACGTTGTTCTTGGAATTGAGCTGTAATCTCATCGTTAAGAAGTTCGACAATCTCAATGTCCTGGCAAGACTTCATCTTGGTGCCGAAAAGGAGCTCAAATGGAGTCATTTTGATGCTTCTTTGAAAAGTTGAGTTCAGGATTTCTTGCAGGTGGAGTACGTGAGAGTACCATTTCTCAGGATCGTCGACAGAAAGTTTTGACAGCACAGCAATGATGGTGGAATTTTGTTTTTCAATTTGGCCATTAGATCTTGGGAGACCAGTTGTAATGGAGATATGAAGGATGTTTTGCTTTTTACAGTAATCTTCAAATGCGGAGGAAGTAAATGCGGATCCTTTATCAGTGATAATCCTAGCGGTTTCCGAAGACATGTCTTTGGTTTTCTAATCGATTTATGACTTCTGCAGCGTCCGTAGATTTAGTGGGATACAGCCATGTAAATTTACTGAATGCGTCAATCACTGCAAAAACATGCTTATATTTCTTAGAAGTTGTCGCTAGGGGACCCAAATGATCTACATGAAATGTATGGAGTGGTAAATCGTTTTTTTCTATCGGGTTAAGCGTGCCATCTTGTTTACCGCGTTTCCGGTTTGTGAGAATGCATGCAACACAGTTTTGAATGCATTTTTCAACTTTGTCTTTAAGTCGTGGGATGTAAATGTCTTTGCTAACTAAATCTTGCGTGCGTAGAACAGCAAAATGTCCACGTTCATGTGCAGTTTTAATGATGTTAGCCTGCATTTCGTCAGGTACCACTAGTAAATCGGTGCCATTGACTGTTTTGTAAAGAAGTTTGTTTTTTTACGATATAGTTGTCATGCGGCGTTATTTCTAGAAGCGTCTTTATCGTTGTTATTTGGTCATCAGCCTGTTGTGCTTTGAGAAATTGAAGATGAACACTATTTTGGATTAGCATACAATGTGGAGGTCGACTGAGAGCATCCACATGAGCCATCTTTGAGCCTGTACGGTGTTCTATTGTATAATTAAATTCTTGGAGATAAAGTGCCCATCTGGCTATCCTGGGATTAAGCTCTTTTTTACTTAGTGTTTTGACGAGGGCGTCACAGTCAGTAATAATTTTGAATGATGTTCCTAGTACATAGATGCGAAACTTTTTAAGTGCTTCGACCACTGCAAGGACTTCTAGTTCAAAACTAGTGTACTTTCTTTCATGGTCTGATGTCTTTTTTGACATGTAGAATACAGGGTGAAACTGGTTCTCATGTATGGAATTTTGGAGTAGGACTGCACCCAAACCATCGATTGACGCGTCAGTGTGAATCTCAGTGGGAGAATTTTGGTTAAAAATACTTAAAACGGGTTGTTGGGAAAGTAAGTATTTTAATTTTTGAAATGCTGTCTGTTGTTCAGCATAAAATTGGAAAAGGGAGTCTTTACGAAGGAGGTCACTCAAAGGTTTTGCTATGGTCGAATATGAGGGTAAAAATTATTTTCTAAAATAGCCAGTAAGACCAAAAAATCGGCGAACGTCTTTAATACTTTTAAGATCAGGATAATTAATAACAGCTTTAGTTTTTGAAGGGGAAGGAAACAATCTACCGTTTTCTATAATATGGCCAAGAAACTCAATTTTATTATGTAAAAATTGACATTTTTTAAAATTTATTTCAAGTCCGTAATCACAAGCTACCTGTAGAACAATTTTTAGATATTCAAGGGCTTGGGACTCATTAGCAGCGGGAATAACGACATCATCCATATATGGGAGAACAATACTTTTCGAAATCAGATGTCGGAAAATGGCATTTATGTCCCGCATAAAGGTGGAAGGACAAGTACTCAGTCCAAAAGGCATTCGTCTAAATTGATACTGACCATTGTGAGTAACAAAACTAGTAAATTTACGGCTCCTTTCATTTACCGCGACATGGAAAATCCATTTTTAGATCTAGAGTAGTAAATATTTTAGCATTTTGGAGACAATCTAAAATATCGTCAATTAAAGGAAGAGGATAGTTATCTTTAATAAGTTTGCGATTTAAGCGTCTATAATCAATGCAAACTTTTGATTTCCCGTCTTTTTTCTTTACTACCACAACTTGACTAGCGTAAGGGGATGAACACGGCTCAACAATTCCATTTTTAACCCATTCATCAACTTGAGCGTCCACTATATCTCGTTCAGCAAATGACAAACGTCGGGGCTTATGAAATATCGGTTCGTCGTCAGTGAGAGTGATATCAAGCTCAATGTTTACAGTTTTTGGTTTTTTAGGCGTGTATGTCGATAGCAGTTGTTCGACTTCAGCTCGATTATGTTGAGAAACATTTGGACCGATATCAAATGTGGGCCAACCGTCAGAAATCGTCATAATAAAATTTTCATTTGCATTATCAGAAGGCCTTAAAATTTGTGCAAATTTTACTCCTGTAGGCGATATATTTAGATGTGCTTGTTTAATTACGTCACAGCCAATTATAATGTCATAATTTGTACAATAATTTGGTACAACAGAAATAGTAACAGGAAAAATTTGATCATCGATAGTAATTTCAGAATCAAAAGTTCCTATCACATTAATTCGCGAAAAACCAAAACCTGTTAATAATGTGTTGGTTTGTTTCAGTGGCGGTGCATCTATATTTATGTAAGTAGAATTTCTTAATAGTGTTAAATTGCTGCCTGTGTCTACTAACCCGTTAAGTTTACGCCCAAAAATTGTTACGTCTTTACACATATTAATAGGAGAAGGTAATTCATGCACAGCATTTACACCAGAAGGTGGTGTAGAAGTGTTACTTAAATTAGCTCGTCGGCATTCAAATGATTTGTGACCATAAAGATTACATGAGAGGCATCTGGGGCCACGTGAATGATTAGGACAAGATTTTGATAGATGACCTATATCATTACAATTAAAACAACTTTGGGGATTTCTAGCTGCGTCGGAAGCGTTAAATTTTGTGGGTTTTCTTTGGAAGCTTTGTTGTTTAAAATCGCGTCCTCGGCTTTCATATGAATGACGAAAATTCGGTGAATTAGAGTTATGTATTCCCATGTTTTTAATGACAGTTTCATAGGTACGTAATTTCAGCTTAAATTCGGAAAATGAGGTTGCACCATAGAGGATTATTTTATCTGAACGAGGCCCATCAACTCCATTAATTACGTACTGGATAATTGATGCTTCGTCAATTTTTGAATCACATCTATTTGCTAATTCACGCATGGAATTAAAAATATTGCATTAAAGTCTCGGTTTTTATACATTTTCCTTTTTCTAATTTACGGTGGATTTCTATTGAAGTGACTGAATCCGAAAATTCTTCAATTAAAGCTTTTTTGAATGACTCGTATGTATTTAAATTTCTTTGTGAAAAAAGAAATGATTTAGCAGTTCCACATACTAGACGTTTCGCGAAAATTAATTTTTGAGAAGAACTGATAGCTGGGAATAATTCAAAATTTTCTTCAACATCGCGAAAGAAACTATTTACAGAATAAAAATCTTCCCCGGTAAATTTTCTACTAGTCGCCGAAATATCCCGCAATAAAGTCCAAAACTGGGTATTCATCTCTGTAAGGGAAGCTTCGTTTGAATAGGGAGGAAAAGTATTTTGTGTACAAAGAGATGAAACGTTTTGATGTGCCGGCATGAATGAATAACCTTGAACGCTGGGCAGGGGAGAATTGCTGACCGGATGTTGCTGAAACGGGGAGTGCTGGTCTGTCCTTTCCGATGAAAAATTCCTGTCTAACGTGATTCGTTTTTGAAACTACGTTTTCGCCTTCAGAAAAGGATGCCTCCGAATTATTTAATGTTAGTTGGAATTCATCTAAGTTCGTCAAAGCTTTAAATATACTATTGCATAAATTTTGCTCGTTTGTTTCTACGTCTAAATGCAATAAATTAGCGACTGAGATAAAATCAGGCAATTGGAATTCGGTTAAAATTTTTTTCTTTGTGTTCTTCAACTCTAAACTCTTTAGGGAATGTAGAAAAATTTCTTATTTTATTTCGCGAAGAACGGTCAAATTCGGTGAATCCTAATATAGAATTTAATGTTTTTACAGCACGAGTTGTACCACATAACAACGAATTAGCAATTATAGGAATATCGCCTAATTTAATATTTTTACAGGACATCTTAATATACAAAATTAATCACTTTGAAAATTTATAAACGGTGCAAGGTTCTAATCAAAATTTCCCTATCACACTCTGAGTTAAAACTACTAAATACAGTAATTTTAAAGCCAAAATAAACAAAAAAAAAAACGTTTAATTAAATTTTGCCTACCTGGGGTTGGGGAGCAGTCCGTACAATAAATCCAAAACCAGTTGAGGCACTAAATGAATCCAAGAAAAAGAAATTCCAACAGCAACACGTTTTTACGCTTTTTGCAATGTAGCGTCCACTGAAGAAAAATATTAACGCGTCTTAAAAATTTTCTCTCGTCTAGAGGTGATTTTCCTTAATATGCAAGAGAAAGGTCGAGCCCCCAAAATATGGGAAAATGACTACAACCTAAGGATGATAAATGATTTATTTAACAAGATGAAATATCTAGATTACATACTGAACAGCAAAGGAGAACGTCTTTCTCCTACGTCTAAAGCTTAGCGTCCCTAACGTCCGTCTACCTATTTTCCCGTGTGTCCTTTTAGTCGGACATTCCTGACGGGGTGTGACGTCAGTGTGGACTGCTCCACCCTAAGTACAGGGGGAGAGGTTGTCCATTGCACATATCCAACCCTACAATTATAAACTACAATTTTTATTAATAGAGCATTAAAAATCTTGTCCTTGCAACAAATTTACTTCTAACATTGTCATCTTTATATTTTGCTTAAGCTTAAGTATACACAATCAATTTTTTGCATTATTTAAAACAGCAGTTGCCAACCTTCATGGACCCCACTAAATGAATAATTTTGTATTTGGTGGATCACTATATGGGGGACCACTATAGTTTCACTGGAAATTATGTTTGTTTCTAACTCCCATGTCTCTGAAAGGAAGCTTCACGAAAAGTAATAAATCGGCAAACCAAAGTGAAATGTTATACCGACAATTTACAATGCTTACCCACTCTCACTTTCAAATGTCGCTAGATAAACCTGTAAAAGTAGCTAAAAAGTTGCTAATAAGAAATTTTGCTAAAAGTAGTAATTAAAAAATTTTTTAAATAAAAATTATAATCCTTGTTTCATAATACGTTCTGTTACTCGTCATTTTTGTAAAATTAAATCTTCATAAAAAATATATAAATTATATCCCATTCTGTGGACCATCCCAATTATTTTAAGCCAGCACCACCAGGAGTCCGCGGACTCCTGGCTAGCGACCACTGATTTAAAACATTTAATTGGTGTTTTCAAACCTACTGCTCAGAAAACAAACTTAGAGAAAATTACATCATATGAGTTGTATGAGGTAATTTTCAAGGGATTTTCTAAGACTGTAGTATTACGTTTATTTTAACGCCATTTTGATAGATAATTTTGTACCTTGTATTATATTTGAAAGCTAATTAATAACCCTTCTTGCTAATTATTTTATGGTAAATAAATATGAAAGTAAATATTGTACTCTCTGAAATTTCTTGTACACGTATGATACTTAATTTTATTATCCCTCCCTTCTGAAATCGATACTTGCATTATCCGAAAAAAGGCTTACTACTTGTAAGTCGAATTTGTATTTATGCGTCAATAAACTTTAGTTGGAAAAAGTTATTAAATAGTTATTTTCTTAAAAAAAGTTACGAAGTAATTTTTTCAATGTGAAGTCCTGAATAAAATTTGAATGTTATTATTTTTCGTCATTTTCTAAGTTTCTGCCGAAGAACTAACTATTCAAAAGCACAATAGAAAAATTATGTAAATAAGATAATTTGATAATATCGACTGAAAGTTATTTTCTTTTATAAGCGGAAATGTCACTTAAAAGTATTTTAACTGCTTCAAAAAAAACTTTTAGCGCATTTTATTCACACTTCATCAATTTGATTACTTCACTTTTGAGAAAAATTACTTTCGAAGAATTCTATACCTTATATACGCGCCATAGACGCGTATAAGAAGGTTCCACGGAAAATTTATTAAAGCGTATGCATATCTTTCATTTTTATTTTTCTGTAATGCGTGAGATGACAACTTCACATTTTTTAAAAAAATAAAATTTAATTTTCGAAAACAATTTTTTATCGTTTTCACTTATGTTGTAAACTATGTTCAAAGGCTGTTAAAAATATTTGAAATGAAATGTCTCGTTACTTTTTAATTTTGAAACAAAAGTAAGTTCAGCAAAAATTCATAGAGAGAAAAAATAAAATATTCACTTATTTTTGACGTCGTATAATTGATTGGAATATCTCAACACATTAGATTAAATTAATTATTTTTAGATCACGTGGTTTAAATTTAATTATGAAGAGGAATCACAAAGGGAGCGAGATTTTTCCAAAAAAGATCTTTTCTGTGATATATATATATATATATTTCTTACCCAAATTATACCAATTTTCTTTTTCTCTAAATATTATTTCTGCCTTGGTGCCAGTAAAGATCTGCCGCATGAAAAAATTGATGCACATTAAATATATCGAGGCTCGAAGTCCTCACGTCAGCGTAATGTGGTATTTGAAATTTAGACAGTAGCTCAAGTGTCATCCTCGTTACTTGACAATAGTTTAAAGTTGAGGGGTCCGTAGCGAATAGATGTCATGTTATCTTCAAACTGCAATGTTAATACAATTACGATCTACACTTTCTTTCTAAGATTTGTTAATATTTCGGAACTAATTTGTTACAGGTACGCTACTCCCCAAAGACCTAATTGCCGAGATTTTAAATAGGCCTTTGTTGGAATTTTTTTTTTTTTTTGTATTGAAGACGGCCACTCATCACTAAAGAAACAGGGTGTGAAGATGAAGAAAAAAAAATCAAACTTTGCGAAGCTGCTGAGGACAGTAGAATAACATATTTCAAAAGAGATTTTAAAAGTGAAGTAACAAGAAATGTACTCACATTTTTCAATGAAAGACGGCGATGAAAAGTATGAGTACAAAGATAAAACAATAAAATATGAGGAATTTATAAATGTGCCGAGGAAGAATAAAGAAAAAAAAAATAAAAGAGTTGCAGGAAATATTAATAAAAATAATTTGAGACCGAAAGAAGAATTAAGTACTAAAGGAGGAGGAAAGCGACGAGTGATTGTGGAATTAAAAAAATATATATATAGTTGAACCTCCATATAACGAGCCTCTATATAGCGAACTTTTTCCTGGAACCAAGAACATTTCACGATTTTTTTCGTAAAATAACCTCTCTATAGCGAAGTGCATTTTATACATAACGAACTTTTTCTTTTGTGATTCAATTTTTGTTCTTCCTTTTTTTAAAGTATTTCTGAAAAAAATTTCAAGTTATTCTCTCTCCAACACATTTTATGGTGGTCCTAAATCTTGAACTGGTTTTATTAAATCCTAACTCACCGAGAGCTATAGAATTCTGGGCATTTCCTCCAAGAAGTCCAACCCTTAACCCCCATTGCCCAACTCACTAGAAACATCTTCGATATCCTCTTTCATCCTCAGTGGAGTTGTTCAGTGTCCCCGTGTTCTAATTATAAAATAATGTATGTATGTTTAATTTTGTATGTTTTAAATTATAAAATGTCCTTAAAATTCATTAATCTATATATATAAAGGAGAAAAGCGACTCACTCACTGACTCACTGACTGACTAATCACGATATCTCCGGAACTATTAAACCTATAGATTTGAAATTTGGTAGGAAGGTTCCCTTCCTAGAGTAGACATCAGCTAAGAACGCATTTTGCAAAGATCAAACCCCAAGGGGCGTTACGGGGGTTTAAGGGGCGTTATACATAATTATTTCCATTATTAAACTATTAGATGTACAGTCTTGAAACTTGGTACACAAATTTCTTTTATAAAGTAGAGATTCCTTACATAATGATTTTTATGAAAATCGACCTCCAAGGAGTGTTGAGGGCGCTTAAGGGGCGTTATGCATAATTATTTCCATTTTTAAACTGTTAGAAATTTTGAAATTTGGTTTGCGGGATACCTTTCATAGAGTACAGATCCGCTATAAAATGGGTTTTGTCAAAATCGACTCCCAAGTGGCTTTGTAGAGAATTAAGGGGCATTATAGGCAATTAACTCCTTTTTTAAACTATTAGACGTAAAATCTTGAAATTGAGTAAGCAGAATCCATTCATTGAGTAGAGATCCGCTACAAGATAGGTTTTTGTGAAAATCGTTTCCTAAGTGGCGTTGCGAGGCTTGTGGCGTTAGAGATAATTATTTCAATTTTTTTTAACTATTAGACGTGCAGTTTTGAAATTTGATAAGCGAACTCCTTTCATAGAGTACAGATCCACTACAAAATGGGTTTAATGAAAATCGACTCCCAAGTGGCGTTGTGGAGAATTAAGGGGCGCTATTGGCAATTAACTCCTTTTTTAAACTATTAGACGTAAAATCTTGAAATTGAGTAAGCAGAATCCATTCATTGAGTAGAGATCCGCTACAAGATAGGTTTTTGTGAAAATCGTTTCCTAAGTGGCGTTGCGGGGCTTGTGGCGTTAGAGATAATTATTTCCATTTTTAAACTATTAGACGTGCAGTTTTGAAATTTGATAAGCGGACTCCTTTCATAGAGTACAGATCCACTACAAAATGGGTTTAATGAAAATCGACTCCCAAGTGGCGTTGTGGAGAATTAAGGGGCGCTATTGGCAATTAACTCCTTTTTAAAACTATTAGACGTAAAATCTTGAAATTGAGTAAGCAGAATCCATTCATTCATCCGCTACAAGATAGGTTTTTGTGAAAATCGTTTCCTAAGTGGCGTTGCGGGGCTTGTGGCGTTAGAGATAATTATTTCCATTTTTAAACTATTAGACGTGCAGTTTTGAAATTTGATAAGCGGACTCCTTTCATAGAGTACAGATCCACTACAAAATGGGTTTAATGAAAATCGACTCCCAAGTGGCGTTGTGGAGAATTAAGGGGCGCTATTGGCAATTAACTCCTTTTTTAAACTATTAGACGTAAAATCTAGAAATTGAGTAAGCATATTCCATTCATTAAGTAGAAATCTGCTATAAGATGGGTTTTGTGAAAATTGTTTCCTTAGTGGCGTTGTGGGGCTTAAGGGGCGTTATAGATAATTATTTCCATTTTTAAACTATTAGACGTACAGTTTTAAAATTTGGTAAGCGGATTCTTTTCATGGTGTAGAGATCCGCTACAAAATAGTTTGGGGGAAAATTGATCCCCAAGGGTCACTGAGGGGGATTAAGGGGCGTAATAGATAAATATTTCCGCGTTTCAACAAATAGAACCACCTGCTTGAAAATTAGAAGGTATGTTCCGTTCATGGAATAGAGTTCTATTACCAAAGAGTTTGGCGAAAACGGACCCTCAAAGGAGTGGGGTTGTGAGTGATTAAGGCGTGTTATAGAAAAATTCCGGTTTTTGAATTTAGGCCATTTACCTGAAATTTGTTGAGTTAGCTGAAAAGAGTTCCACTAAGAATGAATTTTACGGAAATCAACTCCAGGGGGAAGCGGGGAGAGTTATTGGAGCGTAATGATAGACAAAATTCCCGTTTTCGATTTGCTAAGATTATAATAAAAAAAAACTTGGTTTGCATGCTTCTTTTGTTGAATTGGAATCTGCTAAGAATGCTCTCAACGAGGTATTGATGATAAAAGTTCCGATTTTGTTCTGTTAGATTTAGACTTGAAATTTAGCACGCATGCTTATTTTATGGAGTAGAGATCCACTGAAAGTTGCTTTGGTGGAAATCCACTTGATTATTACGTTAAGTGAGCGCAAAAAAATCTTTCTACTTCTATTTTAGATATAAATAGAAATTAGATATTATAATTTATGTTCTTTTTATATCAAGAGGCGAGAGTTACAGATATAAATATATTTTTCAATACAATCGAATTCTTAATGTAGATATCATTAATTCATACTATATATGTAAACAGTATACATTTATACAACATCGTGAAATACCCAGTGAAGCGGGTGGGTAAAGGCTAGTTTTAGTATAAAATTATTTTCTTAATATTGAAAATACAGTGAATTCTTCGACATTCCTTTTTCTTGTTTTCTTTGCAGTTTTTCTTTCTTTCTTTCTTTTTTGATGGGTAAGATACATAAAATAAACATATATATTAATTTAAAAAGGTATAAATAATTACTTTTTTTAAAAAATATAGTGTTCATGAATTTAAAATTTGCTTTATGTGGTTTATAAAGTATATTAAAAGATGAACCTCTATATACCAAATTTTCCATATAACGAACTTTTTCCGGGATTTAGAGACTTTGCTGTATAGAGGTCCGACTGTATATGCAATATATGAGTCAGAGCATTTATTAAAATCAAGGCTGTGGAATTAGTAGGAAAAATGACCGACTCTGACTCCTGGAATTTTAAATTTAAAGACTCCGACTTCCTTATACATATGTAAACATATACACATGTATTACAGCTTATTTTTTTTAAACATAAAAGAAGTAAAAGATGCTAAAGAAAAAAAATGATGGCATATAGAATAATATTTATTTTAATTAGCATTTATTATGAAATGGAAAAGCTGGCATTAGTAATTTCTAAAAAAAAAGTATAACTTCTCGACAAGATCTTTGATAGAGGACTGTAGATCCAATTTTATAAATTTGAGTTGAGAGTAGTCTTTTCACACTAACTTGAGCCGGAGGAAGAGTTGTTACTGCTAGGGCTACTTCTTTTAACTTTTCAGGATAGATTTGTATTTGTTCTAAAAAAAGTGTTTTGCAAGAGCGATCATATTTCTCTATTTCTTCAAAAGCTGTGTTGAAATCTTGTTTGTACTTTTTCAATTTTATATCTTAAGGTTATTAGCAACTTACTTTCATTCGCTCTGCTACAGCCTTTTCAATATTATCCCAATATTTCTCAAATGGAATAATATAAGGAATAATTTCTCAAAGGAATCCTAATACATATTAAGAAATAAATAAATAAAAGTAATAACTAAGTTTGTCATTAATTTTTTTTCAATTCACTTTAATTTTATTTCAAATTAAAACTGTCCAACAAAAACTGGAATAGGAGTCGACATGTTTTTTGTGACTCTCAACTCCGACTCCTTTTATTAAAAAAACTGTCCATGACACCGACTCCACAGTCCAGATTAAAATCAAAACAGTGGAAATTCACAGTATGCTTCCAGTAAAAACACACAAGTAATATAAAAAAAATTAAGTCAATTCCTACATAGATCAACAAAGAAAAATTTTATTTTAGCTACTTTTTCTTAAATAATTACAATTAATATAAATATGTATATACATATGACAGAATCACAACATTAAATGATAATTAATTTTTATTAATTATGATTAAACATCCTATTGTCATCCAAAACAATCGTGTATATAAAGTTTCAGTTCAACAGAATGGTTTGAAACATGACAAAAATTGTTTTTTTTAAAGTTTTGATCCAAGTCGCTAAAAATGATAAAAAAAAGCATGTTTGTATCTGTAATTCTTTAAATAATTAGTTTCAGTCAAAATTAGTTTTAACTAATTATAATTAAATTATTGTAATTTTACCAAAAACAATAATGTATAGATAATTTCAACTCAAATGAGCGCTTTAAAATATGAGAAAAAAACATTTTCAAGTTTTGACACAAGTCGCCAAAAATGATGCCAATGTGGCTGTATTTGTAACTCTTTGAATAATTAATTTCAATTAATTAATTTTTATTAATTATAGTTAAATTACTGTATTGTCATCCAAAATAATCATGTATATAAAATTTCAGCTCAATTGAGCGATATAAAATGTACTTTATTAACGGTTGAAAATTCCACCAAGATAGTTAAATAAATAAAAAAATAAATAGAGAGTGTGAGATAATAGTAGGAATTTAATAATAATAATAATAATAAAAACTGCTTGCAGGATGTATTACAGAAACAGTATGAATTCGATCTACAATAAAAAATACTGGCATCCACTTTCTCTTCTTAGAAACAATTTTCATGTTCACCACATCCATTACATTTCATAACGGCCGAGATCAGCAAAATCTTCACAAAGATTGAAAAAAATTAAATTTGGACCCATAACCGAGTAACAAAAATGACTATAAGTGCGAATTTGGTAAATCCTTTGGTTTGTGAGGGAGTGAATATTAACGCCGCCCTTTTCAGCTACACGATTGCTTTTTAGTTACGGATTTCGTAATTTTGAACCATAGTCAACTGACGAGGACAACATTTGAGTTGGCACCACTCTCCCAATTTCCACATCACACCAACGGGAGGACGTTTGAGCCCCGACAGATTTTTCGTGCACCAGCTCTTAAATACGGAGGGTCTTCATTGGCTATAAGCTCAAACTCATGACACACCGATCATGAGTTCGTGAACTGGATCACTATTTTACCACGGCAACCCTTTCGTTTGTAATAACTGAACGAGAAATCCTCATACACTTTTGAAAAAGATTTTGATACTCATCAATAATTTCCGAGATATCCATTATTCTACGATAAGAAGACGCAAAAATCAAACCCGAATAATACTGCAGCAGCATTTAGTACGGAGTAAGTACAAATAAGTGACAACCCGGAAATGTAAGACCACACTACTATAAGTATATTCAAGCGTTGGCCGGAGAAGTTTGAGAAGTTTAATTTTTCTTATTATATCCACTGTATGATTTGCCTTATTCTATAGCGAAGGAAAGTCTTCAAAGGAGCATTTTTTGTCCATTACGTTGCTTTAACCTCTAAATGTTCACAGTAGTATATTGCATTAAATGCGCATTGAATGTAAAAGGGAAATCGACGCACACAACTTCTTATGAATCTCAAAAAATATTAAGAAAATTTTTTCCAGCAAATAATTAAGCTTTCTGATTTTAGTGGAGTAGGATTACTTTTCCAGTGTCATTCAATACTGGACCGCTTTGTTTCAAAAGAGTAATAATCACCCAATTTTTGTCACACAAATTATAACTTAATCAAAAATGCATCTACATTAAGTTTATGGCAATTCAAATGTCTGAAAAATTTCCGATCTTGCCATCTTTTTAAATTGCGTTCAAAATTCACAAAAAGCACCTACTTTGCTTTTATTTGCTTAATTTTTTTGAAACTGCAGTTTGTTCCGAATATAATGAACTTACACTTCCTTATATTATGCTCTTTTTATCATCTACTTTTTAAAATGATATCAAGGCCACGATTTTGTTGAATTTTCAGGTCACTTAGACTTACTCATGATTTTTAATTATGAATCAAATTTTCAGCATCATGGCTATTTACAAACATCTTGTGCTATTTGCGTGTTTGAGACATTAATAAAGTGTCATCACACAGGACTGGACGTTCAATCTGGCAAGCTAAATTTCAATTTTTGACATTTTCAGTCGTTAAACATTTGATAATTATTCGCTATGCAACTGCAGATATACTTTGTGTTTACTCATCGCGCTGCTCACTTATTTAAATAAATGTTTAATAAATGAAGATTAAAACGACGACAAAATAAAAAGCTCGAAAATAGGTAAAGATAATTTGAGCTATAAAAAATAATCTTTGCTTAATATAACATCAATATTCCCTCATCCTTCAATAACCCAAAAGTATAAATGACTAATTCAATTTACCGATTTTATCAGGGGAAATATTTATTTAAAAAATAACTACTGCACAGAGATAAGCATAAGAACTTACACACAGAATTTCAAAACATATATTCTTAACTGGATTAATAATATAAGAAACAAACAGATTAGCTGTTCCTATCCACTAGAAAATAACTTTGCTGAAAATATATACATATCACATATAAGGAAAATAGAGTAGTGCTTTCCGTGAACGATTTCTTTAAAAAAATAAAATTGTTGAACATGTATTTCTGAAAGGCATTCTGGGGGCTCGTCACTAGTACTTACTAAAACCCCAGCAAACCTCACGGGAAAGAAGACATTCCATAGTAAAATCACCTAAAGAAGGTAAAGACCTCAAGGGATTTTCCCCCTAGAATTTGCCTTTGTTAAACATGCTTTTTTAATGTAATGCATATCATCACTTAGTTAAAAAAGGAGGAACAATACATATAATGTTTCTATGCTTTTGTTCCTGTTCATTTCCTGGAATTCACGTAGTTATATATTGTTACATTTTTACTTTTCATTTTTTAGGGATTAAAAGAATTTTTCATTACCTACCCAAATGGCCGTTAAGAATGTGCTTGTAGTATTTGCCTCTTCGAATTTTTCTTGGGAAAAAAATCTGACTCTCGAATGCCCTAAATATAATTTAAACAAGAAAGCTCTCAAAATATTGTTAAATTTTGAATTTTGCTATCATATCTTTAATGATGAAGATATTTGAATCAGGAATAAAAGTTCTTTTTTTATTTAAAAAAAAAGAATATATTCTGATCCAAAAGAAAATGTTACTTACTTTCTTATTAATTAGATCTTCCTATAAACATTTTTATCGTCTGCGTTATTGTTTAAAAGTGATAGTTTTTTATTCTTATTGCTAATTAATATCTTTCTTAGAAATTGCACCATTAATTTATCCTTCTTATGTCTACAAAAGTTACATGTAACATAGTTATTCAAAGGGTGCCGTATCATTTTTATAAAAATTCTTACGAGAAATTTGCAGGTTGCTTTCCGTTTCATAACACAATTTTAATTAACGGCTCATTTCTCGAATTCAGAAAGACACGTTCAAGTTATTTTACTTATTCTACAGTTGTAATTTAAAATTAAGTTGCATTCAGTGGCAACACTAATTAAGTAAGAATGAACTTTTCGTATAAAGTTATCCTGTCTTTTGCAGAAAATATCTACCATTCGATAAGAAGATGGAAAAATGTGGCAAATATAAATCAGAACAAAATTAAAAAAAACTTTTAATTAATTTTAAGAAAATGGTAATAAGAGGAATTGAATTAAAACAACCTACTTTTTAGTTAGTTACGTTTCCTTTACGAGAGAATAATAATTCGAAACTTTTTTAAAAATAAATATGAAACTGTATCAAAGGATACGAATTCCAAAATTTACTTTTGAAAAATTAATTACACGTTCTTGCAATTAGTTTGATTTCGTAACTTTTTTAGGCTAATAGATAACGAAGATAATTTTATTCATAGGTTGAATGGTTGTCTCCTCATTTTGAAGTAAATTTTTATTACGTGGAATAGGAACAAAGTGTAATAATAAATAAATAAATATTTTATTTTATTTCCTTTTTTTCCGTGGTAAAAGAAAAAAAATAAATACGTGTGTGTGTGTGCGTCTGAATTTAAAACACACCAAAAAATATCCTAAAAATATTTGCATATATTTTCAGAAAATACGATTTATATCTTGTTTTCCTCTGTACCTTATTTCTGAAAAGAAATAACGTGGAAGGGAAAAAAAGTATATTAAAATCGAATATTCTTATGCCTATGATAGAGCAAATAAACTAGAAATAAAATTAAAAATTCAAATATTTTTGACGTTTGATATTTAAAATTATACATAGAATGAAGAGCGCTCAATTTTTATGTATTTATTAAATTATAAAATAAAAATAAAACGTATCTCAAGTATTATTAGATAAAATTTTAAGACTGTAAAAAAGGACAAAATATTGTATGCATTGCGTGTTTCTTAGTTTCTTAAATTTTCATCTTCCATTGTATTTCGTGCTTAAAACAATTGTATATTAATAAAAATAATTGTTTTATCCATAATGCATAAATAACTTTCATAAGCCTTTGATTTATTTTGTCTGGAGAAAAAATACAATTTACACAGAGTAGGGAAACTAGTTTGTTAGTGTGTTGGAAAGTTGCATTTGTGGTTATTCATTATGCATAATAAAGTCAGAGTAAAATACAGTTAACAATAAAAACGACAATCGAAAACTTTTCAAGAATGTATATATTTACTAGTTGCATGGCCCAGCTTTGCACGGGCTTTCTCTTTTCCTCATGACGCCAGCAATAATGTGTGTGTGTTTGAACGTGTGCAATGTAAGTGATTTCTAAAATTATTTCAGTAAATTTCCCTTTTTCGAAATTTATTCCACGTATTTTCGATTTAAGACAGGTTTTTTCCCCTCTCTCTAGCCCGAAAATAACACGGTTTTTTTAGTGTAAAATTATTGTTCCCTCTTCCCCTCCACCTCACAGGTAAGATATAGCTTCAAATTTCGATGTATGACTTATAAAAACAATATTACGTTATTTAAAAAATTATTAATGTGAAGCAATAAAAAGAAAATGATTCTGATGCTAAGAGTAAAACAAAAAAACGTTCATTATTTTATTAATAATAGTTAGTTTCCAAGAATCTAAAATAATAAAATAAATTTCAGATATTCATGAATTAATCAATCGTTACATATTGTTAGCTTAAAAATGTCTCTAAAATGTATTTTTATCCAAAATAATAGATGATGTACTTTTTAATTAACAAATAATTAATTAGTAATGAAATAATAGAAATAATCCTTTTAAAAACATATATATATATATATATTAATTAAATTCCGTTTTCTATAAGTAATAAATAAAAGAAAAATTTACAGATAGCTATTGAAACGATTGCTTTTTTTTAATGCTTGAATAAACATATATATATATATACATATATAAGTTATAAAAAAACAGTATGGGGGAAAGCCTAGATATATATTTACATGTACAAAAAAAAAAAACCTTAAAAAAGAAAAATAAATATCTGGTAAAAACATTTTGATATATATATTTTTTAATTTCATAGTTTTTCATGCCACTGTGTTTAGTAAATTATTTAAACACGTATCGGACGAAAAAAAAGTATATTTTACAAAATTAACACATATTCATTATTTAAACAATAATTTCCTTCTTAGGTTTTAAAATAATAAAATGGGTTTAAAATGTTCATTTAGCAAATAATTGTAACATACCGTTTGCTTAAGAAATAGCAGTAAAAGAGAAAATCTCGTGTATAGATATATAATATTTTATTTATATTATATAGCTGGTATACCCGTTCTTCGCACGGGTGAATTGAAAAATTAAACAATATAGATTGAAAGATAAAGAAGTTTTTAATAAGTTAACTTTACGGGGATCGCAAATTTAAAAAAAAAAACTTTTTGCATATCTCAGATGAACAAAAAAACATATTTGTCAAATTTTAAGTCTGTAGATCTAATAATTGATAAAAGGGATTTTTATTTATTTATAACTCCCCATAACTCTCCTGTCAGTCGATTTTTGAAAGCACCTTCCTAAACTGATCGCTGCTCAGCAAAAGTAACACATTGTTACAAATTTTGTCTAATGATCGCTTAAAATAGTGTAAATAATTTATATCTGGAAGTGTAATACTTTAATATTTACTTTCTGTTGTATTTATTTTATGTTGAAATCTTGCCACCAGCTCTCCCTTTGAAATCTAGTTTTATTATGAAATAAAAAAAATAGAGTAATTACACTGATCAACGGAATAAATTAAAAGCGAGCGTGCCCTGGGTCATGGTGTAGACAAAACAAAAAGAGTTTCTTCACACATAAAAGATAAATATATGCTATCACGGATTTTTTTGCAGCGCACCCCAGAATTGCTTGCAGATGACAGAAATTTTTCCTATTTTCTTGACAAATATCGTTATATTTTGGACACTTTTTACAATTTTTTTATAAATTATAGCCTATGCTATAAATTATAGCCTATGTGTTATTCTGATGTATACGCTATATTATTGTAAAGTTTCATTAAAATCCATTCAGTTGTTTTTCCGTGAAAGATTACCAAACATCTCTCCAAACATACTTTCGCATTTATAATATTAGTAAGGATTGCATGAATGTTAGAATCGATTTTTTAATTTAGTTAACAATGCTCGCATTCTTCTTACCTTCTATTACTTCTCTCAGGTCCGGCTCAAATAAAAACTTTGCTTTGCTGCAAAATGAATTTTTAGGGCCTTGAAACAAATTTCGTAAAATAAAATAATTTTTTATATTTTACTATTTATAACAATGCAAAAATTGATGTTATATAAGTTGCATGGAAATAATGAATAACTAAATTAGTTTAGTACGAGTAATACTTCTTTCACGCCAAAAAATTATTAATAAATTAAATGACAAAACTTTACTTTTCCTTCATATAATCAGCTTCATAAACTAATAAAAATTTACGATTCTTTTGAAATTTAAATAGGACTAGTCTTCTTTTTTAGAACGAAAAATGTACTGAAAATTGATGTACAAGACTAGCTGATATATCCATTCTTCATACGGGTGAACTGAAAAATAAAACAATAGAGACAGAAGGAAAAATAATTTTTTTTATGTGTTAAATTTTAAAATGATTTGCAAATTAAACAAAAATAAAAAAAAAATACTTTTTTAGTATATTTCTGCTGAAAAAAAATCATATTGAAAAAAAATTGAAATTTGTATGTTTAATAGCTGAAAAAAGGGATTTTTTTTCTCTAACGCTCCCATAGCACCCCTGTAGATCAACTTTTGAAAACCCCCTAATTATCTGATCTCTGCTCAGCAAAAGTTATATGTTTTCTTAATTTCTTTATAGGTTTAGCTATGCATAAAAGGGATTTTTTAAAATATAAAAGGCCCTCGCAATGACCCTTAGATGTCAAGTTTCTCAAAACACTTTCTTAGCGGATATCTACTCCATGAAAGAACCATGGCAGCTAAATTTCAGGTCTTAGCGTAATAGTTCGAAAACGAGATTCTCTTTTATCTATAATACCCCTTTAACCCCTCGCAACCTTTTGGGAGTCAATTTTTGTAAACGCCTACTTTGCAGCGGTTCTTTACATCTTGAAAGGAACATACGAGTCAAATTTCAAATCTGTAGGTCTAACAATTAAAAAACTTAACCCTTTGCAAAAGACATGGGGGTCGATTTGGGCAAAACCCATTTTGTAACGGATCTCTACTCCATGAAAGGAATCTGCTTGCCAAATTTGTACGTCTAATGGTTTAAAAATGGAAGTATAATTATTTATAAATCGCCTCAATCCCCAGTTGGAAGTCGATAAGACCCAGTAACGTCCCTTGTGGATGGATTTTCCCTAAACCCAATTTGTAACGGATTTCTACTCCATAGAATGAATCTGCTTACCAAATTTCAAGACTGTACGTCCAATAGTTTAAAAAGCGAAATAATTATCCAAAACGCCCCTTAATCCCCCACAATGCCCCTTGGAGTCGATGTTCACAAAATCCATTCTTAATGGATCTCTACTCTATGAAAGGAACATGCCTATCAAATTTCAAGTCTGTAGGTTTAGTAGTTCCGGAGAAACCATGATGTGTGAGTGAGTGTGTGAGTCACTTTTTTTCTTCCTTTATATATATAGATAACCTCACTTATTATAGCTTCATCTAGTGTGGACCTCGCTATATTATCCTTAGTAAATTGAGTACTAAATTTCAATTAGTATTGATTGATTATTATGCAGCTTAGGAAGATTTTGGCCAAAATATTCCTACTAAAATACCATCCAAATGAATGGTGCTGATTGGTTAAGTCTACACACTTGACCAATATTTAAACTATTAAAATTCGTAGGTAAAAAAACATATCTATCTATGGGATCCTATCTTCTCACGAACCGCACGACTCAGAAACTCGCCGAAGGTACCAAAAAATGGGAATGATCCGAGGAATCCGTTTTGATCATTTATATTTCAATATTTCAACTAGTTAAAACGATATTAATTAAAAGCCTTAAAACGCATAATTAGTGTCATTTTTCACCGCCAGAGGCCAAGTTCAAAATCTCGGAATATCTTTTTTTTTCAGACGTTTTTAAAACGCGATCAATTTTTTTCATGAGACTCAGACAAAAATTAATTACAGAATCGGAAAGATCATTTACTTCGCCACGAGGTATAATTTATTTTACAAAAAAAATTGTATTTTCTATTTTTTACGTTTTTTTTTTAAAATGAGTCAAAATCGATACGTTTTTATGAAAATGATTTCTAAATCGTCCCGCTTGAATTTTCTTTCGCGCTAATGAAAAACTATTTTACACTAAAAAAGTTCATGCTTTTCTCTTTTAGAATCAGTCACTTAAAAAATTAAATGTCAAAAACTGTTTTTTTTTACGATTTTTCAAAAAATACTCAAAATTTTATTTAAATACTTAATAACTTCTTTATTTATAAAAATAATCTCACGAAACTTTTTTCCGTGTGTAGAACGATATTATCCGTAATCTGTACAAAGATTGAATGAAATATCTAAAAAATTACGGGTTTTTTTTAAAAAAAAATATCGTGTTTTTCGTTTTTTTCCCTTTTTGCTAGAAATATTTAAGAATTATTTTAGTTACATTTTTTGTTTAAAAATTACTGTTTTTTGAAATCGATATATGAAGTCTGAAGGCATTAACTTAAAAATGAAGCCCGAAAAAAATTAAAACTTTAACAAATAAAGCATTTTTACACAATAGGAATAACTCTTCATTTTATTTTGAAGGTCTTTTCACTTCTTTTTCCCGACGATTTCAGGGCGCGATTGTTTAACGCGCTTCATTACTAATTGTTGGACCCGGGTTCGATTTTATAATTATAAAAATTTCTACTGTTTTGAACATACAACTATTTTTAAAAAGGTACAGTGAGTGAATATTAAATTCCCACTGTGTTCACTTACTCGACAGCTCTGATAGCGAGAAGGGAAAAGGGAATTTCCTTAACAACATGTTATGCATTTAAAAATTTTCGTGCAACGCCGGGGGAATATACCTGTCTGACAAAGAAAAAAAGCGAAAAAATTTCGAAACAGAGAATTTTAAGTTATAAACTCGGTAAAAGCCCGAGCAACGCCGGGCTAAGCGGAGGAGAGGGGTAAGGGTTGAAGTCATTTTGAAAAAGAGTATTAGAAGTGCTTATTTTGTGAAGGAAAGGGAAAGTTTATAAAAGTAGTGATAGCCCGTGTAACGCCGGGTCATGCAGCTAGTCTTTAATTAACGCGTGTATTTACGAACTAGATTGACGAGATAACAGACTTGTGGCCGATACTGTTCACAGAGATAACGTACTTTCAGTCTTTATGACAGTTTAATGGCGGGAGCATCGGTTATTCTTGCCATTAGATTCACGTCACTTGATCTGCTTCTTTTAATATTATTATATAAATAATATCATTCTTTAACTCATTTATATTGAATGAGAAACAAAATTTTGCAGACATAATGAAACTTAGACAAGATTTAGGCTTCGATGCATTGAATACTGTAGAGATGTCAGGTAGTATATACAAACACACCCTACTCATCATGTGACTATTGACATATATGCAGTAAGAAAATTTTGCATGAGAGTTTGGACGTACCTGGATATAACGTGTGCACTATTCGAGACATTTCTTAGGGAACAAACGCTTTATTGTGCTTGAGTAACCACCTTTTCCGCAAAATTTCTTTCGATGCACCTTCTATTTGTTCCCAGAAATAAAAAGTGTATTGAAAAGGGTACATGTTTTCAGTTAGTTAAGAAGATAAAACAAAATGGTGACTTGCCGAAAAGGATGTCATTAATTGAATTGTAGCACTGCTTTGGACAATAGAATACACGCAGATAGCGGTGTATAAATAAGGAAAGGAAGTACGTTATAGGAAAAAAAATAGATCTAACAGCTATTTGTAATAAGTTTTCAATATAAATCATATACCAATTCCGTTAATTATTTGTCATATATTGTATTATATTATTTGATTCAGGTTTCAATTGAATTCCTTCCAGAATGAAATGTGTTTCATATTTTGACTCTAATACTGCAATGCTACATCAATTTTCCATTTCGTTGAGTTGTGCGAGTTCGGTTGTCTGAAATAAATGTCCGCTAATTGAAGATAACGCCTTATTATTTCGAACCACAATCAGATGACAAAATTAAGGCGTGAATCATTCTCCACGGCAATATGAGAACTTTGAGCCCCGAAAGATTTAAAGCTGTCATCGTCTTATATCAAATACACTCTATAAATAAATAAATAAATAAAATAAAATAAAAATAATAACAAAAAAAAAAAAACGACGCGCCAAGAAGGAGTTTCCCGATTATAATGAAATTTTGTATGAAAAGATATTTGAACTGAGAACATGCAAATGATTACAATTTGGTGTCCAATGAATGAATAGTGGGAGTTACGGCTCATCGGAACTGCGCACTCAAAAGGTGTCTATAAGAAGCGATTCTTAATCTGATGATAAAAATTTCTGTTGTATTGCGATTTATGATACCTTCCAACGACTGAAAAAATGCTTTGCCACAGGATTCGAGCTCATTACGAGCAACTGTCAGAGTTTGAAGGAGGTCGTATAATTGGATTGAAAGAGGCAGGTTGGGCAAATCGGAGGATTGTTCGTCTATGGGTCGAAGTGATGCGACCATTAAAAGATGCTGGTAAGAATGGGTGGACAGAGGCAGATTTCAGCGTCATGATGGTAATGGTCGACTTAGGACCACAACAGATCGGAAGGACAGATTGATTGTCAGATTAGCTGTCACAGCGCTTGATTCATCGTTATCAACCATGAGACGTACAACCCGCACACGAGTGTCCACCATGAACATTCACGGACGGCTGATTGAGCGAAATTTACGCTCATATCGACCACTACACCACCTGCCATTCACGCCTGCACACTGTTGCGCTAGATTACAGTGGTGCTTGAATACATCAGGTTAGAATCATGCTGACTGGGGACGTATAGTGTTTAGCGACGAATCCCGCTTCCATCTGTGTCCTGACGATCATCGAAGATGTGTTTGGAGACTGCCAGGGCAGGTGCCGATCCTGCTTTCACTATTGCATGTCAAGCAGGCCTTCAACTAGAAATTATGGTCTGGGGACCATAAGCCGGACCCTTTTGGTCGTCATTAGAGGCACACTTACAGCACAGTGGTACGTTGAGGACATTCTGAGAACTGTTTTGCTACAATTCCTTTTGCAGTACCCTATTCTTATTTTTCAACAAGATAATGCCAGAACACATACGGCACGTGTTGCTTTGAACTGTTTTACAGCTTGTCAAACACTTCCTTGGCCAGCCAGAACACCAAATCTCTCTCCAACCGAGCATGTCTGGAATATGATGGGAAGACGAGTGCTTCTACCAGGGAATGTTAATGACCTGGCTCTACAGTTGGATCAAATTTGGCCAGCAATATTACTGGAGACTATCAGGGTGCTTTATCACTCTATACCGCGTCGTGTGGCAGCTTGCATTCAAGCTAGAGGTGGGTCAACACCTTATTGAGCTTGTTACTTTGTCACGATGCAGTTCGGAAATAAATAATTTTTTTTTAAAATTTTAATCATTTTCTATTCTGTACATGATTTTTCTACCCACCAATTTTTGTCTCTATCGGACAACTCGTTCTTGGTGTGTCGGTTTTTTTTTGTTATAGAGTGTAACTTGAACCAAACTTGTAATACAATTTAATGTAGGAAAAGTATCCTATACACAAAAATTCATGACCTTCCAGCACATATATCGATGTATGCATCAGCATCCGTATCAATATCTTTAAAATTTAGAAATGTTCCATGCTTGTTTCTCTTGGAGTATAAAAATTGAAAAATTAGTTCAACATTACAGCATAGGAATCTTAATCAATTAACCCAAGGGGAAAAATTGATTATGAAAAAAATGGCAACAAATAACTTCCTTTTCTATAGAATAGTGACCTTAATATATAATATGCATTAGTCTTGGATCATTTTTCTGTGCTAGAACGGTTCCGATTTCGAATCCTATCCTTTAACACTTACAAAGGCTGTTTTATCATCCACCAACTTTTTAAGCGATGAGTCTCGAACAAGTGGTTTGATTCAAACATCTATGGTTATGATATTTCAAGTGACCGCTTTAGCTGAAAGGTCATGTTCACGAGCTCGTGTCCAGAAATGTCGCGTTTCCGGATCAAATTCTGAAACCAATAAAGATCTATCGGGAAGATCAACTTGTGTTCGAACTCAAAGTCCTCAAATGGGATATTGTTGAAGTTTGATGAATGGATTTTCAGTTCAAATGTCGTACTCGTTACTTGACCATGGTTCAAAATTCCAAGATGCGTCGCCAATAACTCTTGTGTTGCTCCCGAGTATAGTGCGTTAATACAAACAATCAATAAAGTTGGGAATACAACTACAGAGTGTTTTTTTCCAGGTATAGAAGTTTAAGTTGGCATTACTTTCCAAGATGGCGACCGATTTAACAGCTGTCAAGCGATTTATTCTCAGTTTGGTTTGGAAATTTATCAAAACGATCATCAAGCAAGGCGTAGATTCGTCGAATGGGCCCAAAACGAGATGGCCGTTGTTCCCGATTTTCATAAGCGAATTTTGTTTAGCGATGAAGCGCACTTCTGGTTGAATGGCTACGTCAACAAACAAAACTGCCGCATTTGAAGTGAAGCTAATCCACAAGTGTATGTCGAAACACCGTTACATCCAGAAAAACTGACTGTTTATGGGCTGGTGGAATCATTGGTCCGTACTTCTTCAAAAACGATGAAGGCCACAACGTTACAGTCAATGGTGATCGATGTAGAGCCATGATTACTAACTTTTTCATTCCTGAATTGAACAATCATGATGTCCAGGAGCTGTGGTTTCAACAAGACGGCGCAACATGTCACACAGCTCGTGCCACAATCAATTTATTGAAATACACGTTTGGTGACCGCCTAATTTCACGTTTTGGACCTGTGAATTGGCCTCCAAGATCTTGTGATTTAACACCTCTAGACTATTTTCTGTGGGGCTATGTAAAGTCATTGGTCTATGCGGATAAGCCACAAACGCTTGACCATTTGGAAGACAACATTCGCCGTGTTATTGCCGATATACGGCCACAAATGTTGGAAAAAGTCATCGAAAATTGGACGTCCAGATTGGATTACATCTGAGCCAGCCGTGGCAGTCCTATGCCAGAAATCATATTTAAAATGTAATGCCACAAGATTATCTTTCGAATAAAAAAAATCATGTCAATCGAATAATACATCGTTGTTTTATTGCAATTTAAAGTTCTATACCTCTAAAAAACACCCTTTATAACCTTGGGCTACACTGAATATAAAGCTTGAAAACTACGACACAAGTTCACTCATTGTGAAGATACAGTGCATAAAATCACCATCATTACTTTAAACTTTCGAAGTACGACTTGTAATTTTATTTTAAAAAAAAGCATAGAAATCAGAGCTCTTACTCATGTAGAACTTTTTGGTAACTATTTAAAATCTTTTGATGTGAGCGAAACATAAATTCTTCATAACCTTTAAAAATATATCAAGAAACTCAAGATCATTGCCATACCTTAACCCTGCCATAAAAACAATTCACTTGCTTTTCTACCTTTGAGAAATATCACAAAAGTTTATTCATTTAGAATGCTAAGTCAAAATTTTATGATTCCGTTTTTCGCACACAAAATAAATCTCTGCGTGAGAGAAACAAGTTAAATATATATATATATATATATATATATATATATATATATATATATATATATATATATATATATATATATGTGTGTGGGATTATTGTACGGTTCTAGGGGTATTCAATAATCACACTCTTGTTTGTTTCTAATCTAACGTTTAATTTCACAGTTCTACTCACTAAGACAGACGTTTACACATATAATACAGTATTTACAGTTCGATTAAGCCCTCATGCTGAGAGTGACCTGCGCGTCTCTCTCCTGAACAACGGGTTGGTGGGTCCCTACTCGGACACCGTTCTCGTCACTTCCTTCAGCCCCGGATCATCGACCTGCGCGTCTAGAGTCCGCTGGCTGAATTCTCCCTCCTTCGTTAACTCCCGGTGGCTGCCTTGACAGCGCCCTCTATTCAATGTTCATGTGGAAATTTCCCACAACTCTCGGCCATCCACACAAGCAGTGTCCTCACTGCTCACGCACTAAGGATCTGAAATAAACAAACTAAAAAAACAAAAAAGAACAAAGGTTAATATACAGTTACACAAACATTTGAAACAAGTTCATTCCTCCTTTCTCATCAATGCCAAGTCCATGGCTTCATCTGGTCTGCTGATGCTGACGTAACATTGGGCCCCTCATGGTCTCCAATCTTAGCCACATCATATCGGTCATGGGGTTTCACTTTGGTCACCTGGTATGGTCCAAAATATTTTATTCGCAGTTTCAATTTGTTTCCAAACTGAGTCCTCATGATTGCCACCAAGTCACCTTTCTTATACAGATGCGCTTCCTTCCGTTTTCGGTTGTAAGTTCTTCTGTTTTCTTCTTGAATCTTCAAAATGTTCTGCTTTGCCTCTCTTCTCAGGTTATCTCGATGTTGGAAGAGTTGCTCTTGACTCTCTTCTTCAAGCAGATTTCTTATCATGACATCTTCAGGATTCTTCATTTTAACTCCTATGAGCAATTCAAATGGTGAATACTTTGTACTGCGTGAAGGCACACTGTTCAGTACACGTTGTAGTGAATCTACATGCTTAAACCACTTAGTCGAGTCTTCGATGGACATCTTGGTCAATACTGGAATTAGTACTCCATGGATTCGCTCAACTTGTCCATTCCCTCTCGGTACTCCCGTTGTTGTTTGCACATTGCTAATTTGCTCATCAGCACAGTAGTCTTCGAATTCTTTAGATCTGAACGCACCTCCTTTGTCACTAATCACTCGTGAAGGATTCCCAAAAGTTTTCTGTTGCAACTTCAGTCTTTCAATGGCTTCTTGAGCTGTAGTGCTTTTGGTTGGATACAACCACGTAAACTTTGTAAATGCATCAATAACAGTGAATATGTGATTATAATTTTTATTGGTCGGTGGTAATGGTCCAATAAAGTCCACGTGATATGTCGACAGCGGTAGATCTTCTTTATGAATAGGGTTTAAAAAGCCTTCTCCCTTTCCCCTCTTCTTATTGACTAATATGCACTCAACACAGTTCTTAATAACGTTTTCGATACACCTTCTCATGTTCGGAAAATAATAATCTCTTTTCACCAACTCCTCAGTTTTTGTCGCTGCAAAATGTCCAAATGAGTGAGCTTTCTTAATCACATCCACTTGCATCATCTCTGGAACGACTAGCAACTCTGATCCTCACTTATCTTGTACAGGATTTTATTACTAACGATGAATTCAGAAGTTTTACCTTCTTGCAACAGCTTCTTAATAGTCCTAATATATTCATCAGATTCTTGAGCGTTCACGATCTTGTATGTTAGTTCATCACTAGTCACTAGCATAACAGGATGTCTGCTCAACGCATCTACATGTTGCATTTGTTCTGCAGGACGATGGACTACCTCGTAATCAAAGTCCGTTAGAAAAATCGACCACCTAGCCATCTTTGGTGTTAATTCCTTCTTGTCGAGGGTTTTCGCAAATGCTGCACAATCCGTTTGAATTCGGAATTTCCTTCCCAGTAGGTAATTTCGAAATTTTTTCAGAGCCTCTATAACCGCCAGTACCTCTAGTTCATAACTACACAGTTTCTCTTCTTGAATGGAAGTCTTTTTGCTCATGTAATGGATAGGATAGAAACGTCCATCTTCACTTTGTTGTAAAAGTACAGCACCTAGCCCTAGTTTGCATGCATCCGTATGCAATTCTAACTTAGCTCCTTCCTTAAAAAGATGTAATACGGGTTCACTGGATAAAGCGTTCTTTAGATTTTGAAAAGCTACTTTTTGCGCATGCCCAAATTCAAAAGGATTTGTTCCTCTTAACAAGTCACTAAGGGGCCTAGCTATCATGGCGTATGAAGGGATATACTTTCTAAAATACCCTGTTAGCCCAAGGAAACTTTGCACATCTTTCGCGTTTTTAGGCTCCGGAAAGTTACAAACTGACACTGTCTTTTCCGCCGAAGGTTGAATTATACCGTTCTGGATCACATGCCCTAAAAAATTAATCTTCCCCTGCAAAAACTGACATTTTTTAGATTTAGTTCAATGCCGTATCTGGACGCGGTTTCTAACACACGAGCTAATTTTTACAAGCCTCTTTTTCATCAGTAGCCGGAATTATTATATCATCTAAATAAATAATTAATGTACCGTCTCTTAGCAACTCTCTAAACACGTAATTAATGTATCTTTGGAAATAGTTACTGCTAATAGACAACCCAAATGGCACTTTTAAAAATTCATATTGGCCAGTTTCCGTTACAAATGCGGTATATTTTCTACTGGCTTCATCAACATCTACGTGAAAAAAGGCATTCTTTAAGTCAAGCGTTGTGAATATTTTTCCATTCCCTAACTTATCTAAAACCTCTTCAATTATAGGAAGTGGATATCTATCCTTAACTATTTTCTTGTTTAATTTTCTGTAATCTATACACAATCGCATTGTTCCATCTTTCTTTTTACATACCACAACCGGAGATGAAAAATCGGAACAACTCTCTCTAATTATTCCCTGCTCTAACCACTCATCTATTTGCTTTTCGACCTCTCTCTTTTCAGGCAAAGATAGCCTACGTGACCTCTGAGCAATGGGTTTCTCATCCGATAGAATTTTCATTTTCAGAGCAGTTGTCTCTGTTTTATTCGGACAGTAATTTTCTATCAACGTCTGGACTTTATCCCTTATTCCACTGTTCGAAATGTGAGATACATCATATAAACATTCATCAAACGTCTCCGATACCTTAAGTAAAAACAAATTAGACCCATCAGTGATCTTCCCCGAGTTAGTTACACCCCCTGTGAGATCAACATCATTTTCTCCCCCTGTTTCATTTCGTAAACACACCGGCTTGCACGACGCGTTCGTTGACCCCGCTTCTCCTGAGCCACTCTTTAAGAAGTCAAAAACCTTCGAGGGTAACAATATTGCTGCCTCGATCCTGCACACTGCCGCTAGTATTTTTTTCTTTTCCCCACCCTTCAATGAGATCGTAAATTCTGAAACATTCGCACTTCTCTTTTCTCCAAAACAACTCGTCAACACGATTTGAGAATGAATTCTTTTTCCTTCCGAAACGTACTTTGAATTGATAATTACTGAATTCGCGCCTGAATCCAATGTTGCCCTTAGTGGGATTTCATCAACAATTACATCTATGTACTGCAATTCATTAAATAAAAAGTCATTTTGATTAGAAATAGAAGTTTCAATTTGATTTACGGCATGACCTGTATCCGTATTTCTCTTTTCTGAGTTCATCGTTTTCTTCGTGCAATTCCTTGCGAAATGCGGGCCTCCACAAATATAACACGATACTGTTTTGTCTGATCTAACACTTTGGTTATGTTTTGGAAACTGTCTTTGGAATTGATTTGTATAACCCATGTTCGCGCGGTTCTTACTACAAGCATCCTCGTTTTTTACTCTTAAAAGTATTTGGGTTCCGAGAGTCATGCAGAGATCTGTTTTTCGAAATGAAAAATATATCGCACGCTTTTCCTAATTAATCTGGCGTCATCCACTGATCCGCCTGCATAATTTTAATATGTGAAGCAGTTTCTGGCTCTAAAGTATCTAAAAATTTATCACTTATCATTAAATAAACTAAGGATTTAAAATCAACAACGTTCCTAATTTTCAAGTAGTATTTAAACATCGCACTTAAACGTGTGGCGAATTGCACATGGGTTTCATCTGCTTGCCTTTTGGCTTTTCTAAAATTAAGTAAACACTCCTGCGCAGTGGGCTGGAACTCTTTTAAAATTAATGATTTAACTAAATCGTACTCTTTTATTTCGTCATCTTTTATGTACAGCAAAACATTGTGTGCTCTCTCACCAAGAATATTAATAAGGATTTCCGCTTTCAAGTTTTCGGGGACATTTTTTACTCTAAATGACCGTTCTAGGGATTGGAAAAAAGACCAAAATTTTCAGTTTTCGTTGGGATTTGTATAGTCAGCGTTTTTACACTCTTAATTAAATTTTCTAAATTAATTGTATCTCCTTTTGAACTTTGTTGTGTTGCTTGCCCTTCTGCCAAAGCTTTCTGAAGTTCAATTTCTCGTTCAATTTGCTGTAGTTTAATTTTTTCTAACTCTAGTTGTGAGTTGGTCTCTTGCAGCTGCCGTTCGGCTTTTGCCTGCCTGTCCTCGACGGACAAATTTAGCAGATTTATCACAAAATCGGGATCGTCTTTAAAAGCTGCGGATTTTTCCAATTTGGTTTTCAATTCAATTATTGTTTCTTTAGACGTCGCTTGTTCTCCAATTTCCTTGAGAACATTTATTAAGTCCTCCTTTCTTGTATTTTTGTGGAACGACATATTATATACAATTATACTTATTAAAATAGAAGGATATTAAAAGGTATCTTACCTTTTTTTTTTTTTTTCTTCTTTCGTGGAACTCCCTTCTACATGTACAGGCAAATAGGTATCCAATGAAATGCACACACAAATGTTCACAGTCCAGATCGCGTTAGTTGCAGTATTCACACACAGTCCTTACAGTCCATATCGCGTTTATTCAAATATTAACAACAGTCCTCACAGTTCCTATCGCGTTTGTTGAAATATTAACAACAGTCCTCACAGTTCATATCGCGGCCGTGCCCCATATTTTGTGGGATTATTGTACGGTTCTAGGGGTATTCAATAATCACACTCTTGTTTGTTTCTAATCTAACGTTTAATTTCACAGTTCTACTCACTAAGACAGACGTTTACACATATAATACAGTATTTACAGTTCGATTAAGCCCTCATGCTGAGAGTGACCTGCGCGTCTCTCTCCTGAACAACGGGTTGGTGGGTCCCTACTCGGACACCGTTCTCGTCACTTCCTTCAGCCCCGGATCATCGACCTGCGCGTCTAGAGTCCGCTGGCTGAATTCTCCCTCCTTCGTTAACTCCCGGTGGCTGCCTTGACAGCGCCCTCTATTCAATGTTCATGTGGAAATTTCCCACATATATATATATATATATATATATATATATATATATATATATATATATATATATTTCTTTAACGAAATTATTCGATTACATGCACGTTCGAGATAGCGCTCTTGAGTTATTGTGCTCTCATTTTACTAAGTTTTACGTCAACAAAGAACGTTTCGCGAAACTGCGATAAATCAAAATCATAACTTTAAGAAGGAAGACTAGACGTATTTTGAGGAACGAATCTTGGTTAAATTATGCTATGACTTTCAAAATTAAGGGTGTTCACAAGTTAGGAAATGAGATTCGGTGGCATGTTACTGTAATCATCGCTAATTAGATTTTTTTGCTTTCTACACAACCATGAAATATAGATATTTACAAATGTCTGACCTTACATATAATATAAGAGAGAAACCAGTAATTTATAACAAATAAAACAATAGACGTGCACCCAAATAAAGTAGACAATCAAGTTTCAGAAAGTTATAAATGTTAAAAATTAATTTAGTTATGTGTTGCGAAATAAAATGAGTTAATTCCGCCTTGACTGACTTCAGAAGGTATTTACATTTATGTGAATAAAACTGGTTAAAAATATGTAACTATCATATACTTGTTTCTGTAGTATCATTTTGTATGATTTTATTCTATTCTACGTGCGTTCATTTTTCGAAGTTGAATTATTCACATAGATTAAAAAACGAAGCAGTGGCGTTAAGGAGAATATTAGAGCTCCCCCAAAAACTCAGGATTTGAGCCTCAAACTGGAATACCTACCTTGCGTCAGTCAAGTTTTGGATCCCCTAGAGCAGTGATCCGCAACCCCCGGTCCGCGGACCGGTACAGGTCCATGGATCAAATGGTGCCAGGCCAACTAAAGAAAATTTAACTGTTGCCATTTTATTTAAAGTGGTGCATTTCTCTCGGATTTGCGCAACTTTCCACGGAAATCACTTTATATTCCACGTTAAATCACTTTTATTCATTTTTGGTGTAACTATATTTCATTCTGAAGGCATATTTAAATGTAACTAAATTAAAATTGTTAAATCAAAACAATCTAAAATATAAACAATAAACGTATCCTAATCTCAGCGGGCCGTGGTAAAGTTATCAAACGTTGACCGGTCCGCAGCGATAAATAGGTTGCCGAGCACTGCCCTAGAGTCTCTGCCCCCTCCCCGCAGTGCAAGGGTGTACGTTACGCCACTGAAACGAAGCCAACTTTGTCTTCTTTTTAAACATGTGGCAGCTGCCGTCTAGTGGTCAAGGTCGTGGCCGGCGTGTCATGCGTTCGAGCTCCAGTGCCAATGAAGACTCGCCCCTGTAGAGGTGCCGATGCATGTTAAATCTGTGGAGGTTCAAAGTCCTCCCGGTGGCGTAATGTAGAAATTCAAAAAAGGGGGTGGGGTATCAGATCAAGAGTCGTCCTCGTCACTTGATTAGGATTCAAAATTACGAGGTCCATCACCAGCAAACCTCGAGTTGTTTAATGGGGTGACTTTATAATATATATATATTATATATATATATATATATATATATATATATATTAGGCCAGGAGTTTGCTATCGTACTACTGTAGCCAATGTTTCCTACTATCTTGACTAGTTATAATTGGGTTTTTTTTATAACTATTTGTATATATTTATGTTTTATATATATATATATATATATATGTCGCAGGAAAATGATGAAATTAGGAATTTCCTCAAATATCTAAGGGAGATGGTAAACTGACGGGAGACGTTAAAGCAACGTCTCTTCAAGGTCATTTCTTTGATAAAAGTAAGGGATTCTCTGAACAAATACCTGATCTGTTTCAGTGAAATAATTAAACAATATTGTCAAGAGTTTAAAAATGTTTATTTGACGAATATGGTGCATAATTAAATGTAGAAGTAAATGATGCAATAGTAATCATTGAAACACAAATTATATATTCGAAACTAATTAACAAATAATTTGAAAATTAAGATGGTATTTTTTTATGTATAGTATCTTTCCTCTCTCGATTGCTTACACACTAAAATATCAATCCCTATGTTAATCCTATGGCGCCATTTTTTTTAAAGATATGGGGTTGATATTTAGGGGATCGATAGTACTACATGTATGGTTAGGAAGTACAGGGACTCGACCCCCTGCCCCTAACAGCATTTTGCCAATGCAAATCCTGTCTAGTTCATTTCATCATTTCAGTGAAACAGTTCAGGGGTTTGATGAAAAGACATACTTTCATAGACTATATTTTACATCTCCCGTCAACTGATCATACCTCTTAGGGATTTGATGAAATTCCTAATTTCGTCACACACACACCTATATAGTATATACTATAAACACTCACTCTACTTTCGTAAACTCTCACTTACTACGTACGTAATAGTTTCCTCTTTATAGTAGTCGGGAGAAGATATAGAGTCAATTGAGCTTATGCCGTGAATAGAAGTGACTATTTCATTTAAATATGCATTGCCTGAAGCAAATTAATCTAATATATGTCGGGTTTTAACCTATATTTTGTCGTTAGACCTCATATCTATATAGATATTAAAATTTTCAGACACTAATTAACTATCGCAAATTAGATTTTTGCTTTCTGCGCAACAATGAAATATATTTAATGAAGTAGTTAGCATATTACGCTCAGGTGTCTCTTTCCTTCTTCATTTAAGTGTATTTCAAAATTAGGAAGTTCGTCGCCATTAGTTATCTTATTTTTTCCAAGTGTGATGTTAGAACATAATCAATAATCAAACTGGGAGTTCATTTGATATTCTCTAGGTCCTCGCGCTTATTTTTCACTCTACATGTTGAAGCCAAAAATTGTAAAAACTAAAGAGTGTTTTTTTCCAGGTATGGAAGTTTAAGTTGGCATTACTTTCCAAGATGGCGACCGATTTAACAGCTGTTAAGTGATTTATTCTCAGTTTGGTTTGGCAATTCATCAAAACGATCATTAAGCAAGGCGTAGATGGGCCTAAAACGAGATTGCCGTTGTTCCCGATTTTCATAAGCGAATTTTGTTTAGTGATGAAGCGCACTTCTGGTTGAATGGCTACGTCAACAAACAAAACTGCCGCATTTGGAGTGAAGCTAATCCACAAGTGTATGTCGAAACACCGTTACATCCAGAAAAACTGACTGTTTGGTGCGCTTTATGGGCTGGTGGAATCATTGGTCCGTACTTCTTCAAAAACGATGAAGGCCACAACGTTACAGTCAATGGTGATCGGTATAGAGCCATGATTACTAACTTTTTCATTCCTGAATTGAACAATCATGATGTGCAGGAGGTGTGGTTCCAACAAGACGGCGCAACATATCATACAGCTCGTGCCACAATCGATTTATTGAAAGGCATGTTTGGTGACCGCCTAATTTCACTTTTTGGACCTGTGAATTGGCCTCCAAGATCTTGTGATTTAACACCGCTAGACTATTTTCTGTGGGGTTATGTAAAGTCATTGGTCTATGCGGATAAGCCACAAACGCTTGACCATTTGGAAGACAACATTCGCCGTGTTATTGCCGATATACGGCCACAAATGTTGAAAAAAGTCATCGAAAATTCGACGTCCAGATTGGACTACATCCGACCCAGCCGTGGCAGTCATATGCCAGAAATCATATTTAAAATGTAATGCCACAAGATTATCTTTCGAATAAAAAAAATTCATGTCAATCGAATAATACATCGTTGTTTTATTGCAATTTAAAGTTCTATACCTCTAAAAAAACACCCTTTATTTCCCGATTTTCGAGAGTAATTGGTGTTACCCAGATGAAACCATTGTTGTTATGTCGTCTTTTACATTGTTATTTTAATAGTGTTAGCATTTTCTTTTAATGGAGCAATTTAGATTTATTCAGATTATAAGCACAACCGAACAATATTATTTTCTTATTATTTAAATGTCTCATGATAGTTATAAATTAGCCTTATTGATGTGGATATCTTAGCTTATGTATATTTTTGCTTGAATCATTTTATGAATAGTGTCCCCTGATCTCACACGTTGTTTTTCCTCTTAAAAAATATTCAGTAAACAAATATACAACTGCAAAAAATATTTACGCTATTATGAAATAAAATATATAATTACATTCTCTCATTCGAATTTGAAAATTTTCTGCAATGCACCTTGATGACATTTGGGAACTAGTGTTCAAGCCCATGAAAATAATTCTGAGGATTTATTTTACCATTTGCATTCGAAATTCGCAATTTGAATGCAAGGACCGTACTAATTTGTAATAATTAGTTTTCTAACAGTTTGGTTTTTGAATTTTAATCCTGCACTTCAAACATCAAATGAAGAAATCTTGAAAGGAATACACACATTTAAATGTACTTTAAACGAGTTTTCCTGCATCATTTAAAAAGAAACAAGAACAAAACTTGAGTAAAGAACTACTACAAGAGCTATTTGTTTAACCTTTTTTTTTTAACTGTGAATTTATCTCTTGTGAAAACTGATTTTAAGCGCCGCGATTTTCTTTGAATGACGCTTTATTTCCTGTCTGCGGTTTTTTTCATAGCACAGAATCTTAACACGTTGCCTTTGTATCAGCCGCAAAAACTGGATGCCCTTGAATTGTCATTGAATAGTTAGCTGATACTTCAATAGATAGTTAATAAACATTTTTGTTATGCCTTAGGCATGGGAACATTTTATATTTCACGTATCCCTTCTCTTAGCAGCAAAAATTTTGCTCCTAGTTTTCATTGCTTTTGTATATGTTTTTCTTTTCATGATTTCCTTACGTTGACTTGTTGATTTAATTGTTATTATATAAATTATTATTTGAAAAATAGAGAAAATGCTGTTGTTATATATTTGTTTTTATTAATAAAAATGTATCAAATTATCAGTACCTAATTAATATTGTTAAAATTAATGACCCATAATAATGTTTAGGTAGAATGTCAAGCCAGTTTTATTGAAAAAGAATCATGTTTTTTGAATAAAATTCTCCACGGCTTTTTTTCCTTTTGCGAGGTTCTGCTATTTTTTATTTGTCTCAAAGAGCAACAATGTTCATATGCTCTTTTATTAGATGACAATGTAAACATTAAGTTTTTGTTGTCTAACGCATCTTTTCCTTTTAATTCATTAACCCTAACGGTTTTTAACTATTCCTATTAAATCCGAATTATTGTACTTATTGAACTGAAGAGAAATGTTTCTGAAATAGCGAAGGTCTCTGATTTTTTTACGTTTTTTCAAATTAGTTTCTCAAAAGCATTTTTTCGTAAATTTAAGCAATTCCTTAATGGTTTTTCTTATTTTTAAATCGTAGTTTCTTAAATTGAGAAAAGGTTTGATCTGATAAAATCCTTTGTTATAGGATTTACTCTTGTGGAAACGAGTACATGGTGTGACTACGTTATTAAAATTATTCTAGAAAAAGTTTGTATGAAATTGATCTAAGACCATCAAGTATTGTCTTAACATCAATTTAATTTTCTTAAAGAATCCTCAAATCAAGAGAAACCTGATTTATGAGCCATTTTTCCAGAAAAAACACAGAAAGATATATATATATATATATATATATATATATATATATATATATATATATATATATCTCACACACACACACAAACACACACAGCATAAAGTTTTACTTCAAAAATGAAAAGAAGAATACATAAGTAAAGTTCAATTTTTTTAATAAGAAGTCTGCTATATTTTAATACATATTTTAATTATAAAAATAATCTACAGAAATATATATTTCATTGCATAGAATTAGTTAATTAAGAGTAGTGAAAGAGAAATTACACAGCTAGATTATGTAACAAAACATGAATTTTAAAATATAGATGTAAAAATAAAAAAAAATACTGGACAAATAACTGCAAAATTGTTATAACATACTTTTTTTCACATTACTTTTAAATTAATGTTATCACTCTTGCATCCTTATTTTCTATTATGGTGTATAATTTACTGTAATTATTTGAGAGAGAGAAATATAGTGAAACAGTTTTTTTACTTTATGGTTTTCGATGCACAGGTGACTGATTATACTGCATATGTTCTTACCAGGTAAAAACATCAAATGAGTACAAGCTAAGACTTGCATTTTTATATTTTGTCCGTGTATTGTGTTATTTTATCATTTTGTGAAAATTATTATTTCTATTTACGCTCTTTGATATATAAAAATAACCTTTTGATACTGAATGCCTCATTTCATTTTAATTAAACATTGTTTTGATTTTTTGTAATGTACATGAATTAAAACCTTAAAAGCGTAACGATTCACATCTGAGAAACGAAGTAAAATAAATTTTAAATTTATACGGAAATGTAATTACGTATTTATTCACGCATTTTTGATATTTTTATTCTAAAAAAGGAACATATAAGTAATTCCTCAGTGTTCTGTTGTAATATATATTTAGGGTTAAGAAACAAGAAAATATATTTGAAAACCAAGATGTTTTTAAAATATTTATTAGAATATAATTTCGCTAGATATAACTTTGGCATATTTCTCTAGGGAGACTTTTAAAAAACCATGCAAAAGCACATTTAAATTCAAGAGAAATATATTTGCTTGTTTTCATACGAGATACGAAATTCCCCAAGATCGTACTTTTTTCCGATATCGATTTCCGAGATCATAAAATAGAAAAGCTTAATTAAATTAAGAATTAATTAGTTATATGAAAAATTAATTAAACTGGAAAATATTGAACAGTAAATTTATCTAGGTTTGACAAACGATTGAAAACCTTTTTTGCTCGTAATATAATCAAATAAACTATTCTAGAATAATTTAGAAAAGAAGCATATCACAAAATACTTTCTTTTTCAACGAAAAGAACTGAATTTCACAAAATATCATGCATGTAATTCTTGAAATTTTCAAAACAAAAGAAATTATAAAGCTATATATATATATTTACATATGCATGTATGTATAAAAGGCCGGATGGGCCTTGAACTTTTCAAGAATTTTCGCTAAAACTACTTTTTTTAGGGGAGGGGGGGGGCATGGTCTTCCAAATAATTAAAGGGTAGCGAAATCCGTTTCTAGACAGTTAACAACCCCCTACCCGAGAGGTTACGAAACAAGGTTTTTTTTGCGAGGTAAGTGTAAGGAACCGCTGCCTGCACCTGGCAACAGGTCGAACGAGAAACGATATAAAGAGAAGGATCTGGCAAGGACGGGGGAGAAAAAGCTCGGAACGAGAGAGGAGAGGGTGACGAAGAAAGCCGGGGTCGTGAAAAGTAGACACGGCTGAACGATGTATCTTAATCCTGTAACATCGTAATATATTCTTGATTTTAAGAAATGTCCCATAGAAGGTATGGAATAAACAGTGGGACCAAATCCTGTCTGCAATTATTTTCTTGTCACAATTCGAACACGGTCGGAAAAGGACTCACGAGTTTACACTGGTGTCAGAAGTGCGGTGCAATGCAGCAGAAGTTAAATGAATAATATATTCCAAATTGATCGGTGTTCGTACTACATAATTGTGAACAAGGTTCTAGTGGACATTCGGTTTGAAAGGAAATTTTTAATAAGGAAATAGAACCCTGCAGTGTATCTTCAAGTTGATGACCACGTGCATCCCGGGAAATGCCCTGCAGCAGTTTCAAGTGAAAAATCATGATCTTCATACAGAAATTTGCTATCACCTGCCGAGTTGGGCTATGGAATAAACAGATGCCGTATTTTTCTTCAGTTTCTGATGAATGGAGTCGTGATCTGAAAAGTGTTCAAGTACAGAAACAGCTTTCATGTCGAGGTAAGTGGCTATTGTTCCCCTAAGTTAAAATATTGTGTGAATATTTAAAAGAGTAATGGGATGCATTCATATTTAATTTTTTTTAAAAATAAAATAGAAAAAGCAGATATATCTGAAAAAAGAAAATTTCATTGGTTTATTGCAATATTCTAGGTTGTTGGATTATTGTGTAGATGAAATAAGAAAATGGTGTACTTATTTTACCTGGAAATGATAGGGTATCATTTTAAATGTTGTAAAATATGGTATTTAGAGTTCTAGTGTTAAACTATAATTTTTTTTTATCATCATTCTTTACTGTTTCGAAGTTGTCTCAAAAATTAAAATCTGGGTATAGAAAGTGTTTTGCATAACAATTCAGTTTGCAGAATTAAAAAAAAAAAAAAAAAAAGAATTAGATTAATTTATCTTGAAATAATGGTTGCGAAAAATGTATGTTTGAGTGGGTGAAAAATATCCATTAAAAAAATGTGTATATGTATTTCAAGTAGACGGACTTCCTGTTAAAATGTTGTAAATAAGAGATTTTGTAGGTTATTTATGACTCAGAATATATGGCATGTGTTTTTTTTTAATATTATATGATAGTTTTTCATTTTAAGCAAAAGTGTTGCAATTTGTCAGTTAGTTGATAGTTTAATGCAATCTGAGGTTATTTCCTTTACTCGTAATTTATGATGTATATATATATTGGTTTTTTTGTTTCCTGCATAAGATTCTTCTTTTAATTAAAAAAAAAAGAAACTAAGAGTAGATTTATGATTTGAGAAATAATTCTATGGTAATGTAGCTAAAGTATGTTGTTTTAATTGTGTTTTTTTATTTTGAAAAAGGTTCTGCGTTCTGATTAGTAACAAATAACTGTGTCTCATATAAGTTTTATTGTAAACATATTTCGTATTGTGTTTCTGGAATTTGAGTACTCTTAGAAAAAACGAGTAGAATTTTTCTTGCTTTATAAATATATAGTACTAGGTCATTTAAGTGTTTGTAGTTAAATTTGTCAGAAGGTAATTTGGCATTAGGTTTAGCTTGATTAAAAATGGCATTTCTCATTAGAAGTAAGAAAATTGACTTAATTCAATTAGCGCGGGACTTAGATGAGTCACCTGATCCGTCTATGTCTAAAATTGTTTTAAGGAATTTAATAATCTCTAGTAAATATTACAAGGAGGAAGAGGCAAAAGAGTTATTGGAAGTTATTACAGCCGAAAGATTAGAGACAGAACAGCAGCAAAAACTAGAACAACAAGGACAATTATCAATTGAAAAATTACGCTTGGAAATAGAATTATCTAGGAACGCTAATCAGAGTGCTACTCAAAATAATGGTCAAACCTCACGTGTGAAATCTTTAGATGAAATAGTTAAAATGGTTAGGCTCTTAACTGTAAATGTACCCAATAAATCAGACGGGTGGGACTATTTTTTTTCTAGTCTTGAAAAGGCTTTCGCTAGTGAAATGGTTAGCGACGAGTTAAAGCCGAAGGTTTTGTTATGCATGTTAGGAGACAAAGTGTCAAACTTATTAGTTAACCTAGGCGAAGAAGAATTAAAAGATTACGAGTCTTTAAAACAGGTTGTGCTCAAGGAGTAGGAACCCTCACCAAAAATATGTTTAGAAAATTTTAGAAAGGCCAAACGTAACTCTGACGAAACTTTCTCTCAGTTCGCGTCCCGTTTAACATCGATGTGGTTATACTACTGTAAGTTAAGAGAAGCGAATGATTTTGAGTCAGTTAATCAACTGATCGTAGCAGATAAAATGTTTGAAATGTTGGATTCTGAGACGGCGACCCATATTGGTGTGCTCCAAGGGGAAGAATGGTACAAACCCAGGAACTTGGGCAAACAATGTGATATATTTTATGCTTCCAAAGGGAAATCCTACGATGAACCTGAGAGAGCTAAATGGAATGATAGTAAAAGGAGAAGTTTTAATGGTAGTTGGGGTAAACAGCCATTTGGGGAGAAAGACAGATAAATTTTCTTCTAGGAAAAACTTTGATAAAGGTAAAGTAACTGAAATAAAAAATTCGCTTGTTTCACCTGTGGATCAGATAAACATTTTAAGCGGAATTGTCCTAAAAACAAAGGGGTTGATAATAAAAGACTTAATGTGAATAAGGTGTCAACGGAAGGGACAGAATTAGAAGATGGAACGGTCACTGCTAGAGTTGATTTGCTAGGTAAAGTCATTCCTAGGCGGGCTATTGAAGACAAATTAAGTAAATTAGTGAAAACATCTATCAGTGTAGATGGGAAGTTAGTCCATGCGTTAGTGGATTCTGGTACGGAAATTACTGTTATCAAGAAAGACTTAGTTCCTGGAATATCGGTTGAAGGAGCTTCCACGATTTATTTGAAAGGTATTTTCGGTCCAGCGGTTAAATGTCCTTTAGTATATGTTCCAATTGGTCTTGCTACCGGTGGCCAGGTTAATGTGGTGCACCAGCAAGTGTTATGTGCTTTGGCAGAAGTTTTGGTAGAAGATGTGTTGCTTCCACCAGATGTTTTGGATATGTTGGGAGGAGCCCAGAGTGAAGAGAATTCACTGGCTCAAAGCTCTCAGGACCTGAGGGTTGACTCAGGAAATGTAGATGAAACCGAGGTTTCATTGGGTATTCTGCCAGAGAAAGCACATTAGCACATTGAGGATTCTCAAAGGAACATTACTTCATGTCGAAATGAAGTGGGAACATTGGGTGCTAAGGATGAGGAGGTGACCGCTGAGATGGATAAAGGAAGCATGGTGGCTGATAGTTTTCGTTCCGAACAGGAGTGTTGTGCCGAGTTAGCATTGGCTTGGAAGTATGCTAAGGAAGGCAAAGGAAACTACTACGAAGTAGATGGGTATCTATTTCGTAGGGATAAAATACTCGGGGAGAGTATTGGGCAACTGGTAATTCCGAAGTGCAGAAGAACTGAGGTGTTGAGACTAGCGCATACTTCAGTGTTCAGTAGTCACATGGGGCCCAAGAAGACGATTGAACGAATCAAGTATTCTTTCTTTTGGGAGGGTCTGAGGGCCGATGTGAAGAAATTTTGTGAGTCATGTAAAGAATGTCAGCTCACTCGATCGGTTAGGATTAAAGACCGATCACCCATTACACCTGTGGCAAGGCCTGAATTGCCATTTCAGGTGGTGAATATGGATCTGATAGGTCCAATTGATCCGCCAAGCTCCAAGGGACATAAATATATTTTATGTCTGGTTGATCAGCACACTAGGTGGGGCGAGGCGGTGCCGTTGACTAGTCTCAGTGCGAAGGTAACCTGTGAAGCTTTGTTAAGCATATTTTCGAGAACAGGGATACCGAATGTTGTCGCCTCTGATAATGGGACAAATTTCGCAGCCGAGCTGACTAAGGAGTTCGAAAAAAGAATAGGGAGCAGCCCGAGATTCTCTACCCCGGGTTATCCACAGTCCAATGGTTTAGTGGAAAGGTTTAACAGAACTTTGAAAAATATGCTACATAACGTAGTTAGAGATGAGGGTAGAGGGTGGCATTTACAGATTCCGTACGTATTGTGGGCGTATAGGGAAATACCACATTCAACTACCGGCGTTTCCCCTTTTCAGCTACTATATGGTAGGCAACCGCAAGGTCCTTTGTCAATTTTAAAGTCTACTTGGACGGGTAAGCATAACAACTTACAGTTGTGTACTACTCCCGTTTCCAAATACTTGGAAGATTTAAAATGTAAATTGGAGAAGGCGGCTGAGCAAGCCAAACTTGTTTCAACGGTGCAGCAGGAAAAGATGGCTTATTACCATAATCTGAGATCGTCTGACAAAGTATTCAAGGTGGGAGAAAAGGTGATAGTGCTGATCCCTGATGCAACAAGTAAATTGTTTGCGAGATGGCAGGGTCCTGCGACTATTATTGAAAAACGGAATCCGCATTAATTTTTAGTAGAAATGCCAGATAATTCTACTAAGCACATCCATCAAAATAAGCTTAGGCATTATGTAGCTAGTTCGAATTCGGTAAATGTAATTTTCGAAGAAGAAAAAGAGTTCGGTCAAGTTGAAACTCCACCAACTGCCACCGAAGAATCTAAATTTTACGAAGTCCTCAACAATCTGAAGACTGATAATTTAAATAGCTATAATTTGAAAGTGCTCAAAAATTTAATTAATAAATTTAAATATATATTTACCAAACCGGTTCAACCAGCGCAGGTAGGTGCCCATAAAATTGAGCTTGTAGCCAATGCAGTGCGGAGAAAGCCCCATTGTTATAGTGTTCCCATGGCATATAGAAGAGAAGTGGAGCGTCAAGTACAAGAGTTACTTGATTTAAATTTAATTGAACCATCGGAGGCCGAAATTGCTCACCCTATAGTTTGTGTAGCCAAAAAAGATTCCTCTATCCGAATGTGTGTAGATTTTAGGGCCTTAAATGCAGTAACTAAGGTACCTGTCTTCCCTATGAAAGATATGCAAGAACTAATCTTCATAGCGGGATCAGCGCATTGGTTGACTAGTATAGATCTTTTAAAAGGGTATTGGCAAATAAAAATGGACGAAGAAAGCAAACCATTGACGTCATTTACCACCCATAATGCTGTGTACCAGTGGAAAACGATGCCCTTTGGACTTGCTGGGGCATCCGGTACATTTCAAAGAGAAATGAATCGTATTTTAAAATCTCATTCAGAGTATGCACAGGCATACATGGATGATGTCGTAATATTTTCAAAGACGTTTGAAGAACATTTAGTTCACTTAGAATTAGTTCTCACTGAGTTAGAAAAACTGGGGTTTTCGGTGAGGTTGGATAAGTGTTCTTTCGCGGGTAAGAGAATAAAATATTTGGGTCACACAATAGGGGGAGGTAAACATGGTCCTGATGAAGATAAAATATTAGCAATAAAAAGGCTAATTAGACCTACCACTAAGAAAGAGGTTAGGTCAGTGTTAGGACTAATGGGCTTCTATCGTGCATATATCCCAAATTATGCAGAAATATCCACTCCGCTTACGGAGTTAACCAAGAAAAATAAACCCAACGACGTTTCATGGGGGAGGCTGAGCAAAATTCTTTTGTTAAGCTAAAAGAATTACTTTGTAAAGTAACTAGTCTTGCTACCCCTGATGCCAATTTACCTTTCCAGGTGCATTGTGATGCATCAGATTATGGGGTTGGTTGCTGTCTGACACAGCAAGGTACCGAAGGAATTTACAGGCCAATAGCTTTTGCTAGTCAAAAATTCAATGCTACGCAAAAGAACTGGGCAAGCATCGAGAAAGAGGCCTGGGCAGTGTTATACGGGTTGAATAAATTCGACAAATGGATTTATGGTGCCAAAGTGGAGATCATTTCTGATCATAATCCTCTTAAGTACCTAAATCAAACCACTCCAAAAAAGTCCCAAGCTAACCCGTTGGGCACTGGCGTTACAGAGATGGAATCACTCCATTACTCACAGGCCAGGTATACAACATAGGAGTGCAGATGCATTGTCTAGATTAAGATAAGGACTGTATTGTATATATTTAGTGTTTTTTTGTATAATGTGTTTTCTATGTTTCTGTTTGCAATCCCATTACAGTTTAGATCTTTCTGGGAACATAGTCACTTATTTCAATTGGGTGAACTATTGATATTATTTCATGTGTTTGTTTTAAGGAACTTTGACTAGAACAATCCTCAAGACTTTTGACAGTTGCAATTATTGTGTGTTCTGTTTGTGGAGATTTTCTGTTTCACGGTTTGTGAATTTTCTGTTCCTGGTGTCTGAAATGGTAAAATCAGCCACAAGGGGCAAATTTTACTCTTAGGTGGGGCGTGTAAGGAACCGCTGCCTGCACCTGGCAACAGGTCGAACGAGAAACGATATAAAGAGAAGGATCTGGCAAGGACGGGGGAGAAAAAGCTCGGAACGAGAGAGGAGAGGGTGACGAAGAAAGCCGGGGTCGTGAAAAGTAGACACGGCTGAACGATGTATCTTAATCCTGTAACATCGTAATATATTCTTGATTTTAAGAAATGTCCCATAGAAGGTATGGAATAAACAGTGGGACCAAATCCTGTCTGCAATTATTTTCTTGTCACAATTCGAACACGGTCGGAAAAGGACTCACGAGTTTACAGTAAGGTTGTCAGCCCTATGTCCAACCCCCAATTTGGAGGACCAGTCCTCTGATATAATCCTCAGGTTAGGGTCCTCAGCTATACTCACGAGTACTGTGTACCCACACATGTAAGGCGCCTTTTACAACATGTATGAGCCATATTAGATTAATCCTTCACACTCAATCACCACAAGGATGATGCATGTATTTAAGTATATCCAGTTCTGACTTTAAAGCTCATGGAAGATTGCAGAAGTTATGGTATTTAGAGAGAATATAACTCTGGACGTTCAAGAAGAAATCACTACTGATTTCCCAACATTGACTTTCAATTAAAAATGGGATTTTGTAATATAATGTACTGTTTGTACATTATTTGAAATAAGTAAATAATTTGATATTTGACTACACACAAATTATGGGGAACAGCTTATTAATTATTTTGGTTTTAGGGGACACGATCGAAAATTTTTGAAGTGACGATTTTCTAAGGAGTGATGAAGTCTTGATGTGGTATATATATATGTAATATGATTTACATTACATTCATTGAAAATTTTATTTGCATTATTACATTGCAATAAGTTCCTTCCTAGTTAATCTCAGCTTAACCAGCATTAAGAGCAATAATAGAGGAAATGGTTCGTATAAAGCTTATTGCCTGAAGACTTAATTTTTTTACTGGATCCCAATTAAATGAAAAATCAAACATATTCCTTTGTAAACTCTGCCATCGTTTCATTTGTTTTCATATGTTCACAAGCTCTTAATTATAGCAGCTCAGTTACTATTTTTCATATATATATATATATCAATACACATCCGGAATCTGTTCAGTGGCGTAACGGAGAACATTTGGGCTCCCCTGCAAAGTCAGGTTTTGGGCCCACAAGTTTTATTTTACAAAGGGTAAGTACTTGGCGGCAGTCAAGCTTTGGATCCTTGAAAACTCTGCCCCCCGCAGTACGGAGCTTGCGGGGTATAGGTTATGCCACTGAATCTGGTCTTGTGGTGGTTTATTAAGAGGATATCTATTTCATTAATGGAACTATCCATTTCAGATCTCACTTCTTATCCCTCTCTGTTCATAAAATATTATAGTTTAAAAGATCTGAAAATCAAGTTCATATTTCTCGCCACAATTCCCCGACCACAAATATGATAATCGAATTCGATGTGAAACACAAATCACGAGATTGGTTCGCTAAAATGATTTGTTGCCATTCTGCTGTCTGTGAATGACACTGATGACATCTCTTCGATCATTGTTGACATTTCTCATTAGTTACTGAAAATCAGCTGCTAGGCATCACGTATAAACTCGTGTTAGTTATTGAGAAGCGATCGTTTTCTGCTTTTTTAATCTATAGATCTTGATGCAAACTTCAATTTTTAGAAATGTCTTCGAGTTCTTTTTAATAAAATAGCATTTTCCAACCAGATGCAATTGTAAGCAAAAAGAAAACTGAATTTTTTTTAAATCGCTCATATTAATATTGATCCGTAGATCGAGGGTTATAAATTTTATGCTATCCATCTCAAAGAATAAAACAGTTTTCTAAGAGCGATGAAATTTATTGTAGAAAGCAATTCTTAAATTGTAGGATACATCAGTAAAATTTGCGCAGAAAGTTTCAAAAGGTTCTCACAACCTTCTCCAACAATCAGATACAACTATCAGTATCTAAAATACAAGTACGTATTATTAAAGTTTATCCGCAAGCAGCCCCTCTCAAAGGAACTTTTCAACAGCCGAAGTAATAGCAACTCAGTTTCGGTGAACGGCCTCTTTTTATAGTCTGCGTGGCTACCTTCCAGTGCTTTCTTGAAAAATCCACCTGCATCATAGATCATGATGCTATATATTTCTCCAGTGATTTTCAGAAGTATCCGTGTAATCACCAAGTCGCCAAATATGGTCGCCAAAATTGATGCCAACTTGGCTGAATTGCTAATATTTCGTCAAGTTTCCATTGAAACTTCATTATAATGTAAGGAACAGTGTTGCTTGTGAAAGTTAAAATCTTTATTATATATATATAAAAGGAATACAACAGAAAGTAATATTAACGTACTAAACATCAAAATATAAATTATTGACACTATTTTAGATGAAATTAAGCATTAATATTACACAAAATTCGTAACAATTCCTGTAAAGAAGTTTTGATCAAACAACAAAAAGTTTTAATTATTGTACCTCAAGCTTAAAAGTGTTGTTTGGGAAACCAGAACCACACAATCGATTTATTATATATAATAAATAAAGCTCAATAATAAAACAAGGTTGATTATCAGAGGAAAGAAAGTTTACTATTTCTGAATTAATGCCAGAAACCTAACTAGTTGTTAAAAAGGGGAATCTGTTGCACAACTGAAATCGATAAATGCTGGATAGACGCAATTTCCTATAAGACATCTGGTGTAAAATTAATATTGGTTGTAACAATGATTCTTACAGCGAGATCCCCTCCAGGAAATGCATATATCATACTCCAATATTCTGAGGATAACATTTATTCCCTTTTGAAATTAATTCGCAAACAACTTTTATATTGTTTAGTATTGAGATGTAACTGTGCATGTGTTTTTTGTTGTTGAATAAATCAATTGAGATATACATATATCATAGTTTCCTTTAGAAAGCTTACTAGTTTAGACATGTTTTTGATGATTACATTTCTTATAATGAAAATAAAGTTCACACCTTAATATATACATTATATTCAACTGAGTATGTAAAGAACAGTAAATACTTATATAAAGGATTTTTAACTGGAATTGAAATCTAGGAAAAAATTTTCCCCGCAAGTTTTGCTAAATGTTTAGTCACTTAATTCAGCTTTAATAAGAGTAATGAAGTGAAGTAATGGAATGGAAGTGGAAAAGTGGGAAAACTTTTAAGCGGGGAATTTGGATTTCTTTTTATAATTAAAAGGTAATATATTTCATAAAAGGGGAACTGTAAACGTAATTTATCTTTTTTAATGTATTACATAGAGAATAAGGACTTCTAATAGTAGTAGTCCCCCTAAAAAAACTAGATTTTTAAAACAAATTGATTCTTCCAGATGCTACTTATCAAATAAATCAGTTAAATTAGGTAATCTATCAATATTTGTTGAAGTACTTACAGAAATTTAATATTAGCACGAATATATGTATACTGGGCTTAAAGTTTTTAGTACAAAAGATTTAAAATATATTGGATTTCTGATTAATTCTATTTAAGGCATTGAACAATTAAATCCTCTTCTTGTTGTAAAACTTTGTATTATAGAAATGATTGTGTAGATTAATACAGGAAAATTTAAATAGGCTCCTTTTCGCAATACAATGATGCCAGGGAATTGGAATTTCCAGAATTCGAACACCTTGGAGCCCGAAAGAAAAATTCGAGCAAATTTTGCTCTGGAATCTGAACGCCCAATATAAGCTAGCAAACGTGTACAAAATTAAGCTGTAACTCGTTCATTAAAAGATATTAAACGACAGGTGGTTCAGGAACAATATAAGAGTTTTTAGGCTTTAGCATCAGACCGAGGAATAAAAATTGATTTATAGCAGCTATACTCAATCTGCTGCCCTGCGGGCCTTTTTAAGTGGCCCGGTCATTGCCCATTGCTCTGAGAAATTCACTTATTTAAGAGCATTGTATTAAAAATTTGGAGGGAAATTCTTTGTCATGAAATCAAATACATCAATTTTGGTTTTTGCTGTCGGTGTCGTACGCGTACGGATTGATATTCTTTTTCTATTTGGATCGGCTACGGTTAGTGGTAACAGACAACAGTGGTGTAGCGACAATTTTTAGGGTGGAACTAATTTTTAACTATTTTTCATATCTTGCAAGCGAAAAAATATTGTAAGAAAATATATCGTTTCAAGAATAGTATGAGGTTAACTATTTTATAGTGAAAAACAAACATGGATCAGTTATTGTTTGATTTGTTACGAAAGTGCTGTATTTAAAAAAATACCATTAAACAGGAATCATTGAATGGCACTTTTCCTCGAAGATCTCTTTCAAGAGGTGATAAATAGGCTTTCTTGAAAAATATATGCAACGACAACAAAGTATTTTGTCAAAATGGTAATATCAGAGCGGTAACAAAGACATCCTATGAAGTTTGTTATATTATTGGTAATTATATGAAACCGTTTACTGATGGAAGATACTGTGAAGGAGTATTTCTTAAATGCTTTTCTAATTTAGTGTTAGTGACAAAAAATATAAAAAGTAATAAATAAAAGAAACAAAAAACGATTATAATATTTCGATTAATTTTCCACATTTTAGATTTCCAACGTTAACTTGGTCTTAAAGCATTTCTCCCTCCCTCTCCTCCCCCATTTATCCTCATGTTGCGGCCCACGTGAAATAACTAACATTTGTGTGCGGCCCAGCAGAAAAAATGGCTGAGTACCCCTGATTTATAGTATGAATGGAGAAGCCTCCGTCCTTACTGGTATTCTGGTAGGTGGCTGAATGTTAGGTCACTCATATTTTTCAAAGAATTTTTTGTTGTCTAACTTGTCTGAAGGTGTAAGGAAAGGATGCATCGGGGGATTTCTGTTGCTAATTTTAAGCCCATTTAGTGTTATTTTTTTATAGAAGTAAACCGCTTCTCTAAAGGACTCACTTTCCCAGTAGTAACGTTTTCCATCAACTTATAAATGAGCCATCCCCAACTCTTTTAAAGAAAAATGCAAGCCTCAAATTTAAACACTATTGTCTTTTTATGCTATAAAACTTTATCCATTATTCTTTAATAATCGATCTGAGATTGTACGACTTCATAAAAAAATGCTTAATATGCTTTTAAAATAAAATAACATCCTATATATTGGATTGGAGAAATTCAGTGTGTTACTGTTATCCCATTATAGATGTCGTAACTAAAAACACGACGATAAAAAAGTGTTAGAATAGAATTATTAAAAATCCTTTTGTTTTATTATGTCTATTAATAGCATTTTACAGGGTTATAGTAATAGTTTCTTTGGCTAGTGACATTAGATATTATCTCGTTTTTATTTATCTTCTTGCTAAAATTAATTTTTTCTTCAGAAGTTGTCAAATAAATTTTTAATAACCATTTATTTCCATTACTTGCTTTTGTATAACTTATTTTCAGCTATATAATTAAAAATTTTGCTCTGTTCTATTAATTATGTTTTAATTATAAAATCCCTTTACTCCATACTTTTTCTCAATCTTAATTACAGAGAGTTGCTCATGTTGATAAAAGAACAATCCTGTGTTGAAATATATCAAATAAATAATTAAAAAAATGGAATATATTAGATAACTGTATTGAAATAAACATAGGAAAAAAAACGAGTGACAATTAATTTTAATGAAACTTGAAAGAATAATCATAAGAACAAGAATTATTCAAAAAACTATGGAGAACATATTAGTGCAAGATTATTTCAAAGCTTTTATTCAAATTAAAGATATCTTATTTCTTTTCAGTTCATTAAAAATATATGCAAACGATAAAGATTAATGATGGCAAAAAAATGCGCATTACATTAATACAATCAGAAAAATGGAATCTTTCTAGACATAAGTTTTAAAATTATTAGTGCCTGAAAAAAATATAAGGAATTATTCTTTTAATTATTTTTTAATAGCAAAATGAATTTTAGCAAAAGATCCCTTTTACTAGTAGTCTCGATTCCAAATCTTAAAATCATATTATATACTTAAACTCTAAAGTGAAGGGAATTGAATGATTTAGATAAAAATTCTTTTCAAAGAATTATTTTCAGAATTTACGTTAAAGGTATAAAACTATTTTAAAAAGTGTTGAGTTCTTAAAACATAAAATTTAAGGAAATTTCTGTCTCTTGCAATTTATTCTAAAACAAGAACTTAAATTTATGTGAGGTGAGTTTTAAAAGTTATAATGTTTTTAATAGTTTAAGAAATAATAGTATTTTAAATTAAGATTTAATAGTAGAAATTACTATATTATTTTGATAATGCTGTTCATAAAATGTACCTTCTTTTCGTTAAAAAATAATTACAAAATAAATCAGAATATTTCCTAGCAAGGAATTTACAAGGTATTTTAAGATAAGAAAATATAATCAATAATCCATTTACAGAAAGTAAAAAAATGTAAATTCGCCATGACAACATATGAGAGAAATATTTCTCTCTCTTTTCTTTTAATTTATTACTTATTAATGAACTCAGAATATACTTGAAGTTTATTTTGCAAGACGAAATTTTTAATAATTTAATCATAGTCAATAAGTACAACACATTTTATTTGTTTTTATTACATTACATGAAAACTATTTTAAAATTAAAGAGCAACTGGGTTTTAAAGATTTCTTACTCCATAAAATCTGAGACAAAACTGCTGATTTATGACAAACTTCCTGCGCTTTCGTAATTTAATTTTTACTGATTTGAAATTTACATAAATAATGAGCTATTTTATTTAGTGGTAAATATTTGTTTTGATTTTTTTCCCTTTGGTTTCAAGAGTTTAAATATTTCATTGGTTTTCTCATTTAAAAGTCTAGATTATTTTTCTGGGACATGCAAATGAATTGAAATTTGGGAAATATTTCTGTTGTCATTCCATTTTTGAATTCAATTTCGAATTTTATCTTCAGTGTGGCAAAACTTTTTGAAACTGATTTTATAATGATGAATGTAAATTATTATTTTTCTTACAAATGTTTATTTTAAAGAAATTTTAAAGAGATCTTCTTGCTTGTTCTATGAATGTATGGAACCTTCATCTTCCTTTATTATTCCTCTGAATGTTAATCATGATTTAAAGAATGGCTAAAATGTTCCGCAGTATTTTAGACAACTAAATTTTTTGTTTTACTGTAGTAAAATTTATATTTTATAAATTAAAAGTCGTTTCTATCCCTATATTTTCTGGCGTTTTAAGTGAAGTTGTGACTTTTTACGATACAATTCACTTTTTTTCTTTTTGTATTCTGCCCTTTTTGTACCCCTTAGAGCATGTTACGATTTTTATTTATATATAGTATATTTTTTAAAAAAACATACTTATTGTAAAAAAGTTTTTTAGGTATTAAGACGGTATTGAGGCATTGAAACCATGGACGATTTATTTTAGGATTATTATACGAGTAATTTTATTTGTAGCTTAAAATAATTAAAATGCGATTAGCAAGAAAATAGAGTTTTCTATCACATCCGCAAAATAATTAGTGAAAAGTACGTTTTAACAACAGCAAAAAACAAAAAAAAACCTTTTAAAATCAGCAATTATTGCTTATTTTGGTTTGCAAATGGCATTCAGAGACATTGTTATTATACACATGTCTCGATATAATATGATGTCATTAATACTTAAAGATGATTTCTTACTTTCACATTGAAATGCAAAATTAACTATAAAAAAAATAACTAAACGTAAAGTAGGGTTTGCAATCCCGTGTTATATTTTCAATCCAAGGATTTAGGGATTATATTAACCAAATCCCGGGATTAGAATCTGACTATTTATGAAAAATACTCATACATTATATGGCTTAGTTGAAATAACATAATGAAACTTAAAACTTAATTAAAAGAATTGGTTTAATAGTATTATTTATTGAAACAATTCAAAAGATATCTTAATTCTTCATAAGAAAACAAATAAAAAATAGTACACAATGAAATTAAAAAAAAAGATTTTTTCATTTTTTATGTTGTTGTATAAATACGCTTTAGAAAAATACAGCTCGTCCAGCGTTTCATTGTTTAAACGGCTTCTTATTTTTGTTACAAATTGTCCTGCCGAAGAAAACGTTCGTTCACAGACTACACTATTAGGCTTTGTTGTCTTTACATAGGAGTATATTCTTCCCAGGTAGTCACCATGTATCCTACCTTTTTCAAAAAGAGACATTTCTTTTTGAATTTTTGATGATCGTGTCTCAAATATAATAGGCTGCATTAGTGCATATTGCTTTGATAACTTTATCTAGTTCTTCTACTTCACTTAAGGTATCTGACTACGTTCGGAACCGTGCTTTTGAAAAAGCGTATAAATGGATAATATTTATGATATTCAGTGTCACTTAGATTAGAAAACGTATATAAAATTATTTTAAGAATGTTATTACAAAAAAAATTATTTAAGTAGAATACTTCGATAAAAAATGAACATAGAATAACCAATTTTCAAAACATTCTCCTTTTATGAAAAATCCTTCTATTGTTGTTGTTCTCGTGTCCATGAATAAATGCAGTAGATATCACTAGATTCCGTCGAAAGTCTTGATCACTGCCTCTGCTATTCTGGGAGCATCAGGGCTGTACAGGAGTTCCCACAAAGAGTCCCTCAGAGGGACCATTCCCATTTTTAGTAACTTTGTTGCGACGGTTGGGCATTCCAAGATGTGATTGGGCGTCAGTTGAAGATCTGGGCAGTGTTTGCATTGAACATATGATCTTGTCTTGTCTGGGTGAATCTTCATGCCCTTAAGGTGTTCAGTTCTCAATCTGGCAATTGTGGATGTTATAATTCGGGGACAGTCAAATTCCGTAACTAGGGGTTTTTAAAAGTGTGATTCATAATTCTATGTTTGGCTACTGCATTAGCATCATCAGTGTGATGGTGGTGCACTTATGTTCGATGTCTCTAGCTTCTTTGGCGAGGCTATCTGCACATTCATTACCCTCAATGTTGACATGTGCGGGTATCCATTGCAGGATACAGGATTTTCTTTTGTTGTGCATCTGTTCTAGAAGGGTAATAATATCACAGGAGATGTTAGTCTCTCCGTTTCTTATGGCTTCTATAGCTGATTTAGAATCTGAGAAGATTACTAATCCTTCTGTAGAATCAATAACATGTGGGTTTTGTTGATATAATAAAAGGGCCTCTCTAATTGCCACGAGTTCACTTGTGAAGTTTGAGGCGATTATGCCTGTGTTAATTTTGTGTTTGTAGTTATTACCATCTGGGAGGAGTAAGATGATTCCGGCACCTCCATTGCTGAGGGATCTGTCTGAGGAACCATCAGTGTAGGCGATTGCAAAGTTATCTTGAGAGAGTATTGCTATCGTTTCCAGTCCTTTTGTCTGAGAGTTACAGGGTCTTCTTTTTTGGAACATGGCTGCAGCAATTCCAATTCGAAACAGGTATTCTTTGGTGGGTTTATTGGAATGAGGGGCTCCTGAAGGAACTCTAAGGAGGAATGATCCAAATTGAGTTCTTTTCTGAATTCACTATCAAGTTGGAGAGTCGAAGATCTTTTGAGCCTTGTAGAATGCTTCCATTTATCAAAAACTTTCTAGAGATATGGTCCAAACCATATGAGCGTAATTTATTAGTGAACTTGATAGTGGCAAGTTTGCGCCTGCTTTCTAGCGGAGGCAAGCCGCATTCTTGTTCGGCCTTTTCATTATTGGTTGATGACACTGCTCCAATAATAATTTTGGCAGCTCTGTGTTGTACAGAATCAAGTTTCCGCTTAACAGAAATAGAGGCCGGAGTCCAAATTGGGGTCGCATATTCTATCTATCCTTCTATTATAATAATAATTTGCCCGTATATAGCTCAAACCTTTGTACAGAGGCTGAACTAGAATTTTTGAAATCTATAACTTAGAAGTGGATTTATCCATATTTTACTACAACAGAGGGGAGAAATTTTAAGAAAAAAACGCCGATAATTATTTCAATTGGTGGTAACTCTGAAAATAATGTGAACTTTTCAAAAATCCTAGTTCAGACTCTCTGGAGAAATCTTTACTTTATATAAGCAAAATATTATTATTATAGAAACATTTTTTATAAAAGGAGAACGTTTTGAAAAAAGGTTTTTCTAAGTTAATTATTTGCCAAAATATTGTATTTAAAATTTTTTTTTTATCATAACCCTTAAAACAATTTTATACATGTATTCTATTCTAAGTGACACTAAATATAATGAAAATTATCCATTTATGCGCTTTTTTAAAATCACGGTTCCGAACGTAGTCGGATACCTTAATGGTTTTTGTGTAGAAATTAATACGCATATATTTCATAAAAAAATTTAGGAATTAAAATCTTAGAAAATTTTGATTAGAAAAAAAATTTAAAACATAATTTAGACAAAAATTAAATCTAGGGATTAGTTATTTTAGTCCCAGTAAAGTTCAGGAGAAAAAAAAAAAAACAAAATTGGAAAACATGCATGATCAGATGACGATGTCGGTGACTAAGCTGGAACCCTTCTTTTCAATTTTAAACACATTTATTTGTTCTATGCAAATATTTCAAAAGAATAGTTTAGAACACCAATGTGCTACGTTATTAAAAGAATATGTCTATCAAATCAAACATTAAAAAGAAAATTTACACTGGTATACACTCAGGAACATTGAAAATAGCGACCCAAGAAGGAAGCTAAGTACAATCGCGAAACTTTGCAAATAAGTACAGCGTAATGTGATATGCAAATGATCCAAGTTTTGTGCCAATACGCATGCTCATACACGCCGAGATGGCGCTACAATCAGGAAGAGGGTGCTATATCAGCCAGCGCAAATTTTAATATTCATAAACGAGACGATTACCCGCCGATTGTAGGAAGGCATTGGTAAGCAAAACATGCCAGGTAAACGTGCTAGAAGACATTTCTCCCAGTTAAGCGAGTTTGAGAGTGGCCTGATCATCGGGATGAAAACTGCAAACTGATCGACGCGCCGTGTTGCTGGCCAGGTGGATCGTTCGGAGTGTGCCGTTAGAAATTGTTGGGAGCAGTGGACACGAGAAGGTACCCACGCGCGGAAAACCGGGTCTGGAGCGACCAGGAAGACCACGAGGAGAAAGGATCGAATGATCATGCGGCAAGCACTTGTGGACCCCACAGTGACTCGTTCAACGATACGAGCAGACGTAGACGTAGCAATTGTTCCACAAACAATTTCCAGACACCTTGCAGAAGCAAATCTTAAATCCAAGAGCCCTTTCTGTGCATTCCCTTTAAAACCGGAACATCGGCAACTGCGTCTACAGTGGTGCCGAGCCAGATCAATGTGGAATGTCACAGATTGGCAAAAGGTTGTGTTAAATGATGAACCCTGGTTTGTTTTGGGGACAGATGATAACCGTGTACGGCTGTGGAGGCGCCCTGGTGAGCGGTGCAATTCCCCCCACACTGTTCTACGTCACACTGCCCGCACAGCTGGTGTAATGGTCTGGGGGGGCATAGCCTATGATAGCTGGTCCACTTTAATTGTGATGCGTTGAACCTTAACGGGCCAACGGTACGTTGATGATATTCTTCGACCCCATGTAGGACCTTTCCTAAATGGTCTCCCAGGGGCAATTTCCCAGCAAGATAATGCTCGTCCGCATACAGCAAAAGTTGCTCAAGACTTCCTACGTCATTTTAAGACTCATCCATGGCCGGCCTGCTCCCCCGATTTGTCCCTTGTAGAGCACGCGTGGGATCGGCTAAAACGGCAGATGCCATCGTGTCACTCTGTACATGATTTAGAGTTGGCTGTTCAAGATTTGTGGGCCCATCTGCCTCAGGACAACATAAGGTGTCTAATCAACTCAATGCCGGACCGTGTGGCGGCATGTATTGCAGCTGGAGGTGGTCGAACGTGCTATTGGAGTTGCTCAGTATTTGTGTAGTTGCACACCCTGTATTCATTTAATTGTCTTGTTTTTGAGATCAAGTGAATCTGTCATCTGTGTCATTATGTGTATTAAATTTCATTTCAATCCGATGCTTTCTTCTTGGGTCGCTATTTTCAATGTTCCTGAGTGTATTATACTTTTAAAATTAAGTTCATTACTGGTGAAAGAAAGCAGGTTAGAATTGTAACAGAAACAAAAGTAATTAACTTAGCAATTCGTCGATAGCTAAGACAATATCCTCCTTGATGAAAATTACATGTTGATCATTAAGTTAACCTCCTGTGTATGAAAATTGGTGTGCTTTTTAAAACAGTTTAGAGATAATTCATTTGCAGTGATCCTTAAATTATATATCGCTCGTTCAATACACTTCTACTATGCGTTACCCACCCGCTTCACTGGGTATTTCACGATGTTGTATAAATATATACTGTTTAAATATTTATAAATTATTGATATCTAACATTAAGAATTCGATTGTATTGAAAAATATATTTATAGCTGTAACTCTCGCCTCTTTATATAAAAATGACATAAATTATAATTTCTAATTTCTATTAATATCTAAAATATATAGAAGTGGAAAAACATTTTGCGCTAACTTAGCCCAATAATCAAGTGTATTTCCGCCAAAGCAACTTTTATGGAGTAAAATAAACATGCGTGCTAAATTTCAAGTCTGAATGAGTTAGTGAGTGATTTTGGAGTTTTATGGTGCAAGAGCCGAATTCGGCCATACTGCGCCAAACATTTGTTAAAAAAACCATTTTAAAAATATATATGAACAATACAAATAACATATAAATAAAAATTATATATGTGCATGCAAGCATGCACATATATAAAAATGAAAGTTAAAGTTAAAACATTTTAAAAAGTCAAATTAAATATAAAAATCCAATTTTCTTTATAAAAGCAAATAGGGTTTGGTGGGGTATTTCTCCCACCAAGTCAGACAAGGTTAATATAGATGTATGAAAAAAGGTGATGCGATGATGGTTAAAAACTGGACAATCAATTAAAATGTGACGCACGTGTAAAAGACCTTGCATGAAGGACATTCAGGAGCGTTTTCTCCGAACAACAAATGCCTGTGTGTATAGCGGGTATGACCAATGCGAAGACGAGTCAATTTGACATCAGTTCTTCGCATTGGCTTCACAGGCCATGCTCCTATGACAGGTTTCACAGAGTGAAGTTTGTTATCCAACTGCTGACTCCATGATTCCTGCCAGATCTTAAAAATATGATGCAGGATAACGTGCTGTGAATCAGAAAGCGGGACTGCTAGCGGCAGATGGGTCTTCGCCGACCTTGTCGCGCAGTCCGCTCTTGCTCGTTGCCTATGATTCCTACGTGACTCGGTAACCAGCAAAATACGATATCGAAACCCTTGCTGTACAGTCGACTCGTAATGTCGAGTACATTACAGACCACTGGATGACACCGATCGTTATAATTTTCAAGCGCTTCTAATACACTCATGCTGTCAGTATAGATGCAGTATTTACGAGGCATATTGGAGTCGATCGATTGAAGTGCAAGGTAAATGGCGCCAGCTTTAGCAGTGAAAACACTGCAAGAAGGGTCTAGCCGATAACTGTGCGTAATATGTTCAATCGCGACTCCACAGCCAACGTAATCTGCACGTTTCGAACCATCTGTGTAGATGGTCGAATAACTACTATACTGACTGCGATGGGAGGCGAAGACGCGTTGAAAGACGACAGGTGCTACAGTGGATTTACTGTAATTTGCGAAAGGGTTGATATAATGGAACCGTGGTGTATTCCAAGGTTGGAATAGGAAAATGTTCCTTTGTGGATATTCACGTTAGGTAGGTCGAGTTCGGAAACAAGAAGCTTCATCCTATCCATAAATGGCCGGATGTTAGACGGCCGGGCATCATACAGTATCTTCATGCTGGTACTCATATACACATTTTGCAGAGGGTGTGAAGGCACGGACAAGATCTTGAAATAATACGCAAGAGACAGCTTCCTCCGTCTAAGATCTAGAGGAAGCTGATTACAGTTAACATAGAGACTCTGCACTGGTGATGTGCGAAACGCACCAGAGCAGATTCTCAATGCCATATGGTGGAAAAGGTCAAGTTTTTTCAAAGTAGAGTTGCACGCTGATCCGTATACAACACATCCGTAGTCGATGCGAGAGAGTACGATTGCATGATACACTCTGAGTAATGATGTTCGATCCGCCCCCCAAGAGGTGTTTGACAACACCTTCAAGAGGTTTAAAGACTTTTCACACCTCTTACGCAAATGTAAAATATGCGGAAGGAAAGTGAACCGGCGGTCGAAAATTACTCCGAGGAATCGTACGTCGGGAACTACGGGAATTTGTACATCACGGATGCGTATTTCGGGGTCGGGATGAATACCCCGTTTGCGGCAAAAGTGCACACAGCAACTCTTGCTGGCAGAAATACTATGACCGTTGGTGTCGCACCATTTTAAAATGTTGTTGACGGCAGTTTGCAACTGTCGTTCAATCATGCGCATATCTGAGCCTTCACAACTGATCTGCAAGTCATCGACATAAAAAGAAGCCTGTATAGAGGGCGATAAAATATTTAAGATGGGTGAAATATGACAAATAAAAAGGGTGGCACTCAGAATGCTTCCCTGAGGAGCTCCCTCAGCTTGCAAAAAAAAAAAAGCAGAGAGTCTCACCCAAACGAACTTTAAAAGTGCATACATTTAAAAATTTTGAATGAAAATAGGTAAATTTCCACGAACACCAAAGTTAAAAAGAGTGCGGAGTATTCCTTGGCGCCAAGTACGGTCATATGCCTTTTCGATATCAAAGAAAATAGAAACAAGATGATTCCTCCGGACAAATGCATTTCTAACTTTATTTTCAAGCATGATAATATTGCCGAGAGTGGACCTTCCCTTACGGAAGCCACTTTGAAACAGAGGAATGCATCTGTACTTTTATAGCTGATAAACGAAACGAGCGTTAACCATACGTTCCAGTGTCTTACAAAGGCAGCTCGTGAGTGCTATCGGCCGATAGCTGAGAGGTTCTTTTGGATCTTTTCCAGGTTTTAGAATAGGAATCACTATGGCTTCTTGCCATTGAGTAGGATACAACTGCTCCCTCCATATTCGGTTGAATAGGTAAAGGAGACTTACTAGTGAATCCTCGTTCAAATGGCGAAGCAATTCATAGGATATTCCATCAGGACCTGGACTAGTGTTATGAGCCGATGACAAGGCCCTCTTCAATTCACACATGTCAAAGTCACAGTTCTATGGTAGAGGTTATCGTCACCTGAAGTTGATAGGTGTCCGCTCTAAACGATTCTTAGTTGCCTGAAATGCAGGGCTATATGAATCGGAGCTGGACACACTAGCAAATGTTTGGCCATGTAAGTTGGCCACATCAATGGGCGATTAGTAAATAGTAGTCGATGTTTCCAATATCGGAATAGTAAAGTCCCGATAAAGGCCATTCACTGCTTTGACCTTTCTCCACAACTGTTGACTGGTAGTTGACGATGTGATTGAAGACACATATTGGATCCAAGATTCTCTCTGACTTTGACGCCTTATTTTACGACCTAACGCTTTTGCACGTTTGAACGCTATGAGATTATGAGTGGTGGGGTACCTCTCCTGAAAGTACCCCACCTCCTCCTTTGTTCCTTTTTTGCTTGTTGGTAGGCTGAATTCCACCATGGTTTGTACAGCTTTCGACGAAAGTTCGAAGTCTTAGGAATTTCTGCATCGGCAGCATTCCTAATTGCTTCAGTGAAGTTTAAAACTGCATCATTAATAGTCCCGTCTTGAACCATTATGCCAGTTATAACTGCTAGCCGTGTGAATGTATCTCAGTCTGCGCGATGAAAACGATATGTAGGAGGGCAATTTCCTATCCCCGCACCATTAACATGCGAGACTAGGAGAGGGAAGTGATCGCTGTTATGTAGATCTTGATCTATCTCAAAATTCAACAACGGTAGTAGACTTGGCGTACAAATAGCAAGATCGAGGGAGTGAAACGTCCTCGTGGGTGCATGGAAATATGTTTTCTCGTGATTGTTGAGAAGACAGAGACAGTGATCAGAGATCAACTGTTCGATCTGTCTCCCACGAGAGTTGGTATCATCATGCCCCCACAGAGGGCTGTGTCCGTTAAAGTCACCGAGCAAAATAAAAGGTGCTGGCAATTGACTGACTAATTGATTCAAATCCACTTGTGGCAAAACATCGTTGGGTGGTAAATAAACACAGCAGACTGTGACTAAAGAATGGATGTGAATCCGTACAGCCACAGCCTGTAAAGATGTGTGCAGTGTGACGACATTACTGGGATACAGATTAGATGTGAAGAGGCATACACTTCCAGTTGGAGATGTATCGCCATCTACATCCCATCGTACACAATTATAACCATGTACTCGCATTGTCATTGTTCTCTTCAGAAAAGTCTCCTGGAGAGCAACACATGCGGGCTGGTACGTGGATATGATGGATTTGAGATCATCGAGTCTAGTCCTCAAACCACGGCAGTTCCAGGAAATGAAGGAGGCCATTATTGTGCCGCACTCACTCCTCCTCTGAAGCTAGAAGTCGAAGGGCTCGATTGAATATCCATGAGATCTTCATCTTCTTCGGAGCAATCTCCGGTCAAAGTATCTTCTATTTCTCAGTGGAAGTCTCTGGATATTTTTTTTGGGATCCTAGTTAAATTTGGTTTTAGATCCCGTTGACGAGCCCTTCGGCTCTTTGGTTTTCTCTGTCCTTTGAATTATTTTTTTCTCCGGAGGTGGTGATTTGCTAATTGGCTTAGCAATCACCTTCGTTCTAGGGGGTGAATTGTTTTTTGATGGAGAAATTACCTCCGGTTTAGTGGGTGTTGATGAATCCGTGCTGTTATCTTTTTTAGAGTCACATTGGATACACTTATCCAATTGCGGGTGGCACTAGCATAACTTTTACCAGAGACCGGCGTGCGTGACAAAACAACACGCCGTGCCTCTGGGTAGGAAATATTTTCTTTTATTTTGACAGATTTGATTTCTTTTTCTGTAATCCAAGTCGGACAGGAGCGTGAATATGCCGGATGATCACCTTTACAGTTTAAACATTGCTCCTGCTTTGTACAATCTACGCTGTCGTGACCCGATTCCCCGCGACGAGGGCAGGTAGGCTGGCCCCGACAGACGTTCTTCGAGTGGCCGTATCGTTGGCACTGAAAGCAGCGCAGCGGATTTGGAATGTACGGTTGAACTGGGTATCGGATTTAGGGCATTTTTACGGTCTGTGGGAGGTCAGGTGTAGAAAAGGTCAGGATGAGGTGCTTTGTGTTCAGCACCTGTCCATCCCGCCTTATCGTGATACGCCTGACATCACAGACTTTTTGGGCCTTCATATTTTCTTTTATTTCCTCAGTCGACTCATTTAAGAAATCCGCTGGCGAAATTACGCCACGCGAAAAATTTAAATTACTATGAGAAGCCACGGTAATTTCTAAATGAGCAAGCTTTTGTAGTTTTATAAGGGCTGTCGCTTGATTCGAAGATGACACTTCGAGGAACAAGTCCCCAGAGCGCATCTTACGAATCGACTTGACTTCCCCTATACTGCCAGCTATGGCTTTCTCAATTAGAAACGGTGAGATATTTATAAAGGTGTCAGGAGTTTTAATGATAAAAAAACGAAACGAATCTGAAAATTCAAAATGGTGCTCCACTGAAGGAGATTTCCTGCTGGGTTCCATGTGTGTTTTTTCTGTTCATCCCAGTACGCCTCCACCCACCATGGAGCCCAACAAGGGGAGGCAGCCCGCCGGTCATCTGACATGCGTCAGGCATGGCACTTACCTCAGAGGTGGTACTGGAGACTCAGAGGTGGTATTATAGGTTCGGGATGTGATCCGCCAGTTCACCCAGGGCACCCCTAACTGCAATACTAACCCTAAAGCAACCGTCTTTGGTAATCCAAAAGAACCCGTATTGGAATCCTCAGAACTAATCACCAGCCGATTGACAGGAGCGGGCTTACTCCTGCCTCCCGTCTACGGAGAAGCATGGGCCAAAGGGCACGCAACAGGAACCCCAGACTACACTTTCCCCCGGTGAGGGTCGCCGCACACGGCAAACATGCGGGTCAGACTCAAAAACCAGTCTTAATATTTCTTAAATCGAAAATTAACTTCTTTTTGTTTTAAATACCCCAAATAAATAAACCAAAATTAAAATAGTAGAAATAATTAAACTTAAAATATCCAAAATAAAATTAACCACAAAACAAACCCTAACTGAACTAAATATAACGTTAAATATTGACCTGTAACTTAAATACAAACTAAGCAAATATTTTTTGGGGTTTTTCTTTCTTTTCAAAATTCACTCGGGTACCTCGGGAAAGTGGCCTCCCATACTCTCCCGAAAGTGAGCCCCTGAGGGGAAAAAAGGGGAGGGGGAAGAGAGAAGGGGAAAAAGATCACTAGGGCACCTCGGGAGCGTGAAACCCGTACTCACCTAAAGAAGGTGAGCCCCCCTGAGGGGTTTCAAGTCTGAAACTAACAGAGCAAAAATGGAATTTTAGTTATCAATACGCCCCCGTAACCACGTTGAGAATATTCTTAGCGGATCCCAATTCAACAAAAGAAACAAGCAAACCAAATGTTATTATTATAGTCCTAGTAGTTCGAAAACGGGAATTTTGTGTATCAAAACGCCCCAATAACCCCTCCCCCGCTTCCCCTTGGAGTTGATTTCCGAAATATACATTCTTAGTGGAACTCTATTCAATTAAAGAAACGTGCTCATCAAATTTCAAGTAAATGGGTTAAATTAAAAAAACAGGAATTTTTTTATAACTCAACCCCTCGCAACCCCACTCCTTTGGGGTTCGGTTTTCGCACAACTCTTTGTTAGAGGAACTCTACTGCTTAAAAAGGAACAGACCTTCTAATTTTCAAGCAGGTGGGTCTAATAGTTCAAAAACGCAAATATTTATCGATTACGCCCTTAACCTCCCTCAGTGCCCCATGGGGTCAATTTTCCTCAAACCTATTTTGTAGCGGATCTCTACTATATGAAAGGAATTCGCTTACCAAATTTCAAGACTGACGTCTAATAGTTTAAAAATGGAAATAATTATCTATAATGCCCCTTAAGCCCCCGCAACGCCACTTAGGAAGCTATTTTCACAAAACCCATCTTATAGCGGATCTCTACTCAATGAATGGAATCTGCTTACTCAATTTCAAGATTTTACGTCTAATAGTTTAAAAAAGGAGTTAATTGCCTATATATATATAACGCCACTTAATTCTCTACAATGCTACCTGGGAGTCGATTTTCACAAAACCCATTCTGTAGGAGATCTGTACTCTCTGAAAGGAATCCGCTTACCAAATTTCAAGACTGTACGTCTAATAGGTTAAAAATGGAAATAATTATGTATAACGCCCCTTGGAGGTCGATTTTCGTAAAAATAATTATGTAGGGAATCTCTACTTTATGAAAAAAAAATCTGTGTACCAAGTTTCACGACTGTACATCTAATAGTTTAGTAATGGAAAATCCGTTCTTAGCTGACGTCTACTCCATGAAAGGAACCTGCCTACCAAATTTCATGTCTTTATGTTTAATAGTTCCGGACATATCGTGATTAGTCAGTGAGTCAGTCGCTTTTCTCCTTTTTATGTATAGATTAACGTATCTTATATTTGAATTTTTAAACCTAGATATATTAACAATCTTAAACACGTCACTTATGAAACTATTTGTTCGAATTTTTTTAGACTCTTTTCAGATTTTCCATTTATCATCACCATATAGTCAGATATCTCATTCTTGACTGCTCTAGATTACACAAATTTTGTGTCTAAGATCATGACTCAATTATTCTTAAATTTTTAATATTTTTTTTGGAGGTTCTCAGCACAACGAATTATTATAAAATGTGTGCTCAAGTGTGTGTCCGAATTATTATCTAATTCAGACAAGTTTGCAATTTTTGCTTATGTCACCAATTAAGCCAGCTTCCATGAAAAATGAATATAAATTTCAAAGCAATACCATAATAGTTATGACTTTTTCTTAAAATTCTTATCTGATTATGTAAAATTGAGATATAAGAATTAACTTTAGTTTATTAATTAATTTATATTATCTTAAAATCAATTTAACAAAATAAGTAACTTTCCGATTTGGTTAACTACCTTAATTAAAATAAAATCAAAGCAACGTGACTGAAAATTTGGTGAAATTATTTAGAATTTTAAAAGAAGTTTTAAGACCACTGTAACGTTTGAAAGAATAACGGTAGCGTATTCTTGGTTAATTAAAATATGGAATTTATTTACGTCACAACTATTGAATATTATTTACTAAATGATACATTAAAGTTATTAAACTTAATTATAGATTGTTAGAGTCCAATATTTTGTGAGAGGAGGATTCGTTGGCCACCGCTCCCGTGTAAGTTCAAAGCATCTCTCCTCTCATCTTCCGGTCGACGGGGTTAGATTCCTCGGGGGTCAAAAAGGGGTTGCGCTGCAGCTTCAAGATGCACGTGTGGGTGTCGGGTCCACCAAAGATTTCGACCGCTACTGGGAGTGGCTACGTTACAGCTCTCGCCCTCTCTTATAGAACTTTTCCGTTGAGAAAAGTTTAATGGAATGACGATGACAACTGACAGATTACGGACACATCCCTTCATCAAGCACCACTAGATTTCTGAGCTGTAATTTTAATTACTAAAGAAAACGCTGAACTAAATTTGGAATTACTTATTTCTAGTGAGTGAGTGTTCTTGCTAGGGAACTTACACAAATCCATATTACGAAAATGATCAATAGCAATGTAAGAAAACATACTATAACATTAAATAAAAATACAAACACTCCTATCACAATGCCTATTATCAATTATACTAACAACATGTTACATCAAATGCTAGTGTAAGACCTTACACATAAAATATTCTTCGTCACACAATACTTAATAAAAATTATACTAACGACATGTTGATATGATATGCGAAGTGTACAACCTTACACACAAAATATTTTTCACAATATGCCTCTTGCGTAAACTTAATACTCATGTACATTTTAAAACCCTATACACAAAATTAATCATATTAATACATTTGCTTTTCATGGCTTTATCTTTTGACACGCATCTCCATTCGATATGATATATAGTACTAGTAAATAAATAAAACTAATACAATTATTAACTTTTAACTAAAAAAACATTATAAGCAACAAGTATTATTTATGAGCAAGAGAACATTGTTAACAATTCCTAATTATCTATCACCGATCTGCTGAGACTATCTGCATTTTTGTGACTTTTACCCGACCGATGTACAATTCTAAAATTATATGGTTGCAAAGCCAAAGCCCATCGCATCAATCTAGGGTTAGAACTAACGTTTCTATTCAACCACACCAACGGGTTGTGATCCGTCATAACTAAAAATGAATTTCCATCTAAGTAATAATGTAAGCTTTTAATTGCGAAAACAATGCTAGCACATTCCTTCTCCGTCGTACAATAACGCTTCTCTACCTCTGAAAATTTCGTACTCAGGTAAAGGATTGGATGCTCCTCACCTTGTTCAGTTAATTGGGTTAAAACTGCTCCCATACCTGCGTTTGAAGCGTCCGTTTGAACAATGAATTCTCGTTCAAAATTTGGCGCGTACAAGACGGGCTTATCAATTAGTTTCCCTTTTAGTTCTCAAAATGCGTTTTCACACTCGGTCGTCCACGTAATTTCTCCCTTCTTTGCTCTTCCCTTCAACGCGTCCGTCAACGGAGCAGCGATTACCGAGAACAGATTTATATTTTTGATAATAACCTGCTAGACCTAAGAAGGCACGTATTTGGGTTTTCGTGCGAGGGGTAGGGAATTCTAGAACAGCCTGAACTTTGATCTCGGAAGGGGTGCGAAAACCCTGACCCACAAGGTGACCCAAAAATTTGACATTTTGTTGCGCAAACTTACACTTTGAAGTTTTTATAGTTAACTTAGCTCTCTCTTTATTCTCTGCAGAACCATTTCCATATGTTTCAGGTGCGACTCCCAAGTATCTGAGAAAATTGCGATATCGTCTAGATACGGGACAACGAAATCCTCTAGTCCGTTAAGTAATTCAGCCATGAGTTTACTAAAGAAATATGAAGCATTCTTTAATCCGAAACTCATCTTCAGGGGTCTGTATGTACCAAAGCTAGTACAGAAGGCTGCGTATCGCTGTGCAGTTTTACTCAAAGACGGTAATAAATTAAGCCACCGATACTTTTTCTACGCGTTCTTCGATATTCGAAAGAGGAAAATATATTCCGTTCTAATGATCCCGTTTAATTTTCTGTAAACAATACATGGACGAGGTTCTTTCCCAGCTACCTCAACTAAAATCATAGGGGACATGTAATCCGATTCTCCTACCTCAATGATTCCTAATTTTAACATTCAGTTAATTTAGTTTTTTAAGATTTCATTTTGTCGGTGCGACATTCGATAGGGCTTCGTCCTAACTGGTTGATCGCTAACTAACTGGATTTCGTGTTCAACCAGATTAGTTAAACCGGGATTGTTTGAAAAACATTGAGAGTACTTATTTAATAATTCGCGCAGTCGATCCATTTGTTTGTCGTGAAGGTGTTTGTTCAACTCGCTAGCCTGGATTACGTCCTCGAAATCATAAACGAGAGAATTGTTTTCTAAGTACGGGATTTCTAATTCCTGGTATGCGAGAGAGTTTTGCGTTTCATCATTAAAAATTACGTTAACGTGTTCTGGCCTTTTGTAATATGGTTTTAGCATATTTATATGATAGGTTTGAGATGTTTCGCGTCTGCCGGGGATTTCGACTAAATACTTCGTTTCCGGAATTTTATTTAAAATTATCCCAGGAACTATCCACTGCACTGCTAATTTATTTGCTCTGGATGTAGCTAACACTAGGACTAAATCCCCATCCCTAAATTCACGTTTTACTGCGTTTTTATCATACCAAGTTTTCCGCTTAACTTGCATTTCCTCCATTTTATTAATAGCTACTTCTTGACATCTTTTTAATCTATTTACTAACTTAAACATAAATTCAGTGACGAGATCACCTTCTTCTTCCGGTTCCATCCAATGTTCCATTACTAACGTCTCTGGGGTTCGCAAATTTTTCCCATACACCAACTCTGACGGTGTATAACTCTGACGACCCTGTACTTTCGTGAGATACAGTCTGTAACGCTAAAATAATTGACGGAAGATGTTTGTCCCATTCGGAGCCTGCATCTAAACATAAGACTCGTAAGAGTCGTTTTAACGTTCGATGAAATCGCTCAACAGGGTTACTCTGTGGATGATACGCAGAACTATGTCTGACAAGTATTCCGAATCTTTCAAAAAAACTCGATAGTCAGAGCACTAGTAAAAGAAGTACCCTGGTCACATTGTATTTCACGGGGAAACCCCATCCGACTAAAGATGTTTAACAGCGCATCTGTGACACTAACGGAACTAATATCAGACACCGGAATAGCTTCAGGGAATTTTGATGACATGCAAATGGCCGTGATAAGATATCGATTCCCTTTAGATGTGATCGGGAGAGGCCCACATGCATCAATATTTAGCTTAGTAAAAACCTCCTGAATAACAGGGACCAATTTTAATGGAGCTTTCTTTTTATCATTGGGCTTCCCAGCCCTCTGACACTGATCGCAAGTTTTTACAAACTGTTCCATATCTCTATAGCAATTCGGCGAGTAAAAATATCGGTTTAATTTGTCTTTGGATTTCGTAATTTCCAGGTGTGCAGATGTTTGTTCCCTCATGACACAAGGATTTAATGGGGTCGCGCAAACCTTCCGGCACTACTATTAACTTCACTACGTTACCTAACTTATCTTCACGATTTTTGACCAATAATTCCTTTTCTAGCGAATAAACCTGATTGGTAACCTGCACTTGACTGGCTGCCTGTTCGTATAAGGATTTAATCTCCTCGCTATTTTTTTGAGCATTGATTAAATTTTCTCGCGTAACCCTTAGCTAACCCCCAGCGCTAATTCCGGAACATATTCCTGGAATGCAGGTATTAAAATTTCGTCCTCTGCATCCGAAGAAATAATTATAGCCTCATCTTCCCCTTTCTTAGCATCACCACTATCTATTTCCCTTTCTTCTCCAGCCGCTTTGACTTGTGACCTGGTTTGGACAGCATTCAGTATTTCGACTGGCAGGAAATTATAGCCTAAATTTCCTTTTATTAGCTCGGCCGTTTTATTTCCAAGCAAATATCGACCGTGTTGATTTAAGTGATTTCCACAAACCACTGCCTTAGTTTGCACCTTCCAAAATTTCCACGACCGCCAAAGGTAAACAAACTAATTTTGGGCTTAACGGTAGTTTTACCCAAACATTTTCAACAGAGAAAGAAGAAGGATTTATGTATTTTGCACATACTAAATCTATTGTCCCTCCTGTATCTCTAAGAATGTCTATCTCGTGACCATTCACAGAGCCCTTTGTTGTATATGAATTAAGAAAATCCGGGTTTTTATTTCCTTCAATATTATTGAGAGTTTCCGTCGTTTTGTTTTTTATTAATTTAGGGCAAACGGCTTTTATATGTCCAGGCATATTGCAATGATAACATCTCTGTATCACGCGTTTTTCAAAAGTTCTCTCTCTAGTACTCTCCGGAACAGAAGCTCCTAATCTGGGGGAAGTTTTCCCAAATCTATTTTCTTTTTCCTTGACCCCTGAGTATGTCAAAATTTTATCATTCCTGCCCAACCTATCCATGGGTTTCGAATTTACCTTTCGGACGTCCTCATAATTATCAGAGTTCTGCTATTTGAGTAGTTGATTTAAGGTTTGCCCAATTATCTAAAAAATGATCTTTCATACTAGCATTGGAGCGTTTTTTTAATTGATCTACCACCATTAGATCTTTATCTTGAAAGGTATTTATTTCTAAGCCAATCAGCCACTCATCTAGATAATTCGTAATTTCAAAAGTGAAATCCTTCCAGGTGCTATCGGATTTTTTCTGGTGTTGGACAAATTTTTTGCCGAAAGATCTCCGGACTTAACTTGAATCTTTTAAGTAATAATTTCTTTACATAATCGTAATTTTCGGCTTGTTCCTCCGGTTCACGAGCAATAAATTGCACGATCTCTAGGGTAACAAAACCCAATAATTGCCCAACCCACTCTTTCTTTTCTATTGACGCCCTTTTAGCCTGGCGTTCAAAGATCACTAGATATAAACTAATATCTGACTGCTTAGGATCGAAATCTCGGATCAATTTTTTTAAGTTTAAATAAGAGAGGTTACAGAACATGCATTTGTAGAATCGTTTGATTCATCGTTTACCCTAAATCCGGATTCTATTTTAAACCTTTCTAAATCAAATTTCAGCTGTAATTCTTTCTCTTTTAATGCCTGCTCCTTTACTAACTCCTCCAATCTTATTTTTTCAGCCCTTTCTAACTCCTCCAATCTCATTTTTCCAGCCCTTTCCAACTCCTCTAATCTCATATTTTCAGCCCTTTCTAACTCCTCTAATCTCATTTTTTCAGCCCTATCTAACTCCTCCAATCTTTTTCCATTTGCAATGATAGTCTCATACAAATTTTTAACAAATTCCTCTTTATAACCTTCACTGTTAGTGATTGCAATTTTTATGCTAGGGACAGTCATATTTAAGGTGGCATTTATTCCTAATTCCTCAGCAAGTTGCAACATATCTTGCTTTTTCCCTTTACCAAGGAAAGCCATTTTTTAAACAATATCAAATAAATGTCCCGCTAAATTTTGCACTATTGTTACTATTCTCTATTAATACAATAACACTGGTCCTATGCATACACAGAAATACACAAAGAAAAACTTAACACTAAAAATAATCAAAATAATTCAAGAGACTTAAAACACAATAAATCTTAAGCTAAAATTGCACACAATGCTTGAAATACAATTACAATTCTCTAGAAACAAAATAACACTGTTTCCACGCAAGAAAAAACACTAAGTATTTCAAAATTTGTAAAGAACATTTTAACCAAAATTCCTAATACAATATGCAGTTTGCAACTCAAAAATATAACAGTACTCACCCATTTGAAGTACTCAGCTTGCTGTCAGAAGCAAATTATATGCAGTAATATGGCACTAGTGGTTTTGAACTCCTCCGTGTGAACAATGGTCCTTTTGACCAATCTTGAATCTTTCACCCTTAACAATAAGTGTGGTCAGTTTGACCAGCCTTGAAATCACTCCTGGCACAGCTTCAAAGATGAATTCAATCGCAGCACTGCTTCCGAAAATCGCTTTCCCTCCGGACACTGTGGCCATAAACACTATAGATCAGTTTGATCTTCTTGAGCAGGACGCTCTCCTTCTCCGAAGCTGAATTCAATTGCAGCACGGCTTCCGAAGATGTCTTTTTCTCTCCTTGCGTTGCTGTCCGTCCGTAAAAACCCAAAATTTCCTCCTTTCACGGGTCCTGAATGCTAACTTTTTATCCCAAAGCGCTGCCACCAAATCTCTAAGCTGTAACGTTTGAAAGAATAACGGTAGCGTATTCTTGGTTAATTAAAATATGGAATTTATTTACGTCACAACTATTGAATATTATTTACTAAATGATACATTAAAGTTATTAAACTTAATTATAGATTGTTAGAGTCCAATATTTTGTGAGAGGAGGATTCGTTGGCCACCGCTCCCGTGTAAGTTCAAAGCATCTCTCCTCTCATCTTCCGGTCGACGGGGTTAGATTCCTCGGGGGTCAAAAAGGGGTTGCGCTGCAGCTTCAAGATGCACGTGTGGATGTCGGGTCCACCAAAGATTTCGACCGCTACTGGGAGTGGCTACGTTCCACCACTTCCTTTTTCTGTTTTCAGATTTTCAAATTATTGCTTCTGATATTTCTTTCTTTCAATGTTTGGAAGCCAAAGCGGTTTGGCAATTTCAAAGAATTGCCATTACTTTGTATTACTTTGTTCACTTTATGTATTCTTTCTATTCATACAGTATCATTACATGGGTTTTTTTTGTTACTAAGTAAATTATTTGAATCAAATATTTTAATTTAGTTTATGTTAAGTAGAACGAAAATTCTTAATTATGTTCTAATTTTTTTATCCCAATAAACAGAGTTCCTAATTATATGCATACATTATAATTGGTACTATAGAACTAATTTTAATCAAATGAATAATCAAGGATAAAACCTATATTTGAAATTTTAGCAACATATAAAACTAATTAAACTATTTCCCATAAAAAAAATAAGAACCTATGCAAAGTAATTTTAGTTAATATATGTGTGTGACGTGGAATGAATTATCTACCTTAAATAAAATAATTTTAAGCAAATTAGTACCTTCCGCTTTAATAATTTATCATCTGCTTTTACTAAAAAAAGAAACACTATATAGCGTGGTATATTTCTGCAGGTAATACTAATATTTTATAAATATTCATTTCGTCTTAATGAATGTTACGGAATAAAAACATATTCAAAGTATCAGAAAAATGATGAAAAAAGTAAAAAAATTCGTATATATTTATATTCATATTCCACAACCTATCTAAAATGGATCTGCGTAATTGCATTAAAATGTGAAAAAAGTATAAAGAAAAATTATCAATAGTCGCTGTTTTATTAATATCGAAACAGATAAGTTCCTGGAATTTCATTAATTTTATAAGCATGATAGATACTCTATTAGATTTAAAAATGTTTTGCCTTAAAATTTAATGTTACACATTTCTCATTACGATTCTGTATCTCAATGTAATTTCTCCCACCCCAATTAAGTAAAAAAAAAATCTTTATACAGAGCAAAAAACATCGATGAAAACATGTGTATGCTTTAATATTGCCTAGTTTTGAATTACTTTATTTACTCAGCGATTGATAGTATTTTCATCGTAGATCAAGTAACAAGTATAAAGCTACAAGACTAGTAATTTATAATTTATCTTAATTTTGAATTAAAATTTGATCTTATAAACAGTAAAATCCGACGAAAATTTAAGAAATACTGGTACTTAAGTGCTATTATACCGTAGACCAGTGGTCTTCAAACTTTTTATTCTCAAAGAAACCTCTAGAACTTGAAGGTGTTTTCATGGAACCCCATGCATATATATATATTTAGAAGAATATATCTCAAAATAATATTTAAAGTAGATCAACATGTTATAGGTACTTTATGTAAAAGCAATAAAAAAGTATTGCATTTATAATTAAAAAAATCCCAGTCAAATTTTTTAGTGTAATCTACTCATTAGTGTAATATTAATTTGAGATCCAAGTGTCAACTAACCATGAATTATATTTAGTAACCACTGGCGTTGCTAGTCATGAGCGGGCCTTATATCAATTGCTCTTTTCTGGATCTCTTAAGGGGTGTTGGAAAGCTAAGGTCTTATTTTTTTGACAATTTGAGATTTTTACATTTTCAAATTGTATAAACTTTATAAAAATACCTTACTTTAACCTTTAGGGTAATTAGAAGCCCTTAAAACCTATTTTTAAATAATAGTTGAAACAGGGTCACGTTCATTCGAATGGTATTCGAATGGTATTCGAATGGCAAAGTATTTCGCTTTTGCTTAAAAGTTGAACGTCTTATATAAACCAAAGCTTGTATCTTTTATTGTAAATTGAGCCTTTTATTTTTTATTTCCTAGCTGATTAGAAGTCTTACTGTATACATTAAAATCAATTTATCTCAAAATATAAATTTTTATGTTCGATGTACCTTTTCCGAAAAACTACTGTTCACAGGTATGCAAAATTTTTTATGATATATTTATTATGATAGCTAATATATACTGAAATGTGCTTGTAAAAAACTCAAAAATTTATTTTTCACAAATATTTTAATGTGAAAAATGGATCATATTTCACTATGTTTGATAAAATATTTTATAAATTATGAAAAAAATTCAAAATTAGCTAAAAGCTCATTTCAGTATCATGAGAAAGGTGTACTTTAATTGTATGAAAAATTTCAAACATGCACATGTAACCGGTTTAAGAGAAAAGGTACATCGAAAACAGCAAATTTAACATTATCGGTATATATATAGTGAGAGAGACAGAGAAACGTTTCCTACTCTTCTTAAAATTTTACGGTTTTTTGCTTGCGCATTTTAGGGCCCCTTGAAACTTGGGGGGGCGTAACACTGATACGGTAGTAGTCACGCCCTCTTAGTAACTGGGATCTAAATGGCATTAAAATGTTTATAGCTGTGTGAGAAAAACTGTGTATTTTGCATGAGAATTCGCAACAAAACATTCAGGAGTTATTTTTGCTTAAACTTAAATTTTAACATAGAATATGTTGCTTCCTCCTCTTCATTATATGTGGTGTTTTCCCCCACAAATGTAGAAAGGTATATTTTCCATTAGAAAACTATTTAGTTTTGCAAAACATTGTGTTAACTAACGAGTATATAATTATCTCATGGAACTCAAGATAGTAAACAACAGAATACTCACCGTCTAGTAGGAAGTATGTCGCAGGGAAATGATTAAATCAGGAATTTCATCAAATCCCTAAGCGAGATTTTCAATTCACTCAAGATGTTAAAACAAGAACTCTATAAGGTAATTTCCCTAAGAAAAGTAAGTGATTTGATCAAATCCCTAACCTGTTTCAGTGAAAGGTTGAAATAATATTGTCAAGAGTTCAAAAGTGTTTATTTAGCAAATATGGTGCCTTTTTAAAAGTAGAGTAATTAATACAACAACAATCATTGAATTGTAGATTATCTTTTCGAAATCAATTAACAAAATAATTAAATAGCAAAGCTGGTATTTTTTTAATAAAGGGATATTTGTAGTAGAATTTTAAACATTTTTTAAAAAAATTATACATTAATGTAATATTTCAGAAATATCCTGCTTTATTTGTAACACCTTTTTTTTAGTTATTATTTCGCTTTTTAAAATAGCTTTTTTTTAATTATCAAAAAGCTTTTTTTTATCTATAAAGTGGGAGTGGTCGTATTCCCTAATTTGTTAGTTTCCATTTTTCAACTGAAGTTTTATCCAGTTTCTGACTTTCAGGCATACAAAAGTGACATATCAATCGAAAGATAATGCTTAAAGAATATAAATAAATAAAATTAAAAAAATATTAATTAACTAAATTAATAATTTTTAATTAATTAAAAAATTATTATTAACTAAAATTTAGGTCATTTTGTTTTGGTGCGGCACGTCAGAAGACCAGCGCTGTCTGGAGGAGAGAGGGGAGGTAAATGGGAATGGGGGAAACAAGCGGAAACAGAGCTCTACGAATGCTGACTTGTTCATTTCATCATTTCACTAAAATAACTCGGGGATTTGATAAAATCACTTTCTTACATCAGGGAAATGACCTCAAAGAGACATTATTTTCCGTGAATGGATCATCTCGCTTAGGGATTTGATGAAAGCCCTAATTTCATCATTTCCCTGCGACATATATAAAGATAAAACGCACATTTTAATATTCTTTTTTTTATATTAAAATAAATGTTTTAAAAGTACTGCAAAATAAAGATATGATACACATAACTAAAATTTTCGGTTTTGATGAATAGGATGAGATTTAGATACTTGTAGTCATACAAACTTCAGAGAGCATGAATGCATTTTGCATACGTATTTATAAGTTTGTGACTCGTGGATCCCCTGGGTATGCCTTGGGGAACCCCAGGGTTCCGTGAAACACAGTCTTAAGACCACTGCCGTTGACCAATTTCCCCAAACGAAAAGACATCACCAATTCAAAAAATATGTCGCAAAAAGCAGTCCTCGTTATTATTACAGCGTTTGAAGATGTGAGGGAACAGCTTTCACTATTGACTATAAATAGCAGCATTTGGCAACATCTTTTGGTTTGACGAAATTGGTCGACGGTATGACACGTATGCACCGAAATATTTAATAGCATTTTTTTTGCAATGGGCTGCGAATTGATTATTAACCATTGCAGACCTAGTACATCCCCCAGAAGCTGGTATCACTTTTTATTGCGGTGCCCTATTCGCAGATACCAATCGCCGCAGGTAATTTTGACTCCCAGTTTCCTCCCTAGAGGAGGCACCAGGGCTCTGACGATGCGAACCTATACCAGGATTTAATTTTGCCAAGAGTATCCAAGCCAAACAGACACTCTATGGATCTTTTACATGGCATATAATCATACGACATGTCCACTGTCAATTTTCTGCATCATGAAAATCCACCGACTTGGGCCGGGCCAGCGACAAACCAACCACGCCATCCAGCCGGCCAGAGTATTTTAAAAACGCACTTTAAAGCATTCCGAGGGCTATTGGCGGGGGACCTCTTTGTTTTGAATCAAGCTCAAGTGACGAGGATACCACCTTAGTTAACCCCTCGCCAAACTTCCCCACCATGCTAACGGGAGGACTTTTAGACACGACATATCAACAGCATTATATGTATGTATATATATATATATATATATATATATATATGTGTGTGATTCTATATATATATATATATATATATATATATATATATATATATTCTATATATATATATGTATTCTATATATATATATATATATATATATATTCTATATATATATATATATGTATTCTATATATATATATATATATATAAAATTTTTTTAATTTTTAAGATTTTTGAAAATTGGATATTTCCGATTAACTTACCAAGTTGCAATAGGGGGAAGGTTGGCGCTATCAAACTAGTTTAACCCCACTTATCGGTCCTAAGTCTGAGGTTGCACTTGATATTTTATAATTATTTATTTTATTTTATAATTTTTTTAATTTTGTTTGAAAACGATGGAATTTTATCTTTTATATTCGCCATTGATATTTTGAAATAGGATTTGGTATTATAAGATTCGTATATTTCAATTTTTCGATTGATTATTGTGATTGATTGTTGATGATTGAATTTAAATATTTAAATATATATATATATATATATATATATATATATATATATATATATATATATATATATATATATATATATATATATATATATATATATATAATAAGTGCTTTTTCATCTTAAATATATTTCCTTTTTACTTATATAAAGCATAATTCTTTTAAGTAAACTACTTATTACTGAGTGCAAAAATAAACTTGATTAGTTTTACAAAGAACCTATAAATTTAGCAAAAATGCACTATAAAAAATAAAATGCCTTGAAAATCAAATTTTTAAAATTTTGGTTTCTGTAATATACTTTTGTAGAAATACAAGGCTAATGTAATAACAGAATAAACCACAGCAATTATTCCTATAAATAACTATTCAAGGGTCATGAAAAATAACAAAGAAACAAATAAAAACGCAAGTAATTAGATTAATTTTATTAAATAAAAATAAAATACGAAAAAAAAAGATGCTCTCATTTGAAACTTTTCCTTGAATCATCAAAAGAAGTAACCTAAATTTAGATATTTTTATAGCAAATATTTCCTGCCAAAAAAAGTAGCTGCGACGTAACCTTTGTCACTTTTCGGTGTCATTTTTTTAGTTCAAACTGTCGACACACGAATAAACTCCAGTCAAGTACACTTCTAGCTTTAAAAAGCGACTCTAGTCGAAAGATTGGTCAATGATAAACTAAGACGTGAAGAATCGCGCTGTTAGCTATGATAGTGATGATGTGTTGAAAGTTATCTCCTGTGTTTTGAAAACTTGATGAATGCGTCACTTGAGACAACAAACGAGAAACCGATGACACTCTACAATGTGAACCATAAAAAAAGATTTTGTTTTTTTTTTAAATTTTTTTAGCAGCAACGGAAGAATTCTTCTTAGTTCTTTTTATTGTGAATTTTTAAAGAGAGTTAAAAGTTTTGCATTTTCCTTCAAAATATTGGAGATGCTATTTTATACTCGTTGAGAATTTCTTTTTTTTTAAAAAAAAAACATGGGTAATTTTTCTTTCCTTCTTTTAACGCGTCAAGTAAATTTGCAAGTAAATATGTTGGTATTCTAATATAAGAGTACAATGTGATTTATCACTGCAGACAATCGCACAATCCCGATAATAGCCCCCTCCTTCAGTTTATAAAACTCGGAACATTTTGAGAGGTACTTGTAATTAAACCGACATACCGATATACCGACCTTGTGTACCGACATAATCTAATAAAAAAAATACGATCTTTCCGCTTTTATTGCGGTTATTGCAGCTCCTGTTGCAGTCTAAAAAAAGATTGCAAATTGATACATAAACTAGGATTTAAATTTGAAAACTAAATTGTATTATTAAGAGATAAATCATACAAAATGAAACGTGTGAATGAAAATTAATACTTTATGAAAGAACAAGTGAGTGAGTGTTTTTTAACATCGCACTCCAAAACATTCCGAGGGTTATTGGCGAGGGACCTCATAGTTTTGAATCAGGGTCAAATGACAAGGACACCACCTGAGCTAAAACACCTCGCCAAACTACCACACTACTCTAATGGGAGGATTTTCTTTCACGACATATTAAGCATGCATGAGTCTCTCAGACGGCGGGTCTTCAGTGGCATTAGGGCTCGAACTCATGACATGCCAGTCACAAGCTCGGGACCATGATCACTAGAATACGGTGCCCCAGGGTCGCAGAACCACTCGTCGCCACTAGAATACCTCCCCGGAGCCCCAGGCACTTCAAATTGTTCCACCCCCACACTATTTTCAGAACACCCCCTTCCTTCCAGTTTTGGTTCGGGAAGGATTTTCCCTTAATTCTCTCACTCTTTCCCCTTTCTTTGTTTTTGCTGTTTGGAGAATTTCTGTTATCCACCATCACCGGACTCGCCATGTTCTGGATTGGCAACCGTAAGGAAAGGATAATGTCATGGGGTTTGGCTACTCATGTTCATTTTTTACTTTACGAAATCACGGACCGCTCACCCATCCTTTTGTAAATTAATGAAATCGTTTGCAATCACAGTATAGAGCACGGGTCGGCAACCTATGGCACGCGTACTAAATGTGATACGTGGAACAATTCTCAGTGCGCACTACTCTACAAATTTGCCAATTTTTGAGTGGATGGAAGTTAATAAATTTGTAAGGGACCTTATTTGACAAACATCTTCAGAATTATGGATATTAACGGAATTACGAAAGAATCTGAAAGATAACAAAAGGTAAATTTATAGCAATTGTATAATTTATTGAATATCATTGCTGGATAGATATACTAATTGTTTGAAGAGGGAAAATGGCATGTGTTCTGCTTTTCGCTTTTGGTTCTACATGTTTAAGTATTATATAAAATCTTTCCTCTAAGAAATTGCTTAGCAACAGAATACTCAGAATGGTGTCAAATGGAGAGTCGCAAACTATATTTCTGATTTTGCGATATGAAAGTAAAGTGGTACAAGCACTTGGTTCAAGTTAAAATTTTTATTTATCTTTTTATTTAACTATAATGAAGGGAAAGACTTATATTTTATGTTGTCTATATCTAATTTTAATAAATATGTTTAAAAATTGTATTTATTTTTTTATTTTTGTTTTAGAAATGGTTACGCTTTGTGCTGTTTATTTTTATGTTAAGAAATATCTTTAAATGATGCAAAATTATTATATAATGGAACTACAAATATCTCAATTATTGACCTCTGTTCCCTAATTCTGCCTGCATTATCGCGGGAATCGAATTTTTTCAAAAATGTGGCATGCTGGAACATATTGGTAGATTGGTTTGGTATGCCACAGCTTTAAAGTTCCCGACCCTTGGTATAGAGCAGGGATGGCGAATCTTTATGGACCAACGTGCCATTTTTTTTCTAAAAAAGTGTTTAATGAGGTATAGACGTGCCGTCAAATAATTTTGACTTGGGATTATTGGGAAAATAATAAAACTAAACACTAACAAAACGCATATATCTCTTTACTTACTACAGAAAAATACATTTTGTATTTATTAGAAGTAAATGTTTTAGTTAAACGTGTAATTCAAATTAAAGAAAACATTAGTGTGACTTCTGTTGTTGCAGATTGTGGAGATAAATAACTTATATTAGGATTGTGTGTAAGATGTTACTTTTAGTAGAATACTTGCTGAATTTGAGTCATCTGCCAAACGGTTTTTATACAATTAATTATTTTTGCTCTGATTCACTTTTTTGACGAGAGGATTTGTGATTTGTTTCAAAATGCCGTTTTACGGACGATGTTCTGCGCGTACCACTGTTCCAGAACATAAAACGCACACCACTTTATCGCCTATACTAATGATGCCATATTTCTAGTTTCACCAAACTGGAAATTCTCTTTTACACTTACTATCTTGCACTTTTTGTTCTTTTGCTGAATTAGCCATGTAAAATAACAGTTAAAAATCAAAAATATAACACAAATAAACTTTAAAATACATTTGTATCAATGAAATTGACCATGCTATGGGTAGACAAACATTGCGTCACAAGCAGTTGTAGTCCACGACATAATTAAGGAAATACAAAAGAAAGGAGTGTGCTCCCTGTCACCCCGCAACCGATCAATCGCACTTGTTCGTAGTACTTCATAGTGAACTTTGTTATTTTGAATAAAATGCAAAAACCATTTTGATCGCTTGAGGGCCCAAAACATTGGGTCGCGTGCCATCAATGGCACGCGTGCCACTGGTTCGCCATCCCTGGTATAGAGTATACATTATTGTGTGAACTGTTTTCAATCTCTGTTAATTATCATCTTTTTCAACACTTATAGCTTTACTATCTTTCACTTTTAGGCATCTTTATTTTTTGTTGAGTCATTGTATGTGTACAACAAAGATTTTCTTCGAGCTTTGATCATTGCAAAATCATTAATAACATCATTGTAATCAATTTCTATGGCAATGTCATTTTGAGAACATAGCGACATCAAGCTGTTAAGCTTTTCACTTTCCATAATGTATCTCATTCCAGTCTTTACCCTCTTCAGGACAAAAGTGCTTCTCTCATGACTTGCTAGGCGATGGTACGTTCGCTGTAATTTTAACCCCCTTTTTTTCGGCCTTAATTTTTTGCGTCCCCAAATCTTTTGTGCCCTAGGCATTTGCCTAGTGTGCCTAAGCGGAAAAAAGGCACTGCGGTGCCCTGTATAAAAAAAAAAATTCGATAACAAGACAGAAGCAAATAATACAAAATTAAAAATATGGAAGGGGTATAATTTTAATAATGAGAACGGGAATACCAATTAAACTAAAAGAGGTAAGGAGCTCGTTCTCAGTTGATTATTTTTATTGCCATCTTACTTCGAAACAATGCGAGGGTTATCGACGACACTGCTCATAATTCTTAACCATGGTCGAATGATAACGATGACACCCAAATTGTGACAGCCCTTTTCCAATAGCTTTTCCTCAAGAAGGTGCACATTTTTGGTATCTTATAAAGGTTTACTAATATATTTCTTCATACTTTTATTTCAGTTTAACTCTTTTAAATAAAACTGAATATCCCAGTCATCCTTTAAATCCATCCATTTCGTCATTCTACTTTAAAATTGTTTGAGTGATATTTATCCTTTACAATTTTTACTTATACTGTCTCAAGTTTAAGATTTGTATTTATTTGAATGCAGTTATGTGTACCCGAAAAGAAAAAGGAAGCTCTTTTGCAAGTCTGTAGGCTCAAATCCTGTTAGAATTTTAAAATCCCAAGGACATGAAAATGCTTTCAACAATAACAACATCAATAATATTAATAAAGAATTGAATAGATCGAAATCTTGCCAAATTTTTATTTCTTTGAAAGAATTTTATTACATTTATATAAATACAGTAGTCTAGATCAGGACTTCTCAAAGTGTGGGTCGCTATCCTGTATAGAGTAGTACAGGGTGGAGTCCCGAATTCATGGTACAAACTTTAAGGGTAGATACAGGACATTGTAACGATCATTTATTGCATAGGAATGTATGGACGCAAGTGACGCGATGAGGCACAAACAGGGGAAATAAGACATAAATGAAGTTATCGGATTTTGGCTAGCCGGTAGGGGGCTGTAGATGTCTAGCCACTGTTCAACATGATGCATCTCAGTAGGGGAAAGGGCCATTTTCGTAATTGTGCTGGCGTCTAAGATGGGGGACTAGGTATGCCGAAAATGCACACTCATTAATTTTCCGCCGTGCAAATGGTAACGGCAGAGCCACACTACGAATGCATCACGCGCAGTTTCTTTCACCAGTCTCTTGGTCACCCCGATCTCACGATTTATCAAGCCTCGATTACTTTTTATGCGGACATCTGAAGAATCTTGTTATGTGACTCCACTTAACTCAGATGAGGATCTCATTGCTCGAATATCTGAAACTGCTGCACGTGTGCGTGAAATACCTGGCATCTTTGAACATGTACGCCAATCGCTCCATCGACGCTATCAAACATGTATCGCTATTAGTGGACGCAGTTTTGAACAGTTATTGTAAATATTACACTTGTCAATGATGCTTTCAGTAAGCACTTTGTCTTTCCTTTCATCTCTTATTTTTGCGATTGTGCATCACCGCGTCACTTGCTCCCATACTTTCCTTTACAATAAATGATTCTTACGATGTCCTGTACCCTATCCTTAAAGTTTGTGCCATGAATTCGGGACCACCCTGTATATCTCAATACAAAAGATGGAAAAATTGAAAAAAATGTTTTTGATAATATTTAACTTAAAACTGTTTCGGAAATATATTTATTTATTTTTTTCCAAAATTTTTTTTTAAAAGTTAAATTATGGCTTGTGTGTACAATGATGAATCCTATAGTTTTGAAAAATTGAACGATTTAAACCTTATTTCAAGATACTAATCTATAGAGCACTTCAATCTTATTACATATTTGCGGTAAAATATAAAATGGAAAATTTTATCAAAACTAAATATTTGGGAGAGAAAGAGTGGATAATACATGCTTAGAAATATTTACAGCTATTAATGTAAATAGAAATACGGGAAAATCATCATTCTTATAATGGTAAATAACTTTTAAAAGTATTTAATAATAAAAGTTATAATTATCATTTGAAGAGTACCTGGGGATATAATTAAAAAAACTTTCTTTTGAATTCGAAGTATAAAATTGGGCTCATAAATCATTCTAAATTGAAATTGTGTAATGTCTGACATTTGCTATTTAATATCGAGAATTCGTCGGGTTATCGAGGGACACAAGTTTGCATTTCAAGTTTTTCAATAAACCGTTAAATGAATTTCGTCACGGGATTACAATAGAATCTATTCAAAGACTGAAAAGAAATTATTTTATGCATACTTTTACTTCTTTGTAAAAAATACGAGTAATAAATACACAAAAGTATAGCATTTCCTTTTCGTAAAAGTCCCTTTCCTTTACATAATTATACATTGAAGTTATTAAAATTATTGAAAGATTATTAGAGTTCAAAACAGTGGTTTGTGAGAGGAGGGATTCCTTCGGCGACAGCTCCTTGGAGGGTTCAAAGTATCTCTTCTTTGGTTCTCCCTCTCTCTGCTCGGGGATCGCGGGGGAGGCGCTTTTTAGCATATCGTTACGTTCTGTCAGTGATGGGAAAGGGTCCCTCATGATGTCAAGGGCCGACGGGCGATCCAAGATGGTACTACGCAATAATTCAAGTTGCACATGTGTCTTTGCACGTGTGGTGATTATTTCCACAAAGACGTCAATCACAGCTGCGAGATGAAAAATGTTACAATGCCACATAATCATGACATGCATGCCTACAATTTTCGCATCTGGAGAATTTATCGACTCCATCTGGGATCGAACCCACAACTTTGGATTTTCCAGGCCGGGACACTACCTTTAACCCACAGAACCTACTTTTTCCAATTATTCAAGCTTAAAATACGTATATTTATGACTGAAAATAAAAATATTTGCCTAGATAATATCAATGAAGGCGTGGATTAAATTCTCAGAAGCATAATTAACATTAATTTTAGTAGGTAATCTGTAAAATTTTGCTCCATACCTTCTCAACAATTAATAAAAATATTCAAATATACTTAGCTTCATATTTTCTCAAACTGCGATTCAAAGAGTAAAAAAAGATTGGCTTCTCTAAATACAAATACTAACTACGTCTATAATACTTCGATTTGCAAAAGTAAATGAAGAAAAAAGAGGGTTGAAAAGTTCGAGTGACTGTTGAGTACTCTCTATGATTTTATCTTCGTTTTAGTTTTCTTTTCACTCTTCACCTGGAGTTCAAATAAACACTGACTAGAACACAGCTTTGGGCATTGCGAAGGTGGATATTTATATGCCACTTGTTGTTAGCACGATTTGTACTGGGACGATACGAAGAAAATTGGACACCGAAAGTCTTAATTGGGGCACTGAAAGAATTTGGAGAAATGCGGGTATAAAGAACTGAAAGAGAGTTATTCACAGAGATTGCGTTAAGACTTCTCAGTCTAATTTCATGATTTTTGTTGGAAAATACAGTCATAACATCTTGAGTAATCGTACCGTAAAATACGGCGTTTAATGGGCATCTATAAGTTCTTGTTACATTTTTTTAATTTTTAGGTTTATTCGTCGTATAACGCTCACCCTCATTTTTACAAAGAAACTTGAAATGTACATGTGCAATTTTATTATGTTTTGGAGTCATTTATTAGAGGTATTATCTTAAGGATTTGAAAAATATAAAGAGTGTTTTTTTTCCAGGTATAGAAGTTTAAGTTGGCATTACTTTCCAAGATGGCGACCGATTTAACAGCTGTCAAGTGATTTATTCTAAGTTTGGTTTGGCAATTCATCAAAACGATCATCAAGCAAGGCGTAGATTCGTCGAATGGGCCCCAAACGAGATTGCCGTTGTTCCAAATTTTCATAAGCGAATTTTGTTTAGCGATGAAGTGCACTTCTGGTTGAATGGCTACGTCAACAAACAAAACTGCCGCATTTGGAGTGAAGCTAATCCACAAGTGTATGTCGAAACACCGTTACATCCAGAAAAACTGACTGTTTGGTGCGCTTTATGGGCTGGCGGAATCAGTGGTCCGTACTTCTTCAAAAACGATGAAGGCCACAACGTTACAGTCAATGGTGATCGGTATAGAGCCATGATTACTAACTTTTTCATTCCTGAATTGAACAATCATGATGTCCAGGAGCTGTGGTTCCAACAAGACGGCGCAACATGTCACACAGCTCGTGCCACAATCGATTTATTGAAAGACACGTTTGGTGACCGCCTAATTTCACGTTTTGGACCTGTGAATTGGCCTCCTAGATCTTGTGATTTAACACCGCTAGAATATTTTCTGTGGGGCTATGTAAAGTCATTGGTCTATGCGGATAAGCCACAAACGCTTGACCATTTGGAAGACAAAATTCGCCGTGTTATTGCCGATATACGGCCACAAATATTGGAAAAAGTCATCGAAAATTGGACGTCCAGATTGGACTACATCCGAGCCAGCCGTGGCAGTCCTATGCGTGAAATCATATTTAAAATATCATGCCACAAGATTATCTTTCGAATAAAAAAAAAGTCATGTCAATCGAATAATACATCGTTGTTTTATTGCAATTTAAAGTTCTATACCTCTAAAAAAACACCCTTTAGTATACTTCTAGAACTAAAACCCTTTTAAGCTCATAAGGAAAGTCATTTCCTTTAAATAAACAGTATTTTTATAGATGTAGATAAATAATTTTCATATACCCATCTCTTTTTTTCTTTTTTTAAGCCATCATTTTTATACCCGGCATATAACACGCACAATATTCTATAGTTACAAATATCCTTTTTGGTTCATTTTCCCGAATTTTTTCTACAATAAAAATGTCGCTTTTTTAGCAAATGTAAAAGATTCTTACGACCATATTAAATGTGTACAGCATGTGTTGACTTACGAAACAAAGGATAAAAAAACTACCCATTTGTTGAGATAGTACTAATTCCATCTTAGGAAAAAATTTTTACAAGGATTCTTTTGCAGTAAAAGCAGATTGTATCAAAGATAGTCATCGGATGGATAAATCAGAGCTTATCATCTATCATTGTATTGTTATCGGGTTAAACCAGTGTTTCTCAAATTTTCACTACTGGCGACCCAATTTTCAATCATAATTTTTATCGCACCACCCTAAAAATAATAATGTATTGAATGCAATAATAATGCCCTTTTGGCGCTAAAGCTACAATACGACCAGAATTATAATCCGTACATATTAACAAGATAAGTATTAAATTTTGTATATGTTACTTTTAAGTAATATATATATATATATATATATATATATATATATATATATATATATATATATATATATATATATATATATATAACTTTTTTAGTTCGATTCACTATAAAAGCGCGTTTTTTGTTTGCTTTAAAACTATAATTTATTTTATAATTATTTTTACTATACACAATAAAAATCACAATTCCAGTGAATAATTTAATTAAGAGAAAATATACTTACCTACTTTCAAGAACTTTTCAATTTTTCTTTGAAAATTTGAGAAAAAATCCAATAAAAAACTAAGGAAAATGTTCCAAATGTGCGTGTCCTTAATAAAGGACTAAATCACAGACACTTTTCGCTAACACAGGAACGTTATTTTCCACAGCAAAACTGTCATATTTTGTTCACATTTTTGTAGTTTTCTGTAGTTTGATGATCTACAAATAGCATTTTGAACTTTTCTTCCTTGTGTCTTTTTGACAAGACGAAGTGCTACGTTATGGCTTCATAGTTTTCTTCATAGAGATCTTTAGGCAGCATTTGGAAATTTCAAATCAACTCAAACGTTTCATGTCAAACGCTTTTCTGTTATTTACTTTCGCTATCTTGATTAATATGCATTATTTCAGTAGGTTCTTCGATATCTTGATCAGTTTCAACTTCTTTCAATAGGAATCACAGATGCCCATTTTTTTTTAATATTCTGCTCATTTACATTTATAAACCATAGTAAGTTGCACAAAACTGCAATCAAAACCACAAAATTGTTCATGGGAAAAGTGTAGCATGTGTTCTAAGCAATAATTTTGTAAAACAATTTTCATTATGCATTATATGTTTCAAATTACTCAAAAATAAATCTTGGCCAAATAATTCTTCAAGGTGCTCAATATGCTTATCCATATATTATAAAACTCTTTCACATGGAAAAAGGCGAAACAAAAACATATTACTTACAACTTCCCTAAAAAAACGATGGAGATAACCATACCAGTAAGTTCGAAGGTCAGCTAAAGTAATAGTTTAGGTTAAAAGAGACGTAATAAAAAATATCTCATCGTGGAATTACAGCAAAGCAAACAAAATATTTTTTTAATTTGGTTATAGGATCAAAGATGGCTAATGAGCGTTTGAAGTGGAATCTTTTATTTTTGATGATCACCAGAAGATAAAAATAAATTATATCAGTGTAAATGCGTATTTTTTATATGTCAGAAAGCATTTTGTTTTACTTCATTCCAAAAAATTATTTAATCCTTTTATTTTCAATATGCTCGCACCTCCCTCGCAGGGTTACCGTGCCCCCCAAGGGGGGCGCGCCCCACAGTTTGAGAAACACTGTATACAATGTTTACGCATAATCTTACTTCTTAGTCGAAATAACTTTGTAAGCTTCTCTTAAAAAATGGTGACTTGCCACATTCGGAACCGTGATTTTAAAAAAGCGTTTAAATGAATATTTGTTTTATATTTAGTGTCAATTAAATTAAAATATATGTATAAAATATATAAAAGATATTATTAGGAGAACAATTTAAACCCAAATTTTTGTCAAAAAATGAAGGAGGAATTAAATATTTTCAAAACGTTCTCCTTTAATGAAAAATGTTGTTATAGTAATAGCATCTTGCCTAAATAGAGCTAGATCTTCTATACCAAGACAAAACAAGGCATTTTTGAAAAAATTACCATTATTTTAAGAGTTACGATTGATTGAAATAATATCGGGTGTTTTTTGTTAAAATTTATCAACTTTGATCTAATAAAAATATGAATATATATAAATTCACTTTTAAATTATTTATTTCATAACTCTCTTAGTTCAACTCCGGTAGGCAAAATTTTATTATTATAGAAGCCTTTTTCATAAAAGGAGATTTTTTTTTAAAAACGTCTCATTCTTCCTCCATTTTTTGACCAAAAATTGCATTTGAATAATTTTTTCATGTAACGATATTCTTAATACAAATTTATATGCACATCTAATTCAACTGACACTAAAATCAAAAAAAAAATATCCATTTATACGCTTTTTTAAAGTCAGGGTTCCGAACGTAGTCAATCCCTTTAAAGTAACAATTTTTTTTTTAATTTTTTAAAAACCAGACGTGTTTTCGAAAAAAATACTAGTAATTTGTATGAAAATGTCAAATTGATATATTAACACATACCGGAAAAGGATGTGGGAAAACGTATTTATTACCACCGAAATCGATCACGGCAATCATTATATTACCGAGATACTGCTCAAATTGCTCTGAGTATATCTTTTATATCAATACTTCAGTATTCCAACAAATAGTACTATTTTGTAGAAAGTACACTCATGGACAAAAAAAATAGCGCATCAAGAAGGAGTCGTCAAAATGAAACGAAATTTTACATTCGTAATGACTATTTTGATATTAAATGATTAGAAAATAAAAAAGGCTAATTTATTTCAGAGAAAAAGGCAAAAGAACGGAGGACTTAATACCCTGTTGAACCCCCTCTAGCGCGAATGCACGATGTGATAGATCGGGCATTTCGGGCATTGAGGTCTACAAGTTCAGTATGATGTTTTGAGACATTTCGTTCCATATTTTCTGTAACCATGCCTCTAATTCGTTCAAACTCGTAGGATGCCCAACTCGCCGTCCCAAATGATCCCAGATATGCTCTATTGGAGACAAATCTGGGGATAGGGCAGGTCAAGGAAGGGTAGTAATAGTGCAGAGACAGTCTTTTGACACCCTTGCAGTGTGAGGCCGAGCATTGTCTTGCTGAAAAATGGCTCATGGGAGCCTTTGCATGAGTGGCAACATATGTGGTTGCAGGATGTGATGGACATACCGCTGGGCTGTCATGGTGCCACTGATCAATACTAGATCTAGAGGTGATCGTGTATTGTAGGCAATGGCACCCCATACCATCACACCAGCTGTGGGAGCAGTGTGTCGCTGTAAAGCAAAGGCAGAATTGAGGTGTTCACGACGGGGTCTCCACACACGAACACGATTGTCATCACTGCTGAGATTGAATCTGGATTCGTCGCTAAAGACGACTTGATTCCATTCCGCTGCAGTCCAGTTTCCTCGTGCACGGTACCACTTCAAACGAAGGCGTCGTTGGGTGGGCGTCAAGGGCAACACACGTAATGGGCACCGAGATCCCAAATGTCCTTCAGCCAGGCGTCTTTGTATGGTTCGAGAAGACACCTGGATGCAGACACCTGTGCCTGGATGGCGGTTGATGAAGCAGTTGGCTGTACGTGTGCATTTCTTACGATGTGGCGGTCTCCTCGACGACTGGTCTGTCGAGGGCGTCCTGAGTCTGGTCTTCGTGTAAATGACATCTCTCGAATCCACTGGTCCCAACACCTCCTCACAGCGCAATATGCATATGCGCAATCTGCATATATATTAGCGTTGGAAATTGTTCTCTTTCATACTACTATTATTTGCTTTGATTTTGTAATTTTTCTATATATAAGTCTAATTCTTCTAACTGTTTATTTTATTTACTGAGATATTTAATTGTTTGGTGTTATAAATTTTGTTGCAAAAGTTGGCATTCTTTTTGTAATAAGTCTCGGTCGGAGAATTCGGATGTTGACTGCTAGAATTCGAATTGATATGATATATTTTTGACACGTAATATAAAAAACTGCTGCTTTTACAAAGTGATTTAGATTGCAAAGATTTTATTGAATATTCTTACGTAAAACATCTGTTCTTGCTTGTTACGTCCTAGATTTAATCACCAGGTTCGTTCCATTTCGAACTGATTATTCGTACTATATTTCAAACATGGAATCCCCGAAACAAAAACGATACATCGGTAAAAGAGTCAAATAATTAGCTATCTGTTGATATAATGCTAATTCCATTATAAGAATACATTTTTTCAAGGATTCTTCCCAGTTGTGTCAAAGATATGTAGATAAATTGGCTTGTCACTAATCGCTGTATTGTTATCTTGGGTTAGCTGTACTTTTTTCAATAATTACTATGCTGGTTTCTTTTGAAAAACAATTTTTACATTTAGTTCCGTTATTATTTTTTAAAATTCGGTCATACTTAAAAAAAATATTTTACTGACAATTATTATGAAAATGTGTTGTTATTGTTGTTTCTGGGGCCACCTGATCAAGGTATCCAATCGAGTCCCACGAAATTCATAGCGGCAAGGGGCTAGTTTTACGTATATCGTTACCGCAGCTTCGAGCACCATACATGTGACAGTATGATTTGGATCAGTTCCACTCCAATTTTGAGGTAAAACACTCTGGGCCGTGTTCAAGGGCCTCCCATCTCTCTTCTTCTTCCACCAACCTTTGGAGAGGACGAATATTTAGAGTGTCCCCATGCTGCACAGGCACTATACACTTACAAATATCCATGCCTTCTCAGGGATTCGAACCAGCCCTTGAAACCGCCGTAATCACAACATAAACACTTAATTGCTACACTTCACAATATTCAAACGCATTTGCCTCTCATCAGAACTGGGATCAGTGTTAAAACTGGCTCCATCTTCGTTCCACCTGCTGGGGCGTCTGTAAGTTTTTCTTGCAGACTCGTTTCTTTTCATTCCGGCTGCAAAAAAAGCAGCATTCTTCTTCCCACTGCGTTTTTGGTGCTCCTCGAACGCGTTTTGGGGCTGTTAAGCCCTCCCTTCCTGCACTCTTCCCTTCTCGCCCTCGTGACGTCACTCCAGTTTCGTCCTCGTTCGGCCACTCTCTTCCTCCAGCCTCCCCCTGCGAGGGGAGTGAATTCAGATATCGGTCTTTCTTTTTCATCCTTTCTCCGTGATTCTGGGTATAAGCGATTTATTTCGCTGGCACCCGCGTCATCTAATTTTCGTTTCGTTTTCGGATTTGAACCAGACCCTTCGTCACTACAGCCAGCGTCACTAACCACTACACCGGAGGGGAAGGGACGTCTTAAGGCATGGTTTCATTTGACCCACTGGCAGGGCCTCGCGTTTCTTCTCAAATCTCTCTTAATAAGACCATGATCCGGATAATTTTAATGTGGTCAAATATTTTTACCTGACAGAATTTCTGAAAAACAGGGAATTTCAAATTGCGTGTCGACTGGCAAAAGTAGTAAGACTGTGATTTTATGTGATGACCGTTGTCCATGTCTATATCTAGGCCTCGTACCAAAAGCAATCATTCTACTCATTTAGTCGAAATGCAGCCATTGGTGCCTAGATTTTTGAGATTTTTAGTTGTGCACATTTATTTGTTTAAAACTACCGTTTGAACGAATATTTGACAGTACACGCTATATACCGTCTACTTTTAAAGTTCTCGGGTAGAGCCTAATTTTCCATGAAATCCAGGACCTAAAAATCTTAAAATTTCTCTGGACCTAAGGCCTCAAAGATTCTTAAGACGCCCTGGCGGTTGGCGGTATTATGAAAATGTAAAATAGATATATTAATACACATACAAGGAAAGATGTGAGGAAACGTGTTCATCCCCCCAAAATCAATCCCGTTGATGATTAAATTACTAATACTGTTCAAATTACTTTATGTGTTTTTTTTTTTTTTATCAATTCTTCAGAATTGCAACAAATAACATTATTTTGTAGAAAGTAATTTAAAGTTCAAACTCTTGGATTTGTGTGTTCCATCGAGATCTTCAAAATACTTGTCAGTAAACGCCTCCCATTGAATTCGAATTGATAGATTCTCCCTTTTTACGAAATCGAATTAGGACGCAAGATTTACCGAATGCGATCGAGAGAAGAAAAATACGATTTCTAAAATGATTTTCTTTATCGATTGGCGTATCATAAATAAATGCAGGTCAAATGCATTCCAAAAAAGAAAATAGTTTTCTTGCTCTTTATCTTTCCCTCTCCCGTTTACCCGATATCTATAAACCATACGTTTGGAACCTTTTGTTTGAATCGTAAAATTTTGGATAATTCACTTAATGGCGAAACATTTGGTACTGAAGTCAGCGGGTTTCTAGACCCCCGGAAAAGCATAAAAGCTGCAGTTTCGTCAGCAACTGCCATTAATCTGCGTCAGAGTACGCCAGTTTCGAGTTTCGCTTACCGTGAATAACAGGGCTATTAACCTTTAGCTCAGTTTCTGTTTCGAATGTCTTGTTCTTTTTGCCTCCCCAGAAATACCCACTGCCTCTCTCAAAAGTGCTATTGATCTCAAGTTTTGTGATTCTATTGTGAGGTATTATGATATCTAATAGCTGTTTTAATTTGTGTGTGTGTATGCAGAGGGAGATATATTGGTGCTTAAATTCTTCAGTCCTCATTTGGATGTTTACTACTAAATTTGCATTGAGAAATAGAATTATAGATTTTATTTTTATAGTAAAATTGATCTTTATGACTTACGTTTTAACGTAAATATTTAGTCCTTTATGGCAGTGTTCCGCAACCTTTTTATCGCCACGGACCGGTCAACGTTTGTTAATTTTACCGCAGCCCACTGAGGTGAAAACGATGATTGTTTATATTTTAGACTGCTTTGATTTAATAATTTTAATTCAATTGTATTTAATCGTGACATTAGAATAAAATATAGCTACACCAAAAAATGAATATAAAGTGATTTTTAACAAGGAATATAAAGTGATTTTCATAAAAAGTAGCTCAAATCCAAGAAAAATATACCACAGTAAATAATTTAATGTTTCTTGTGCGACCCGGTACCATTTGATCCACGGACTGGGGGTTGTGGAATACTGCTTTATGGGACTTTTGAGCGATGGGAATTGGTACCCGCAAAGTCGGTAACATTAAAAAAGCATTTTTTATGTACATTTTCTAATAATCTGGTAAAATTCATTCTCAAAAATTTTTTTGTGAGCCAAACATACTTTTGATGTTGTACTGAAATAAGACTTTCAAAAAAATCTTACTTAGACACAATTTTTTTTTTTAAAAAAAAATCTTGTTTGATGCATTGTGAAAAAACAGTTTTTTGAGGAAACCAAATTGAAAAAAACTGTACACATTATTTTGTTAAATGTTTTTTCAGTGGATGTTAGAAAGCATCATATAAATTCTGTGTACACACAAGCAGATAAAAGATAAGATACATCGAACGTTCGAAAATCCTATTTTCAAAAAGAAAACACACACTTTATTTTTTTTGAAACTATCCTCACCAAAACATTCCTGTTTCAAATTCTGAATTCTCTAAATTTTTGAATTTCTACCCTCTTGTTTTTTCTTTTAAGTCTTTAACTCTCTTGTACTTTGAAATTGTCATATTTTGCTCTCATTAACACTGTTGAGTCGTTCTATGTAATGACACACACACACACACAAGAAAGTTTCTAAGTGCATCAATATCTTTACAGAGATACGAGGCCAAATAACATTATGTTTAGTGATAATTTAGTTAGAATTTTTTGTATTTCCGTGTGTGTGTGTGTAATTCTGGATCTTAAAGGTTCCTAAAAATAGACGTGATGGCTTTAAGGACAACAACTGGACGTTTATGCATGTGTTGTGTGGGGGATAAACTTCATTTTTATGAGCCAAAGTGAAAGGGCAATGCATACACTTCTTTTATTTAATTAAATCTGTGGCGCGCATGTTAATGATTAATTTAAAGCAAAACTTTAACTCTTTTTACTGTGTTAGAAATTAAAATAATGTATCTTCGAAAAGGTAAGGAGAATATAAGAATGCAATAATGAGATATCGATATACAAAATTTTTTGTGAAGATTTTAGATTTCAGAAAAATTTTAGGTGTTGACCTCATTAAGAATGAGGTGAATATATTAATAAGAATAATTTCACCTATACGAAATAGTGGTTAGTGACGCTCACTGCTGTGCCGTTGGGCCTGGGTTTGATTCTCGGAGAAGGCATGGATGTTTACAAATGTGTAGTGCCTTCGCGCCATGGGGGTAAATAGCCGTCGATCCACAAATCCTCTCATGAGATTGGTAAAAGGTGAAAGAGAGGGTGGGAGGCTCCTGGCCCCCCCTAGGGTGTTCTCTATCAAAATTGGGGTGGAAACGAGACAAATCATACCGTCGTCTGGCTGGTGCTCAAAGCTAAGACTAACGACAGGCGTAAAAATCTAGCTCTTTGCCGCACTGAAAGTCGCGGGCTTTGATCTGATGTTACTGTCGATCAGGTGGCGTAAGTAACAACAACAAAAAAGAATAAGAGTTCATTATGGAATATAAAATATGAATATGAATTTCTGATTTATAAAAATTAAACAATATATACAATTCTTTCAACAAAGAATCAGTTTCATATAGATATATTATTTTTATGTGTTCCAAAATATAATGTTTCTTTTAAATGAAGATTATACCAAAATATATAATTACTTTTCAGTTAGTATCTTCCTATTACTGAAATCTATATACCTGTTTCAAGTGCCTTTAATGTACCATCGCTTTTAATCAGTGGAGATGTTAACTCATTTCGTTTTATAAATGAATTTTTATTATAATCAAATTTTTAATTTTCCGTTTACTCCATAACTGCTAATTTAGCTTCTTTACATTACAGAAAAAAAATTAAAGAAAATACTAAAGTTATATCTAAATAAATGAAATATAGTAATTTCTTTGATAAATATATGAAGATATTTTACTTTGAAAAAAATATTAATCACAGCATATTGTTAATTTTTTAGTGATAAAGATATTTACTATCTAACATAAGTTGAATAGTCTTGGTTTTTACAGAAAAGTTAGATAAACCACTAAACATATACAAGTAAATAATTCCATGAACCTTTGTCTATAATTTGCTAAATTATAGATAAAGTATCTGAAAGCTGTTCAAGAATAATTTTACATTTGTCATCAAATGTTTTTCAAAATTAAATTTTTTCAATCGCTTAACTTTTCTAAGTGAATTTAGTACCCCTGTGGAACTGATATATGTAATGTTGGTTCACATACAAACCAAAATACTAATGACTGACTGTAACAATATCTTTTTTGCCTATACATTCTCTTATTGCACTAAATATCACGAGCAAAAGTGCGTATTCAAATATAATGTATATATATATATATATATATATATATATATATATATATATATATATATATATATATATATATATATATATATATATATATATATATATATATATATAATATGGGGGAAATCGGTAATCGAGTTTGAACCATAATTTACGACATCGAACGATAGCATAGTTAATTATTTTATGCAAAAAACAGTCTTAGGTATGAAGACTGTTAAAACATGCTTCAATAGTATAAAACATTGAAATTAATTTTTGATTGGCATATTATACTTTTAAAATTAAGTTCATTATCTGTATTACTGGTGAAATAAACGTGCGTGAGAGTGAATATTTTGTAACAGATGCAAAATCTAACAATGATTAGCTAACATGTTAAATGGTAACCTAAGTGGCCAATAACGATATTAATGAACTAAATCGAGTGTTATTAATAGTTAACTGCTAGTTAAAAATTCGTTAACAACACACTTGATTGTGGTTGAAAATTAGAAAAGATTTTATCAGTAAAATTTTAATTATTCCAAAACTGCTGATTTAGCAACATCTTATATAAGTAAAAAAAAACAAACAAACAAACATAATTTTTAATTAAGTTAATTATTAAAAAACTATACAGAAATCCCAATTGTTCTGAAGTTTTCAAGACATTGAGCTATAAAATAATACTTCTTATAGAAAAGAAACTTGTTTCACACTCACAGTACTATAAATATCCTAGAGAAGATTTCATGTCTTAACTTATGTACTATATTGACTAATAACGTGTTTATAAGTCTTATCATTTCACAGATTGGTTCAAATGAACTGGTCATGACGTCAATGCTTTTTTTAGAAAGGCTCGAAAGTGCAGACGTCACGAACTTATTTCAGGCAGTTCCCTATTTTCCTGATATTTTTAGGAGCATCCGAAATTGCTTATTGCTATTAGACATAGAGTGTCTTTTTTAAGTCCATCCATTTATGATAGAAATTTTCTGAGTGTGTTGTTCGATATTATTAGATCCTAGTTTGAAAGGAAATGTAATTAAAGATAACTGTACTTATGAAGTTTTTCTTTGCTGATTTTATCCCCAAGTTTCTAGAATAAAAATATATTACCATGTTGTCTAATCATGTAAAGCCTATATAAAATGTAAAAGAGTTGTGTTTAATCAAGTATTTGGAAATACATTTTACTTATATACGTTCCTAAATTTAAAAAAAATTCCCGATGCTAAATAAATAATGTATTTTAATACACAAGTACAAATGTTATCCGAAAGAACGTTTTTAGTTTATTTAAATACTACCGCCAAATTTCACAATAATTTAGAAAAAGATTTTACTTCTGGTATACACATTCCTCTAATTTCTAATATTTCAAATATTCTCAAAGTTTAGCTTTGTTTATTTACAGTCTCATGCTCTGCTGTAGATGGAAATTGTTTCATGCATACAAGTAAAATCGTCTCTTCAAATTATTAAGCAATTCATTATATTACTTTTAGGAATGTTTCAAAACCTCGATGTGGAAAAGATTCCTTACTTTACTTCTTTTGTGAATAGATATACGTTGCTTTTTTGAAAAATCCATCTTTCTTCAATCAAATTATGCTACAATTAATAAAAGATATTAGTTTAGAATTACCAAGTCTGCCTTTGAATTGCCTTGGCAAAGGTACATTAAAACCTGTTTTTGTGCTGTAGATAGAGACCGCATAAATAAAACCGCACAAAAAATATTCGAAGGTATTTCATAAATTTAAGGGCGGTATTTGGATGAAATTTGAAAATAATTTTCTTTGTTACAAAAAATTTGATATGTTTTTTGAAATATTATTGTGTGTGAAGTTGGTATTTCATTTATATAACGTATCTTATTTTTTTATTTTGTACTGTGTATATTTAATGAAAGTCAACTTTTATGTTAAATCTTGAAGGGCTCGAGGTGGGTTTCACATCTTTCCCTAGCAACTTTCTCCCCATCCTGGAGTGAGGTCACAACGCACATTCCCTTTCACCTTTACGATGTCCAGTTTCAGCTATCCAAAAGGGGAAAAGGGTAATAAGAGGTTTTGGTAGATAGAGATCTACAGGAGATGTTTTATTTTAGTCTTTAGTGTAGTTATAATAAGTTAAAACAAACGCTTGTGATCCCCATCATTAGTAGACTATTTTTCGAAGAAGTTGGTCTGCTTAAATAGAAGATTCCTTCTCTTTTATTTCACTCGTTTTAAATAATAACAAGTAATTATGTCTTTAATTTCGAATTTTTTAAGACTTAAAATGATATGTATATATATAGAGAGTGGCCACATTTTTCATTTTTGTCCGGGGTAGCAAAACCGCTAGAGCCGGCCCTGGTCGCACTTAGGAAATACGCCAATTATTTACGAAACTTATGAAAAAGTACTTCCATAACAAAATAAATAATTAAATTACACATGGAAACATTTTAAAAACATTTAGTTTCTCATTGTACACATGGAAAAGCTTTCAAAATACACACACATAATTCTCTGCTACTCATCGTAATCCAAAGCGCTCATCTTCTTGTGATGAATAAGTTCAAAATCGCTTTAGTCACTTGAAGATACAATTTCCATTGATATATTTTTTGGCACCATAAAGTAAGAGATAAGTTTTTGCAACGAAGGTCGGTTGGTCAGTTACTTGTAAATGTCACGATAACCAGGTATGAATTATCGAAGCTCTCTCTTTTCGAAATTTCATACTCCTTTCGGAATTGGTATCTATTTTAAGAAAATGTTTTTTCAATTTGTTGGAAAGCTGTATGTATACCTGCATATATTTTATCCACTCTCAAAGAATCCGGTTCTTCTTGTCCGTCTTCATAAGCTATCAAATTTTATTGATAAATGCCACTGTCTTTGAAAGTTTCGTCTTCAATCACGCGTGGGCTGTTGGCGCGTTGAGAGAAAGCAACTGAACGTGCATTGTCGGGAGACGGTTAATAACAAATAAACAGAGTGTTTTGAAGTGTATATATGTACATTGCAATGTGGCGTAACATACACTCACGAAACTCTTACATGTTGGAGGGGGGGGGCTGAAGACTCTAGGGGGCCCAAGGTCTGACTAACGCCACGTACGTATTTACCTATTTATAAAATATTGAAGGCAAAACCTGATTTTGCAGGGGAGCAGGGGAGGGTCAACATTCGCCGTCCGCCACTGGTAAATTGATAGAAAACATTACAGTGTCGTCAAAGTCGTTGAAATTCATATACCTCATAAAAAAATCACATAGAAAAAATCGCGCAAAACAAATCGCACAAAAATAAAATCGCATAAAAAAGAAGCGCACAAAAACAGGTTCTACTGTATTTTGAAAGCGAAATTTTTTAATTAAAAATATACTGTTTTTGTAATATTTTAACTTACGTTTATTTGCATGTTAGAGTTACAAGCTACTCATTTGCTATCTAATATGATGTTCATCTGACTTAAATTAATAAAGAAAATATAAACTAATCATAAAGAGTCAGTACACAAATTTTTCAACATTAGTTAAAGATATGACTAGATTGTCTTCTAATACAAATAACAATCAATCTCAATCAACAGTCGTGGCTCAAAAAAAATTTTTGTTACTAGTAATGTTTAACTAAAATTTTATGATTTTATCTATCCGAGTCATAAAAACTTAATAATACCCCATATGCTGCATATAACCCCTTCTATTAGCCTTCTTGGAATTTTTTTTTCATACACTCCCCAAATATACAATACATTTATACATTTTAGATCCCATGCAAACCATTTCTTTTCATAGTTTATATCATTCAGTTCTTATAATTTGTCCTAAGATTCCATCTCTTCAGAAACAGATAAATTTTCGTTCACTTTTTCCCAACTTATTCCTTATTGTGAGTAGAATTAAAAATTTTCAGAAGTAAATTTTTTTCAAAGAACAGTTTCTTTGTTTGGCTTACATCTGAAATCTCCGCGTGATACGTGTGGTTCGCGGGAATTATTTCATCTGTTTCCAACAAAGAAATCTCTGCGTGAGTGAGTGAATATTAACGTCGCACAGAGGGCAGTTTTCTCAATCTGGCGCACAGAAATTATTTTATGGCTTTAAAGTCTTCATAATGATCTAATATCATAGTAATTAATTCAAATTGGATATTCTCTTCTGTTTTTTACTAACATTTATGGTTAATAGGGTCTTAACTAATTTATGTCAAGTTTGAATTTGATCAAGAATAAATTATTGCTAAGTGGAACTAGTTTTTGAACAAGGATCTAAGGATATTAACAGAAGCAGTAATTTACACATGGGAGAATATAATCAAGAAATAGTTAAAAAAATTAAATTTAATAATTGTTAAAGATTAAACAAATACAATCAAACATAACTTTGTACATATACACCAAAGGATAAGAGGTAGTGATTAAAAGGACTCGGCCCCCTTTGAGCATTTTTTTATTTATGTATTTAAAAATTACATTTTTTTAGCATTTCATATAATGTTTATTTAAGAAAATGATACGAGATAAAATTTTTCACATATTCTTCACACAATTTTACAAATTTAATTTTATTTAAAAAATTTGGAAATTTTTAAAATTCTACTCTTTTTGTGTTAATTAATTTTTTGACATGAAATTTTTGTAATATTTCTGAGGACGTTTTAAATATCTTTAGGGATCAATTTTACAATACCTTAATTAGTTTTGGGGAAAAAATAATAAAATGTTGATATATATATACTAAAATTCAACCAAAAAAACTAATATTTCCCACAATTCATTTTTTTAAAAAAAGAAATATTCAATTTACAGCAAAATGGATCCCTAATTTTGTTACATGCATTACATATAAGACACAGGGAAAACAATGGAAGTGATTGGTAAATAATTGTGGAAGAAGTGGTATTCTGAATGTAAAAAAATCACAAACCGAGAAAAACCATTTTGAAGTTTATAATTCTGAAAAAATAATTAATATAAGCTTAAATAAACATAAAATACTACACTAAAATATTAGCTATATGTTTTTCTTAAAAATAATAAAATATAATATAAATCTTACTCCCCGACAACCACACATCATTCGACCTGGAGAACTTTTCATTTCTATGGCACCTCATCCCTTTTACCCCTACAAACGAGCAGAAATTTTTAACAATTTTTCTAAATTTTAATTGCTGCCGGTCCTAAAGTAGTCCGTTTGTCCTAACTAAACTCAAAACAACGTTAGTTTTGTGCTAGTATCTTGCTCTTTCTTCCTTCCATACATTGAATAAGGCACGCCGAGTAATACCATCGGCCAACGCCGAAAAAAAAAAATCATAACTTTGGGAGTAGCAGGTAGTAGCAGCTAAATTTGGTATTAAATTGAAGGTATATACTTACTCTATGTGACTTAAGTGTTTCTGTGATCAATCCGTGTAAATCCTAAAAGTTCTACTCCAATAAACACAAAAAACCGACACATGTTAGTAGGAGTAACATGCTGTGCTAAATGTAATGTTTTCTTACAATTTTTAATCAAACTTGAACCTAATTTGTAAGTCAAATCAAGAAATTACCCATGGCAGGTATTAAAAAAACCGCTTAAATCTGCAAAATCTTTTTCAGACGAAACGATTGAACTTCTTACTAGAAAATGACGCTCGCAAGTGTTTCTTGTAGCAAAAAGAAACCCGATCTAAACCACTTTTTGTAGAATATTTCCATTCGTGCACAGACGAAAACTGTTTACCACATGGCTAGGGAACATATGCGGACCATAAATAGTGGGGTTTTTTTTTGGACTTTCCGAGCGCCAGATTGGGAAAACTGCCCACTGTGCGTCGCACTGTTCAGCTACACGAGGGCTTTTGACGACGGACCACATAATTTTGAACCATGTACAGCGGGTCTTTGGCGGTATGGGGCTCAAACTCGTGACAAGGCCAGCCACGATCCGATACCTTGACCACTCGGCTACCGCGGCCACCAAAGGAATCTCTACTTAAATTCTTAAAACTTTCTGCTTCAATACTAGGGTACTACTGCAAAAAATTTGAAACTTTTGGAATACATTTCCATAAATAAATTTATCTTTAAAACACACATTTACATGTTACATTCACCAATTAATTAAAGTTTTCAATTCTCTTATACCTAACCAATTTTTAGAATTAATCTCGATTTAAATTATTAATCAAATTTAAAAGATTTTCTATGAGTAGAAGGGAAGCATATTATACTGAGATTTTATATAAGAATTTAAGTATTCAAATCCGAAAATAAATTCATCGAAAAGTGATTGTTATATGTATAACATCTTTTTTTTAATTATGTTTTCTTCCAGCATAAAGTTTTCAAGTGCCATTCGATATATTCACTAACAATTCATCTCGTTAAGCACACCCTGAAATAAACACGGCCTACCAGACACAGATTCATTACAATAGACTATGTAATGAGACAGAAGACTGACTATCGTGACATCCAATGAATACATTATTCCCCAATTCTGAAATTCCCAATACAAGAGCGGTAATTTATTTCGCTAGTCACAATGTCATACGCAGTTATTTACTAGATACGGCTTCCGATACGTCCCGGAACACGTGCAAGGAGCGGCTTAATCTGAAAGCCACATTAATAGTTGACGAACATTCAAATCAATGAATACTCCATTTTAAAACCAATTTCGGCTAGTTAAGTCGCTTCCGATATTTGCAAATGCCTAAAGCTCTGAAGATGATACTTCACCAAAATGGCCTCGCTTATATTAACTTGTAATGAATACATGGCATGTAAGGGATAAGGGAATATCTATATTCGGTAGGTGAAGAATTGTTCTTCTCTTCAAAATAGCTTCACTCTAATTGAAGTTTGTTAAGTTGTCCTTCATTCGTTCGTTGTCTGTGTGTTTCTCAGAATGAAATGTATTTAATAAGCTTCTCATGGAATAAAGTTTGTGTAAAATTTTAATACATAGATTTAAAACGGAGAATCTCTTGGAAACTTTGTTAATAGCAAACTAATTATTTTAAACAAATAGCAATTTTGAATCGATGGATTAAAAGTATAAAGGTATGATTCAAAAACTCAATTATGGATTTTCTTTTACGTAAGAGTATTTAAAATCTGCGGTTTCATGGAATTTTAAATAAGTTAAAATTTTGTTTTTATTTCGTTACTTTGAGGGATATATAATTAAAAATACGTACTGTTTGATATAATTTATTTGGGTTATTCAAATTTTTACTCATGTTTTATTTAGTAAGGTATTTAATTTTATTATATTTGGAATTTTGTTTCATACTCGAATTCATATTACAAACGAAATTTGATGACTTAAAAGGAATACATGTGTAGTGTGCATATGTAATAAATATTTTGCCACGGTATTTTCATGACAAATTATTAAAAAGAGATAATTTAAATAAGAAAGAATAAAAGAAAATTGGTGGTGTGGTGGTGTGTTATACAAGTTGCGTAGCGATAATGAAATTGAATCTTATATTTAATAGTTCAACTCAATTTTTTGAGTTTTCTGTATAACATTTGGACAGTTTTTTAAAGTCATTTTAATAGACAATTCTATTTAGTTTATAACTACATTTATTAATGGAATAAATACAACGGTTAGTTGATCCGTTTTCAATAAAACATCACGGAAATACATCTAAGGGGGATGTCAACACCTGTCTATATGTCAACACCTTTTTAGCTTCTCGCATACAGTCTTGATATAGGTAGGAAATTTTTAAACTAATATGTTATGTGAATAAGGGAAAGTTTATTAATATCACGCTATAAAGCAACAAAAGAGTCATTAGCGACAGACCTTGTTCATTTGAACCATGGTCAAGTGACGAGGACGACACCTGAGCTGAAACACCACTATCCTAACCTCCAAAGCACGCTAACATGAGGACTTTTAGCCACGACAACTTTAACGTGCGTTAGCTCCTCCTCTCAGTGGGATCATGATTTTTCTCTGTAACTCGAGAAGGCCGATTACATGTTCATGGCCAAGATCAAGAAGATACGGCGGGTTACATTCCATGTTAAAGAATTGCAAGTGTGTTGAGACAATTTGCAAAGTTCATTAATTGTTTTTAAGATAGTTCGTATTATAATGGAACTAAAACTTAACCCAATTTCAATTGATTTAAGGAGTATAACTTTATCACTCGAAATAAACTCGAGTATAATCTAGCAAAGAATAAATATGGTCAGAAAAATAATGTATATAGCTTCATTATTGCATTTTGATTAATTATAACTTTTATAATTGCGTTACATATTAATTTTTTCGATTAAGATTAAACTATTAAACATCTGTTATCAAAAGTTTTGATTTTGTATACATATATAAATAAACAAAATTAAAAATTCATTTTTAAATTTACTTTTTTATCATGATTTAAGCGAGCAGAGAAATTTGCATATTCTTTCAAGTATGTTACTAAAAAGGCAATAGCTAAAAATATTGAGGAAAAAAACCCTAGCAATCCTGAGTGAGTGAGTGAATATTAACGTCGCACTATTCAGTTACACGAAGGCTTTTGGCGACGGATCTCGTAATTTTGAACCCTGGTCAAATGACGAGGACGACATCTGAGCTGGCACCCCTCTTCTAACTACCACACCAACGGGAGGACGTTTGAACCTTCGAAAAAATTTACGCGCATCGCTGCCCTACTCGGCGGGTCTTTAGTGGTACTGGGATCGAATTCGTGACAAGCCAGTCACGATCCCATACCTTGACCACTAGGCTACCGCAGCCACAAAAGTAATCTTGATATATACTTGTATAAGCTTATTTTTAAACTGTAAAAGAAACCAGAGTTTATACTCATATTCTTTGTATGAATCTATTTTCTTTTTTATACTGGGACAATTTTCTTTTATTCCTATGTTTCAATTTATTGAGATCCATTTTTGTTACAACTTAACATGGATACAGAGAGAGTAATTTTAGAACGCAACAATACGAAATAGAACGTTAAATCATCCAGCATATGTGTATCCGAAAATCGAGATATATTCCATAGAAAGCAAAATGCAAAATTCTGTATTTGAATACATATGGTATCATAAATATATACACGATCTGTCTACCTTTAATCTTGTGTTTCTGAAAAGAAAATAAAAAAAGGAAAAGCAAAATCCGTTCCGAATTCGTTTTTCTAACATCATTTATCATAAAGACATCTATTTCGGGAAAATATTGAAACAAGAAAATCACGTGCAATATTATATCGGAACAGAACCCGGAGCAAAACGTTTACGAGCACGATAGGAAATAGAATATAATTTATTTCTCATATTTTCCAGAAAATAGGATTTAAAACAATTGAAGTATTGAATTTAGAGAAATAAGCAGTCGATATCGGGTCTTACAATATGATGGATTTGTTTTTGAATACTTAAATGGGTAAGAGGAAATATGTATAAAGCTTTTCTCCTTATTTTCATAATCTTATTCAGTGTAATCTTAGAGGACAGAAAAAGATATATTTCGCATGCAAGAAAACGATTTATAAAACAAAAGATTTATTATTGATTCATTAGTTTTGTTACAATTTTTGATATTCCTTTAATTAAAAAATTGAATATGTGTAAATATATATAATGATACTGATATAATTTTTTTATATTAAATATGAAGCGATTTTAGTGAAAATTGGATAATTAAGGTTAACAATCTGATAAAGATTATATTCCTGTATATTGGAAATGCTGAATGTATATGGAAAAAAGTCAGAAAGAGAGATCAATCTATTTTATTTTTCTACTAAATATTAATTGCATCCATAATTAACAAATTGTTTGATTAGACCAGAGATAGTTCAATAAAATTCAGTATAGGAGGCTTGAGGTAAAATTAAGATTTTCACTAACAAAACCAATAGAGTATTTATAAGCTGCTTTTTTTATTTTGTTGTAATTGAATTGTTTAAACACATGACCTAAGTCGGTAGATTTTCAGTATGCAGAAAATCGACAGTCTATGTCGTATGATTATGTGGCATGTTTAAAATCCCTAGAAGCCCTGTTCGACTTAGGTGCTCTCGGCAAAATTTAATTCCTGATACCATTTTGCATCGTCAGAGCTTAGGTATCTCCTCGGGTGAAAGCCTGGCGTCAAATTTACATTGCGTCGATTGGTATTCCACTTATATGGTGCCTCACTTAAATGTGATACCAACTCCTGGTCTGCAATGGTAAATACCAATCCGCAGCCCCATTGAAAATAAAAAAATGTTTGTCGACTGATCAAGACTGAAAATTAAAATTTCACTGCCGCGCATGAGAATCGTTGTTGAATAAATACATATATTTAATTAGAAGATAGCACAGTCATAAAATTGTAAGAATATATTCTGATTATAACTGATTGTGTTTAAGATTTAAAGTATTATTTGAACTAGCTGCATGGCCCGGCTTTGCACGGGCTTTCTCTTTCCCTCATAACGCCAGCAATTATGTATGTGTGTGTTAGTACGCGCGCAATGTGAGTGATTTCTAAAATTATTTCAGTAAATTTCCATTTTCGAAATCTGTTCCACATATTTTCGATTTAAGACAGGTTCCCCCTCCCTCTAGCCCGGCATAACACGGGTTTTTTTAATGTAAAATTACTGTTCCCTCTTTCCCTACCCCTCACAGATAAAATATAGCTTCAAATTTCGATGTATGACTTATAAAAACAATATTGCGTTAGTTAAAAATTATTAATGTGAAGCAATAAAAAGAAAACGATTCTGATGCTAAGAGTAACACAAAAAACTTTCATCCTTTTTAATAATAGTTAGTTTCTCTCTAAGAAACTAAAATAATATAATAAATTTAAGATTTTCATGAAATTTTTGAGCTCACTGAGGCATGGCGTAGAGACAAAACAAAAGGGATAAAAAAGATAGATGAATGCTGTCACGGGCTCTTTTGCAAATGGCAGAATTTTTTCCTACTTTCTTGACAATTGTTATATTTTAGAAACTTCACATAATATCTTTATAAATTATAACCTATGTGTTATTCTGATTTATAAGCTATGTTATTGTAAAGTTTCATTAAAATCCATTCAGTTGTTTTGGCGCGAAAGAGAAATTTCGCCTTGCAACTTCTCGTGTTGCTCGTGATAAGCCTTGGAGTACACTATGTAAGAAATCCCACTGTATTCCAAGTTCTCCTCGTGCTGCTGCTGTGGCTAAATTTAGACCTTTAACCGGACATGACTGCCTTTGTGCTCATCTGTTTCGTTTTAACTTAGTGACTTCACCTATCTGCGTTTTGTGTGACACTGGACAAGACATGACTGCCGCTCATTTGGACGAGTGCTCTGCACTGAATGATCTTAACTGCATTGTAAAAAGGTATTGGAGAGCCCGTTGCCTAATGACCTGATGGTCAATGGCCTGGCATTTGTAAAATAAAAATAAATTTTGGCGCGAAAGACGGCCAAACATCCTCACAAACTTTCGCGTTTATAATATATATTAGGATAATAGTTGACTATGATCTCTGGTAATTGCTTAATTTTTATAAATCTGACACACACACACAGTCATTCGTTATTTTATCATATGATTATTAAATATGTAATTAAATATTTGATGACACATGGAGTTATATGAAAACTCTTACGGTTATCAAAGAGTCAATTTAACGATTATAATTTTAAAGTATTAATGTCCTTTTTTGATTAATTTGCAACACATTTCTTCGATTCTTGGAATAGGTAAAATAGTAATCACAGGCCATTATACTTAAATCATTCATAATAAAGATTTAATTTTATGTTTTGAACTGAAAGTGATAATACATTTGTCCTCTGTAAAACCTATTTTTTTAGAGATGATTAAAATTTCTAATCAAATTGAAATCAATATTTGCATTACTGAATTAGTGAGTACGTCAATTTTAATATCCAATAGATGTGAAGTATAAAGACTATATCTAAGTTAAAACTCGTCATATTTAAAATTTAATTTGTATCAGTAACTGTAAACTTAAATGAAGTAATAATTCCTACTCTTAACCCAGTGACTGAGTGGTAGTGTATTGCACTTCCACGACACGGGTCTGGGATTCAAATCCCAGGCTAGGTAACATTGACTCAGCCTTTCACTTCAGTTGGTCGATAAATGAGTACTAAGCTTCCTCGGGAACTAAACATTGGGGGTTTCGAATCAGACTGACCACTAGACCGAAACATCTGCACATGCACCCCAGCGTACTGAGGTCATGTAAACTAAGGCGCAGTAGGCCTTGTCTCTTATAGGCTGTTGTGCCACTGAGTTGAAACTCAAACTCAGTAGCGCAACAGTCCATGAGAGCCAAGGCCTACTGTGCCCATCGCGGTATACATGACAACTGGGCGCTGAGGTGCATGAGGAGATGTCCCGATCAGGTGGTCAGTCTAAAGCGAAACCCCCAGTATTTAAGTCCCCAAGCAAGCTTGGCACTCATTTGGCACCCACTGCAGTAGGGATGAAAGCCACTGAGCTCAGTTCAATTATAATTCCCACTCATGACACGGGGAGGAAATGATTCTTTCTGTTTTCCCAACTACTTTAAAAAGAAATTTTTTTTGTAAAAAAGCAGCATATGCAGTTCGCTTCATTTATTAATATATGTAACTAAACTAACTTCAGGAAAATGAACATGAGCAAAAAAAAATACAAAGAACTGAATACAATCATACAAAATGATATAGCAGGAAAAGGAATGCCGCCTTGTTTATTCCGCCTTGTAGAGGAGGCCGATGCACATTAAATCTGTCGAGGCTCAAACGTCCTCCAGTTGGTATGGTGAGGATGTATTGAAAGAGGGTTGGTATTCGTCACTTGACCACAGTTCAAAATTATGAGGTCCATCACCAACAGCCCTAGGGCAACTTTATAGCGCGATATTAGTATGACTCTCACTCATTCACAAAATTCTTATCGGTTTTACATACAAAAACGTAAGTTTCTTCCTGAGTCAGGTCAAGTAGCATTAATTTATGGGAACCAAGGCATCATACACATTCAAAAAATCAATTTTTCAATTTTAGTATTAAAAATTGTGCATATTTTCCTGAATCTAAAAATGTATAACAATTATATGTTCGTTGAAAAATAATCTTAAAATATGAAAAAAGTAATTGACAAGCATGTAAACAAACGTTTAGTTTTTTTTTCATTTTTTCTCCAAAGTATATATATATATATTTTTTTTGCTTTTAGGTACAAGTAAAAAAAAACTATTGCTCTCTATAGGGTTCCAAATTTTTTTTATACTCCTTTACAGGATAACTGTGCATATAGTTATTTTTTCCATCGAAGTAGTACATAGTTTCTTAAAAAATTGTTTTATGTGTGAAAAAAAAGGGGGGGGGGAGTAAAATTTTTCAAAATTATAAACTTTTACATTTTTTTAAACAAACTATCTCAATATTTTACTAAAAAATAGATTCACTATATTTTATGTATTGTTTTATATATGTGCAAAAAATATTTTACTTATTTAAGAGAAATTTTTTTAAAAAATGGTATCTAAACATAAGCATGTATTATGAGATTTCAAAAATTATGTCCAACTTAAATTATATAAACAGAATTTTTTTTTAAAAAATAAAAAAATATTTTTGCACTTCTACAGAATGATTAAAATTATCTTTAAGATCACACACACACACACAATCTAAGCTTTATTGGAAATTTTTAAAGATATATGTTCTATAAACAGAGAGTCTTATTTTTGACATTTTACTCTTTTGAGCATGTCCTGGTACCCTTAAATCATTTCATTTCGCAACTAAATTAATGCTTAAAATTTGTAACTTTGCAGAAATTGTTTGCCTTTGCCTATCTTACTTGAATTCTCATAAACTATTTTATTGGTTATAGTTGCTGGTTTCTTATATTATATCCAAGGTCAGACATTTGTAAATATCTATATTTCATTGTTATGCAGAAAATAAAAAAATCTAATTTGCAATGATTATAGTGCCACTCTGAATCTCATTTCCTAACTTAAGAACACCATTAATTTTGAAAAGCATTTCATTTTTACCGAGCTTCGTTCTTCAAAACCAAGTCTTAGTCTTCCTTCATAAAGTTATGATTTTGATTTATCGCAGTTTCGCGAAACGTTCTTTGTTGACGTAAAACTTTGTGAAATGAGAGCAATAACTCAAGAGCGCTATCTCGAACGTGCATGTAATCAAATAGTTTCCTTAAAGAAATATTTAACTTGTTTCTCTCGTGGAGAAATTTATTTTGTGTGCGAAAAACGGAATCATAAAATTTCGACTTCGCATTCTAGATGGATAAACTTTTGAAATAATTATTGATATTTCTTAAAGCTCGAGAAGCGAGAGGGTTACTTTTACGGCAGCTTCAAGACATGACAACGTTCTTGAGTTTCTTGATACGTCTTTAAAGGTTATGAAAAACTTATGTTTCGTTCACATCAAAAGATTTCAAATAGTTACCAGAAAGTTCGAGTTCTACATGAGTGAGTGCTCTGTGATTTCAGTGTTTTTTTAAAAATAAAATAACAAATTGTACTTCAATACTTTAAAATAATGATACTTTTACACACTGTTTCTTCCTGAGTTAGCTTGTGTCACAGTTATTTCAATAGTTTTTAAACTTTCCATTCTCTCTCAATGTAGCTTGCAATTCTACATCAACGGGAAGAAGTTGAGCTTTGATTGATTTAATAATTCCCGCAACGCGATGAGTATTCATGTTTTCCCGGAGTACTCATGGTTTTGATTAAAAGTTTAAATGCTTTCCGAGGCACAATACTTCTAGATGAGAATAGTTAGCATTTTTTTTTAGTAATTTCTTTTTTTGCAATGTAAACCCTGCATTTACAGTCAACCATTTCGAATCTGATAAGACTACCATTTTGGTATTTACTGACCTATCTTTTATAAAAAGGACGTCTTTAAACTTAATATCATAAACAAGATAATATCAACTAAGGCTTTTCTGTGTTTTTAATTTTCCGTGAAATCGTCACCTGATTCACCGATTGTAACAAAAGCCATTGATACTATTTACACTCTTTAACATAGAAGTAAAAAAAACCTAAACTTGTAATTAAAGTTATCAAAATACAGTAATACCTCGATTTACATTACCCGATTTACACGAACCTAGAGTTATCAGATTTTGAAATCGGGTCGATTCGTCTTTCGTTTGAGAAAAAAACAACTAGTATACCGGTTCATTCATAAGTAGTGTTACCAATTTCAGAGGATCATAAATTTGTATTTACATGGTTATTTACATGGAATTTTCAATGCGGTTTCCTCTAGCACTTTTCGTAAGCGTTTTGGCTAAGCTAAAAGAGTTTTTCGATCATTTTGGGGTTATTTTTCCAACTCCCTCTTAAATTGCTTTTTGAAGCCCTTCAAATGCTCTTACTTCACGTCTATTTAACTGTTTTTTTTAAGTATCCCCATAAAAAATATTCGCTAGGAACACAGACAGGGGATAGTGATAGTCATTTATCAGGAGGCAGAAAATTTACATTTTAATCCTTCAGCCACTTTATAGTAGATTTTACTGTATGACATAGTGCAGAATCTTGGTGAAAAACAAAGTTTCCTTGAAGGCAAAAACGTTTACTTTTTTTGATTAGGTGTTTCAAAACTTTATTTTGATAGTATTTAGAATCAATTTTAAAGTTCGGTTCTACAAAAAATGGTTTTGTTAAGCCCCTTGAAAGGACATATCACAACACCTGACTGCCAACTTGCATTTTTCATAACAGCTGCGTCTTTGCGACGTTTTTTGCTTGAAATATATTGAACTTTTGTTTTGCCAATTGTGAATGACAGAAGAAGCTGTGCTTTATCAGAAGTTATACATGCTTTGTATCTACCTGAGCGTAAGATTAAATACCGAGGCTAAGAACGTTTTCTTCGTTTTTCTACGGTCTTAACAGACTTTTGATGACAAACTGGAAGATTTACGTTTTTATAGCCAATTTTCTTTATCTGACGATAAATTGTCAATTGTTATATCTATAGTTTCTTTTGGCATAGGTTTTTGAGGCAAAGAATTTTCTACAGCGATAATTCTTTTCAACTTCTTTTTTGGCCGCGGTAGCCGAGTGGTATAGGTATCGGATCGTGGCTTGCCTTGTCACGAGTTCGAGCGCAGTACCACTAAAGACCCGCCGTGTAGGGCAGCGATGCACGCTAAATCTGTCGAGAGCTGAAACGTCCTCCTGTTGGTGTGGTGTGGTAGTTAGGAGAAAGGGTGCCAGCTCAGGTGTTGTCCACGTCACTTGACCATGGTTCAAAATTACGTGGTCCGTCGCCAAAAGCCTTCGTGTAGCTGAACAGTGCGACGTTAATATTCAATCAATCAATCAATCAATTTGAACTTTTTTTCTCTCTCTTTCGTTAAGGACTTCCTTTCGTTCACATTTTTTCCCTGGAGCTTTTGATTGCGAGCCAAATTTTATTTCCTTTTGAAGTTCAGATAGTAATACAATAGAAAAAAAGACTTTTTTTGTTTTTTAAATGCTGTATTATTTACAGCATTTGAACAACCATCCTTCAAAAGCTGTAAAATTTCGTTCTGGGTTTGAGGACCCAATTTCAATACTGTAATTTATTCACACTAATAAAAATGGTTAGATTGGTAATTTAAATGTTTCATTTTTTTCAAATAAAACCAGTAGAAAAACGATAGAAATTCATCATAAATAGTTATATGCTTTTAAAATTGGTCACACTTATTTTGCATCAACCGGAAATTGGTGAATTTGGTAATGTGAGGAAAGAAGTTGTCGCGATCTTGTCAGATAAATAAATTCAGAAATGGATATTGATGATGTTCAAGAACTGCCGGATTTTTACAATGAGGAGCTCATAAAAATTCATGAGCAGGAGCAAGACATAAAAAAAACACTTGAGTCTTTACACCCAGTTCAATCAGAAGATTGAATGATGGTTGGGAATTTGACAGAAGACCAGTTTAATTGAAGAAGGGTCAGAAATTTTAGAAAATATAGACTCCAACGAACAGCGTATTTTTTTCAACAAAACAAGGAATAAAAAAAAAATTATTAGCACGCAACGAGGAAATTTTGCGGGAAAAAAAAATCTTTAGTCCGACAGAGAGAGATCGCTTTGTAAGATTTTATGAAACCTCCTACTTCAAAATAACTTCGCCTTGCGATTTTGTGTTTGTGTTATCTAAGATTTTGTCAAGCCTAAATAAAAATGATTTATATGTATGTATGTGCGAAGTCATACCCTGGCTTACGTGAATTCGAATTACGCTGTTGTCCCTCAGTCCCACCTGTCGCGTAAGTTTGGGGTATTACTGTATTATTATTCTTTACATAAAATAGTTAGCATTGTTAAAATTAAATGTAATTAACATTCTAAAAAAACTGCAAATAAAGCCAAGGCTGTTTTCGCCATATGCACAAGGGCGTACATTTAACGCAGAGCACATTTTCGTACAGGAAAAATCCTTCAATTTTTATAAAAAATTGTGACATTGTAACTCATGTATTTGTTTATAATATAAAGTTTTTAAAATTTCAAAATGTTTCATAAATAATTAGTTCTTCTTTTTAACACGTAAAGAGATAACTCATTTAGCGTTACGGTATAGGAGAAAAAAGGCGAAACATATTTTATAAAAGAAAAAAATGTGTCAACTTGGGTAAAATTGAGCAGCATGATAAAATAAGTGATTCTCTACAGTTGGGGTCGGCATTACGTCGATCACGGTCGACCAGTGGACCACAAAGATATTTTGGGGTGACCGCCTGAAGATTTTAATAGTTAGTAATTATATACGAAATATTCAAGATTGGCTGACGGTACGCAGACTAAGTCTTCTACTGACCATAGCAATAAAAATTAACTTAAGATAAAAATATTTTATTTTTTAATGTATTTTGGATTTTGTGTTTCACAATAAATGCATCATTTGATATAAATATATTTGTGGCTGATACTATTATGTCTGCATCTTGTGTTTTGTTTTAAACGCGGTTTTAAAAGTGTTTTTTTTATTTCAGTTCTGCAGGTAAGTATTTATTATTAGGTTATAATAATAACACTATCCTTACCTCACCACACCTGCGACATTGGACAGTGGCGCACACAAGAATTTTTCAAGGAGGGGTGGGGGGCTTGAAGGTCTACCATTCTCGTATCATACCCCAATACTCAGCCAAACATATTTTTTTTTGATTTTGACGATTGCTTGGGAACAAAAAAACAACAAAAAGTAAATTACTGAATAAATAATTAACATTAATTAATAAACGATCGTTTATTAATTACGTACTATACATGGTAGTACATACAGTTTACGTACTATATACATGGGATAATAATGAATCGCGGAAAAAGAATCAAGGGCTATGAGGAAAGGCCCGTGCCCGTGGACCCCTTCTCCGTCCTTGTGTGCTCCACTAACACTGGGTGGCCGCAACACATAGAAAAAATTAGAAGTAGCCCGTACCCTGGAAGAGTCTGTACATCCCTACTCTACAAGATAGGGAAGCCAGAATATAATAGTAATGTTGAGTACTCTCTCTTATATCTGAAAAAATATTCCAAATTTGGGTCCTATTCTTTAGCATTAGCCGAAAGTTGCCTTAAAGTTTTCCCGATAATACAGTTCTTCCAGAGTTTATGGCAGATTAGTAGCTATTTTTGTCATAAGAAATTTAATATGATTTCTTTTCCTATTCGATATACACGAACTTTTGCATTTCCCCATTTTGTTTGCAGAATTTTCTTCTAAATGCTTAAGATATTGCTTTTCGAGTGTAATTTTACATTAAAACTCTTATTCTAAGATTTTCATCGATTTTTTTTGTAAAGTCTACTTGTATACCTTTAAAAGAACGATTATACACTTTTAGAAACATATACTCGTATATATTGTCTGAAAAATACTTGTTAATTATAAAAATCAAATTTTTTTGACTTAACTAGTGGTAAATGAGCATGGAAGTTCGGGGCGTGGACTGACAGCACAGGTGTTGTCCTCTTCATTTGATCGTGGTTCAGAATTACGAGGTCCATTACCTATAGTTCTCAAGTTTCTTGAAAGTGAGACGCTAAGAAACAATCAATCGATCGACATCGCTGGTGTTGAGGTAAAAATAAGGTTGTCCCGAAATGTTAATGAATACTCCATCTTGTAACACTTTTTGAGACCGAGAAATTACCCAACATTGATGTAATTCGGTTGTCATGAGTCTTGGCTCTACGAAGATCATTAAGAAAAAGGGGGCTGTGATACTTTAATCTCGATTGAACTTTTGGTTCCACCCGTAATGTGCTGTAGAAAGCATGGGAGAAAGAGAGAGGGGAGAAGGTTGTGATGCTTGAAGCTGTAATGCAGGGGTGAGCAACCTATTTAGGAAGAGTGCCACTTTTAGATAAAAAATAATTATGCATGCCATTTCCAACTTTTTGAACAAATGAAAAAAAGGGGGAAATATTACTTATTGGCTTATTATGCAATTTTTAATCAAATAGCACAATTTTAATGCAAGTTTAAGTAGAGTGGAAGTCTTGAAATAATATAATAAATATGACAAAAGTATAAACTTAAATTTTATTGTTAATCAGTTCAGTTAATTTTGAACGATATTTTGATTTTATTTTGTTTCTAATAGTAAACATTTGTTTACAAACGTATATTGATTATCTACAACAATATGTGATAGTCAAATCGTGTAAATTTGAAAAATTGCTTGTCAGTACGAGTTTCCAAAATTCAATGTAATTCATTATATTTGCTCCGTCGATCAATAATTTCAATTCAGATTTCAGGTTGTTGTCGTAGTGTGTTTTTATCCTGGTAAACATATGAGATACAAGTGAAAGAACAGAAACATACAATACACAAACGGAAGAATATAGACATTTATTACAAATGATGATCCCAGCATAGAACAGAAGGGGTGCGCTGCTTTCCATTCGAGACGGGAATCCATTACAGGCGAAAGTCCTACTTCTTGTTCCGACAAAAATATATCTATGCCTTACTCGGGATTCGAATCCAAGCCCCTCGGTTACAAGCCGAGGGTCATATCCACAAAACTGGCTGGGCGACATGGATTTCAGGTGGATAACCATTAACGTTTTGCAGAGAAATTGAGAAAAAGATTTGAGAAAGCATCAAAATTTTTTTACAACCTTGAAAATCATCAAACCTAGCATTCCAAGAATCCTACAAAAATAGATATTAAATTTTTAAATCTATCCTAGCTTCGATAGATAGTTCTTGCATTATTGTGGAGTATGATAATTTTCTTTCTCCAAAATCGTGACAAAAAAAAGTTTGTTCTCAAATGAAGATATATGACCAATTGGGGTAGGAAAAATATAATCTATATATATGCATGTGTGTGTGTGTACATACTCCATAACATTAAAAGTGACGTATCCAAGAAAGAATTTTCCAAACTGGATAAAAGGAGAAGGAAAGGAACAGCGAAAATTGTTATGAATTGTAAAACAATCGTTGAAAGTATCCCAGGAATGGAATGCTTTATTCAGAAAATATAGCTACTAGAAGATAAAAGAATGAAATAATGCGCTAGCTTGCCTCTGGTACTGATACAAGCTGTTATCCGCCTAGGCAATGACTCGTAGGTTGATGGATGTCCTCCTCCGGGATTACTCATGATACGCGTTCCAGTTGATGAGTTAGACCACCTTGATCCCGAGAAGATTAAAGACGCCTGCACATCAGAAATCAAATGCTCTACTGGGGTGAGATCTAGTGATAGGGCCAGCCAGAAAATTGTTGGAGAAGTGCGAAGACAGACAATAGAAATGCATGCCATATGCTTCCTGGAAATGTAAAATTCCTGTTCTGATTTAAGCTTAATAGGAATCCGGGAAAAGAAGGGAAACACTGCGGGGCGTTGAATCTTGTCGATGTACCTTTGTGATAACCCCCTACCTGGGAAAATCATCTCATCATCTACTCGACCTAGATTTGTGGGAGGTAATGATTGAAGACCCAATCTAGCCATAATAAAACCAATTTATTATTATCAAATATAATAATTAAAGACAATCTTATTCTAGGGAGGAAATCAAGAGTGATATATCATAGCCTTAAATCCTATGTGAATAAGCGCCTGGAAAATCCTGACCGCTTAATTTTAAGTAAAGTTATCCTATGAATCCCAACTTCCTTACTTTCTTTCTTTAACTCGCTAAAGCCCGTTCTATAACTACGCGTCTAAGTTCAGATCCTTACCATTAGCTCACGGCTTTCAGCAACTCAGCTTCCTTTCCTCCTTCTTCCTTTCGATTACTAAACCTCCACTATATATTTACTAACTAATCTGCATATCAGGGTTTCTTCTTGAGAGGGCTGGCTGGGAAATTACTCAATTAATGGCCCCAAAGATTTCCTAAGAGGACTAGTTGAAAGACTCTGTAAAGCCTCGTCACACCTTCCGTGATATAACGAGGTCACTGATAATAATGAAAAGTGCCCAGCTGTCAAAAGAAATAACATTGTACACCATAACTCCTGGCTGTTGGGCTCTGTGATAAACGACAGTCAAATGAGAATACCACCGCTATCTCCAGGAATTCACCAAACATATCCTCGCTGGTCATTGGCTCAATTCAACTCTCTATTGTGTGAGATTTCAGATCTCGGCACCAATTCAAACTCGCATTGAAAAATGCTACGATGGGAGCAATCAAAGCTATGTCCCCCGTGGCCTCAGCCCCCATTTGCTCAGTCACCTGTCGAGGGTCATTGCAATGACTGGTGCCTCAGTCACATATCGGATCGTTGATACGGACGCGTCAGAGACTGTGAGCTTCGATCGGACGATCACTCTGTCCTCGTGTTTTGTCGTCGTTCTCTGTCGCCTAGTACCTTCATGCCGCTCTGTACGGCCATGGTTTACCTATTCCTGACAGCATTGTTCATTGATAGCATTTTTGAACCTAAATTTGTCGGAAATAAACCTTCACTTTTCTGTTTCACTTGAAATTTTATAAATATGACGCATTTTCTTCGGCAAACTTATAGCTGTGGTGGGCCAAATCAATCTACCAATGGGATTCAGGAAGTCGCGGATTACTTGAAACAGTTCACTTCCCGCCTCAATGTATGCAGAGTTAGAGAATAAAGGTCAAGAATATATATATATACAGATTTAGTGTTATTATGCACATTAAATATACATTATTTAAAAATATTTATTAACATAAAAGTACTATTCCTTCAACATAAATAAAAAAAATTAAAACTGTACGTATGTTTTGTATTATGTATCTTTTATAAACATATATTTATTGAAATAACAAATAAAGATATGAAATATAAGTATTCTTAAAAAATTGTTAAAAATAAACTCGCACTACTAATCATTTTTGCAGTACTAGTATATCAAAACGACGAACCGAACGAAGAAGAGAAAATGCGCGAGGCAAGAAGAGGAGAGACGTTAATTTAACTTTGTGATAATTTTGTAGTGTAGTGTAGAGTACCACTGAGAATTGTACCACATGCTATATTTGGCATACGTGCCACAGGTGGTTAACGTCTGCTTTAGACTTTTGGCAATAGAAAATTTTCTACTTAATACTTTTTTTAAAAAAAGTCTACACCGCGATCGATTTATGATTTTTTCCCATTTCAATATATAATATATATATATATTGGTTAAAATGCAGCTATGAATGAGAATTGCAATACACAAAAAATTATAAATTTGGAAAGTACGCGCCCCAAGATACCTAAATCTCCAAACTTTCATTCAATTTCTTGAAATAGCTTATGAAATATTCATAAAAAGAAGTACCGATTCCCGATTTTTCCACGTTAAGGGGCCATTCAGTAGTTTTTAATCTTCACTTATCAGTTTACTATCGTATATAGCTCAGAAAAGGGAAAAGGGGGATCATTTGATCTAAAGTAATAAAAAAATATTCACTTAGCGATCTCTTTCCAGATATCTCTGGAAGTCGCGGAAGCACTACTGGTCGTGAATAGCGTGTCATGAGTTCGAGCCCAGTACCGCAGAAAACCCACCGTGTAGGGGGGCGATGCACGTTGAACCTGTCGAAGCTCAGACGTTCTCCCGATGTTGTGGTGTGGAAGTTAGAAGATTGGGGTGCCAGCTCAGGTTTCGTCCTCGTCACTTTACCCAGGATCAAACTTACCAGGTCCGTCGCCAAAAGTCCTCGAGTAGCTTAATAGTGGAGCGTTAATATTTACTCACTCACCCAAATATCTCTGGAACTAAAAATCAAACGCGAAAAAAAACATATATAACAAGTTATTAAAACCAATCTCGACATAACGATGAAAAAATCATTAATGGGATAATTATATGTATAGAGGTTATTTAGGTATATTAATAAAGGCGATTAATTAATAAATCACTACCACATTTTAGGTACTTTTGAGACGTTAACAGCGATACCAATTTAATAAAAGACTGATGCAAGTAAAATCTGTCAAGTCTAAAAGATGGAGTGGGTGACGACTGTGGATTGAAATTATGAAGTCTGTCGCCAATACCTTCGCTTTGCTTTGAAATGCGACATATATTACTTGATAACGGTTTTGTGTGATTTGAAATTTTAACTTTTTAAAATTATATTGTCATTATTTTTACATATTTTATAAAACATTTTAAGTTTTTTTAACAAATGTTTGTCGCAGTATAGCCAAAATTGGCTCTTGCGCCATAAAACCCTAAACTCACTAACTCACTCACGCGATATATGAAAAGTGGATGTTTTATTATTTTTTTGAAGATTGTATGTTAACGTTACGTATATCATTGGTTTAAACATTGCTTATCATTTGATACACAACTTATGGCACTAACTAAATATATATATTATTTTGTTAATACAATTAACATTCACTGAATGATTTTTTTAAAAAAAAGAATGACATTTTGCCTCTTATATTTTGGACTCAGTGACCTAATTTGAACATGACTAACACTTTATTTCGTTTTAGCCTTTACCTTTCAAATATACCTGATTTATTTTCATATGTTATAAGTTATAAGCAAAGTACTACACTCAAAATTAGTCCCTAACAATCTTGACAAAGAAGGATGAATAATTCATTAAACAACAGACTGAACACTCTTAATTAATTATTTAAAACTATAATGCATTTTAATAATTTCGAAATGAGCTTAACAGAATCTTCGACAGCATTCTTAAAAGACACTGAAAAAAAAATCAGAAGTGACGCAAAATCCCCAAATTTAGTTATCCCTGTGAAAAAAAAAAGATAGAGACCCTTTGTGACAGAACACTTTTTTTTATCTTCCCCATTTTCACAAAGCATTCCACACATTCTATTTGTTCAACAAATGCCAATTAATTCCTCCAAAAACAGCACAACAAAAAACTCTTTAATCTCAGAATATTAAAGGAGAAAAAGTACTTCTGACATAGGAACAATAATAATAAAAAAAAAAGGCACCTAGTTCAGGTGACAGACAGGCAGCATGTAATGACCTTTTCAAGAGCCACTCCTTAGAGAGTTACAAGTGAGGAGGGCTTCAGGTAGTCGGAAGAAAAAGTACCTTGACAAATGAGGCTTTAATTCCCTAGTCTCCCATCGAACAACCCCGAAAAGGATTCCCTTTTTTCCCCTCGATTCTTTCTTTTTGTACTCACCACTTCGCAGTGATTGGTGTGCGTAATGGCCTGGACTTCTGTGTTCATTTTCAAAGTAAAGGAAGCAAGCCTTGAATAGAAGAGAAAGATTTTTTTTGGTATCATTGAGATTTATCTGCAGTGTCTTGGACTTATGAAGCTGTGTGGCCTGTTTCGGGAAAAAGGTAAAAGTATAAGATGTATTACAGGTATTAAAAAGTTGACGGTTCACTATAGCAACGATTCGTCACAATTTGTAGCCCATTCATTACGTTATACATAGTAAGACAAGTTTTCATTAGATAATGTTAATGTAAAGGTTAACTGTTCTATTTATAAACATATTAATGCATATTATAGCATTTGTGTGCAAGAAAAAACTTACTTAAATAAATCGTTGTTAGTTGTGCTTTATAATCTGTATTAAAAACAACTCAGTTTTAGTGCATTTTTAAAACAAAGAAAAATCAAACCTATTTTGTGATTGGTATTTATACAACTGAAGAAATTCTTTATTACCTCTATCTTGTACATATTTTTAAACTTTTATATTTATGCTACTATGAGAAAATGAGTACAACCTTAGGAGGAAATAAATGATTTATTAAACAAAATGAAGGATTAAATATTTAAAATATATTAAACACCAAATGAGAATGTCTTTCTCCTATGTCTAGTGCTTAGAGACTATCTCGTCCGTCTGAGTCATTTTCCGTGTAGTCCTTTAGTCGGACACTACTGGCGGGGTGTGACGTCAGTGCGGATTGCTCCACTCGAAGTAACAGGAGGAGGGGGATGAGGCAGTGCACATATCCAACCCTACACTACATTTCATTGCATTAATGGCAGTTTAAGAAACTGTTAATGCTAATCTATCAAACAAAACAAAGACTCCCTCTACATCCGTAGATTAAAACAATATCATGACTGTTGAATTCACCTTTTAATAATTATTTTATAAAGTAAAAAAATGGATTGTGTGTGTGTGTCTTGTAAATAGAAATTAGAAACAAAGCATTGTAAAATTTAACAGAAATTTTTTCGTTACCGTTGCTGCAGTCAAAATATAAAAGAAAGTTCAAGATAAAGCGTATTGTTGCACATTCACGGGGGCAAAAAGTAGCCGACGACTCCAATTATTGAATAATAACCGATTCATTAATGGACAAGGACGAACAGATGACTACACAATGAAAAATCGACGTATATACACAAAAAATATTATAGATTAATTACAATAGTGCAAAGCAAGTTTTAGTTATAAACACAAGTTTTATAACATTCCAGAAATGGCTCTCTAGAATAGTTTCAGACAAATAAAGTCTCTCTCTCATCGTTATCAACGCACGAGCAGATTCTGATCTCGACTGAACTCTCTTCTGAACTGCACCAACCTTTGTTTAAAAAGTCCTTTATGTAGACTCATGGTAATGTCTAGAAGGATCAATCCTACAGCCTTCTCGTTAATTCCTTGGTGATATTGTATTTTTCTCCAAATTTGTCGCCAAGGACTGTAAAGTCACCCATCTGGCTTGTCATAAACAACGGGGTGTAAAACTTAAGCAAAAATGTAAGTTTAAAGCAGATAGTCATTAAATCGCATAAAAGGGGTTATTGTCCGAGATCGCTATTATATGGAGGTGATCCTTCCCCATGTGCATCTGTTCCGAGGTGCTATCGGACCAGACTTCATTTTTATGGATGAAAATGTACGGCCACACCTAACTGCTGGTGTTCAGCTGTTTCTGGAAAGGGAAGATATCACTCAAATGGATTGGCTAGCGTTTTTCCCGATTTAAATCCCATAGAACATGTGTGGGATGCTTTGGAGAGACACCTTGAGGCATAATTGCATCCTCCAGAGAGCATCCAACAGCTGAGGAATGAGGAATGAACACTTACCTCAAGAACTCTTGGCCAATCTGGTGATGAGTATTTAGAGACGGTGCGGAGCAATCTTTGCAGTAAAGGGAGGGCATATTCCATTCTAAGGAACATCTGCTTGTTGTTCTTCCTCTTGAACAAAAAATCATGTGTAACAATACTATGAGTTCAATAAAGCCTTTTTTTATTCTATATTATATGCATTGTATTCAATTCTGCGCAGCTATGCTTTAGTCATCGTTTAAGTACCAAATGCTATATCTCATTTCTGAATTCCATGCTTCTCAGATGATTTCTAGTGGAGTTATGGGGGAAAAACACATGTTGTGTTTAAGTTTTGCACACCAGTGTATTTAATGTTTGCCATAATCTTATTTTTCAAGTTTATGCTGGGAACTTAACTTTGCTTTTAAAACTCAATTTACCCACAAGGAGAGAATTGCTGTAGGGAAAATAGCACACGTGGCATATTTCAGTGTGTAAATGATCGTACAAGAGTCAATTTCCTCAGGCAAAAATTTAAAACGGTTGCTCTTATTAGAAATTAAATTTGTTATTTATGATAAAAATTATGGCAATAGAAGAAACAGACAATTCTTCGCAATTAAAAAAATATGAAATTTGAAACTTATTTCAAATAGTTTTAATTCATATGTAATAGCATTTCACTCTTAGCAGTTGTTAAATAATTACAAATAAAGAATATTTCTTTTTGTTTGGTTAGCAAGTAACTAGAGGTAGAAAATTTATAATCTCTCTTTTTTCAGAATTTAGTTACAGCATAAAATTGAGAGCTTCTTTTTCTTAGACATCTTCATTATCTTCAAAAGATAATGAATACTTGAGAAGCAAAAAAAAAAAAAAAAAAAAGAAGAATTTAAACACTTACACGTAATTAAAAATTTACACAGAGCTTTTAAATCTACTTGAAATTCTTAATGAATGTTGATTGGTCCGAGGCATACTTCCTCTTCAATGACGAATAAGTGTTTTTCTCTCAATAGTTTGCAAAAAAAGGATTTTTTAATGGCATTTCATCCATGAGAGACAAAAGCTATCAGACTTATCCCAGTTTTATAGAAAGTACCCCAACTTATTTAAATTATTTATTATTTGATCAATATCAAGTCGACAAAAAAGATTTTGTAAACTGTTTTACGTACAGAATATTAAAGACTTGCTCTGTTTAAAATCTTGAAAACGCTTTAACTGTTTTAATTAAATTCAAATAACTGAATTTTGAAACCATTCAAAAAGTGGATTTTAATATTTAATACATCCTTTCCTTTTTTATGGACTGTTTTAAGTTTTAATTGTGGAAAAAGTAATTGGAAACAGAGATAAATTGCATTATTTTACAGCCTACTATGGCTGTTTAACCACCATTGGGACTCGAGGAGGTTGCATATATAAAAAAAGAAGCTGCACACGTGTGTCTTGGATTTGAATATAAATCAATATATGTACTACGTAAATATCAAATACGTTCTTTGAAATTATTTTTAATACATCTATTAACGTTGGAAATTATTTTCTTTTTCATACTATTATCGTCGGCTTTGACTTAATAATTTATATGGCTCTAATTTTTCTTACTGTTTATTTTATTCTCTGATATATTTAATCGTTTGATATTATAAGTGTTGTTATACAAAAGTTAGCATTTTTTTGCAATGAATCTCGATGTGAGAATTTGGCAGTTGATTGTCAGAATTTGAATTGATATATTTTCTTAAAAAGCTGTTATTTTTACGAATTGATCTAGATTTTAGAATGCAAAGATTTTATTGAATATTCTTACGTGTAAATATGTGTTCTGGTTTGTCACGGCCAAAATGTAATTGAAAAATTTGTTCTATTTCAAAGTTATTATTTGTACCATATTTCGAACACTGAATCACTAAAACAAAAACGACAAATCGATTACCATTTCTTAGTTTTCGGTACCTTTCACATTATAATGCCATGATATTGTTTCAATGCATTAAATGAATATTTAACGAATCCATATCTGCAAATGCAATATTGATATGAAATGGGAGCATTTGCAGATATATAAATTTCAAAACCTTTTACGTTTCCATTTTCATTACAAAAAATGCTGTAAGGATCCCCAGAAGAAAAAATACCGCCAGCAAGAAAAAGCAGAGGCTTAAAGCTCAGATTTTATTCAAACCACTCAGTTGTTGAGATTAATAAAAGTTTCATGCGCCAATCGAAGATCTTTTTCCATTTACTCTTCAAAGCTTCCAAACATCTAAGGTTACAAGTTGAGAGAAACCGTTTCCTTTCTTCTTTGGACGAGAACCGACGCCAAAATGCAAATGGAAGGATTCTGCATTCGAAGCGTTCACTCGTTCTTCGTTACCGGTATTAAAATCGAAGGGCAACTCCACAAACAAAATGCAAGCGAGTAAATTGAAAAAAAAAGAAAAAAAGAAAGAAAAATAAAGGGGGGAAAGAAGCGGAAGGATCTTTGGTGCAATTCTGAGAAAAAGCATCAGCATGTCACCGAGTGTAACTACTAAAATGGAAATGAAAGGAAGGACAGATATAGTAGAAGGAAGGTATTGCCGAAGTCCATATCAATGCAGGACGACATTTCCAAGAAATCCTTTCTTTTTAGAAAGCGATTACTTTTTTCCAAATAATGTCTGAACGGTTGGGAAATGAAACTCAAGCTGTATTTATATTGTGCGAAGAGTTGGAATTATAACAAAAAAGTATTGGGGTACAATCTACTATTGTGTAAAAATGGATTGATTTTTTTGTAAAAGAATATCTTTTAATATCTGCTGATATTTATAAGAATTTATAATAAGGTGACCAGCTTTTTTTAAAACGAAAAGAAGGACGAAAAATTTAAGAAAAAATTACAACGTCAACATATGTGAAAAATTGTCTTAATTCAAACAAAAATACGCTAATTGCGCTTACATTCCTTTTAATTCTTTACTTAAACACGTATTTCTCCAATGAATGATTTTTTTGTTAACATATCATTTACTAATAAATCGGAAATTTCGGAGCAAAAACTATCCTTTTTAGTGTAAGCACTGTAGGTAATATGTTAATATTCAATCTTGATTTCTCACTTCTTCAAAATTCATTACCAACTGAAAAAACTCTTTCAACTGCTGCATTAGTTCCAGGGCAGCACAAAGAATAACTAAATTTTCATATGGAATGTGTTCATTTTTGAAATGGTTTAAGTATTTTCACACATCTTTTATCAATTTCAGCATGTTGATTTTCTAATTGTTCTAATTTATTAGAATTTAAATGTGCATTCAGTTTTCTTTCTTCTTCAAATAGACAATTGTCATCAATCTTAATATTAGGAATTTCTTTCGATAAAAATTCAACACAATTTTCTACATCTGTTTAATTTACTTGCGAGGAAGTCAACAAGTACCATTAAAAACTGTTATATGCTGTAATATTTGTTTCAGACCATTCTTCGACGTATTGGAAACATGTTTGGTTCGTCTCTGAATACAGAGATTAACAGATCAGTATTAAAATATTGAGAAGGACGACATGTAGAAGGATACTTTTCGAGGAAGGACAGAACCTATAAAAGGAAGACTGTCCTCCCTAAAGGAGGACGGTTGGTCACCTTATTTATAATAATATTGTTAGAAGAGTTGGAATTAACCAAAAAGAGTATTGGTACAATCTACTATAGTTAAAAATTGATTGATTTTTTTCTTTTGTAAAAAATGATATTTTTTAATATCTGCTGATATTTATAATAATATTTTACTGAAAACAACGTGCTGAATAAAGTTCATAGTAATCAAGGATTTGAACGTAGAATAAATAAATAATAAAATTAAGTATTTACGAAGAATTCAAATAACTTTGGTTTAGTACACACTTTTTTGAATAAAAGGTTTTGAAAATTATATCGAATTAAATTTATTGCTCTTATGAAACATAAAAAACAAATGTTTGCTCCCACATTTAAGTTTATAGGTTCAAGAACATTTAATAATATTCATGTGATGTATGGAGAATATTAAATTAATAAAAGAAGATTTTTCGCAAATTGTCCTAATACTAAAAGAATATGGTATAAAAAATTTACTCATGAGAAATAAAATATATTCTTTTACATTAAAAAAATTAAGTAAAAGTCAAATATTATTAAAGTGACTGCAAAGAGCATTTAATTTTGTCGGGATCCAATCATAAGTAGATTGTACGTAAAGAATGGGTTTTTTTTTCAATTTTACCCAGAGTTAATTTAAACTAGGAACTAATCAGAAAAGCAAAATTATAAAGTAATTTAATGACCAGCTATTGTCCTAAAGTAAATATTAATAAAATCTAGTGACTTAAAATTATAAGAAAAAATTATCAAAATGGGGAATATAGCTAAGCCTATCCAATCCAAGCGCAACAAAAAAGTCCGAGTGAGTTTATGAAAAGAATTTTGAGGGTGTACGCAAAAATGTGATGGAGTGAGAGAAATAATTTGATTGGCTGGTAGGAACTACCAGCTAGTTATATTTCTCGTGTGAGGTTGAAATTTTTTAAAAAGCAAAGCAGAGATCACACACACACACAAGTGATGCGTTTTCTTGAATAAATATAGGAAATTTTATTCAGTTAATTAAAATATTGGTGTATTACAAAAATGCGTAATCTATTAAAAGAGTTCCTGATCTGTAAGAAATTAAATTTGGAGTATATTTATCTATTCTTGTTAAGTAGAGGGATTATAAGAGTTGTCAATTTTGTCAAAGAATTTAATAACGTATTTTCTAATAATTTGCCGAAAGGTAGGGACTTTGCTTATTACTCTGATAACTGAATTTCTTATGAGTCAGTATTTAAAATTTCTCTGAGAATAAAATTTTTCCTGCTTTTTAAATTATTTGTAAGAGATTTTGCTGCATATCTGTCTTACCAGGAAAGTGTAGATCACAGTACTGGTTTGGGAACCAGAATATAGAGATAGAGATCAAAACAATGTACGAGGGAGGACCCCAAAATAACCGGAATTTAATTTTGTTATTTTTTATTTTGCATTTTTATTGAAGACTTTTCCCCCCTTCATCCAGGAGTAAAAAAAAAGTCCGACAGAGCCAGGTCTGTTGAGAAGGGTGGATGAGCATTGTCATGAACGTGCTTCATGACACATTTGTTTCCTAAGAAAATTAAACCAGTCTTTAGACGATATTCATCCATTACACGTTTGATTTTGGCAATGTTTTCTTTGTTTTTTCTTATTGAAGGATGCCATAGACGTGACATGTTGCCAGATTTGAACGGGTAAAACCACTCTTAGAGCTGTGATTTTCCCAAAAAGACTTGCTGAAGCCTACGATATCGGCCGCAGTTTTCTTTAACAGAAAGAAAAGTTTCATACACATTCTTTGTTCATTGTTTTTGACCTCACTTATCGCCAATGGTTGAAACAGGAGAGCACACAACAAAGGACCACGAGCAATCCACTGAAATAAGATTGAAGCTAGCTCACTAACGGCCGCAGGAGACCTTTAACTAACACAAACTAATAGCAAAACTCGCAATAAAAAGCAAGCACATGGAACAGTTCAGTTCTGGTTATTTTCGGGTCCCTCCTCGTATATTGCCCATTCTGCATGTTTTATCCCTTACACTATACTCAGCGTGTTTGAAAGCAGCGCATTTCACAAGATTTACATTACGGAGTGAGATGCGGCTACCTAAAAATTTGCATAATTTTCAATGTCATAAGTGTATATTATATCTACCTGTTCTCAGTGATGCGATATGTAGAGGAGGTTAATTTATATTTTGAGTTTCCCAGATAAGGACATCATAAAAACCTTTTTCTATAAATATATAGTTTGCTTACAAATTTAACACACGCTATATTAAAAAAATATTTTTACAATCGTGTCTCTGTAGGTATAGTTTTCAATATTTAAGTAATATTTACAGATTTATTTATTAGAAAAATGATTATTGCTATTTTTTTCCGAGCAAATGTCCCAGACAATATTTTATCTTCTAATACCTCTTATCGCATGTTAAATATTATAATTAATTATCTGAAGTTGAGCGATGAGAAATTTATCTCATTTCTTCACCTTTGATGAATTCTTCTGTGAAAGACCTTTCACATATACGTCCATTAAGTTTATTAGTTTCCAAGTGGTTGGATACATAAAAGATATACATAAAGGATATCTCAGATATCTAAGGACACTATTTTTCATGATATTGTTTTCTAAAAATATATATTCTATTATCCCCATCACAAAAGTTTCACTTCACATTTCAGTATAATAAAAATATGTTTTAGTTTATTCTAGATTCCATTTCAATTCTAAAACTTCCACATCTTTTCATTCAGAATTTTCTTGGAGAGCCATTTGCTTTTACTGAATGCTGAGTAAACAGAGCTTTCTATACTTCTTGGAAAAGAAAATGTGGAAACCCTGTTCCCGGATTCAGAAAATGGAAGCACAGCAAAGAAAAGTTAGAAATGGTTCTGAATAGTAAAAAGGCCTATTGTTCGAAAGCAGGTTGTCGATATTACTTCATTCTTCAATACTCTGCCCCGTTACCGATATGAATTGGTTCAAAACATCATCTTGGCCTGTCACTTGCAAGCTGTTCATGATTCAAAATGCCAATGTTTACCAACAGATGACGCTGACAACTTTTTGAGTACTTCACTTCATATTTCCTGTTTTCGGGCTACCTTCAGCAAGGAGAAATTTTATGACTTCGGATTTCATACCTTTTTTTTTTCATTCCATCATCGCTTAAAGCAAACACAGTTTGTTCTACGCTGGATATTGAGTGATATAAATTGATTTCATCACTTTTATAGGTTGAGAAGGCTATAATATTTTCTAAAAACATGTTCTGACAAAATTTTGAAGAATTTAGAAGTTTAAAAATTCCGCGAATCTCTCTCTCTCTCATATAAAAATTGCTTTTATTTTCAAAAACTTTAATCATTTTCATATATTTTTAGCTTTAAAAAACAAACTTGACAATGAGTTCTTATTAATTAGTTTTCTTTGACCGCATCAACTAATTACGATAAATTTAGAATATTTTAAAAATATATATAAAAAATTTACCATACACTACTTTTAATTCATTACTTTCTCCCTTTTGATTTTTGAATGTATACATTTAAGAAAAAACCCCACTATCACATTATTTTTACACTATCATTGTAGTTTATGTATGAAATACATACCGTAAAATCTGGTGTATAGCGCGCACTTTTTAACTCAAAAAATAAGATCGAAATTTACGGGTGCACGTTAAACGCCGTGTATAAAAATTAGAGCCTTAAAAATAGAAAAAGATGAATATAGAAAAAAATTAGACTTTTACATGCATTGAAATTCTGCTTATTTAGAAAAATTGAAATTCCTTATGAACTTAAAGGGTTGTAGTTGTAGAAGTATACTGTTTTTCTAAAACTTGGAATAACACCTCAAATAAATGACTTCAAAACATAAGACGTTACGCGCGTACATTTCAGGTTTTTTAGTAAAAAAGGAACAACGATATTTTACCGAATAACAATATTTTAGTTTCATCCCTCTATATAACTTATGACTAATAATCATTTGTCCAATTAATGTGTTCCATTGTCCACTGTAGTCCCTTTTAGAGCAGCTGTAAATTGAGGAAGGGCTTTTTTCGTGGAATTCTACCTTTTCGTCTTACATCTGCTAATCAACTCCTGATTGTTTTTGAACTGACAGAAACACCAGTAACACTCAGATCACTCCTGATGGCTGTCCATGAAATTATTTTATCTCTGAAACATAGTATTTTTGTTTTTCCGTAATCAACAGATGTGGTGCACCTTTTTCAGCCTTTTCCTGGTTTTTAAAATTAAATTTGTCTCTTGACATAATAAACTAAACTTTCAGTCTCCAGATGTAGGCACTGAACTACCCACCTGTTACGTAATTTTCGGTCATCAGTCGCCCAACCGGTATAGTGGTTAGCGAAGCTGACTGCGGTGCCGTAGGGACTGGGTTCGAATTCCGGAGAAGACATGGATGTTCGTAAATGTATAGTGCCTTTGCGGCATGGGGGTACTCTAAATAGCCGTCGAGCCGCAAGTCCTCTCGTGAGGTTGGTGGAAGGGGAAGAGAAGTGGGAGGCCCCTGACCCCCCAGTGGTTTTCTCCCTCTAAATTGTGGTGGAACCGAGCAAAATCGTACTATCACCTGCATGGTGCTCAAAGCTAAGGCTAACGAGAGGCGTAAAAATTATTCCCCTTAGCCGCGATGAATTTCGCGGGCCTCGATCTGACTTCATCAGGCAGGTGGCATTAGTCACAACACAACAACAACGTAATTTTAACATAGGAAGTATCACTTTCTCGTCACGCATGCGTCCAATCTACTCTTTTATTTGATGTCATTACTTTTTGACTAAATACCATTGTTATCCTGAACAGGAAACAGTCCTATCGAAAACCTATGTTACCGTTTGAAAACTCTTATCCGAATGAGATATCCATGAAATAAAAAGGAACTAATTGAGGATATAATTGTTTCCTGGCATCATATAATAACGAAGGAAGAGCTTAAAATTATTTTCAGCTCAATGAAACATCGATGTGAAGCTGTAATAAAGAATAAAGGCAACCTCACTCACCTCACTGCTATCCTCAGTATCTAATGTATATCTAAAGTGATTGCAGCATAACTTTTTTTGCGTTGCAAATACTTGAATTTGGTTCTTTGTATTGAATTTAGTATCAAATTCCTCTTAAAATGACATTAACTACTTTGCATTTTGCGAAGGATAACATTTTCTATAAGCATATAAATTTAAAAAACATAACAATTTAAAGAAATGTCTACAGTTTTGGCCACCATTGTATATAGATAAAGAAATAACTATAATTTCACAAGACTGTAGAATAATAAATAGCCAATAGTTCTAAATGAAACATTATATTATCAGGGGTTACGAAACCTTCTTTACTTGAAATATATGCTAATGATAGAAAGCTAGCTTAAAAAGGAATATATTCAAATCCCATTCTGTGGCAAATATTTGCATGGATTACAGATTTGTGGTGTCTAGATCACTGGCGTAGCTAGTTCTGAGTGGGCCCAGTATCAAAATTCCTTCGGGGGCATGTTTTTAGATATGAGAATCCTGTTAGTTGAACTGTAGTTACACATGTTGGGGCCCCTGTAGCTTGGGGGACCCGTATCATTGATACGGCGGTAGCTACACCCCTGGTCTAGATCAAGAAAACTAGTATGAATTATGTATGTCAAAACAGCAAAAAGTCTGTTCATTCAGCTGCTCAGTACTCAGGAGAAATCTGAACAACAGGAAGTAATAGGTGATATAGGGACACAAATAGTCGTGTTTTTAGGAAACTGTAACGGTGATTACAAAAGAAAATTTTATAGCCTACATTTGTTAATTGCTTCATAGGGAGCATATTGTACATGAAATATAAACGATTTACCGATAAATTATCTTACTGGAAATAATGTAGTGTAGCTGTTCTTAAACTTTCAATCGTATCTCCCCCGTATGTATCAGCCTGGCATCGCGGCCGTCCCCAAGATTTTGAACACCTGAGTGATTTAAAGGTTTCTCAATGACCCTAAGACTGCTTCTGCCACTTATACAGAATTTTTAAGCACTTCTTTTTTTCCCTTTAAGAAAACAGTAAACATCTAATTAAAAATACTTGTCTTAAATAAATAAATAATGCACTTATAAGTGCATTAATTAAAAATTTTAATGAAGATGGTGATGCATTTCTTTTACAAGCGCTGTTATATCAGGTATAATACATGAAATATGCAGTCTCAATTCCGGTTCTACGTCTTGCAGATGGTTTCTATACTTATTTTTTAAGATGAAGAATTCGATTAAGAAATCGAGATAGATGCAGTCATTGTCGTATTGCCTCGCTATGAATTCAGCTCTTAATCTTTGCACATGTGTTTCTACTATTTTTTGAAAATATTACTTTGTAGTAATCGCTATGTAGTTTGTATAAACAATAAAAAAACCCCTCTGAATATTCTTTATAGAAATACATGTTCTAGTAGAGTTTTTTCATTAGGGACAATTTAGTGACCTAGTCTAGAATGGCACATCTTTCAATTTTTCCACAAGACCTTTTAGAGCCTGTAAAAGAGGAAAATCTTTACATTAACGAGGGAATCTTACTAAACGATTATTTGCGGATTCCCTAAAGAGCCCCCAGGTGACCGTGGATCACAGTTTCAGAACCGCTAATCTAGTTTATAGTCATTTTATCTTGTACCTAGCATCCCCCTCAAATATCCTTGAAATTAATAACTAACTTGGATGAAATATCAAACATGAATCATGTACAGAGCATTTTATTTTTATTTGCTTAAAAAAATCGGCGTCTTCTGCAATTTAAAGATACTCTACAGCGTGCGAACATTTCAAATATACTTTTCACGCTCAAGCTGAAGGACATATTGTGGTATCTGAGTAATCATGCATGTGAACTCTTGAACCTCTATTGATTTGTGGTTTTGTCCTGATTCAACTTAAGATCCATCATCAGCAAAATGTGGATCTTGGCATGTTAAACCACGACGTGTTGCACGTTAAGACGTCAAAGCTCATACATACATAAAATGGAATGCAGGAGGAGGAGGTAGAACTTCGGATATCATTCTTGTCCCTTGACCTTGATTCTTTGTCAGGTGGATATTAAAAAGAAAACAATGGTAGAATCTATTTCTTTATAGATAGTCTATCCTCATTCTTCGTGGTTGCAATAACCGAGTGGCCATTGTCACTAACTTGTGGTCGACATTGTCGAGTTGGAAGCTCAAGCACTGGTGTTATTAAAAACACACTATAGAAGAGATGATACACGTTGCATTTGTCAGTGCTCAAATTCCTCCCATTGTTGTAATGAGGAAGCTTAGAGTGGGAGTAAACTGAGGTGTCGACCTCATCTTTTGACTGAGGTTCAGAATTATGAAGTTCGTTGCTAATCGTCTACTCGCAACTTCAAAGTTTGACATTAATAACAAAAAATTCATCGATCTCACCAGTTCGGGTTTTGGTGCCACTAAAGGTCTGTAGTGTAGAGGGTTAAATTTGTCGAGGTTCAAAGCAGTATGATTGGTATAGTGAAGAAGCTTGGAGAGTGGGATGGTAGCTCAGATTTGGTCCTCGTTGACAGAGGTTCAAAAGTGCAAAGTCAGAAACCAATAATCCTCTTTTTATTGCATTAAGTTAAAATTTGTCTAAAAAAAGAGGAGAATCAATATTCATTTCGAGAAATAGGATTCAATTATATAAAATAGAAAGGAAAAAAAAAGGAAAGGGGAAGTATTAAAACAGGAAGTAGAGGAGGCGTCATGAAATAAATAATTAATCTCTTTCTCTCCGAGATAGTATTCTATGACCTTTTTTTTTGGTCTTATAGAAATATTCATTGTATAGGTTGTTTTTTTAAGCAGATTTGAATGTTATTTTTCCTTCTTACCCTGTATTTCTTTAACTCTGTATTTTTTACAAACCTTCGTATTTATAAACTTTATAATTATTCCCGTTTTGACAAAACATGTTCAAACTTACCTGTAACTAATTTAAAATTGTGTGTGAAAACTTGTCTGTAAGTTATATAAACTTGCTTTTGTGTACTTCTCTAGTAAAAAAAAAAACAAAAACTATTTTTGTTCAAAAAATGGCAAATGTGAAGGTGGTTTTTGTCCTGGGGTGATTGAGATTTGTAACTCTAAAAATTTTGGGGTCTGTTTGATTCCCAGGATATTTCGCCAATAGACATCGTAGTGCTTTGAAATGTGGCGTTAATATATAATATCAAACCAACATCTCTGTACTGTGTACAGATGTAGTTATGTTCTTTTTTTCAGTTGGAGCCATACATACCTAGATCTTTTGTTTCCTTGTTTTGATTTCATATGTATTGTAAAAGCGTATAAATCTCCAGTATTTGTTATATGTTCATTAATTTAAGTTTGGTGGTCCTCTTGTTTTAAAATCCCGCAAGTTACGCCATTTGTGCTCTTACTTTCGATGATCCCAAATTACATTTATTTCAACTGCACTTTTCATATCATTTTTGAATGTGATTTGAAATATTCTGTATTAAAAGCTTACAATCAGGCTCAGTAAATGTTCGTATATTTTTGTCTGCACGGAAATTAGGATAGTGTTGGACACAATATATTATTGGGTAATTATATAAAAATTGCTATAACTCTCCATTTTTAAAATGTAATAATTTTTCAAATATACTTAAAAATTGCGGTACTTACATATTATACAATCAAATGATTTCGCCAAATCAAAAGACGTTGCCAAATGCTAGCATTATTTCCGCGCATGCGTGAAAACAAATTCCTGCTCCAGTTGTTTTTACATTAGCCCGCCGACAAATAAACTGGCGAATATTTAGATGAAGCAAATATTTTACTTAAAAACACATGCGCATTTGAAATAAGCAAAAGATATAACAACAGTTACATTATTCAGGTGTCAAAAAAGACTCAATGACATTGAAAATCACAATAAAATAAATTTTCTTTATGTAGAAGAAGCTACATAGATTTGCTAAAATTCGAATCTAAATGGTCTCGTGCAGTTCCTCAATGTTTCTTGTGTTTTACCATTTTGCAAAATCCTACAAGTCTTTCAACATTTTGTTTAGGACCACTAGTGTTAGGATCAAAAAATTATGCTGATGATTCACTTTAAAATGCTTGATGTTTGTGCTTTGAGTTCGTCTCATTCATATGCTTCTCAAGAATTAAAAAAATCATTAATCTTTCTCCAATATTCTTTTTTATTTTTTCCAATAGTGACTGCTTTATATTTGGAATGAAGCATTCGTCGGTCTCCCGACAAATTCCACCGAATATCCATTGTTTTGTCAGCACTCTTCCGAATTGGTTTTTCCTTTTCAAGGAAAAAAAAGACTCGTTAATTTCCACATTTTTGCCAGGTTCACCGATTTTTTCTGTTCTTTAGGTAATAGGCTTGTGTACACAGATTTCTCTCAGGTAATTGTTTGTTCCAATCTTTCACAGTTTTATCGGCTACATCCAACTAATCTCTTCCCAATTTAAAGGAAAGAGCTCTTTGAACCAACCGTAAATAAATCTTAGTATAGTTACCAAATTTATTATTTTTTTTATCCTTGTAATCATTTACTTTTTCAATCTCCTATGCTCTTACGGTAACCTTTTACGTTACATCTCCATTGTTTATTTATTTTTAAACATTCGCACGTATTGTGGCTATCAATACATTGTATTTTATAGAATGATTTCATAATTTTGGAAATACTCCACAATGTTCTTTTCCGCAAAATGTCGGAACCACATTTCAATAATTTCTTACAACAAAATAAGAGAAGAATAATACAAATTATAAAATAAAACTAGGTTATTTTCAAGTATACGCAATCCAGATTATTATGTTTGAACATATGCGGGAACAGTTTTCCAATATTAGAAGCATATCACGGCATTTGGTGAATCTTTTGATTTGACGAAATTGATCGAGGGTATAATACACAAACATTCAAACTATTATTTTATTGTTTTGTTTTTCAAGAATGAGGAGTTTTCAACGCTGTCCACATCTATTTAAAATACTGTCAGCTACTTAGTTTTTCAATATATATATATTAATACATAAATCATTCAAATTTTCAGTCGTTAATAAAATACTTTTTATTCATCTACTTGAGTTCAAATACATTTTTTTAAACTTGTAGTAGATGACACTTGATGTTAAAACAGTTTTTTCAAATATTAAATTATTAATTAAAAGTAAAAAACAAAAATAAAATAGTCCAACACCAAGTATAAAAAGGAAAAAATCTTTCGCCATGTCTCTGTAGCGCAATGGAATTCTAATCCAAAGGTCGGGGGTTCGAATCTCACCTGGGATGACCTAATTTCTGAGAATGTGATTTATGAATGAATAAATAGTAACACAATATATAGAAAAAAATCGCTTTCGATTTTGCCACTTAATATTGGGATTCTGTCAAATGTATATACATATTTATATTAATTATAATTATTTAATAAAAAGTAACTAAAATGAAATTTTTCTTTGTTGACCCAAGTAGGAATTGATTTAATTTTTTTTATATTACTTGTTGTTCAATAATTTTGTTTTTTAAGTAAATTTTTTAAATAGTCATAAGTGTTTATTAATAGTTATATGAATAAAGCTATTCCAAATAGTAAGGATTAAAAATTCTGAGATTGATAAAAGTTTAATACTATAAACTTACATATTTCATAGTTACAGTTACCTCCATATTCTAATATTAGATAAAATTATTTATTATTATTTTATTCATATATACTCTAGTGTTACTAAAGTAATGGTCATTTGTAACTCTTATTAATTTTTATTTCCATTCTTTTAACTCTCTTATTAATTTTTATTTCCATTCTTTTTACTCTTTTGATAAGTACTACATTTCAGCCATTTATATGATTAGGGTCCAGAATCTGGCAATAACTTATTTATTGCACTCAGATTTAGCGCGGTCTCTGCATTTTTAAGTGCAATCTTTAGGTAAGTTACCTCTACCTTGTAATGGATTTAGATATTCCTATCCAGTACTTTCAATAGGTTTTTGCTCAGTATTATTTACATAAAGGGGGAAAGTTGGCTAGCCAAAAAACATGTTCAACCCCACTTTTATATAAATTATTTTATATATTACCTGTCCTAAGTCAGCAATGTTTATAATACTGCAGCATCCAATTTATAATTTTTAATATCGGTTGCTCATGTGTCCTTCATTGTGTAGTTTTCCTACTGTCTATATGTTTTTCGAATGTGATTGTTGGATGTTATCTCTTGTTTGTAGAAAATAAGACAATATATATATATACTAGCCGTTACCTACCCGCTTCACTGGGAATTTCACGATGTTGTACATATGTATACTGTTTACATATATATTAATTATTGATATCTAGCATTAAGAATTCGATTGTATTGAAAAATATATTTATAGCTGTTACACTCTCTCCCCTTGTTATAAAAAGAAAATAAATTATAATATCTAATTTCTATTTATATCTAAAATAGAAGTAGAAAGATTTTTTGCGCTCACACTTAACCTAATAATCAAGTGGATTTCCACCAAAGCAACTTTTAGTGGATCTCTACTCCATAAAATAAGCATGCTTTCTAAATTTCAAATCTAACAAAGCAAAATCGGAATTTTTATAATCAATGCCTCGTTGAGAGCATTCTTAGTGGATTCCAATTCAACAAAAGAGACATGCAAACCAAGTTTTATTATTATAGTCTTAGCAGTTCGAAAACGGGAATTTTGTCTATCAATACGCCCCAATAACTCTCCCCGCTTCGCCCTGGAGTTGATTTCCGTAAAATCCATTCTTAGTGGAACTCTTTTCAACTAAAGAAATGTGCTCAACAAATTTCAGGTAAATGGGTTAAATTCAAAAACAGGAATTTTTCTATAACATGCCTTAATCCCTCGCAAACCTACTCCTTTGGGGGTCCGTTTTCGCCAAACTCTTTGGTAATAGGACTCTATTCCATGAACGGAATATACCTTCTAATTTTCAAGCAGGTGGATCGATTAGTTGAAAAGCAGAAATATTTATCTATTACGCCCCTTAATCCCCCTCAGTGACCCTTGGGGATCAATTTTCCCCAAAAATATTTTGTAGGGGATTTCTACACCATGAAAGGAATTCGCTTATATACCAAATTTTAAGACTGTACGTCTAATAGTATAAAAATGGAAATAATTATTTATAATGCCCCTTAAGCCCCGCAACGCCACTTAGGAAGCTATTTTCACAAAACCCATCTTATAGCGGATCTCTACTCAGTGAATGGAATCTGCTTATACTAAATTTCAAGATTTTACGTCTAATAGTTTAAAAAAGGAGTTAATTGCCTATAACGCCCCTTAATTCTCTACAACGCCACTTGGGGTCAATTTTCACAAAACCCATTTTGCAGCGGATCTGTACTCTATAAAAGGAATCCGCTTACCAAATTTTAAGACTGTACGTCTAATAGTTTAAAAATGGAAATAAATATGTATAACGCCCCTTAAGCTCTCGCAACGCCACTTAGGAAACGATTTTCACAAAACCCATATTATAGCGGATGTCTACTCAATGAATGGAATCAGCTTACTAAATTTCGAGATTTTACGTCTAATAGTTTAAAAAAAAAGGAGTTAATTGCCTATAATGCCACTTAATTCTCTACAACACCACTTGGGAGTCGATTTTCACAAAACCCATTCTGTAGGGGATCTGTACTCTATGAAAGGAATCCGCTTATATACCAAATTTCAAGACTGTACGTCTAATAGTTTAAAAATGGAAATAATTATGTATAACGCCCCTTAAGCGCCCTCAACGCCCCTTGGAGGTCGATTTTTGTAAAAATCATTATGTAGGGAATCTCTACTTTATGAAAGAAATCTGTGTATCGAGTTTCTCACGACTTTACATCTAATAGTTTAGTAAAGGAAATAACGATCTATAACGCCCCTTAAACCCCCGTAACGCCCCTTGGGGTTCGAACTTTACAAACTCCATTCTTAGCTGACGTCTACACCATGAAGGGAACCTACCTATACCAAATTTCAATTTTGCATGTTTAATAGTTCCGGAGATATCGTGATTAGTCAGTCAGTGAATCAGTGAGTGAGTGAGTCGCTTTTCTCCTTTATATATATAGATACTAGCCGTTACCCACCCGCTTCACTGAGTATTTCACGATGTTGCATATATGTATACTGTTTACATATACATTAATTATTGATATCTAGCATTAAGTATTCGAATGTATTGAAAAATATATTTATAGCTGTTACACTCTCACCCCTTGATATAAGAAGAACATAAAGTATAATATCTAATTTCTATTTATGTCTAAAATAGAAGTAGAAAGATTTTTTGCGCTCACACTTAACCTAATAATCAAGTGGATTTCCACCAAAGCAACTTTTAGTGGATCTCTACTCCATAAAATAAGCATGCTTTCTAAATTTCAAATCTAACAAAGCAAAATCGGAATTTTTATAATCAATGCCTCGTTGAGAGCATTCTTAGTGGATTCCAATTCAACAAAAGAGACATGCAAACCAAGTTTTATTATTATAGTCTTAGCAGTTCGAAAACGGGAATTTTGTCTATCAATACGCCCCAATAACTCTCCCCGCTTCGCCCTGGAGTTGATTTCCGTAAAATCCATTCTTAGTGGAACTCTTTTCAACTAAAGAAATGTGCTCAACAAATTTCAGGTAAATGGGTTAAATTCAAAAACAGGAATTTTTCTATAACATGCCTTAATCCCTCGCAAACGATAATCCTTTGGGGTCCGTTTTCGCCAAACTCTTTGGTAATAGGACTCTATTCCATGAACGGAATATACCTTCTAATTTTCAAGCAGGTGGATCGATTAGTTGAAAAGCGGAAATATTTATCTATTACGCCCCTTAAATCCCCCTCAGTGACCCTTGGGGATCAATTTTCCCCAAAAATATTTTGTAGGGGATCTCTACACCATGAAAGGAATTCGCTTATATACCAAATTTTAAGACTGTACGTCTAATAGTATAAAAATGGAAATAATTATTTATAATGCCCCTTAAGCCCCGCAACGCCACTTAGGAAGCTATTTTCACAAAACCCATCTTATAGCGGATCTCTACTCAGTGAATGGAATCTGCTTATACTAAATTTCAAGATTTTACGTCTAATAGTTTAAAAAAGGAGTTAATTGCCTATAACGCCCCTTAATTCTCTACAACGCCACTTGGGGTCAATTTTCACAAAACCCATTTTGCAGCGGATCTGTACTCTATAAAAGGAATCCGCTTACCAAATTTTAAGACTGTACGTCTAATAGTTTAAAAATGGAAATAAATATGTATAACGCCCCTTAAGCTCTCGCAACGCCACTTAGGAAACGATTTTCACAAAACCCATCTTATAGCGGATGTCTACTCAATGAATGGAATCAGCTTACTAAATTTCGAGATTTTACGTCTAATAGTTTAAAAAAGGAGTTAATTGCCTATAACGCCACTTAATTCTCTACAACGCCACTTGGGAGTTGATTTTCACAAAACCCATTCTGTAGGGGATCTGTACTCTATGAAAGGATTTCGCTTATCAAATTTCAAAACTGCACGTCTAATAGTTAAAAAAAATTGAAATAATTATGTATAACGCCCCTTAAGCGCCCTCAACGCCCCTTGGAGGTCGATTTTTGTAAAAATCATTATGTAGGGAATCTCTACTTTATGAGAGAAATCTGTGTATCAAGTTTTTCACGACTTTACATCTAATAGTTTAGTAAAGGAAATAACGATCTATAACGCCCCTTAAACCCCCGTAACGCCCCTTGGGGTTCGAACTTTACAAACTCCATTCTTAGCTGACGTCTACACCATGAAGGGAACCTACCTATACCAAATTTCAATTTTGCATGTTTAATAGTTCCGGAGATATCGTGATTAGTCAGTCAGTGAATCAGTGAGTGAGTGAGTCGCTTTTCTCCTTTATATATATAGATACTAGCCGTTACCCACCCGCTTCACTGAGTATTTCACGATGTTGCATATATGTATACTGTTAACATATACATTAATTATTGATATCTAGCATTAAGTATTCGAATGTATTGAAAAATATATTTATAGCTGTTACACTCTCTCCCTTGTTATAAAAAGAACATAAATTATAATATCGAATTTCTATTTATATCTAAAATAGAAGTAGAAAGATTTTTTTGCGCTCACACTTAACCTAATAATCAAGTGGATTTCCACCAAAGCAACTTTTAGTGGATCTCTACTCCATAAAATAAGCATGCTTTCTAAATTTCAAATCTAACAAAGCAAAATCAGAATTTTTATAATCAATACCTCGTTGAGAGCATTCTTAGTGGATTCCAATTCAACATAAGACACATGCAAACCAAGTTTTATTATTATAGTCTTAGAAGATCGAAAACGGGAGTTTTGTCTATCAATACACCCCAATAACGCTTCCCGCTTCGCCCTGGAGTTGATTTCCGTAAAATCCATTCTTAGTGGAACTCTTTTCAACTAAAGAAATGTGCTCAACAAATTTCAGGTAAATGGGTTAAATTCAAAAACAGGAATTTTTCTATAACATGCCTTAATCCCTCGCAAACGATAATCCTTTGGGGGTCCGTTTTCGCCAAACTCTTTGGTAATAGGACTCTATTCCATGAACGGAATATACCTTCTAATTTTCAAGCAGGTGGATCGATTAGTTGAAAAGCGGAAATATTTATCTATTACGCCCCTTAAATCCCCCCTCAGTGACCCTTGGGGATCAATTTTCCCCAAAAATATTTTGTAGGGGATCTCTACACCATGAAAGGAATTCGCTTATATACCAAATTTTAAGACTGTACGTCTAATAGTATAAAAATGGAAATAATTATTTATAATGCCCCTTAAGCCCCGCAACGCCACTTAGGAAGCTATTTTCACAAAACCCATCTTATAGCGGATCTCTACTCAGTGAATGGAATCTGCTTATACTAAATTTCAAGATTTTACGTCTAATAGTTTAAAAAAGGAGTTAATTGCCTATAACGCCCCTTAATTCTCTACAACGCCACTTGGGGTCAATTTTCACAAAACCCATTTTGCAGCGGATCTGTACTCTATAAAAGGAATCCGCTTACCAAATTTTAAGACTGTACGTCTAATAGTTTAAAAATGGAAATAAATATGTATAACGCCCCTTAAGCACTCGCAACGCCACTTAGGAAACGATTTTCACAAAACCCATATTATAGCGGATCTCTACTCAATGAATGGAATCAGCTTACTAAATTTCGAGATTTTACGTCTAATAGTTTAAAAAAGGAGTTAATTGCCTATAACGCCACTTAATTCTCTACAACGCCACTTGGGAGTCGATTTTCACAAAACCCATTCTGTAGGGGATCTGTACTCTATGAAAGGAATCCGCTTATATACCAAATTTCAAGACTGTACGTCTAATAGTTTAAAAATGGAAATAATTATGTATAACGCCCCTTAAGCGCCCTCAACGCCCCTTGGAGGTCGATTTTTGTAAAAATCATTATGTAGGGAATCTCTACTTTATGAAAGAAATCTGTGTATCGAGTTTCTCACGACTTTACATCTAATAGTTTAGTAAAGGAAATAACGATCTATAACGCCCCTTAAACCCCGTAACGCCCCTTGGGGTTCGAACTTTACAAAATCCGTTCTTAGCTGACGTCTACACCATGAAGGGAACCTACCTATACCAAATTTCAAGTTTGCATGTTTAATAGTTCCGGAGATATCGTGATTAGTCAGTCAGTGAATCAGTGAGTGAGTGAGTCGCTTTTCTCCTTTATATATATAGATACTAGCCGTTACCCACCCGCTTCACTGAGTATTTCACGATGTTGCATATATGTATACTGTTAACATATACATTAATTATTGATATCTAGCATTAAGTATTCGAATGTATTGAAAATATATTTATAGCTGTTACACTCTCTCCCCTTGTTATAAAAAGAACATAAATTATAATATCTAATTTCTATTTATATCTAAAATAGAAGTAGAAAGATTTTGCGCTCACACTTAACCTAATAATCAAGTGGATTTCCACCAAAGCAACTTTTAGTGGATCTCTAATCCATAAAATAAGCATGCTTGCTAAATTTCAAATCTAACAAAGCAAAACGGAATTTTTATAATCAATGCCTCGTTGACAGCATTCTTAGTGGATTCCAATTCAACAAAAGAGACATGCAAACCAAATTTTATTATTATAGTCTTAGCAGTTCAAAAACGGGAATTTTGTCTATCAATACGCCCCAATAACTCTCCCCGCTTCGCCCTGGAGTTGATTTCCGTAAAATCCATTCTTAGTGGAACTCTTTTCAACTAAAGAAATGTGCTCAAAAATTTCAAGTAAATGGGTTAAATTCAAAAACAGGAATTTTTCTATAACATGCCTTAATCCCTCGCAAACGATAATCCTTTGGGGGTCCGTTTTCGCCAAACTCTTTGGTAAAGGACTTTATTCCATGAATGGAATATACCTTCTAATTTTCAAGCAGGTGGTTCGATTAGTTGAAAAGCGGAAATATTTATCTATTACGCCCCTTAATCACCCTCAGTGACCCTTGGGGATCAATTTTCCCCAAAACTATTTTGTAGGGGATCTCTACACCATGAAAGGAATTAGCTTTATATACCAAATTTTAAGACTGTACGTCTAATAGTATAAAAATGGAAATAATTATTTATAATGCCCCTAAAGTCCCCCGCAACGCCACTTAGGAAGCTATTTTCACAAAACCCATCTTATAGCGGATCTCTACTCAGTGAATGGAATCTGCTTATACTAAATTTCAAGATTTTACGTCTAATAGTTTAAAAAGGAGTTAATTGCCTATAACGCCCCTTAATTCTCTACAACGCCACTTGGGGTCAATTTTCACAAAACCCATTTTGCAGCGGATCTGTACTCTATAAAAGGGAATCCGCTTATCAAATTTTAAGACTGTACGTCTAATAGTTTAAAAATGGAAATAAATATGTATAACGCCCCTTAAGCTCTCGCAACGCCACTTAGGAAACGATTTTCACAAAACCCATCTTATAGCGGATCTCTACTTAATGAATGGAATCAGCTTACTAAATTTCGAGATTTTACGTCTAATAGTTTAAAAAAAGGAGTTAATTGCCTATAACGCCACTTAATTCTCTACAACGCCACTTGGGAGTCGATTTTGACAAAACCCATTTTGTAGGGGATCTGTACTCTATTAAAGGAATCCGCTTATATACCAAATTTCAAGACTGTGCGTCTAATAGTTTAAAAATGGAAATAATTATGTATAACGCCCCTCTAAGCGCCCTCAACGCCCCTTGGAGGTCGATTTTGTAAAAATCATTATAGGGAATCTCTACTTAATGAATGGAATCTGTGTATCGAGTTTCTCACGACTTTACGTCTAATAGTTTAAAAGGAAATAACGATCTATAACGCCCCTTAAACCCCCGTAACGCCACTTGGGGTTCGATTTACAAAACCCGTTTTAGTGGACGTCTACACCATGAAGGAACCTACCTATACCAAATTTCAAGTTTGCATGTTTAATAGTTCCGGGAGATATCGAAATGATTATCTCAGTGAACGTGAGTGAGTGAGTCGCAACGCCTTTATATATATAGATACTAGATTACCCACCCGCTTCACTGAGTATTTCTCAATGAATGGAATCTGCTTACTGTTAACATATACATTCAATTATTTTAGCATTAAGTAGAATGTATTGAAAATATAATTTATAGCTGCCACTCTCCCCCTTGTTATAAAACGAACATAAATTATAATATCGATTTCTTTTGATCTAAAACCCATTTTAGAAAGATTTTTGTACTCACATTAACCTAATAATCAGGGGTGTTAAATTTCCAGGGGCTGAAAATATAGTGGATTTACTCCATAAAATGTAGCATTCTTTTAAATTTAAATTAAAGCAAATTCGAATCTTTTTATAATTTAAAATAGAATCGTTGAGAGCATTCTTAGTGGATTAAAAATGTCAACAAAAGAGACATGCAATAAGTTTTATTATTATAGTCATAAGCAGTTCGAAAAAATTTTTCTATCAATAAATATTAAGTCTTTTTGCTTTGTGCAGTTATTTTCTAAAATCCATTCTTAGTGGAAGTTTAAAACTTTATAGAAATGTGCTCAACAAATTGCAGGTCAAATGGGTTTTCAAAATCTAGGAATTTTTCTATAATATTTTTAATTTCAAAATATTTGTAAAATATTGCAACTCTTTTTAAATATTTTTGAAAAATGTATTTTTTATTTATTAAAATAGGTGGATCATTAGTTGAAAAGCGGAAATATTTATACATTACGCCTTTATAAATCAACTCAGTATATATAGGGAGTAATTTTTAAAAATATTTTTTAGAAAATAGCATGCGCGAAAAACTTAATAAAATTTTATAGAAATGTTCTTATTTTCATATGGAAATAATTTTTAAAATTATTAACGCCATTTTAAAGCTATTTTCACAAATACCCATCTTATAGCCGGATTCCTTTTATAAGTAATGTGCTTATAAAATTCAAGATTTAACTTAATATTTAAAAAAAGTTAATTGCCTGAATAACGTTTAATTCTCTCAACCTCATAGAAATTTAAAACCCATTTTGCAGCGGATCTGTACTCTTAAAAGGAATCCGCTTACCAAATTTCAAGACTGTACGTCTAATAGTTTAAAAATGGAAATAAATATCTATAACGCCCCTTAAGCTCTCGCAACGCCACTTAGGAAACGATTTTCACAAAACCCATCTTATAGCGGATCTCTACTCAATGAATGGAATCAGCTTACTAAATTTCGAGATTTTACGTCTAATAGTTTAAAAAGAAGTTAATTGCCTATAACGCCACCTAATACTCTACAACGCCACTTGGGAGTCGATTTTGACAAAACCCATTCTGTAGGGGATCTGTACTCTATAAAAGGAATCCGCTTATATATACCAAATTTCAAGACTGTACGTCTAATAGTTTAAAAATGGAAATAATTATGTATAACGCCAGTTAAGCGCCCTCAATGCCCTTGGAGGTCAATTTTTTGTAAAAATCATTATGTAGGGAATCTCTACTTTATGAAAGAAATCTGTGTACCAAGTTTTCTCACGACTTTACATCTAACAGTTTAGTAAAGGAAATAATTATCTATAACACCCTTAAACCCCCGTAACGCCCCTTGGGGTTCGAACTTTACAAAATCCGTTCTTAGCTGACGTCTACACCATGAAAGGAACCTACCTATATATATATATATATATATATACCAAATTTCAAGTCTGTAGGTTTAATAGTTCCGGAGATATCGTGATTAGTCAGTCAGTGAATCAGTGAGTGAGTGAGTCGCTTTTCCTTTATATATATAGATACTAGCCGTTACCCACTCGCTTCACTGAGTATTTCACGATGTTGCATATATGTATACTGTTAACATATACATTAAATTATTGATATCTAGTATTAAGTATTCGAATGTATTGAAAAATATATTTATAGCTGCTACACCTCTCACCCTTGATATAAGAAGAACATAAATTATAATATCTAATTTCTATTTATGTCTAAAATCGAAGTAGAAAGATTTTTTTTCGCTCACTTAACCTAATAATAATCAAGTGGATTTCCACCAAAGCAACTTTCTTTAGTGATCTCTAATCCATAAAATAAACATGCGTGCTGAATTTCAAGTCTAAATCTAACAGGCAAAAACGGAATTTTATCATCAATACCTCGTTGACGGCATTCTTAGCGGATTCCAATTCAACAAAAAGAGACATGCAAACCAAATTTTATTATTATAGTCTTAGCAGTTCAAAAACGGGAATTTTGTCTATCAATACGCCCCAATAACTCACCCGCTTTCCCCTGAGTTGATTTCCGTAAAATTCATTCTAGTGGAATCCCCTATTCAACTAAAGAAAAGTGCTCAAAAAATTTCAAGTAAATGAGAAGCTAAACAAAAAACAGGAATTTTCTAACACGCCTTAATCCCCAACCCAATTTCCTTTGGGGCTGCTTTTCGCAAAATCTTTGTAAAGTGAACTTATTCCATGAATGGAACATACCTTCTAATTTTCAAGCAGGTAGTTCTCATTAGTTGAAACGCGAAATATTTATCTCATTACGCCCTTAATCACCTCAGTGACCCTTGGGGATCAATTTTCCTCAAAACTATTTTGTAGCGGATCTCTACACCATGAAAGGAGTTAGCTTTATATATACCAAATTTTAAGACTGTACGTCTAATAGTATTAAAAAATGGAAACAATTATTATAATGCCCCTAAAGCCCCGCAACGCCACTTAGAAACGATTTACACAAAACCCATCTCATGACTGATCACTACTCAGTGAATGGAATCTGCTATACTAAATTTCAATTTTTACGTCTAATAGTTTAAAAAGGAGTTAATTGCCTATAACGCCTTAATCCTCTACAACGCCACTTGGGGTCAATTTTCACAAAAACCCATTTTGCAGCGATCTGTGCTCCCCCATAAAGCGAATCCGCTTACCAAATTTTTAAGACTGTACGCTGTCTACTAGTTTAAAAAATGGAAATAAATATGTATAACGCCCCTTAAGCTCTCGCAACGCCACTTAGGAAACGATTTTCACAAAAC